>OY776084.1:18456383-19156051 GCA_963675205.1 Catocala nupta | reverse complement strand
GCCCTTAAATCTTAATGTGGAATACCCGTGATTCGCACGTAAAGTTTGACTGCAGGGATGGCACAGCGGGCAAGGGAGGTGCATAGGTTCGAATCTCAAAGGGAACATTATTTGTGTCAGCTAATTCTTTGTTTGTATATAAAATCCCTTGCGACACAGTGCTTGATCCTTTGTAGGAGTATTTTTTATAAATTAATAAAATTTAAATAACTATAAGTAAGAATCTCTATCGCCTATCGCGAGTAACGAGGTTGTGGGTCATCCTCGGATGTCTAAGCACAAAAAGACAAAGATCAGAGAGCCCACGGGATCTGTGACAAGAAACACCTGGACGCCGAGCTTCAACATGTCAAGCAAGTACTGCAAGACAACAAGCTCCAACAGCCGCGCCGCTGTCACAGATCCCGAGAAAAGCCAGCCACAGTCGAGCGCCAGCTTGCTATACTGCCTTATGTAAGGGGTGTCACTGACAAGATTGGCTACATCTTGAAGCGAGCTTCAATCAACACATACTTCAAGCCGCCAACGAAGATAAGTCAATTTTTACCATCCGTCAAGTGCCAATTACCTTTACAAGATGCAGGGGTCTATAAAATAGATTGTGACTGCGGACTCTCATACATTGGTCAAACCAAGAGAAGCATAGGCACCCGCATAAAAGAACACATAGCTGACGTAAAACACAAACGCTCGTTGAAGTCTGCTGTGTGTGAACACGTACAACAGGGGACCAACCACTACCTGAGATTTGACAAACCACAGATTCTCGCTAAAGAACACCGATTCCTGCCAAGGATGCTTCGCGAGGCTATTGAAATTAAAAAACATCCCAATTTCAATAGAGAAGATGGTTGGAATGTACCACCAGCTTGGGATCCAGTACTTCAAATAGTCAAACCCAAGAAGAAACAAACCACAGCTAGACTTCATGATACTTTGAGCTCATTCTGCGTAAATAGAAACACCAATAATTAAATTATGTTCAGGTACTTTGAAATAACTACACTGGAACATTGAGACAACTACCATCTTAGTCTCCCCGTGACCATGGCTGCTGAAAAGCACCCGAAACGTCGGGGAAAGTGTAAACCAAAAATAAATAGATTTAATAGTTTAAATAATTTTATTAGCTTATAAATTAGTCAAATAAAATCAATAGTAGTAGTAGAGTAATATTTTCAAAATTTTGTAATACAGTGATAAATAAACAACGCGATAAAATCCGTATATAGTAGTTTAATTTCAATGAATAACATTCGCGTAAACAGAAGACAATATTACAAAAAGACAATTTAAAAAAAATTTAAACTTATGCATAGCAGCGATTGCCTAGTAGGAATTAGAGGTCTAGAATTCGATCGCACGCACCTCGCAGTTTTCTAAGTTATGTGCATTTTAAATAGTTATCTATTTATCACTTGCTTTTACGACGAAGGAAAACATCGCAAGGAAACCATATCTTAGATCTTATCTAAGAGTTTTGCGTAATGTTCTCGACGATGTATGCAGTCTGCCAACTTGCACTAGGACAGCACAGTGGACTATATTGCCTAACCTTTCACATACTGAGAAAAGGTCAGTGTCCGGCTGTAGAATAGCTAATGAACAGCGTTAATATTATATTTACTACTCACAATGATCATATTCTAATCTATACTAATATTATAAAGCTGAAGAGATTGTTTGTTTATTTGGTTGAACGCGTTGACCTCAGGAACTATTGGTTCGAATTGAAAATTCTTTTAGCTTTGGATAGCCCATTTATCGAGGAAGGCTATAAGCTATATAACTTCACGCTATTGAAGAAGGTAGGCTATAAGCTATATATTAATAGGAGCGGAGCATCAATGTAAAATATTGCCTAAACGAGGAAAATTCTCTTATGTGACGCAGATGAAGTTGTGGGGGTCTGCAAGTTGATATTATAAATTACAAATGTGCGTTTGTTTATTTGTATATCACGCTGAGGCGTGAAGCCTTAACTACTCGGCCGATAGTCATGAAATTTCGCATCCACGTTGTCAGGGGTATAGAATAGAAAAAAGCATAACGTGCCGAGGGATAGAAATGACAAATTCTAGATTAATGTAAGCGAAGTCGCGGGAAAAATCTAGTGGTTCATAATATGGAAGGTTATATGTCTTACGAATTTTCTTTATCACTTCACGATTGAGTAGAGACTACGGCGAGTGGTCGGTCAGCAGAATATTGTGGTCACAAAATAAAAGGATAGAAAAAGGGATATTACATGAACAGTTATAACATATACAACACGTTTCTTATTTGATTGTTATAAAAATCTTATATGATTAATTTACAAATTATTAATATATTAATTTACAAATTAGTATGCAGTTACAAGGTATTACTTTCAAAGATCACGATTAACGGATTGAGTAAGACCTACGAGCTGAAAAGGTGTCTAGGATAGACTGAACATGCGTGAGGTGTTGTGGCACAAATTGGGAGTTCATAATCCTACTTTGAAATTGTTTGTTACACACCAAAACGTCTTAAATATATTTTTATAGCTATGTATAAAAATGTATTCGTTTTATATATTCTTCTATAAAATACATTTTAGAAACTAAAATATGAACAAAATAAAATCGAACCTTAACAAACAAGTCAATTGTGGTGTTTGCTGGAAATCAGCGTTGTGTAGTGCTTCTAGCAATGCAGGTGCCACAACATTATGCTGAGCGGATCACCCTCGTTTTTGTGTCGTCAGAAGGGAAGTGCATACAAACAAAAATTTATATACCTACTAATCTGAAAATATTATTATATTAATCAAAATTGTTTTTATAGCTTATAATTTGTATTTTTGAAATTTAATTTTGGGTTATTATTGCATGCATGTCGTGATGATACAAAAATAAATACCATTTTCATTTCATTTCATTTCACAATAAAACTATCTAAAACACGCCAAAAAAATCATATGATTTGCTTTTACGTGTACGTTGGGTTAAGATACTCTTGCAAACCGGATTGTAAGTAGCAACTGACAAAGCAAACAAAAATAAATGGCCGCTAACAGTTTGTTACTCACTGTTTGGTAAATAGACATGTATCATTAATTCTTACGGCAGTCCGAAAACCCGCTTTAATTCAACAGCACCCTAATAATGTGTGTTTCACTATTTAGTACGTTACTCACGACGATGTTTAAATCTTGTTTAATGAGAACAATTCAAGTGCTGGTTTATTATATTCAGTTAATGAATATGTATTCATGACTCAACCTATAGAGTCGCAGTAGCACACCGGTAGCAAGGCACAATAGGTTTTTAATTATGTTTGGTATTCTAAGACTTGACAGACTACAAACATAGTTGGCTAAATGTGTGTGTAATACACTTATGCTTTCCTCTTTATCCTATTGAGTCGCAGCAATACACCGGTGGCCAGACACAATAGGTTTTTACTTAAGTCTGGTATACTAAGACCCGACAGAGTACAAACGTAGTTGGTGAAATGCGGGTGTAATACACTTATGTTTTCTTCTTTAACCTATTGAGTCGCAGCGGCACACCGGTGGCCAAGCACAATAGGTTTTTGATTGTATCTGGTATTCTGAGACTTGACTGACTATAAACATAGTTGGTGAAATGTGGGTGTAATTTACTTATGCTTTCCTCTTTATCCTATTGAGTTGTAGCGGCACACCGGTGACCAGACACAATAGATTTTTAATGATGTCTGGTATTCTAAGACTTGACAGACTACAAACATAGGTGGCGAAATATGTGTGGGTAATACACTTATACTTTCCTCTTTAACCTATTGAGTCGCAGCGGCACACCGGTGGCCAGACAGAATAGGTTTTTAATTTTGTCTGGATTTCTAAGACTTGACAATTTAAAAACGTTTAAAATATTCAAGTATATTGGGGTTGGCAAATGACTCATATTTAATAGCACAATTTGGTATATTTCTGGCAAACAGAAATGTAATTTAGCTGCAATGCGAGCAAAATTTTGTAACAAGGGCAAATAATACTTAAAGGTAAACGAAATTTTGTTAGCAGGAAGATGCTATAGTTTTGAAATACCTACCTATCTCATTGTCCGGAAATCCGTAGTCTCTGCCTACCCCTCCGGGAAACAGGCGTGAATATATGTATGTATGTATGTATCTATCTCATTGTAAAATCATATTTATTTAGATTCGATCAGGTCTAGTTTTTGTGAATCGATAACAGTAAAAATGTATGTTTATGATTTTCATTTCTCTTTTCATGCTTTTTTCTGTGTAGTCACTGTACTTTATTTTTGAAGAGTTAAGTGATTCTTGAATAATGCCGAGAAAGTGTTACCATGACTAGTTGTGTTACGGTTGTGGTAAAATTATTTTTAATATTTGAGGAAAGATATTATAAAGTCAGTTATACATTTTTTGGGCTATAACATAGTAGATGTTATAGTCTAAACTCAATTTCAAATCGAAGATCAAATATTTGAATTTAAATCTTTTGTGTCTTAAATATTTTATTTTATAACTAATCTTGTTCCTAACATAAACAGTTATAAAAATGATTAGATATATAATATAGTATAGATTAATGTATTAAAACGGATTTACTTTTTCAAAACTCTTTAGAATTAGTATCCCATGACAACGGCAAATAAAAAGGACTCGGAATGTCTGGGAAAGTGTAAACATGAATAATTCTAAAAGTTGTTACCAAAATAAAACGAAATCGGATTTTAGGAATTCAAAAATAAGTTATTATTTTAAATGTTACACGTCTTCTTCTCCCTAGCCTTTATTATTCCCAAGTCACTTGGGGTCGGCTTTTCTAGTCTAACCGGATTTGACTGGATATCAGTTTTTACACGGAGCGGCTGCCACCTGACCTCCACAATCCGAAGGCTAACGATCGAGACGAGTGTCAGGATATTATAGGGCACTGACTTACCAATAACGACTGCCATAGATGTTCATGGCTGCCGGGACCGACGGCTTAACGTGCTCTCCTAGGCACGGAGCAGACGATAATTGTCAATCAATACGCACATAATTTCGAAAAGTCATATAACTTCCGAAAGTCAGAGGTGCGCGACGTGGGTTCGAACCCGAGACCCTCTGCATCGCAGTCTGTTGGTCTCAAGATTGAGCTACGCTACATTTAAAAAAAAAATTGCACGATTTCTAGTCGACCAGATCGATTAAAGTTTAGTAAATCTTATATACCACAGAACACAAAGTAAATAACGAATGTAAAAAAATATATGAGCTTAACATCAGAGTCTTATAATTATGGTCAGGTTAACAATGATTATATGTCAAGTTCTCTTATATATGCCCGATCTATATAAACGTACAAACTTTACTGACGTGCACGTCAGTACACATTATGTGCACATGTTACACAACTCTATTAAATCATGTGTATAATTTTTTGTGTCATTGATAAGTCAAGTCTTAGAATACCAGAAACTATTAAACATGTATGTGCATGATGAAAATGTACATATATGTGCAGTGGCCTGCTGCAACTCAATAGGTAAGAGACAGATTAATAAGTGTCAACCGGTGTGTTCTTTACACATACTGGACAGGTCTAAAACTGAATGCCTATTCGGAGCTGTCACCGCTTTTATTTATGTTAAACAACAAAGTGCTTGTTCGAACGTGTGCTTAGTTCTGTTTGAGCTCCATAAAATCCTTATTTGCTCATTTGCAACGTTTTATGGTTTATTTATACGTTCCGGTACGAGTAAAGACAAGCTGTACTGAGCTTATTTTATGTAAATGTTCCACGATAAAACAGTTTAAGTTGAAATTAATTATGAAGATTCCTAGCTTTCACTGAGAAGTTCTTAAAGTTATGATACGATCTATTTCTTTGTGAAAGATTGTTTAACAAAATGAAAGTATTTTTGGTCAATAAGCAGTAGCGAACAAGGGCTGTCAAATAAACGTGTTTCCCCGTCGTGTGTTGCCTTCATAACGTCGACGAACTGTTTTGTCTCGTGCTGTTAGACATCGATCTGTGGTGTCGCCGCCAACAACCTACACGCTGACGGTACAAAAATAGCAATTCCATGAAAGAAGGGGAACTTCTGCCCTCCCAGGATTTCTTTGTTCGCGGGAAGATTGTTCGAAGCACCGTTCGCCTTATTACCAACAAAAGAATTTACGAACTTCCTTCCCCGTATATTTGTTTAGGAACTAATGGTGGAACCCTTCTTCAAAAATCACGTGAATGAGAAAAAATTTGGGAAAAGTGATGGTTGCTATAGCAACGCCCCTGTAAACGAATTCTAGTTAAATAATTAGATTAGCTTCTAAAGAATTAGATGAATTAAAATTAACGGATAATACCTCGTTCAGTAAGTTTTTTGAAGCAAAGAGTAAAAGGGGAAATGTGTATATTTCGGTCCAAAATGTTACTTTGGGAAAAGCTGCTATTTGTAGTAAGAGATATATAGAGCTAATCATTTTGTTTAGTTTTATAAAGGTTTAATAATAAGATAGAGGTAGTTAATATTATTATGTTCAGTTCAGCAAATTGCAAGAGCATTAAATCCAATCCTTTTTCTTTGTTTATAGCTTTTGATACGATTACTCATGAAAATTAATGATATTTGCATATCTTACATATTTGTATTGAAATTAAACTACTATATCCGGATTTTATAGCGTTGTTTATTTGCCACTTTATTTAAAGTATTTATTTAATTTCAATGAATAACATTCGCGTAAACAGATTATACAGACAATATTACATATTTGTAGTTCATGTCACACATAGTGCCACACATATTACAATAAATTATACAAACAGTTGAATAATGATAGAAATATTGAAAGGAGCGGTAGCCCAATGGATAAAGCATTAGATCGGAATCGCGGTTCTGGGTTCGAGTCCCACCCATTGCAAGAAATCTAGTCCTATCATAAATATTCTATCTTAGCTGGAGAAATGAACAAGAATACTAAACATTTGCAATCTAAATTACTATTTTTTTATTTCTTAATAAATATGAAACGGCTCGCTTTACAATTGAGACCAGTTAATATTATTCCCTAGTACCGAGGCTCAACCGTTTAAGATAATATCTTTCCCATTCATTCCAAGGTAAAAGAACAACATGGAATATTTAGCATCGTTTAAATATCAATATTTAAACGATGTTGTTTAAACTGCACATTAGATTCTAACGAGTTCAATTTCTTCATTGGATTCTCTGACATTAGATATGCAATTACCGCTATAAAGGTTTCGCTTCGCATCCTAGTCGTTTCGCAGCAGTTTTAAGCTACTATTATCGTGTAGAAACACACAAAAGTAAACAACTATTGCTTCTGTTATTTTCGGTTCGTTGCTTCGGGCTTGCATTTTGTGGCAATAGCGATGTAACTCTATACCTATTAAATAGTACGTATATGGTATCTCACTGTTACTGTATTTTGTTAAGCATACGTATTGCTGTGTTAGCATATTCTAAGATTATACTAAACAGCTTGGCTGCAGTACTTTCTATTTACAAATACGTGGTGAGAAACTTCAATGACAAGCTTTTGTAGTGACTTTAAGATGGGAATATTAGGTAAGATACGTTATCAGAAGTACTATGATTTCGCTATTGGAATACTTGATTAGAACTTAAGGGGAATTTTTACTGCTCGCGACTCCTAATGTACTGAGCACCGAGTCTCGTGGCGACACGAGATTTGCTGGCATTTTATTCGAAACGTTTTATTAGACTGGAGGTGTCTTTTATTTTACTCTTTATTATCTGAAAAATATTGACGTTGGAAAGCATAATAGTTGTATCTCGAATATTGTTTTATTTTCAATTATTAACTGTTATACTATAATTGGCTGTCATGCCATTTTTAGAATGAGTATCTGCATTAAAACCAGTTATGTCCAATCGTCTAAACATTATTAAAGTTAATTTTAATATGAGCTGTGCTTAGATACAGAAATTACTGTTTAAGAGATTCAACAATTATGGTTTTCGGCGTAGATATATAAGAATGTAAATACGCAATCAAATAATGTTGGGTTTAGGTTTTGAAATTTATCATAGATAAATAAAAGAAATTATTAGGACAGAGTGTGTTATACTGACTTACAGAGGACCTATAGTCAAATGTGCATGTAACTAGATTTAATAGAATTACTACCGAATATAATAATAGTTATTTTTGTATTACAATGTCGTGGGATAATCATCTTCATCAGCATCAGTCTTTTATCGTCAAGCTTAGTCCAAACTTAAGCTTACACTTTCGTCTACTGACTGTGAGATCCCGATTCTATTTGTAAAATTGACTAGTCGCATGGTCACCGCAGATTCTCATATTCAACGAAATTTTGATAATCGACCATACATTTTGTCTACGTGTGCAACAACGTGAAAATGACAGCCTATTAAATTTAATTTCGTAGGAGTAGCAATATTCCTTACCCTAATACCTTATGAACTACTAATTTGAGTACTTTGAATAGCATGAGGCAGCGACTTTGCTCGCGTAGTATACTTAATGTTATTGTGACGTTTTATCAGTGAACGAAATTTTCGTATCGATTTCTTAATCTTAGAGTTTCACAAAGTAACTAATGTTGCCTTTTAGAATCGATTCCATTAATAGAATATATTATGGAAATATCGTTAAAACTAATAAACCGTTTCAATAGCAAAAAAAACATGCGGGGCGGTCTTTGGGGACTGCCGATATAAGTGAAAACTAAGTAACTAGCATGCGGTGACGATGACGCGAGTTCCATGATTTTTGTTCACTCAAAAAGTGCTCAACGCGCCTAAAAAGTTTTCACTTCAAAAATGCCTTCTCTTTGTATATATTTTAAGCTTCATCCTTACTTTCAATGTGTCAAAATCATAACAAAATATCCCAGTGATTTCAGTGTAAAGGATGCTTCGGATGGGGTCTTTATCTTATTATGTAGTAATGATGTGTGCTTCACTTGAAGTTTGCCCGACTGTCGAGATATCATTTGATTGATGATATCCTGAACTTGAATAGACTCGGCCGCTTCCCGGTTCCTTCTCCGTCTCTTTGTGTCTACGAGGAAGGAAGAGTATTTTCTCTACTTGCATATTCTCTGTAACACTCTCAACATTTTTCTTATAAAATGACTATGCCTATATAATGATTAACCAGTATTTTTATATTGAAGGACGTCTTACTATTACAATTTTGTTGTAAATTAGGTGACCTATAACTCCATTTAAAGTAGACTTAATCGTGATTTTATATTTTCCATAATGCAAATGTTTTCCAACATATGAAAATAATATAATTTTCACAATAAGCTTTCTTTGATTTACTTTAATTTATGGACATGTTCATAAAATATTTGAAATATCTGACTTTATGTGCAAACAAACAATATAGATATGGGTTATTTATTAAATATACGGGTTTTTGGGCATAAAACATAATTAAAGTATAAGTCTAGTGAAGGTTTGTATAGAGAGATATGGTTTCTAAACGAGCAATATTTTACTGCAAAGTGTGGCTACGAGAAGACACGTCAATATTTTGGAAATGGCTAAACAAAGAATAATACAGCTTTTATCGCGTTGTTTATTTAATGCTGTATTACATAATTTAGGAACTGTTACACTACTACTACTATTGAACTTTACTAATTTTTAAGCAAATAAAATTATTAAAACTATTTATATTTAGGTTTACATTTTTCCCGACCTTTCGGTTGCTTTTCAGCAGCCATGGTCACGGGGAGACTTAATTTCAATGAATAATATTCGCATAAACAGAAGACAATATTACAAAGAATAATATTTAAAATATTCAATGCATTCGTATATTTTTCAGCTGGCCGGGCTATAGTTGAAAGCATTGCAGAAGCAGAAGCCTATTTACAAAAAAATAAAGCATATCAAATTTAGTACATACAATACTGACCGTTTTTACTAGAATGTTGTGCATAGAACCGGATCTTTGGAATGGGTCTGCGGCGGTGGCATAGCAATCAAGGTCTGACAATGAGTCAGTGCACGTGGTACTGAATGCCACGGTAAATGTTAAACTGGGTGTGTTTGAGCCCCAGTCTGTTTTATTGCCTTGGAGACTTTAGGACTTAGTGCATTAACTAGCTACATAAGCTATTTTGTGTGAACTCTCTCTACCAATTAATGTTGTATGATGTTGTAAGGATTTTGTTGTGAAGTTGATGTAAGTTCTTTAACTTTATACCATCTTTACCTACATGTAATAAAATTGTAACTGTTCGGTATCTGTATATAGGAGAAATGAGATCATCTCGCGCCCTCTGGCGCCCAGTTTTGCGATTGGGGAGAGGTTTAAGCACTCCCTCTCCCGCTCCGTCGCCTCCTTGAAGGAAATTATTTCAGGGAGGGCAACCATGCCGACTGCCGCGATCAACTCACGCCGCTGCGATGCCCAGACGGGGCAATCTGCCAAAGTGTAGCGCCGTGTCCTCAACAACGTCGCGGCAGTCGCCGCAGTAGTGACATCCGGGCGTCGCTTGCCGGCCGATGCGGCAAATGCGGTCGCGACCCCGCCGAGGTTTCGGCCTGCCGTATGAAACGGCAGGCCACTACATGAAGAGACCTACCCAAAGGTACTCACTCATTATAAACCCTACTGTCTCCCCCCTAGACGCACGCCGCCTCTCGGACCTGGTGCTGATCAAATGGCGGGCAGGCCCACAAAGCCCATCATCCCCAAGTCAAACCTCAGGGTGGCTGGAGGTCGTCTTGCGCCCTCCAGCGCCCGGCTCTGAGGTGGGAGAGAGGGTTTAAGCGCTGCCTCTCTCGCTCCGCCGCCTCTTTGATGGAAATCACTTCCTCACAGAAGGGGGTGACGGCGTTCCACGGCCTCTCACTCCGGATCGTAGACTGAACTATAGCCGGGAGCGCGAGGGCAACCGATCCGACTGCTGCGATCAACTCACGGCGCTGCGATGCCCAGGCGGGGCAAACCGCCATAGTGTGCAGCGCCGTATCCTCAAAAACCTCGCGGCAGTCGCCGCAGTGGTGACAACCGGGCGTCTCTTGCCGGCGTATACGACACAGGAACTGGCCAAAACAACAGTGGCCAGTCATTACCTGTGTCAGCCGAAAGGTGAGGGTGCTAGGCCGCCTCTCCAGCCACTCCTCAAAAACGGGACTTACCGCCACGATCGTAGCGTGCCCGATATAATTCACTTAGTGTACCAGTCATATCTACCTTTAATTAAATTATGTTCTTAAAAAGTACTATTGTCTATTACTTATTTTGTTAGCATTCTATAATATTTCTTTTTGGATTTAATGTAGTCATTCACAAAGTATGACTCTATCCATAACTGGCAATTGTACTCACATACATACATACCACTCCCGTTCCTTTTCCTTTTTCCGACTTATAATGCCTTTTTTCTAGTGTCTGCAATGCACGACAATAACCCAGGTATTGCAAGCCATCACAGGCTACGATAACTGCTTACTATCACGCAATCCCTATGCCTATGCTTGCCAACTTTGTTGTTGTATAAAATTGGCTACGAAATAGAAGCTTCTTAATTATTAAAATTGCTGATACCGTCAATTAAAGTATATAATATCTTTATTGACAAAGAGTACATTAAATAATTTTCGTTCAAACTCACCAGGCAGTAACTTGATCAATTATGAAGAATTGCTCCTAAAAGTGTTCTGCCAATTTGTAATTGAGTGAAACACTAAGAGACAATGGCTGAGAGGCGGACGGAACCCAATTTATAAAGTTTCCACCTTCAAACCCTTTTAACGTTTGATAGATCCTGATGCTTCTTGCACAACTTGATACAAAATACATAGCCGCGATTTCATTGCTTAACGGTACTTCGGGAAGTTTATCTTGAAAAATAACATCAAACTTGCATGCTTGTATGACATACCCTGACCTTAAATTTTTATCATTCTTAACGTATTATCACTAGTTAAGTAGCTGCTTCTGGTCTGGTCTTTCTTCCGAACGCAAGTAACTTGTTGAGACAATATTTTCTATAGTGCAATAGCCTCGCTTCCTATTACATAGGGCCTAAAACCATAAATGTAGGTGTAATTTAACTTTACCTCCTTTTCGGAGATATGGACATGTTCATAACTTAATTAGATAAAAAAACCTCTGTAACATATTCCGGTATTGTTCTTGCAAATCAAGTATATACGATATCGTCAATCCCGATCCACAAACTAACAGTTATTTATTCAAAGGAAGCCTGCCGAAATATTTATAAATTGGCGGTCCCTTCTCGTAACATTCCGTGCACCCTCCTGTCTATCAACATGTTGGACCTCGAACTCGACGAAGATATAGTTCGTTGAAGATAATTGGGCGATCAATTTGCTCTCGGCTTAGCCAGATAATTTTGTACCAAACGGGAAACATTTGTACCAAAACAAATACGATTTTATTACCACCTTTACGCTTGAATTCTGTTGGGGTGATTGGATTCTAGTTGATGTACAGTGGAATCACCCCAGGGTTGTGTAGAGGAGTAAGGAGGCAATACCAGTGATGGGTAGAAGTGGTGACTTAGGTTGGTATTATTACTTCTAAAGAAAATAACCGATTCTTCGTCAGCTGGTATAAATGCACGCTAAACAAATAGCTTTTATTAATTTGGTTTATTGTGTCGTGTTTAAAAATAGAATGAACTCCGAAGCAAAAAAGTATATACACGTTATTACTTCTTTTTTCTTATAAAAAGGTCAATGCCCGCCAGACATAAGATAAGAGTACATGTCTCGCGCGGATTTTACATGCATATATACAACGTACGTGTAGATCACCTAACCTCATATAGTTTTACTTGCAAACCACTCTTAAATATTTAAGAGGTAGCTGAGTTTTAACTAGTGGCTATTCTAAAATACATTACTTAACGTTATTCGTTAATTGAATAATATTTAAGTAACGATTATTGTAAGTGCATCATTGATCAAAGACTTGAGAGCTATTCAGTTGAGAGATAGCCAAGTATTAGCCATCGATATTTCATAAATAAGACTGTTAGTCAATGCTTATTTAAAAATCTAATTCCATGTGGTATTGAATCTACTTTACTCATCGCGTTCGCATCTTCACTGAAATCAAACGCTCTGTGTACGCAATATACTTAAAAAGGGTACAAAGTATTCTCTTCACGCATTTATATTGCATCCCTTTACGTACGAACTATAAGGCTCCCATTTTTCCTATAACAAGTTGGTATTTAGTGACATGTTTGTAGAAACACAGCGTCAATATTATCTGTAACGTATCTGTATTCGCGCGAGCTTGTGTGGCTTTCCCGTTTGCGGTCTCGATTTCCTGTGAAACAGGAAATTTCCGAACGTCCGTTCAGAAACAGCGAATCCCAAGTTATTTCACTATTTACCGTTGTGCCGCACTGTTTTCATAACAGTGAGCTATTTAAAAAAATGAGTTTAATTTTTTAGTTTTGTTTATTGTTATTATATTTAGGACCGGTTTTATATCTTGGAGTATATGCAAAGTATTCAAATCTTATGAAATAGGAAATTACTGTACTTATGGTACTGACAGACAAGTAGGTAAATCGCATTAATGTTTGTTAGTATTGCTTAGCTAAAGCAGTTTCCACTAGTAACACTCGCGCAGTGCCGAGTTTAACCTTTTGAGTCGCAGTGGCACACTGGCAGCCAGACACAGTAGGCTTTTTTAATGTCTAGTTTGCTAAGACTTGACAGGTTAATAGACAAAAATGATTTGCCAGCAGCTTGAAATATTATAGTAGGAACATAAATGCTGATATTTCAATTACCTATTTAAAGGTAGACACTAAAATGCAATCACCTCGTTTTAGAATCAAATGAATAGGTCACTGTTTTCTAAAAAGAGGCGATTTATCAAACAATAGTAAGGTTTTTAAACATTTAATAACGGAGAAGGGAAAGCCTGAGCCTGCTTGTTCTGTGGATATATTTTGTGCTAATAAACTAATTTTGTACAAATACTTCTGATTATTTTATACATATAATGACTTTAATGCTTGAGCGTAGCATGATTTATATAACAAAAAACGAGTATTGATTATTTTATACAGCTAAACATTTTGAAGATATATTTTTTATCTTTCCCAAACCATATCAAAAAGAAATTTTTAAAGATATTTGGAGATGTTTTATTGGTACTAGCACTAACTAGGGCCAAAACAGTCTTAAAATAAATGCAGCGCTCTTCGCTCTAATAAAATTACATTAATTCAATTACAAAATCGGTATTTCATATATAACTAACGGATTTATGATTAATTTAGTTCAGTTTTATTGTGATTTAATTAATAACTCGGTTGAAATATGGCATCTGTCCGTTGCAAACATAATGTATGGTTTTAACACAGATTTCGTATTGGTTCTACAGCTAATAAATTGTAAAAAAACTGCAATATGATTGGCTAAGCGGTTCAGGTGCATTACTTTTGTAGTACAGTTACAGTAATAATAATAAATAGACCATTATAATATAATAATATCGGCCATGTATATAAACTGTCCCACTGCTGGGCACGGGCCTCTTCTCAGTGTGAGAAGCGTTAGGCCATGGTCCACCACGCTCTGGCCCAGTGCGGGATGGCAGACTTCGCATATCTTCGATAAAATTATGGAGAACTCTCAGACATGCAGGTTTCGTTACGATGTTTTCCTTCACCGTTAAAGCAACTCACTATTGCATACGCATACAAAAAGTCAGACGTGCGTGCCTTGGGATCGAGCTCGAGACCTTTGCAGTCCAACGGTCTCCCACTAGGTTATCGCAGCAATTATAATCATAGCATTAAAAAATGTCCTCCGTTCTGAATTACGACTATGTCGGAAAATCTTAACGAAGGCTAGTCATCTGCGCAGGAGATATTATAGTGCACAATTCTGCCGTTCACTAACTTGGAAGACGTTAAGTGACATAGGACGCATATGGCTTAACATGTTTTTAGTTAGCGGACGGCAGTATTCATGTGTGCACAAACAAAAGTTTGATTGCACACATGGCGTAGTGGTTTAACCGGTCGCCTCGCCAATGCCATAATGTCGAGTGTTATGGGTTCGAATCCCACACGGGACAAAAAATTGTGTGATCCACAAATGGTTGTGCCGAGTCTGGGTGTTCTTTGAGTCCATTGCGTGAATGTTCGTATAGTCTCCCGCGACACAGGATTTATTCGTAGCGCAGGAGCTGTCTTTTTTATTAGAAACATAAATAAGTAAGAAGTGCATTTTCTATCATTCTCCTTGTCCTATGGGCCCGACGGCTATTCGACACGCCAGAGGGAGACCACGTGCAGGGCCAACGTAACACAGCACTAGTACTGCTGTATTACAACAGTTAGGTACTCTAAGTGACAATATTTAATTTATTGTTCAGGCTTTAAATGCTGCACTATAAATAAAAATGGATTCCGAATATGGATAGTGTTAGTTTTCGTTCCAGCTATATGCCACAGAGAGGAACATATTATAAATGCGCATGTGAGTTTGTTTGCTTGTTACGCATTCACGCCTTAGCTGCTCGACCGATCATCATGAAACTCATCAATTCGCATAGGTATACGTTGTCAGGGACATATGAAAGGATATCGAATAAAAATATACTGTTCCCAAGGGATGAAAATTTATGACAAAATCTACATTAAAGCGAGCGACGCTGCGTGCAAAATGACTATAAAATATATCGTTTTTTATTAAGGATCTCCCGTGACACGTGCCTTATTTATTTTTCAAGACGGTTATTTTATTTCAGTAGTTCGAATTAAAACAATATTGATGGTTGAAATGTTTGATCGATCTTGGATCTAGTAATATGATTTTATATACAATTTTATTATTACAAAGTTTACCCCGCAGCTACTAAAATTGACATCATTGTCGAACTTTACAACATTTAGGAAGCGATGGACTTCTGCGTCTATTTTCACCGATGACCAGTCGATTTTTTTTGCAAACTACTTAATAAGCGCGTACTGATGACACCGAATATGAATGGTACTTCACTCCAGGATTATTCCTTCCTAATACCAGTCGAGCAGTAAATTGACGCTGAATCTGGGCCTTATTAAACTGTCTTGTAAATCGTGTTCGCGCAGTGGAAAGTGCTGATCACATAAAAAATAACAGGGCCATAAAAGCGGCGTGCCTCCCCGGCGGACGCGCTCGTATAATCAGACAAATATATCAGGATAACTATTGATTTCTTGTCTTGGTTTTTGGAAGGGTTGTAGTGAAGCTGCTTAAATTTTGTGTTCTGTACGGTGTAGGAAGCTAGAAGTTCCTAGAAGCGTATTGTTAACTAGCGATCTTATGAAAGTAAACTATAATCATGTTGTTATCCTACTAATATTACAAACTACCCGGCCTTCGTTGTTTCAACCACGTTTATGATTACTGCGCCGCTGCCGTGGTTAACAGCGTGATATTATATAGTCTATGCTACTACTGGATGAAGATACTTTGTAATAAACAAAGAATTATTAAAATAAGTTTATTACTTTAAGAGTTTATCGATTACCAACAAACAAATCTTTCTCTTTATAATATTCGTATAGAAAAAAAGATTTTGATCACGCGTAAATCGTTACGTGGATGGAGGGATTAAATGGATGGATATACACATAGTCTAACCTTTTATATCAGTATGCGTAATTGTAGGATTCACGCGAGTTAAGGCTCTGGCAAAAGTTAGTATTCTACAGGTGTTCGGTAATTAATGGATAACCTGGAAATGTCTTATAGTGGAACCGATAGCCGTTCAGAAAAAAATATGAAAAAAAATCTATCCTAACTACTACCTGAGATATGTGTTTTTTTATGTATAACTTTCTTGTATACTACGACCATAAATGAATGAAATCCATCGGTTTATGTTGTTTTATTATTAAACACTAATTATGCTAATAGATAGACAGTCAAAAGTATGCTATGCTAATACAGCTTGTACTTTTTAATATATATATATTTTTTAATATATATTTTTATCCTTTTTTTCTGAACTGTCTTCAGTTCTACTATAAGACATTTCAAGGTTATCCATTAATTACCGGACACCCTGTATAAATATTGTTTGGAAAGATTGAATGGCAAGAAAGCTGTTAATTAAATCTATAAGGGCAATCGATGACTCATTTGTACTAATAATAGTTGTCATCTATAGTAAATTGCGCTTTACTATAGACGCCGGCAGAAGCTGTCACATTTAAAACAGATAGGTTGGGATTGCATATAAGGGCAATTTCGTTTTGCAGAGAGATGGTAATAAGAATTGATAAAAACATTTAGATTAATCACGGAAATGATAGATACTTTTGTGAAACAAGCTCTCTGTTTGTAAGATTATAGAAACCTTATTCCTGAATGCCTATTTAGGCTAAGTTTTACACATCACGCATACATTACCGAAAGGTTAGGCATAAGTGTAATACAGCCACATTTCGCTGACTCTATGTAAAAGGGAACGATCCTACGGTTTATTGAGCAATACTACTCATTGCCTATACTGTAAATTTGCTAACAGATAAGCCCAATAATTATGAGAAAAGAGATTGTTGCAATTTATAATTAAATACTACGTAATTAAAACTATGAATATTACGATACTAAATGCTTATAGTTTTTATACTAGTTGTAATTTATCCTTTTTAACCCCCGACGCAAAAACGACGGGGTGTTATAAGTTTGACGAGTCTGTGTGTGTGTGTGTGCGTGCGTGCGTGCGTGCGTGCGTGCGTGCGTGCGTGTGTGTATGTGTGTGTGTGTGTGTGTATGTGTGTGTGTCTGTGTGTGTGTGTGTGTGTGTGTCTGTGGCATCGTAGCTTCCGAACGGATGAACCGATTTTTATTTTGTTTTTTTTAAATTTAAGTGGTGAATGACTGGGGAGTGTTCTTAGTTACGTTTGATGAAAATCGGTCCAAGATGGCCGCCGCCACAAAATGGCGGATTACTTTTTTTTCACAACTCTCTCAATATAGGTATCAAATGAATTTTGAGTCGGGGGTTTTATAAATTTTTTGAAATGTGAATGAAATTTGAATGAAATAGAAAATGTTCAATAAAAGTCATGTTATGTTTTTTGATTAGTAGATTTAATAAAAAACAACCTATATTTGAGGCTGAAAAATATTTGCGCCTTGACTAATATGTACGAGAAGCTTTATTGTTAAATTTAATAGTTTAAAAAATAGCCGCATTCGTATAAAAACATTAATTAAAAATACTTTTGTTTACATTTGTACTTTGCCATAATTTATTACTTCAGTTTATTGATGATAATTATGTCTTACTTGATGGAGATTACTCATTTGTAAGGGGGCTCCTCAGCGAATGTTTGCAGCAGGGCCAGTTTCCGCGCCAGTGGAAGGTGGGGAAACTGGTCCTGATCAGGAAGGAAGGGCGCCCGGCGGACAGTCCCTCCGCCTACCGGCCCATTGTGTTGCTGGACGAGGTGGCTAAACTCTTCGAGTTTATTATCGAGGAGCGCCTCGTCCAGCGTCTTTCTTCAGTGGGTCCGGATCTGGCGGACAACCAGTATGGTTTCCGCCGCGGGCTCTCCACAATTGATGCAGTCCAGCGTGTGAGGAGCCTGGCGGAGGATGCGGTGTCCCGGGGTGAGGTCGTCTTCGCGGTGTCTTTGGATATCGCGAATGCCTTTAATACCTTGCCCTGGAGTTGCATTAGGGAGGCACTCGTTTTCCATCGAGTGCCGACCTACCTCCGCCGCATAGTCGGGGCATACTTATCAGAGAGGGTAGTCGTCTACCCGGGTCACGACGGTTGGAGTCGGCGAGAGATGTCGTGCGGTGTTCCACAGGGATCGGTTCTGGGTCCACTTCTGTGGAACATCGGTTACGACTGGGTGCTGCGAGGTGCGCTCCTCCGTGGCGTCGGCGTCATTTGTTACGCCAACGACACGCTTGTCACGGCGAGGGGTAAGTCGCACCGGGCGGCGGCCATACTGGCGACCGCTGGGGTCGCACAAGTCGTTGGTCATATCCGGCGGTTGGGCCTCGAGGTGGCCCTGTCCAAGTCCGAGGCCGTTTGTTTTTACGGCCCTCGGAAACGGCCACCTCCAGGGGCCCATATCATGGTGGGAGGGGTCCGCATCGGCGTCGAGCCGACCCTAAAATACTTGGGTCTCTTGCTCGACAGCCGGTGGGACTTTACAGCCCACTTTCGTCGTTTGGCCCCCATTCTTCGGGGCGCTGCAGGTGCGCTCGCGCGCCTGCTGCCCAACCTCGGGGGATCAATAACCTCCTGCCGGAGGCTCTACGAGGGGGTCGTGCGGTCCATGGCCCTATATGGGGCCCCAGTTTGGGCAGACAACCTGGCGGCCTGAAACATTTCGGCGCTACGTGCACCACAGCGCGTCATGGCCGTCAGGTTGATTAGAGGATACCGCACGATCTCGTACGAGGCTGCGAGCCTCCTCGCCGGATCGATGCCATGGGACCTGGAAGCGGCGCTCCTGGCGTCACTCTATCGTTGGCGCCAGTGGCCGCGTCCTAGTGGCCAATTGGAAGGAACGACTTGTGCACCCCAGTGCCGGGCACGCCACGATCGTGGCGGTAAGTCCCGTGTTTGAGGAGTGGCTGGAGAGGCGGCATGGCGCCCTCACCTTCCGGCTGACACAGGTACTGACTGGCCACGGTTGTTTTGGCCAGTTCCTGTGTCGTATACGCCGGCAAGAGACGCCCGGTTGTCACCACTGCGGTGACTGCCGCGACGTTGTAGAGGACACGGCGCTGCACACTTTGGCGGTTTGCCCCACCTGGGCATCGCAGCGCCGTGAGCTGATCGCGGCAGTCGGATCGATTGCCCTCTCGCTCCCGGCCGTAGTTCAGTCTATGGTCCGGAGTGAGAGGTCGTGGAACGCCGTCGCCTCCTTTTGCGAGGAAGTAATCTCCATCAAGGAGGCGGCGGAGCGGGAGAGGGAGCGTTTGAACCCTCTCCCTAACCGCAGAGCCGGGCGCCGGAGGGCGCGCGATGACCTCTAGCCACCCTGAGGTTTGACCTGGGGGTGGCGGGCTTTGTCGCGACCGCATGCGAAAGTGATTCGCGCGGCCCCGTCGATAGTGGTTTTGTCGAGGAACACCGTGGTAGGTTTAGTCGGTATTCCGGGAGGTACTTTACTATTATTCCATCTTTCTTTTACCCCGGCGAGTCCGACATAATCCCTCCGCCCGCCCCCGCGGAGGGATACGCGTCATAGCATTCCTACACGTAAAAAAAAAAAAAAAAAAAAATTACTCATTTGTACACCTCTTTAGGAAGAACATGTTGCAGTTTAAATTACATATCATCTATCTATATTGTTAATACAAATACAAAATCTTTATTGTAAGTATTGCGGTAATACAATTAATTGTATGACCACACATGTTTAATGTAAATAAATCATTTCGATTTGATTTTGTTTAAACTGTCTGCCTCTAGAATCGATAAATTAGAGTGAAGTGATTTGTTGAACGGGACTTAGAAGTTCTAAGTCTTATATAAATATTTTTGTATGGCTAAGTAAATATTGGTATTTTCATGATGGTAAAGCTGACGGGCGTAACTAGTAATACAATTAAAATTAAACAATAATTCTATTGGCAATTATTTGCAAGTTATGAACTGCAACTACAAATTTCTAAATATAAAAGCTTAAAAAGATTAAGCCAAACTCGAGTACGCAACCCGGCGCTAAAGGTTCGTTAACAACAGTTAACTTACAGCATTTTGATGTAATTGTACATTTCAAACTTAACTAGCTTATACATACAGAATACGCCTATATTACCAGAGGGGTAGACAGACTCGTATAACACTCACATTTGGCGCCAGCTATGTTTTAAACCATGTAAAAGAGGGCGAATTTAGAACTACTAAGAATATCTATCTTAACAGAACCTTAATAACACTGCCCGCCCTGAGCACCGTTTCCGAGATGTCTTGCACATTAGTTGCATGCACTACCGCTGACCGAGTCAGTAAAATCCTAAGTAATATTATAAATGCGAATGTGAGTTTGTTTGTTACGCTTTCACGCCTTAATTACTCAACCGATCTTCATGAAATTTCGCATACACGTTGTTAGAGGAACAGAAAAGGACATATGACATTTCATCGAGAAAAAGTACTGTTACTAATCTGAGCTAACATAACCTACATTTACGCGGGCTAAGCCGCAGGCAAAATCTAGTAATATACATGGTGTCCGGTAATTAATGGATAACCTAGAAATGTCTTATAGTGGAAATTATGGCCGTTCAGGAAAAAATATGAAAAAATATCTATCCTAACTACTACCTGAGATATGTGTTTTTTTAAATTACCATGTATAACTTTCTTGTATACTACGACCATAAATTAATTAAATCCATCGGTTTTTTGTTGTTTTATTATTAAAAACTAATTATGCTAATAGATAGACAGTCAAAAGTATACTATGCTAATATAGCTTGCACTTTTTAATATACATATATATATATATTTTTTTTTCTTTTTTCTGAACGGTCTTCATTTCTACTATAAGACATGTCAAGGTTATCCATTAATTACCGGACACCCTGTATATGAAATATGATGTTATTAATAAACCATATTAAAGACAATATCTATACAGGTAACTGCAAAACATCGTCAATAAACACATTACGCGGAATTCAACTCCTCGGTGTTTTATTGTATCGCCAATATTGATACTACACATTCAATTCACGTTTCATTTGATGTTATCAGTTCAGTGGTTCGTTCATACGATATAATGGTACTTGTGGAAATTTTATTGGTTTCCCGCGAACTATGAACAACACTTGTGATATTACCGTCAGTCATCTTGGAGTGCCAGCCGCAATGGTGCCGAACTCCGTGCGATACGGAACACGAGACGTCTCGACGGACACTATGCAACCAGCCTAAGGCCACGTACAAATGTTACAGAAATCTAAACTAACATAAAAAGGTAAAGTTTGTGAGTTTGGATGTAGTAATCTCCCAAACTGCTCATCCGATTTAAATAATTGTTTAACCAGTATTTAGAATAGATCTTTGGGACATAAGTTATATTTTATCGCGTGAAAATATGAGCTGTTTTCGCTGCTAGGAGAGTAGTATGGTTAAATTTAGGTTCTGTGTAGGAAAGAGTCAACATGACGTTTAGTATAATGAAAGCAGAATTAAATTGCATGATAATATTTAAGACCTATGAAGTGAAGACGTGGACAAAAATAAAAGCCTGCCTTATTGGTCGTAGAATAAGTTTGCTCTTATATACATTTAAGTGTGATGGTAAGTAAGTTCCTCGATTTTGTTCTCGGCAAAGTATTACTGGATTTTTTGTCAGGATAATCTCAGTAGCAGCACGGAGATTAGTGGTGTTCCCGATAGACAGCAATAAGGTTAGGTTATGTTGGCTAAATTCAAATGTAATGCACTTCGGCCTTTCGTGCATATTCAAGGCTTAAGTCTATGTACGAAAGCTAAATGAAATTTAAGCACCTTTTTTATTTATTAACGTAGGCTAATTAGTTCATGCTTTTCACGCTAGTTTTCAGGGTGCACTTATTCAGGAAAATTCAGCATTCATTCGGTTGTATGCTTTACCATTTCGTACCAGCTGCACAATTTACATTTATTAATTAGAGTTTATGTTTTCTATTAGCGCTTATCTGCATACATGTGTACACTTAGGACTGAAAGGGTAAGCAGATCTACGGGTTATGCTACGACCAAGAAACATGCTTTAATGTCCGAACTTATAAACAATTTTTCAATATCTAAACATAGGTATGTGTAGTATGTAATATTTATATAAATGATCGTTTAAAATATTGACGTTCTATAAAATAAATATTTTACTATTGATAGAAGAAATTGTCTAAAATGAAAATAATTTTCTAATATTTTCAAATCTTTTCCTCATATTTCTTTATTCGTATTAACAAAGTGTAAATTTTCTACTTTCTACTTATTTCGTCACGTGAATTCATCCTAAGGTTGGGGCGCGCCATGCTGACCCAGTTCGGGATCGTCGCGGGATCACTCGAAAGGGTTTACGGTTTCAATATTTGGAAGCCTTTACATATATGCGCACTTTAGCTGTCTTATATAATGCACTTCGTTTCAAGTTACGTCGACTTTTATGAAGTAAACAACGCAATTTACGCGGGCGACCTATTTGTAACAGCCAGAAGATTAGTCAAAGCCTTGCATAACCTCCAACAGCCTTCACAAGGTAGTATAATCTGGTTCAGAGGGCTGGCATCCAATTTGCCGCCGCGTTATTGTGGGGCTTCGACCGCAGCCCGCGTAATTGACACCGAAAGTAAAACCGCAACTTATAAATCGGAAAACGTAACCTAGAAGAGAACCGCACGGCGCAAAAACCACCTGCGAAATTACGACACGTAGCAGCACCGCTGCACCGCCACCGGCTCCGGGGCGCCGGCCGTCAGCCGGCAGTCGTAGTCGCCAGCGCCGTGCTCTCTGCCGGTCGGCCGGTATACCCAATCTTCTAAATGCTTTATTGTTATCGTCCTGGCTTCCAATAAAAATAACATAATATACAAACCGAATAGAGCGGTCTTATAGGTTTAGTTTAGAAAGTTGGCATCTTGTCCATAGCGGTGATTCCGCGTTCCCTACATAGACTACCAGGCTGCAGGTTGTATAAAAAGAAGGCAATGTTTAACGGGAACTGATTCGGAAAAAAGCGCCCTGTGAGCTCCATGACGAAGAACCGGATTACTATGGCTGGGCCGCAAAACAAATCCACTACGATTTACGTACCGTAAACTCGTTACGCGTTTCGAACGAGACGCGTCCGTGGCGGCGCCGCGTGTATAGTTGGAATTTGTTTCTTGTTGTGACGAAGCGAGAGTTCACATCGTGTGGCGTAGGGTGCGTTAAGTACCGGCGGGCGGCGAGAGAGAGGCGAGCTTACACTCTATGGAGAGGTTCGCAGGTTCATTCGTAGGAAGTGTCGTTATCACAGTCGCTGTTCGGCGGTCGGGCAGCGTGGTTCGTTGCGGGCGATCTGTGTTCTCGCTGCGACTCGATTCACTTCGATAGAAGTTTTGCGGAGATCGTGTTCCGATATTGCATCGGCGGCGGCCTTTCCCAGTCGTGACTGATCACGGACGCTTTATAGAAAGTGAAACTGTATGCTAGAGACGTGCAAACTGATTGTGCAAGGACATCTAAACTTTGTGGTGGATTGAGTGGTGCCAGTGGGACAAGTCTATTATTGCCTAATAATCAGGGTTTTCCGGGACTCGTTTCAATATCAGCGCAGTTTTTTATAAACAAACTGTGTCTAGACTATTGAAGCGGTGCAGATTTTTCCGAAAGTGGTAAGTAAGCTCGATTTGTAATCATAAGTTGCAAACTTTCAAAGTGTACATTTTAATTACCGTTTCGATTTACGTTTTGTTTCCGTAAGCAGTTCTAGGTGTTTTAAAACAAGAACTTTAACTAGTGTTATGAAGTCTTGGAAGATTTTATTTGAATATTTAAGTAAGTTGTTCCGTTATGTCTTTAGTAAGTATACCGGCGTCATTGCGAGTAATTTTGTAATTTTCCTGTTACTCTGGACGATAAATCTCTGAAATAAAAATTAAATGATGAATGCAAATTGGTGTTTCATCAACCTTTTGCTATGCTCAAGTATTCATAAGGACGGAAGTGTGTAAGTAAAAATGGTAATATCATTATAGCAACATCGCTGCATCGCTCGAGGGCTGTTATTTAGAAACGAGGCAATAATTTAGGGTAATAATATGAAAAATTAAAGTACATTTTGATGCCAATATTTTTCTTTCAGTTATTTGAAGATCGAAATATTGTATATTAACTTTTCGACTGCCTTATAAAATATTTACCGGGTTCATATATTTTGTATTCTATACATAAACTTGTTTTTTTAATATACATGCTTAGTGTGAGTATGGTAACATTAACGAGTGTAATTAATCAATCTTAGATGTCAATTAATTATGAAAATTAATATTAATATTAATAAATTAATATATTAAAACATGTAGTATGTAAAGTCAGACCCCTTCCGTATCACCATGAATAGGGAGGCGGGATACTTCATTTACACTGATTACGTCATTAAATCCCACTAGTGTGGATCACTAAATTACAATTATAGAATAAGGGATTGCAACCGAATGAGAAGGATGAGCAATTACTTAAGAACATATGTATATGTAAGTAAATTATATATGATGTTACGTTAGATAATAAATACATAAACGATATTTAATAAGGAAACGATTGTAGTCGGCGGTATTGAATATATCGTGTAACTTGTATAAACAACTTTCCAGGTATTATCCGGTAAAGGACACAGAAGGCTAGCTTACAGTAGTTGATATGAATGTTTTACATACAACACTGCTTGAGAAAACTAGAGCGTAAGGGTCGAAGTTGATAATACAAAAAGGTACCTAATCTCTTTAAAGAATACACAAAATGGCAGCAAAATTCTAAATAAATTTCGGCTAAAAGTATAACCAACTGAATCCAGAAAGGGAGAAAACATGAGTAAAGTATAAAAAGAAATGCTTTCCCACAAAACTCAGAAATGAGTGGCAGAACGTAAGCGACCGAATCAAAGTGTTAGGCAAAATATAAGTCACAGGGATTAAACATTGGTGTAGATTCAGGAGCAAATTAAACTGTAATTAGAAATGAAATACGAACCGTTATCATTATTAAAAAAATAAACTGTTTACATGCAAATTAAATACACATATACAAAATTGGAACGATCTTTTTTCCTCACATAGATAAGTAATGTTTGTGAATACGAGTAAAATGTCAAATGCCTCGTTTAAAATTCCACTCGTATCCTTTTATTACAGAATATTATGTATATAAAATACCTACTGATGCAATTCCGTCGGGTGACAAAGAGGCTACGTCCAAAGAACCGTATGTTGGATACGAGAATACGACATAAAAAGGGGTGACACCAATTGTCAATTTTGCGAGGGTCGAAAGCAATTAGTTTTATAAAGATGTTTATTCATTGGATACTTAAAGTTATATTTATTTGATTTGAATAAAGATAAGACTTAATTACCGGACGTGTGTTCTCGAACGTGCGTTTAATTACATAATACATTCATGTATTCATTTATAGGACGATAGGGATTTGCAACGCGTATGCGACATTAAAAACGTGGGGATGTTATCGGGTATAATGTTTCAATTGGGGTTTTCTTGTCCTATTTCAGTTGCAGTAATTATCTAGCTTATATAGATATTTAATTAAATATCTACATACTTAATTAAATATCTAGTAATACAGGCTCGATGGTGCAGCGGTAGAAAATGTGTCTGCTGTGTATGAGGTCTCGGGTTCAATGCCCTGGTGTGCTAAAATACTAATGGGGTTTTTGGGGTAGCAATTCTGAGTCTGGAGTTCCGTGTTGAGATGGCGAAATATGGGTGTAATACGCTTGTAACTTTCATTCGGAAATAAAGGTGTGAGTGATGTGAAATAAATACATAGGTATATGGCCGACTTTCCAAACTAAATAGTTGAAGCTAAAATTTCTAGGTGCCCATTTTTACGAGATTCTGCTAAGTACACAAGAAATACAATTGTGAATTTTGAATTGTCACTTTGGAGACGAAAACTGGATATACGTTTTTGGTTGTTATCGAACTGAGGTTCAATACTACTTGAAGTATTTTTCTAATAGTTGCGGCATTGGGCAGCCAAACCGATTAGATAAATTGGTCTCGTACTATTCTGTAATCCACTGGCCCATTTCGCGGACTCCAAATCCACTGTAAGGATTGAATCTAATATAAGGTTACAATAATTGTAAAATACAGCTTAGGTTTCTAATTGTACATAATATTGTTTTGCGTTTACGCGAATGTTTTTAAATGTATCCTAGAGCTGGAATGCCGCAAATCTTTGACAAAATATAGTTGTATTAAAAATATTTGATTAATATATTGAAATGTAAATACGACAAATAACTCCCTAATAATAATAGCAAACATGAATTTATTCTTTATGATAAATCGTTAATATTTGTATAATAATCTTTATGTTAATCCATACATAATGTTATAAACCCCAAAATAAGTGATCAGAAGATCGTTATCAGAATTGGTAATAGAGTATCACCAATTCTGATTAAATCATGTATGTTATGAAATCAGAATCAGTATAAGAATCATTTACCTTCTACTCTTCTTTATCTCGTTAGTCTTCGGAGTCTAGTTACCCGGGGAAGGACATAGGCTACTTATAAAATAGTGCTACGGATAGCGGATAATATATTTAAGTTAGTGATTAAAATTGCCACATAGATTAATGTAGGTATGATAGCAAAAGGCACCAATTATAATATATACAATGCAATAGGTAGTTTAGTAATAGCCTTTAAACAAACTCACATTACTTTCAATGCGATACTTTATAAAATAAATGCGCCTGATCAATTTACCTCGTGTCCTTATGCATAGAACGTAAATACTGTTGTAATATTTTTTGTTAGTTAAGGCTACATGGACAGACATCGTTCAAATACCAACCCGTCAATTACTTACAAGATCTTTCAACAATAGATGAGCGTTATCGATCGACAAGCACGTCATCGAAACTGTTATTCTCATTTATTCTTCGTGTGTAACACACGAACATAGATTGAAACCGGAGCAAATGAAAACTGAGTAAAAAGCCGAACATTGTAGACGTGACATAGATACGACCGTTGGAGATAAAATCTAATAACATGTATTGACATGGCTGATTAGTATGCATCCTATCACGCGAGCGACGTGCTGTATCATAGCCGTATTATATTTCTACTTACACCGCAAACTACACTACTTATGTTACATAATATACTGGAGATCCCGCAGAAATTTGTTCCTGTGACTCTTATGCCTTTCACAGAATTCGAGGCAGCTGCATTTTGTTCGTTGTTTGTATTTTATTTTTATATAGACTACTAACAATTTTAACTGACTTTGTAGAATTTTATTTACACTTATTTCGTACTTTTACTTAGCAGTATTTATAGCGTCGATTCTACAGAATAAAACAGTGCGAAACATAATAAGTTTGACTCTAATGTGACTTAACCCTCCAATCTTGTAAGAACACATTTGAAAAGCTAACATAGGGTTAGATTCAAACAATTTTGTAGAACAAAATAGGTCGTGATAAAATTAGTACACGTATGTTAATTGTAACGCTTTTGTCTTGTTACCTTTTCAATATTCACAAAACACTTTCATAGCCGTTGTGCTTTCTGATCTCATACTCACTTTATCTGACTGCGAGTAAACTAAACAATGCATCTATTTATCTTCCGTCATAGCTTCCACACTAGATACACAAAGAAATACTAGGTGTTGTGTAAACCCTAGAGAGCAAGGGAATAAGACAATATGAAAATGATATAGCAACATACTGACTCACCTTAGACTGTTCTGACTAAATACCAAGTTCCAGCGGTTGCCTTTACGACATAGTTATAACTAAACTTAGTTGTATTTCAATAAACTTGCAAAGTTTTAACCTTAGAAAGTAATTTGACACTACTAACGTAATGAATTCTGCTTAATATTGCGCAATTTCGTGATATTAAGATAACTTCGAAGCCGACATTTTCTCGTATCTAAGAAAAGTTAGTACATTAAATAAACACCTATAAAAACGGTATAACTTCGCTCTACCGTTTTCTTTTGTGAGCAATCAATGGAATAAACTAGGAACTGTTATTTCAAAGAGTTTTATAGTCCTAAATCTAGACTTTAAAGACTAAGAATACAACAATATTTTTTGTGATTGTCGGCAATAAAACCCGTCGCCAGTCGTTATTGTAAAATATGGAACTGCTTATTATGTAATGAGCCAGTTTACTTGACACTTATTGCCGTCGGTACTGTGCTCGCCAGTCAAACTTGTATAAAATAAAGCCATCCAAAAATACGAAAGTAGGATCTTAACAACGTTTTTATTTGATTGATTGGTCAATTGGCGAGCAAATTTGTTGCACCACAAGAAGTCCGGTTTATATAAGTGGATTGTAATTTCGTTATTTAAGTGAAATATGCGTCAATTATTTGATGAACTAAATTTTATCAGATTACAAGATGAAGAAATGGTTTCCGAAATATTTTTATCTCTAGACGGTCGGCAATTACGAAAGATAATTTGTTCTGTTAATTTGACAGCTCAAATTAATCCGGTACATTTTAGTCCCAATTTGTGGCTGATTTCTAACAGTATCTAGAGCAACGAACTCTCTGGAGTTACATAAAATACATATCTCAATTTGGGACGAACATACACATTCTAAAAATAAACACAGATCACATTTTAGGTCAGGCTGTAAAAAGAAAAATATTTTTCATATTTGTACGTCATATTTGTTTCATGTCCAAACACAAACACAGTTACTGAAGTGTCACGGAACCCATGTTATACGAGAATTAAATCAAAAAGATAAAGTTACGTTACTGTTCCGCGGTATACATAATTAATTTATGATAATGTGTTGTCCGCGGGGTTAGGTTGAGTGCCCACTTATGGAGCACATTTCCTTTTGCATTTTTACGTTTATTAGACACTCCACGCATACCAACTGATAATCGTTAATATTGATAACATAATTCTATTCTTCAATTGAGACCCAAAAATAGACAGACATATTAATTCTACTGATAAACATCAACCAAGTTTTATTACATCTCCCTATAACAAGAACTATAGAAAACGTATAAAAACATGATAAATATTTTATGGTTATAGTCTGTTCTCATTTAAACAACAACTACCTACAAAGTGTTAATTTACCAGCCCTTTGACAAGGTTTATTAAATTTAATTAAAAGCTGTCATAATTAATACCTGTACGATATATTTAGAATGTACGTAGAGTGAATATTATACCATTTCCAAGAGAAAGGTCATATTAAAGCACGCCCAAAGGTAGATAGATCTTAGTCCTTCATTACTTAAAAGATTTGCTTTTTATCAAAAATGTATCACATAACTATTTAACTTTATCTATTAAAGTAACAACATTGTTATAAGCATTTTATGCCGCATACACACATTTTTGGAATATTATCTTGTTCAAAAACATAACGTAATATTGTCTTCTGTTTACGCAAATGTTATTCATTGAAATTAAATTACTTTATACGGATTTTAGGTGCCAGAAATAAATTAGTATTGGGTAAAAAATATACAGAACTCATGCTACTGCATAACTAAGATCTTCCTTTTCAATATCGTTTTGAATTTGTCTGTTATCGCTGCTTTTATTCTTTAGCTATTTTCCTGTTTCATTCTTGTGAAATAAGTAAATTTTTCCTTTTTCATATCTATTTTGTGCATCTCTTGGCTATACGGCAGAAACAGAAATTTTCTCATGTTATTTTTCATAAAATGCTATATAATGTTTTATCTTTTAACAAATGAATCCGTTCATAATGTTCTTTTCGCATGTAGGTATACAATTTTCGATACTCGTTATTTCATAAAACGTGTCTACTTAAAATTCTAACGCCGCTCCTTGCTAAGAGGATAAAATGAGATTTTATGTTGAAGTATATACTTAAATTATTTTGAACGAGTTCACTTGTTTACAAAACTGTTTCTATTCAGTTAACAAATAGTTAGTTTAACCTTGTAAAATGACTGTAGTATTTAGGTAGGCTCTGTTGTCACAATTTGGCTACGGTATTCTAAAAACACAACTATGGGAGATAAATAGAAGAGTTGTTAATCTTGAATTTTATATAGAATAATATAAATATTACCTGAATAAGACGCTGGTTCACGATATTTACACACAAAACTTTAAAATTGTTTTATTCTTCAGCAGTAACGAGATCGACGCAGTCGGGATATGACACAGCAATGTAAAGATCTGTCATATCGACGGGACCGACATTTGTAAATTCAGCATCCACTGTTCCATTTCACCACTTATAATATTATCAGGACTGGTTTTCGTAACAGTCACATCGTCCATCGATGATGATAATAATACCTCTAAATGCGCTACAATATTGGGTAGAATAATATTGAAAACGTTTTGTTTATCGCAGTAGCTTTAGAATTGGAGTACCTAATGGCTATGATATCTGAGCTTCGATTATCAGTTCAGGAAACGAAAAAGGAAAATATGACAATAGTTTCACTACGTCACGTTTCCGAAATATAGCAAAATTTGCGAATTGTTTACGCAATCTTAACTTATACTAATATTAAAAGATGAAATAATTGATTTTTTGTTTGTATGTTCGAAAGGATTTACCTCAAAAACGATTCTACCGATTTTAAAATTATTCTCCATAAGTAAGCTATATTCGGTTATCACCTAGTAACATAGGCTTTATTTTATTTAAAAATGATTATGTTACTACTTTTAAGCATGCGAATCCGCGGGTAAAAGCTTGTAGATTTGTAGTATTATGATAATTTAAGATCAAGATTTTAAGCAAAATATGAGTATTAAGAAATTTATACAGTTTTATCCCTCAGACATGTATGGTATAAAACAAAGTGTCTATAGTTAGGAAAATACAATTATTACATTATTACAACAAAAATAAAATCTAATAATAACAATGATTGCCATTTGTAAAAATAACATTTTAATTTATTAAATAACATAACTAAGTATCATTTAAGAATAAAAGTAATTGTGTAGCATTTAACTATAGATTAAACATTTTATATTATAATATTGTCTTCTGTTTACGCGAATGTTATTAATATATTCATTTTATCAGTTAAAATTTACACAGCAAGATTTATATTATTAACAATTAATTAAAAAATGTCTTAAGTGTCCTAAGTCCATCGATCAATATTTGATCGATGCTTAAGTCCCTCTTTCATTCTAGTTTCCTTTCACAATATATAGGTAACATCTTACAGCACAGGATTTCGTCACACTTAAGACATCAATCAACCTCTCGGTTCTATCTCGATATTGAATGCAGTAATTAACAAAAGAGGCGGTGGGCTGTCCCACTCAGTTGTCGATGATACCCATGGGAAAAAACTAATATATTAGACCGCACTGATGCATTGGATGTGTTGTTTACATCGCTTTGATTGCTATAGATTCGATTCTCGTATAGGTAATACTGCACGGTTAGTGTAGAGGTGTAAGGGGCCGCCTCGCCACTGCCGTCGCGCCGGATGTTGTGGGTTCGATTCCCACACGGGACAAAAATTGTCTGATCTACAAATGGTTGTTCCGAGTCTGGGTGTTTTTTGTGGCCTTTGTTTGAATGTTTGTAAAGTCTCCCGCGACACTAGAACTATTACTAGAGCGGGCGCAGTATTTTTTTAAAGATAAAAAAAAAATAACAGCCTTACTTATAAAAATATCGGTTACTAATACTTTGATGCAATTCAACTGAATAGCTCCTAAGTCCTTGATCAATGACTTACCTTTGAACAACGTCCCATACCTGTTACTTAATTTTGATTCAACTAACAATCAAGATTGAGTGAAGTGAGAAATGTATACTGTAATTTTGTCTGATTGGCAGCTACTTTTTTATTTTTTTATTTTTAATAATATAATATTCTACCACATACACACAACACCATCTAGCCCAAACTAAGCAAAGCTTGTACTATGGGTACTAGACAATGGATAAACATACATATATACTTTTTTTTTTGTAAATACATACATATTATACATAGAAACACCCAGACCAAGACAAACATCCATGTTCATGCACACAAATATTTGTCTTGTGCGGGAATCGAACCCGCGACCTCAGGCGTGGCAGTCGGTTACACTAACCACTACGCCATCGAGGTAGGTAGGTAGGTAGGTATCTCTTAAATATCTTAGATTGATTTATGCATGAGACCGTGTTCATGGATATTTTATGACTGTTTTGGCAGCGCAGGCGGTAGTAATGCGACTACTGTGTATGAGGTCTTGGGTTCAACCCCCAGGCCATGCAAATTGTTGTTGGGTTTTCCTGAGAATAATTTTTCGGTACTAGCCCGGTGCCTAGAGTTATGCCTGGCCATAGACTCGTCCTTTATTGAGTTAGATCTAAAACCGTCGCTGGAGAAATGAGGGTATATAAAACAAGCTTAAAGCTAAAACCTTCATTTAAAAATTTCACAGTTAAGTTACTATCACTTCTCTACGAAATAGTTGAATAGAAAACTATAACAGCGCAACAAACAGTAATTAAATTCTGAGAACTCAAAGACAAAAAAATTAATGTTATTATATTAGCAACAATACTATGAGCGCTCACCTTAACATTGAAAGTAACCGATGTTCCAGTTTGATACTACCGACTTTAAACATACTCACTGACAGATCGCAGATGGGTGTAGATTACCGACTTGTAGTTGCGATTTGTCGGACATGCGATTGAATTATCGCTGCGTCATCACTTATGATATGAGTTCTTAATAAACGTACCGTTAGCGACAAAAATATAGCGAGAGTTAAAATTGTTTTGTCATATAATATATTGCAAATTGTCAATTACTTACAACAATAAGTTTAAAATCAATCATAATTCATAGCTTCAGATTATAAAATAATTTTAATTCGTTAAAAGCTTACAGAACTATACTTTGTATTAGTGAATCAGTGTTTCTTTAAATATCTGTTGGCAACTCCAGTATCAGAATTAATTGGTACCTTTGAATTATCAAATACAAAGAACACTAGTGTCTTCTATATCTGGACAAATCAATGTACCTAGTGTAGTACAAGGTTCGACTCCTAAGTCGAACCGGCAACCAATTCAGTCCCTAAGTAGTTGCGCTGTTTAGTGTTTTCAGAGTTTTAACGAAAGCAAGCATTGTGTCGTATGCAAAAGCTGGTGACCCACCGGCTGCATGACGAGTATTTTCTGCTGAGTGAAAATCACGCGAAGGCTACCTTTGATTCTGCAAGAGACCGTCATCTACAGAACCATTTATCATCAGGCGAACTCTGTCTATTTTCCACCTAACTAGCATAAAAACTTGTCATCATAAATATATATCTACATATATTTATAGAATGGGTTGAAAGATAAAGCCAATTTTATTATAATATACTATGATAGCATGTGACTACATTTAGCTGAATTATTGAATAAATAATAATATGTTAATTTTGACAAAGTTTTGGCTAGTTTCCTAAAACATCGCTATGATAGTCGTGGCTCGTCTAGTCAGCGTGTGAGTCATAGAAGCCAGACATTTCGTCTGTAGTATCAGAGTTTTTGCCTCGGACTCATGTATTAAATAATTGGCTATTAAATAGGATCCATTTCATTCATAGCATGGTGCCAATATATTTAATAATGAGCATGTGCTCTATGTTAGGTAGTCAGCCAATTGTATACTGCATAAATTGTTTATAGGCTGTGGTCCAAAATACTTATTTCACAGTTTAGACTTTATTTAAGACATTGCCTGCACAACGTTAGAATTTTGTGTCATCAAGGGCTTTACAAACATTGGAATAACATAATATACACACAAACACAAATAACGTCTAAGTATTGAAGCAACTGCTATGTGGCGATCGAAAGTTCAATATTTGACGTATTGTTAGCAGCCAGCTAACTTCTTCAAACCTTGCAACAATAGTGCAATCAATTTGATTATATAATGCATAATTTAATGTCTGCTTATTGTACTAAAATATCCAATATCGTAATATATTTGCTTCACTATTCATTTATTTATCTAGGATCCGATGAATAGCTATGTGATTCATTTTAAAAACCCAATATTTGATTTATATTCCTGCCGAGCTATAAATCGCGATAAATGCCAAAAAATCCAATGAAATTTTACGTAAGCAGGTCCCGCCATCGCCATTGGGAAATACTGCGACAATGAAACAATTGGCAAGGGAGAGAAATGAATGGATATTCAACGCGTAATACTCGGCAGATATCAAAACACACTTCAGGTCACTGTAATTTGGTAGACAAGCTTTTTTCGAGAGTCGTTTTGCCCGCCGTTCCCCCTAAATGCGGCGTGACTTGGCTGGCGAAAGAGATGAGATTAATGACAGGGGAGGAACGACTTATATCGACCTATACTAACACCGTCTACACACGCTACTGCTTACTTGCTACGATGTTTAGTCTTACAAAAACTTAATTCAATTTGGCCGCCGGAGATATTACTTGTTGGGTAATGGAAAGACTACACCAAAGTACTCAAGTACACTAAATGGTAATTGTGTTTGGTGACGTTATATAAACGAATGCGTCGGTTTCATTTTCTGCGAAATTAACCTCAAATTTACTAGAATATCAGATATAATCACGCCTCGTGAATAGTTACTAATCAGTAATGAAATTAATTAAAGTTATATATAAATGAAATGAAATAAATATGTTATATATTTCATTTGTAAATGTCTTTACAACAAACTTTAACCTGTAACATGACAAAAAGAAAAGATAAATTGAGTGATAATATTGATGTTTGTTCACACCTAAAAATTAGTAATAAAATATTATTGTGTTAAGTGGAACAGTACCGCTAAGTTATCGCAATGATCGATCAACGTAGTCTGTCACTGTCACTTGTTTAATTCTCCCTGGTTTATACCGTTACATTCTAAAAACAGTCATCTCGGAAGTCAGCGCCGGCCGGACAGGCAGCGCGGATGTCGATAAAAACTTTTCTGACAAGTTTTCTTTAACCAGTTTTCTTAGAGAATAAGTAGATAGGCTATATAGATAAGCGAATGTTACGTGACGGTGTGATTGGCGGAACTTTATCGTATCTCGAGTCCGACTTCCGATGGCTTCGATTGTTCCGATGGACTCTGACTCGCATACATTACGACTGACCTTTTGGTAAATTGTTCCATCCCTTCACTAGTGGCTCAAAAAACGTATTCATCGACCATATATAGATAAGAATCGGCTTGTCTGAACTTAATTAAAGTTCTTCGTAATTTCATTTTAAGATTTATGTACAACAATTGACCTTTGCTACATATTTTTGTAAACGTTTTAGGCGAAAGTTTCGGGTTTGCTATCTTGAAAGCAAATCAACAAAAGCGATTGTTTTGCTAAACCAATCATTCGTGTAATGAATACCTCTGATGTTTATATTAAATTGGCGGGATAAATACTTGTTTTAGTCTAGCAAGTTTGGTGTTCTTCGTGATGTCTAGATCGAATTGTGGGTTGGTATTAAAGTGTATTGTTGCTCTTGAGTTACGGGAGTCATTAAGGAGTAGAAGTGAGGTCGGTAAGACAAATGGCAGTTGCCAGTTAACCAATGTTTTGTATGTTTAGTGTAAACGTGCAGGTAACAACGCCCATTTGCACTGTCAGTTGATTCATAACGACTGTTGCGTGTTAAGCCGATAGACCTATCTAATGGATCTAGTTGCATTACACCAGAAACCTATCTGTGTAGCTCAATAATCTCGATGTTAACATAATAAGTAAGATGGGACAACAATGTAATTATATCGCGTTTTGTATTACAAATAAAACATTGCCTTATCAAGTCATAGTCAGTTTCTATCTGGTAAAAGATGTAAAATATAATTTTGTATTATTGGCCGGAGCTAAACAATAAACAATCGTATAGTTGAAATAAAAATAAATACTTATGGCTCTATTACCAATAAACAAGTGAAATCTTTGTGGTCTGGCGGTATTCTATTTGGAATACAAAATTTTACTGCCAGCTATTTTATCACTGTGGTAGGGTTTGCAAGGTTACAAAAGAATAGCATTCTAAAAAAAGTAGGCGACTAAGTTTAACCAATAGCTACGTTTGTAAATCCAACACTTCAACTCATTTAAGCCGCTAAATTATAGTGTAAACTAGAGTTTAGAAAATTTTATTTACTGAAAAAGTGTAAAATGGCTTATTCAAATGCAAATGCAGAGTCCTGTCCGGCCAAAGCGATTTCGCTTAGCTTATTTTCTATCTTCTTTTCAGCAGAGTTTTCGCAATATTTAAAGAGATAGCTTTCATGCATTTTTATTTTAAGAGGTCGTTAACCCGAGCCTCTCTTCTCAGTATTTGAGAGGGTATAGAAAGTTGTTTCTATATCGATTCAACGTATCAATCACATACCCAAGTAATTTTCCGGAATTATAGTAAATACTGAAATAGAAAAACTTGACACATGCAAGCGGAAGTCGTTAATGTTTCCGTCGAAACCCGTCGCGCGGCATTAGAAATTTACCGGCTACTTGGTTGTAATACTCTCGCTTTTTAAGAGATCAAATCGGCAACGACGCGTTGACCCGATCGTGATCCGTTTACGTCAAATTACGTCGATTTGGGAGTTCGACAAAAAATGCTTCGTGTCGATGCGATTACGACGTTGCTGGTTGCTGCAACTACGACGCAAGTAAGGACCGCTCCGGAGTCACGCCCGAGCCTCCATCGATCAGTTTTATGAACTTTCCGTTTTTACTTCAATGCCGCAATTATTTTAAATTGTTGTGAGCTTACGACAGGCTTATGAATTTTATTTTCGGTTGCTTTGTTTTTCAATTGAGGTATTGATATTCTATATATAATTGGTTACTTAAAGTGAATACATTCAGAATTATGCAGTCTCCGTTACATTTTGCAGTTGTTAACGACACACAAAGACATCAACAAAAGTATCATCGCAACAAAAACTATAAAATATTTGCACATGTACTTAAAGTGACTTTTCTGTGAGATCTATTAAAAGTTTGAAGATACACATGCGGTTGGTAGCTCACGATATTACGAAACTAGTAAAGTAATCGCAATAACGTATTTTCTTGGTTGCACAGTTTTATGAAAGGCGCCATAATAGATTTGCGATATAAGGCTGTCGGCAAATATAAGTGCAAGTAATTAAAACTATTGCTAAATGTTTCACGGTCCAGCGTTCAAGTGATTACCACTTTGAAACTTGGAATTTGGCTCTCATTACGCCCCGTGTGAAATGTTCAACGATTAATCGCAACATCGGCCAGCCATTCGGTCATTCAATGTTTATACCCTTAATATGTGATCTAACACACTTACATACTTACACATCATTAATGAAAAATGATTGTTATGCTTTACATTATCTGAAGTACCCAACTATAAATTTAATTTTTCGCTGCAGTAGGCTGTTTGTTTAATTACTGTTAATGTTTTTTTATTTGTGATCCATTGAGAAACTTATAAGATTCTATTCACGCGAATCGGATGACGGCATCCGAGATGCAATGACAAGTATTCTACGGAGACAGGAGGGTGGACCGTTAGTGGACGTGCCGGAATTCGCCATATAGGTACCGTTACGGTGTCGGCCAGCGATCGATTCGCGATGTCTTGATGGACCTTCGCGAACAAATGCCGAGTGATTTTTAGTGCGTACGCTGTTAGCTTAACGATCCCAAACCAGTTTGAGAAATTAATCTCCAATGATGCGAGCTGCGAACTCGTGCCGAAAAGAATTTTTATTACTCTTTATATATTATTATACATATATTATTTTTATTATTACTCCGAGATCAATTTATTTTCCCCTAAAATTTGGGACAATTAGCGTAGAATTTATTTCCCACAAGATATTGCCCGCTCTTCGCCTTGCCTCACTTAATGATTGTAATTTGACATTTATTATATTGGATTAGTAATTTTGATAATTGTTTTGATGAGACTGGTGTATTTGGTTAATTGAGCTGAAATAAAATATCTAAATAAAAGTCTTATTACAAGTAGCGATTCAGTGGAACGTGTATTGTATAAACATAAAAGATGAGATTAAATAGTAGAGTTCAATAAGCGTAATAAGTTATACTAGATAAGTTATACTCGGGCACGCCACGATCGTGGCGGTAAGTCCCGTGTTTGAGGAGTGGCTGGAGAGGCGGCATGGCGCCCTCACCTTCCGGCTGACACAGGTTCTGACTGGCCACGGTTGTTTTGGCCAGTTCCTGTGTCGTATACGCCGGCAAGAGACGCCCGGTTGTCACCACTGCGGCGACTGCCGCGACGTTGTTGAGGACACGGCACTGCACACTTTGGCGATTTGCCCCGCCTGGGCATCGCAGCGCCGTGAATTGATCGCGGCAGTCGGATCGGTTAACCTCTCGCTCCCGGCCGTAGTTGAGTCTATGGTCCGGAGTGAGAGGTCGTGGAACGCCGTCGCCTCCTTCTGTGAGGAAGTGATTTCCATCAAGGAGGTGGCGGAGCGGGAGAGGGAGCGTTTAAACCCTCTCCCCAACCGCAGAACCGGGCGCCGGAGGGCGCGAGATGACCTCCAGCCACCCTGAGATTTGACCTGGGGGTGGCGGGCTTTGTGGGCCTGCCCGCCATCCGTTCAGCACCAGGTCCGAGAGGCGGCGTGCGTGTTCCCACGCGCGCCTCTGTTTCGTGTCCGTCTCCCCCTTTAGGGGGAGACAGTAGGGCTTTTATTTTTAAGTAAGTACCTATCTTATTGGGTAGGTCTTATTGCGTAGGGGCCTGCCGTTTCATACGGCGGGCCGGAACCTCGGCGGGGTCGCGACCGTATGCGAAAGTGATTCGCGCGGCCCCGTCGATAGTGGTTTTGTCGAGGAACACCGTGGTAGGTTTAGTCGGTAGATAAGTTATACTAGATTAATAAATAGTATCTTTAAATAGATCACCTTATTATTACGAATAAAGCTACGAAACGAAGGTACCTTAATGCTTAATAGGTATAATACTAGGAAACAAGGCCAATTAAGCAAATGCCAAAATTATAACATGAGAAACATTTAAAAACTTTGCATCTATTCAGGCTTCACTGGTTTACAAACAGGATCTTAATTTAATTTTCTTTGCCACCATGCCTAATAGATTTCACTGAGTCTAGACAATTTTGTCAGCACCTTTGTTATTTTCTAAGAGTTTTTCTTATCTTCTTTCAATGGTTTGATTTCTCGGTAAGTGTACACTGGTGGCAGTTCTAATAGCTGCTATTAAGACCGACGATGACGGATACCATTACCAACTGACCGTGAAAATCTGGCGTTTTCTCTGCGCACGGGCACTATTTACGCTGTGTGTCCACTAAACCGGAGCTAAAGGCGCTGTTCAAATTATTCTTTGTGGTGAAATATGTAATTTTTCTATCATTTTAATGAATTGCATTACTTCAATTAAAAATGATCATGGAGGTTTTGGGTATAATATTTGTATAAAATACATAAAAAATATAAAATACATAGAACCCTACCGACATCTGGAACAGGGTCTATGCTGCCGGTGGTTAGGACTCCAAAGAGAGGAACCTTCTCACAATGCGTGCATGTCTAAAAGCGCTGCCTATTGCATTAATATAATTGTTAAAAAATGCATCATCTTTAAATTTAAATTGTGTATACTACTTTATACAAAAGGTAGTCACTACACCGTTTCAATCCCAACATAGCTCATGATTTTGACAATTTGCAAATGTTTTCTCAAACGATTTTTCACTACGAAAATATACTTTAAGGTAAGTTTTCAAGTCAGCAAAATTTTGGGATTTACCGACAGAAGGAAAATAGTTTGTGCTCTATTCAGTCGCAATTTAAATTATAAAGATCCAATAAAATTATAAATAGTTCTCAGGTGTTGTGAGAACGTATTTATTATAACTAAATAAATATATTTATAGTTGTCAATAGTAAATACGTTGTCAGCAATATTTTTTTAGATTGCAGACAAAAACTATGCAATGATTGCTAACATCATAAATCCCAAACCATATTTAGAAATCTATATTATAACATGATTTTCAATTTGTAGGTTTTGAATCGAGATTTTCGCAATAAATGAGTTTGAGTTTGAGATTCATTACTGATTTTGCGTCAGCAATCATTACAAATGTTTCATGACTAATTAAAAACTAATTACTATATTTTGATGGCAACCAGCAATATTAGTTTATTCAGCTCTTGCAACTATTTACTGCACCGCTAATCGTAGTTTTAGTGGACACACACCGAGTAACTCAGAGCAAGTGATACTTTCTTCACAGCACGACTGGACCGTAACCAATCAAATCGGAAATATGCACTTGTTGCAATCAATCTAAAGCATTATGTCTTTATTGCGTAGTACAGTTGCAGTTAAACAATTGAACATCGAGGTCGAGTTGTGTATAATTTGACAGCTAGAATTAATGAACACCTATTTGTTTATTTTTCTATTTAGAAAGATATGTTTGAATACAGATAACTCTATTCATTGATTTATAGAAGCGACATTTTAAATTGAAAGCTTGAAAAATGTGATTTAAGATAGTTTCAAAGTAGTCTCTTCTTCGCATTGAATGCCGTGACACAATAATAAGAAAATTTCCGCCTTCAAGTTGTGTGTTTGGCACAGTGATTCTTTTAGTTTGAGTTTCAGAATTGTTTTGATTGCCAATCTCAGTTACAGCTCTCAGATACTGTCGTAACTGTGTTTACCTACAGCTTAGAGAGTAATTTTACTTACTACTTATTTATTTTGTTTGGATTATACTGCTTCGAGTCGTGGTAATTGGGTCACTGTCTGTCTATAATGTTCAAGGTGTGTTTTCTTGCTTTGCATGTATTAATGGTAGTTGCTATGAGTAAAACAACATTTACAAGTTCGTTCGATCCTATCCAATAATACGTTAGTATTGGATGGTTTGCCAGTCAGAAAAATATTTTTTTAAATTATCTGTCTAATAATCTCTGTTTATTAACGGCACTATTACAGGGTATAAGCCACTTGCCAGAAATTAAGGTTAACTAGGGAATGGCAGACATTCATATATCTTTAAGGATATTTTTGAGAACTCTCAGAAATGTAGGTTTCATCAGTTTTTGGTCTTAAGGTGAGAGATCTATAGCTATTTAGTGCGTATATAATATAAAAATCAGAGGTGCGGATTCGCAACTGTCTATGGCTACCTAATTAATTGGAATTTTACCTTGCTTCTATGTGGTAAATAAACTCAGGTGGCGAAACGTGGGTGTGATGTACTCTTTTCTAACCTGTCCATGATATACATACGTGTTGTTATTTATGAAATTAATACGAATTAAAGATTTTTAAAAGTAAGGAAAAGAGAAAACTACTTTAAAATTAAAAACAAATACTTAGTATAAATTTCTGATAGTAATCGTGAGATCAGAGGACCCAATACCCCAAAAAGTTATTAGAATTTTATGAAGTGTCCGGTAGAAATCAAAAACTTCGTATTACGCGAGGCCTAAACAGGTAGGTAAGCAAATTACTACTGTCATATAACTCTGCTTACCAGTACGGAGAATATACAGACGTGAGACTATGTTATCTTAAATCTGTCACCATAAAGTTTTAAAGCTATTAAGGTTTTTAAAAGGCAATAAATTGTTTGGCTCAGCGACCCGACACTAGGATGTTGTCCTCCGACACAATAAACCGATACTTGTTCCACAGTAGTTCTCCGATGTCGCCTTTAATTAGGTATTTGACTAAATTAATTGTTCGGCTACTTTCCTTTACTGCTTGATAGAATATAACCAATCTTTATGAAGAATACTGAAAGTAAATGATGTTTGAATGAATAAATGGTCTAAGATTGTAAATCTCGAGGAGATAGGCGGAGGCGTTTACATCCATATTTCGCCAGCTATATAGGTTTTAGGTTTCACCATTTCTTTACAGAGATACCCAATAAAGCTTAGCCCGGGAATCGAACGGAGACGTTATGAACAGCAGTCGCTTTCGCTGCACCATTGCGCCATCGAGGTTCATCATTACATTATCTGTACAAAATGCTTTAATAATTGAAGGAGAAAGGTACTACGGCGTTTGAATGGTAATGTACCGAGCTATTAATAGCAATTTTACCTTAATACATAGTTGTTCAGTGTCTGTTTGTAATTCACTATCATTCAACTGTATGGAGTTTACTTCTAATAAATTTATATGGCGATCAATCTTGTACCACCCAACAGCTTCTCTTCATTTTATTACATAGTTAATTTCTACTGTTCATTTATATTTATAACTTTATAGACGTAAATCCTCCTAATTTAGATTACTGTTCATCTGTTGTCAATAATGATTTTATTAGGAACTATATTTAAATATTTTTATAGTAAATAAAATTTAAAATTAAATGGTATATTGTTTTTAATATATTATATTAAGTACGATAGAAGGCTCAATCATTTCTCACTGTGGTTTTTTTACAGACAAAGAACGACTAACACAGCTCACAACTCCTTTGGGGTGTTCTATGTAACGACATAATTATTATGGTGCAATTATCGCTGTTCAACCTACTTTGTATATTCATTTAAATTATACATTCACATTCCACCTCGAGTAATTAATATGCAAAATTTTAAAACAGGTCCTAAATTAGTCTTAATTATGTTTTCAAAGGTATTATATTTTTCCATCAAATTAAATGAAAGGTGAATTATGGAGGTTCATCTGGGCCCCTCTAAATTAAAGATAAAATATTAATTTCAAAAATTTATGCGAATATTAAGTTGATTAGTTTCCCTCATTTCAATTTACAACAGCACAAAAACACGATAGGAACAGCAGAAGCCTATTAAAGGAGATTTATGGCAATATTATACAACTTAATGAGATCGATATTCACCCAATATAAATTACGCAGTCTGTTCCTGATTTCTTTAATAGACTTTATAAAATATGCATTTATAAGTGAGTTAGAGTGATGGATCTACTCTTTCTATGCTAATTTTAGATTGTTATCTCTGATTTTAAGGCAAAGATGTTGATGAATTTTCACCTAATTGCTACCCACGCTATAAAAGTGGTTTTGAAAAAGTATTTATTTATTGGTCTGTCGGCTTGTGACATTCTAGAATCGAAATCGTAGACTGATACTAATGGCTTACATAAGTAAGTACTTATATAGGTTTGAGAGCGGAATAATTTTATGCTGTATTTGGTGATAATTATGTGAATTATTTCGAGATTACCAGCTCGTAATGCACTTAGTATCGGAATCTTGATCTATAACTCTTCCAATTAAACCAATTATATAATATTGTCTTCTGTTTACGCGAATGTTATTCATTGAAATTAAACTACTATATACGGATTTTATCGCGTTGTTTATTTATCACTGTATTACACCTCCTATTGTACTACTCCTCGTGACTGGCTGCTGGAAAGCAACCGAAACGTCGGGGAAAGTGTAAACCAAAAATAAATAGATTTAATAGTTTAAATAATTTTATTAGATTATAAATTAGTAAAATAAAATCAATAGTAGTAATAGTGTAATATTTTCAAATTTTTGTAATACAGTGCTAAATAAACAACGCGATAAAATCCGTATATAGTAGTTTAATTTCAATAAACCAATTATGTTAATAGATTTTGTACTTTCATAAAAAAATACTAACCGAGTAGAAACAATGGGCACATATACAACCTACACAATATCAAACCTTAAGATAGATATTTCATAAATAAAGAAAATATAATATTTTTCATTATATAACGCAAAAAAAAATACTATATATTATAAAGCGGTGGTAGTCCAATGAATAAAGTATCGGACTTGCGATTTAGAGGGTGTAGTTTGAATCCCACCCAATCCTCTACCGACGGAAACCTACTCCTAACAAGTATTCTAGATTAGCTGGACGGGTTAGGGCAACTTATCTGTCGCCCGTAGTGCTTGTAATCTTTTTCTTTAAAAGAAACGTTTTGTTTGCGAGTCGTCAAAAGTAGGTTCTTTTGACGACTTGCAAACAAAACGTTTCTTTTTCTCCTTTCTCGTCAAAATAACCTACCTTAAGTACAATTCCCGTTAAAAATAGCATGGCAGAACGAAATCCATTGATTGATACCTTTTGATGTGCGATACCTGTCTAAGCCTGTTTGTTCATCGAGTTAAAGATTTACGCTGACAATAAGAACCCACAGACAACCCACACGATAAGAGATGTGAGCATTGCCCTTTTATGTTATATGTATTTTTTAGGAAACGTTTGTTACTTTTATTATGTTTGACGATCTAATTTTAAGGTTTTCTATTTACATTATCTTGATAACAAGCTCTATAGAAGCCTAATTCGTCTGTCATTAATTTTTAATGAACTAAATGCTTGATTAGTTTTTTTATTATATTTCATGATACGCTTTTCATATAAATTTGATTTAGCTATATTCTTATGAATTATAAATAAATACACATAGCAGACAAGCGGTTGCCTTGCCGCACTAAATTTTGGGGATTTGAATTCCACACGAAAAAATTTTTGTATGAACAACAACGAGCTATTCGTTATGTCCGTATGTAAAGTTTCCCGCGATACCTAATGCTAGAGCCGTGATCTTAAATAGATAAAAGAAACTAAGCATTATAATAAAATTACATTTTAATTATGAACTGTATCGTCGGTATGAATCTGCGCTTATGCGACAATTTTAAGATCCCGAATTCAATGCGGACAAAGTGTTAATAGAATTTTCTGTAAGAAAATTCTTAGTAACAGTTTGGAGATTGAAAACGTTTTCAGTAGACAGTAATAGGTTTGCCCTTAATATTCGGACTCTGAAAATATTGCAGGCAATATGCGAGTATAAAAGAAATCTGCCAACCCTTTCTCGAACACGTAGAAGTGAGCCTTATATATCTGTTAAAATTAAAGTATCTATTATTAAGCCCATTATGGATTTAAAACATGTTAATACCTTTTATTACCTACAGTCTTCTACTCTTTGAGGTCATATATTCGTCAACAAGTTCTAGAAGAAAACATAAAAAAATATAATACATTGAATCAGTGAAGTTCAAATAAAAGCAAATTCAATTTGGTAAAGAAGTATCATAATAGCCCACAATGTAATAGAGTTATTTGTTTTTAATTAGATCGTATATGCATTAACGCTCTACCAATCAGTTTGATGAGTAGCTAATTATCATACGTTTCAAATATTTTTTTTGCCTGCGGTCTATATTGACTACGATTTCGTTGCGAAACTTAAGAGATCGGTTGATCTACGAGGTCATCATACTTTTAACAGCATCTACTGCTATGTAAATATAAAAGCTCTTTTTCTGTGACTTCGTATGCGTGGAATTTGGAAATAGGCACCTATCTATACTCTTCTTTCTCAGCATGTAAGAACACGATGGTCTGTACGCATAATACTCGACTTCTAGGTGGCGTATCAGAATGAAACGTTCACCAGGATTTTATTTAAACAATAGGTCTATGAAAACCGCGTTATATTTCATGCAGTAGCTTTTACGTGATGCGCGTACAAACAAAAAATAAACAGACAGGCAAATTTTCTAAAATAATTGTTTTGGCTTCTATAGCTCTTATTGATAGCACCTTAAAGTTATTTTCTTACTTCTTATTTCTTACTTCTCCTACGTACAGACATCGACCAACAAAATTTTTATTATATGTATAAATATTAATTTTATCTACAAGTCGTTAGTTTTTATGTAATTAGGCTTAGATCATAGTACCACAGACAAAGCCCCCATAATAGCGCTATAAGACTTCACAAACGTTCATGTTCGTAATTACGTTTAGATAATTCAATTTGATAAACTGCTCACGACGGACATGAGGTCATGATGATCATAATTATGGTAGTTAGGACTAACCTTGACGTTCACTGGCTGAATACTGACCAAATACTTCATGTTGAATAAAAACACAAACGCAGCTTAAGGATAATACTGTCAAGTCAAAGGTACTTTTGTAAACCGAGTTTGTAAAGTAAACACGTTCGTGAATTTAAGATTATTTCGTAATGCACTGGTCAGCGTTGAAACATTTGACCCTTTTATTCTAAAAGGCATCCTGTGTTCGACTTCGAATCGAGTTTAAAACATAAACAGGGTTAGTTTGATTTTGCCATCCAAGGACTTGTTTGCATTTGGTTAATTTCTAACAAATAGCTATTCTATATTACTGTAGACTTATTATATAATAATTATAATATATTATGTATTCATGATAATTAATAATAAAATCAACAGTAGGTATCAGAATCTAACATATAAACTAAATAAAAAACCTGTATTATACCCGAAAGGCGTACTTCGAAATCTCATTTATTTAATTTTAATCCTGCGATAACCAGAGGTGCTCGTGTAAAGATATCGAAAAATATTTATCCATGCCCAAGAATCAAATTTACGCGTGGCTTCAGACCCATAATTATTATAAATTTGATAATATTTCCATATCTATTCTCTTGATAGGATGGTAATCTTTTGTTAATATGCACACTACGCTTAATACGCAGTATTTTTAAATGTTTAGTACCTAAATATAACACGACCATAATAATTACATAGGTTACTATTTGATTAGGTTATTAAACAGTATCACATGTTATTTATTTATTAAACCTTACTATGACAATTATTTTAATATTCCTATTGTTATGCTTTCATTATAGGCATCTCGTAATAAAAGTAAGATCAGTTTTGGAAACCACGACGGAGAAAGAACACATACATTTTTGTATGATGTTAATAAACTTGCATTTGCAATTGCCAATTTGACAACTGAACAAACGCATACAGTGTCTTTTATAACCATAATGTATATTATAACCTATTTGTTTTCTTAACAAATAACTACATAATGGTGTGACTTTAGGGAACATTGTAATTTGTGTTTCAAAGTAGAATAATTTGGCTTGTACAAAAACATTCAGGCAGTTTAGAGGAAAGAGATAAATCATTGCCTCAATTTGAATTCAGGCTTTGCAAAAAGATAAATACTATAAATATATACAAGTAACATGTACTTATCCAAGTTTCATGATAAAATCAAAATTAGTGAACCTTATTTAAATATGTTGGTATATTTATGCGAGAGATGAACTAACTTTTCTAACGAGTCCTATTATAACTTTCAGAGACTTAATTTATAAGTCATATTTGCTATAGAAACTTATTTTACAGATTATTCTGCCCAAATAATTTTTATATTTTTACCGTTAGCAATGCGGAGTTTCGGTAACAACAGTAAAATAATAATTTTTCTTGAATAAATTAGCTTGACTTCTTAGAATATCTATACTTTAATATAATAAAGCTGAAGAGTTTGTTTGTTTGTTTGCTTGAACGCGCTAATCTCAGGAACTACTGATCCGAATTGAAAAATTATTTTAGTGTTGGGTAGCTCATTTATCGAGGAAGGCTATAGGCTATATAACATCACTCTACGACCTACAGGAGCGGCGCAGTAACCATAAACGCAGGTGAAACCGCGGGCACAGCTAGTCGTGTAATATATTTCAAGTATTATTAATATTAGCCCAGTATTAAACTGTCCCACTGCTGGGCACGGGCCTCTTCTCACTATAGCCCATAATCCACCACGCTGGCCTAGTGCGGGTTGGCAGACTTAACATATCTCCCAGAACATTATGGAGAACTCTCAGACATTGTTAAGCAATATTAAATAAATCGTATTAAATAATTGATGTTTATTACTTGTTAGTACTCATTGGATTTTTTTTGGATTTAAGCGGAATCTTTTAACGTAATAACATTTCGTTGGGTATGTTTTAACACGCGTTTATTTTATGTCACTTTCATTAGTAGGTATACATAGTAGTTCAGTTATAACTAATCTCTATATCACATATAAGTCCTATATTTTAATAAGCTTAATATTATCTTACGTATACGCAATTTAAAATTAAACTACTTAAAACAGATTTTGTCGCGGTTTATTTAAAGAAATATAAATATATTTAATTTATATACTATTTAAAATTACACTTTTCCCGATGTTTCGTTTGTTTTTTAGGAATCGTGGTGACAGGGAGACTTTTTGCAAAACTTTTCAACGTTTTATAATAATTAAGATAAATCAAGATTCTTACATAAAAAGTCACAGTTACACACAAATACGTAAGTCTCGTCTAAAAGGCCAGGGTCAGTACCCCGCACGTCTCAAGTAAGCGCATTATCAACGAAAGTGATGTTACTAAATGATTGAATCGTGATGGCTTATGATAGGCGTGTTGTATTGTTGCGCAATCTTTGAGATTGCGCATAATTCCGCAGGTATTCCATTCATTGATGAGTCAGTGTAGCCTACGCAATAATTCTACCGGACAGGTTTACTGCTTATAAGGATTTTATATAATTAAACTGAGATTAGCTTTCGTAAATAGTTTTAAAATGTTCAACGAGTTATAATTGCGCTAGCTATGTTTTTGAAATGCCGCATTAATGTGTACGTTGTGTGTGTATTGCCGTACCCCTAACACATTATGTGCCCAGATAATGTGTTATTAAGATTTTCTCTTAAAACTAAATTGTACCTGCTTCTTCAAAATTGTACTACCTTCTGAAACTATAAGTGCCAAGTAAGAAGCTTTAGAGCTGAATTCACTGAACCACGTAGCTTTTTGTTCAATTAGTGACACTAGTACAACAGCTGTCGTTAGGTTACATTAGTGACCTAACTTTAATTAGGTCAGTTAGACTCGTTGTAATGGGTACCATTATGGGTGGACACGTTTACCGATACAGGGTTGAAAATGCATCGAAAACATCATGTACTTGTACATTAATGACCATTACGATACGATTAGCAAATCAATCAGAGGGTTTGCCGAATATTATATACATATATATCTACATAAATAGTCTCACGTCTATTTTCCCATTATTATTAGGGGTAAGCACAGTAGGCCTTCCATCACACATAAATGCCGTTGTACCAGTCGACTGTTCGTACCGTAAAACACATTTATAAAGAAATTCATCTTGAATGTCGGTACGTACCCACTGATTCTTCTAAACCATTTTAAGAAGCAGTTTAAAAAACGGAGTAATGACAGTTTGACAGAAGGAAAAGGAAATCCGAAATAACTTCATTGTAAGTTTTTCCGTTTGAACCGAATTTTCGGATAGATAGTATCAAGGTAGACCTACAGGTGTATTACACTCCCATTTCACCAGCTTTATTTCTAGGTCCCACGTAACAGAGGCGCCTTTTGACAACTACAGGGCCCGTTTCCGAACTCCGTACTGCTGCTGAGAATTTCTCGAAAGAAAATACCTAATATCGCTTTGTCTGGCCTGGATATCTAAACTGATATCTCATGCACATCAGTTTCAGTCAGTACCGCTACGGCACCGGTGCTCGCCAATTTGATGCAATTTTTTTAGTTACTACTTTATTGCCTCGTTAGTTCCATGCCATAAGCTTTGAAGTTTGCAATGCGTTGTGTGGGTATAATACATTTTTGCCTACACCTTCGAGAATATAAACTTTACAGGCGTAAGTCAAGGTAGGCAAATATAAATTTGTGTTACGATACTTGAATCGTGTGCGTCGTTGTTGAGAAAACATAGATCTATTTAAGCATGTCTAAATAATGAATTGATGTCCTGAATCTAATTTAACTTTGACGTCTTAAGTAAATCTTACAAATTTCTACTATATATAAAGCAAATAAGTAGGTAAATTCTATTCTATTCTACATATTTCTCATCGCGTTCGGAAACTGCAAGATGCAATAGCTTCAATTGCAAAATTGAGTTGAATTAAGAAGGCAAATATAAAGCTTACGACATTTGTATGCAATTCACATAATTGTCGTGCGCAAGTTTCAAGCAGGTTATATCTAACTACGTTTGAGTGAGGCGGTCTTTGCACTATTGCGTTATTGAAATCAAATATTTATTACTTACGTGAAGCAAACATTTCATTACTAACTATAAATTAAAGGGTTGTGTTACCTACTTTATGATTTACCTTCACAGACAATTTAATACATAGCTACTTATGTCTTGGTATTTTTGATTGAGCTGTTTGCAATCGTTATTTATCGGACATAAACACAAATGAGGAGGCTACTATATATACCTCTCGGTAATTTGAGTACCAAAGGTATAGAGAGACACAGTTTATCGAGGTATATAAACAGAGACTGTACTAAATTGATGGACCGTATGTAAAATTTTTGTTTGATTCTGTTTTATTCTCGTCGTACTTCTTATGTTTGCACGTAGTGTTAAAATACTGTAAAGCTAGCTGTTCTCCCGTGCGTGTCTGATTGAAGCAAGGCACACGTTTGCCAAATTCCGTTCTGCTGTCTGAATCACAGTTACTTGAATCCTATTACTTTATTAGAATATGCCACATCTTATCCTTCAAAGCTTTAAACGAATATACTAGTAAAAACATTGATTTCGTGATGTAGTAATTATATAAATTTTAATTATGACTGTCTTGGTGGCGCTGTGTTGGGCATGAGCTCTTTGGTTCTGGACATGTCTGTCAAGAGTAGAGTACTAAGTAAGAGTAGCAGTGGAAATGCTCAGTAGTAGCACGGAATTCTAAACTTATTACCTGAGACCAAATTTATAGCCTACCATTACGGGGACATGGACATAAAAAATATTGTCATTAAAGTCTGTTCATATTATACGAAACGAAAACTGAAAGTATTACAATAGAAAATAAAATATAAAAATAAAGAAGATCGTATGGATAAGAATGAAACTATTATTACATTCCAAGTTTCCTTTACTTTCTTTGTAACAAGTGGGCTCAATAAAAAACTAAATATTTATATTAGAAACCGACAGTAGAAAGATAACATGCCTTTGTAGGAATTAATGAATAAGTAAATAGAGGGAATAGTCTTGTGAAAGTGTAAGCAAATTACCAAATTAAACAAACTACTGGGCGATAATGTGATTTCAGAGTCCGCTTCGCGACCCTTTCACTAAGTAACTTCTAAATTTGATTTAAGGTATAATTAGTTAACGACGCTTCTTTTATATGAAAGTGTTGGGTGATGTAGTATGCATAATAGATAGTGCATCACTGAGTTTAAAGTTCGTTTTGATTTTAATATCATACTTGACTGATATACTCCAGATTACATAGAATTTCATATTAAATATTACACTACTATTACGTTGTAAGTTAATAAGTTTAGTGCATGTTATTAAACATGCAACGTTGTGCATATATTTAAAACAATAAGAGCTAAAAAAGTTATTTAATTATCTATGCAGGTTTGATACCGGTAATTTTGCTTAGTATTCCTTTAATGATCCCTCCTCCCATCTACGACGCTGCCTACACTTTCTTCTCTTGTTTTGTCTAGGACACCATGTGTCATATGTTAGTCATATATGATATCTTTAATCTATACTAAAATTAATAATGAGAAAGTATGGTGTTTGGTTTTACACGTTTCAGTGAAGCAATAGGGAGAGCTGGAGACTGACATAGGCTTTGATTAGTTTTCCGGGATAAAAATTGTTTATACCGAAAAGCTGAGGGAACCGCGAGTATAATCTTGTTAACAATATATTATATTGGATATAAATATCAGCCTTGTCCAGTATCTATCTCTGTTGGATACGGACTCTTCTCAGTATGAGTAGGATTAGGGAAAGACCAATAGTTGACCAGGCTGAACAAGTACGTATTCGTATGTTTTAATGGAAAGAGCTTGTTTAAGAAACGAAAGACCTAATTTTGAAGTAAACCTATTTGTATTGTCACTGTGTAAGCTACGACATATAGAATCCATTTATACACATTTGTCCTAAGATGAAGATCACTAAGCACTTTAGGGGACACTTTGGGACGTAGGCTCCAAAACTAGACGTTTATTCGATTACTATCGTTTGATTGTTTTCCTATTAAGACTACGCGCCCCTGCGAGCAAAGTGTGTGTAATGTTTCTGTACTAGGGTTAGATGTTTCAATAATTGATGTGTGCGTTAGGGCCAATACATAGGTGGAGCAACTCACACACAGACACTAACATACTATCAAAAACATTGATACTTTCGTTAATTTAGTTTCACATTGTATGTTTTACAGTATAATAGCAAATAGGCGGTATACTAGGATTAATAAAGCATTGAGCCATCACTATCTTGGTCGGTATGTATTGTATGTATTTCCTATGATTTCATTGACCCAAATATCTCAAACATACATTTTTTATAAGATTATTTAGAGTTTAATATTATGTCATATAGAAATGGTGATGACTTATTAAAGTACATGGGCCACACGAAATTGTTATCAATAGCTCTCCGATCTTTGTGTTATTATAATATACCCAAATTCGCAATATTCCACAAGGATTCCTAAGTATCAATATATCTTTTAGTGGCATACAAGCCACCCACGGGAAGTGATGGGGAATTCTTATTGCGGATTACAAAGTTCAAATAGGGGTGACATATTGGATTTATTTATATTTTGTATTTGGGAGTGTGCGGTAACAACAACTTTTGACGAACGGCAGATAAATAGTGCTGCAATTTGGTGATTCATATTTTTTTTTCTAAATCTATGATTTTGTTGCTCGGTTATGTTTATTGTAGAGTTGAACATTGGAAATTGTCAGCAGCTAACGGAGAACGCTGGATTAATAATTGTCGCCATTATGCCCGAAATTTGTACATATTGCTGATAGGATGTTCCGAGCCTCAGTTATAAAAAAATCCTATTAAATCTTACGGCCTTATATGTAATTCAACGACTCGATGGCGTAGTAGTTAGTGTAACCGTCGGCCACGCCTGAGGTCGCGGGTTCGATTCCCGCACAAGTCAAACATTTGTGTGCATGAACATGGATGTTTGTCTTGGTCTGGGTGTTTCTATATGTAATATATATTCTATTCTATCACACATACACACAACACCATCTAGCCCAAACGAAGCAGAGCTTGTACTATGGGTACTAAACAATGGATAAACATACATAGTATATACTTTTTTTTGTAAATACATAAATATTATCTATATATTAATACGTGAAGCAAAAACTTTGTACCCCTTTTTACGAAAATTGCGTAGACGGAGGTGTATGAAATTTGGCGCAGTTAAATTTTAAATGGAGATGGAGTGGCGAATCCTACTATCTTTATAAAATATGCATTAGAAATACATTAAATTAATGAAAAATACTACACGCACACAACCATGCATTTCAAACACGCAGTCAAATCGCGTTCGTAGTATTTCGGCATTGTTCATCTGACGTCGTACAATTCTTCGTAACTATGGTTACCTACATATACCTTATTTATACATAATAAAGAAAAAAAGAAAACAAAGTAGCAAGCTTAAGAATATCGTCAATAAAAAAGTATAGTTAAGTAAATAATACTTTGTTTGATAAAGATTGGTAAATTAACCTGTATAGCCTTGGCGAAATCTAAATGACATATGATTATAAGGGTAGAGTTATAGACAATAAAACCTTAATAACGATCAAACTAAAAATTGTAATCAATTATGGTCGAATTTTGACCTCTAGACGACCGCTAGTACATAGAGACACCCAGATCAACTGACTGAAACTGCGCCCGAGGGTGCAACTTTAGTAGGTATAAAAATTATAAAATGATTTTGTAATAACTGAAAATGCCTACCAAAGTACGAAAAATGGTAATCGCGATCGGCTTGAGTGGTTAAACATTTTCTTTTCACGGTTCAATTAGCGAGGTTCAACGACATTGGGACTTTTCTTAAAAAATATCTTTATTGTGATTATGTGTAGGTAGTGAATTCAATCGTTCCGGTGAATATAAGTTAAACGGCAAGCTGTCGTTCGCTAGAACACCTTTCACTAACATTTATACGGCGGATTTTTTAATAAGTTACACCAAACTATCGGTTTTGTTTGTCGTTTTATCACGTTTAAACTTTCATTGTAATGATTGTGATTATATATAAACCTTCTGTTTTTGCTACGAGCAAAAATTTCAGCGCAAAACCAGCGCCTATTATCGCTTTCTCATTACGTTTCCTCGTAATCATCCTTAGATGTAATTTTATAGATACTGTTTTGATTCACGTGTTTCTCTCAATTACGTTATTACAAAGTCCGTCTATCAGTTGTACTTTCTACAGCTAGTTGCCCGATGTTTCCCATGCTAGTGAGAGTTTTAAGTGAAATGCTGGAATAGCTAATAGATACGAGTATCTAAAATCGATGCGATCTAAATTCGGGGAGCAGCAGTAAATTCGTGGCTCTTAATGGAATTTCCGCATCAGAGCGCGGCGTGCGTCCGCCATCCGGCCGCGCGGGAACATGGACTAACATCACGCCTCAGTTCTGCTCTGCAACACCACACCGGCACACCGGCCTCCTCCCCCACCCTCATATTAATCCGATTAATTTCTAAAGGCACTATAAGGTACCGACTCTAAATGATTTTTGCCATTGGCAGTTTGACATCCCCTTAACCTAACACCTCGGAAGGGTGAAACTGGACCCTACATTTTATATCACAATGAGCAATGAATATTAATAAACAAAATGGAAGCGGGTGCATAATTCGGATTGGATTCGTGAAGCAATCAATCTTTGCTCCTTAAAAGTTTTCTGAATTTTTCTTAGATAAATGATCAAGTGAGAAGTGGACGGCACGAGTTTTGGAATGAGCTCGTGAATATCAGGCTCCAGATTAGTTTGTCACAAAATTTTCTCAACGCAGTTTGTTATGCAACGTGTAGCAAAAAAGGCCGGTTTTTTGTGTATAAGCTAAATATACATACATTTTATTAGTTGAATGTTGCTTTACTATATTTTTAAATTTTAATGTATGTGTATACTATTATGAATTGTAATGAATTTGTGTCGGCACATTGGTGATATTTCTAAAAAAGGAATTGGAGGTGTTGACGTTTTAACAGACTCTGAACCTAAAACTTGTCTGGCTGCTTGTTCAAGCATTACACAAGCTTTTGATAAGATTACAGCTTGTATGCTTATGTCATTTGGAATTGGCGCTTAAGTTACTCTTAAGCGCCAACTCCAAATGACATAACTCACGTTTTATTTCATTCTGCTCAGTAAAAACATAGTTTAATCCGCGTAAATCGTGAATAAAATAAATGAATCGCAGGTATAATATACCTAGCTTAATATAAAACATATATTCTCTTGAACATTTCAATAATTTTGTTGATATGTCAACAGTCGAGAGAGGCTTATTACATATGGTTAGTATTCATGTCAGCTATTTTTCTGAAGAGATAGTCGCAGTATGATCAGAATAAAACTGTAATGTACGATGTTCTCATTTATATAACGAACTGCGTATAAACATAAGACTTTCAGGAATAACATGATTTACAAGATACAATAAGAAGAACAACATTACATACAATAATCATTTTCTGTACATTTCATACTAAAATTGTAATATTACATTATTTCGTAAGTCGTTTTTCGGATGCCCAACAGAATGCTTTTTTCATTGTGTCGAAATATTGACTCATTAAAAAGGAATTGTGTTAAAAAAACAGTGTTTAATTAAAGTGCGATAGTTGAATTTCACTTTGATAAAAAGCGTTGCGGGATCATCGAAGCCACTCGTGCTGTGCAGCCGGGTAATCGATTGTATAAACATTGATTTCCAATCTGAGTTCCCCAATCTGAACATAACATACGGAGCTCAAATAAAGATATTCACATTCAGTGGAGTCGAGCATGCAGCTCCTGGTTTGCTTGATTTTAATCAAAAGTTTCGATTGGACTGCCAACCATCCGGTCGAGTGCAATCGCGGCGCACGTTTATCTCGCGCGACTGCCACACTATGATCGGGCATTAATGACTGCATCCGAAATGTGTGTTCAATCTAATGCGTATTTGCAGTTCCATAATTGTTGAAAGTTTGCTCGCAGTTCGATATGCTGCGTCTCGCGATTCTGTCTGTTGCCTGATGTGCATGTAACTCGTTATAAGTTTGGCGTAGGCGCTCCGCAGCTTCGTCTGCTCGCCGGCCAGCCTTGGCTGCGACGATTCGTTAACGAGAAACGCATAATAGGTTTCATTAAGTAATAATTATAATTCATAACAATCGCAGGTCTGGTTCGAGAATTCGTTTTAATTTTCTCGACGTTATAACGAGTATTTTCAAAGCGAGCTCTAATGAAAAGTGAAGGTAAATCTCCACGGTCTCTGAGCCCACATTTAAGTGAAATAAAAATAAATTGTACTCAAAGTGGGATAGCCGCTCAAATTAAGCACCTGAATAAATTGTGTGATAATCCGTAGCAGTCTTTTAATGCTTTACGGAGCCGCCGGCGACGGAGGCACGGAGGCGTGCGGAAAAGAATGAACGAATGAGATAATGATTACTCTCATTTCATTACTTCTCTTGATCCTAGTAATTGAGGAAATTGGGTCGAAGTGTGATAAGAGAGAGAGTATCGGGTGTTATTGGGCCGGTCCCATTAGGGACCTCTTAATCGTATTTAACGCCTTTATCACCTGGGGTGTGCAATGGGTCGTAACGGGCGAACATAAGGTGCAGAATATTTGGCCGCGCCGTACTTAATAGCTCTGTTCGTACGCTCTTATTTTGTGAAATGCTTCACATCTATTCACAAAATCTATTTACATAATCGCACCTATTTTACTTTTGTTAACAATGCGAAATATTAGTACTTGTGTACGCAGTGGGCATGGTGGGGATACCGCGAGCCGCTACCGGTGTGAAGCACCTCTATGTTGAGGTAATATTTTCGACGGCGCAGGCCGACAGCGGAGGGTAACCGGAGCTAGTGGTGTTTTAATTTATATTTTTTCTTCTCATTCACGAGACTGCGGGCAGAGAGTTCATAATGGACAAAACATTAGCACGGCCTACTTTGGGTGAAAGCTTTCAGGGCTTTTCGACTCATCTTGCGTTAACATTCCCGTTGAGTTCGTACGCATTAATAGTGCGCCATATTTCCTCAAACTTTTTCATACGAGCACTCGGTAATTTATGAAAACATTTAAATATCAACGAATGGGTCGTTGATTATAACAACTTGGCTAACTTGGTTGACGATAGTTGGTGTTCTGTCCGAATAGTTTGCTGTTAGTTTAAAGAACTGAAGCCATTTATCTAATCGATTTCAATTAAAATAAACGATATTATAAGAGCTGTTCAATTAATTTGTATAGTTAGATACTGTTGGCCGGCCTTCGCGGTGAAAGCGCCATGAGAGTGAAAACCGCAAAAATGCCACCGGATCACTTTCCTACGAGGTGTGCATATGGGCATGTGCTAGACTGGTTTAGTCATACCGCTACTGTTTATATGCACGTGTCCGGATGAGAGGTGTTGGTAAATAAACAACTTTCTGTTTATGCATTTGAAACGGTTAATGAACTAAATAATTACCGCCCATAAAAATGCTTAGAGGCCTACTAACTTCACATCAAGTTCGCCTACGACTGTGTCTCAGCGTGAACACTTACACCCACAAACTTTCTTTTGTTATTGTAGCATATTAATGGTACAAATAAAAATGTACAATTTATATGAATAAAACAAGAACGCAATAACTTAAGCATATTTATTTTTGTGATGGTTATCTTTTGATACAATGTTGATATTTATTATAGGCATGTTTTTATTTAATTATGGCGATATCAGTGTCAACTAACATTACAAGCATTAATGAGTCCGCAACAGAATTTAAAAATAAAAGGTGTAGATAAACATTTAACAGCCCAGCGCAGCAAAAAATACAATACTTAACATAAAACGACAAACGTTATAAAAGAGAGAATTGCTTTTTGTAGGGACCACTCATCGATGATTTTCAATATTAACAATGACGATAAAAACTCCACAATGGTGCCAACATCACGAAATAACTGGAAGATAACGTTGTCTTCGAAGAGTTTTTACTTTGGTTAGAGATAAAAGATTTTATACAACTCAGTAAAATTTATTATTTCATTGTCTATTTGTCATTATTCAGAAAATAATAAAATATACGAAAATTTTATACCGCAGCTATGTCGTCAAAAATGGGTTGTTTGTTCGTAATATTATAATAACTGTTTACTTTTGTATTTTTTAATTAACTATAATCATATTTGTATTTGTTTGTCCGTATTTTCATATAAACATAATATTAATCTTAAAATATGTTATATAAATATAAATGAAAACGCATATGTAAAAAATAAGCATTAAATAAATTATGTACACATCCAATAGCCTGTAATTTTACTCAGTATTCATATAAAAATATTGTTATAATGAATTTGCATTTCACTTTGCATATTCATTGATTTTACTTATTCAAAACTGGCACTAAGGGCAAAACATGGGGCAATTTTATTTTATAGACACTATGTCTCGTTCAATATACTATATTTATAAAGTGTAGCCATGCAATAATATACATTACATTATCAGATAACCGCACAATTTGCATCCGATATTAAATTACCAAGATTAAACCACTGCATGCCTATAACAGGAAACATAAGTACGTAGTTTATATAGTATATATATATGTATATACCTACTGCTTACACAGGATGCTAACTAGCTATTATGAATAGTAACAATAATTAGTTAGCTAGAGATATGTCTCTGTATGTGTTAGATGTAACTGAAATAATATATTACTATCTATTTCTATATCTTATCAAATTTTATAAATTCGAATGTGAAATTAAACAACTTTATACGGATTTTATCACGTTATTTTTATTCTAAAACACTTTTTTACATAATTTTGAGACTAAGAGAAAAGTGTTTTAAAATAAACAACGCGACAAAATTCGTATGAGTAGTTAAATTTCAATGTATAACATTCGAATGTGAGGTTGTTTTTATGTTGCTTGCGCTTTCACGCCTTATCTTCTCGATGGATGATCATGAAATTTTGCGTAAGGACACGTTGTCAGGGTTACAAAAAAGTACATAGGCTACCTTTCATCCAGAAAAAGTACCGTTCCTGAGAGATTCATTGACAAAATCTTTATTGACGCGAGCGAAGCCGCAGGCAATTAGGTATATTTCTGTTTCTAATATATCATTTCAAAGTCAGATGATATATAAATATTTAGAATCAGAGATTCTAGATTCAAAAGTTAATAAATAAATACTACAGTACTAAAGAACTTCATCCATCGTTATTATTTTGAAAGTACAGCATTATTTTCCCATAAAATTTAATATAAGGACCATAACAGACACAATAATGGTAAAATAAATACGATATCTCATAACATAACTGAAGAAGTTTAAAGTTAAAGTAACGTCCATCGTTCTAAAGCGATAAAAGGAACTGGCATAACATTACCCCATTTCTTTGCAGGGAATGCCAAAATATCTTTGAACAAACACAAATTCGTACCTATATTGTTTGTTATATCTGCAATGCAGAAAAATACCTACATATTATTAGAAGTATTTCAAAACGTGACTAAGCACGTATTAATAAAGTAACATAATATATAATATACTATTTTAAAAATTGCGTAGCGGTTAGTATCCTTTATAAGAAACGCTGTTCATCAAACATGTGTCTAAATAAATGCATAGGTGTATGATATCTTCAATATTTCATCAGCTATGTTTTGATAATAATAATAATAATAATAATCCATTTATTTGTGAGAATATTGTTTTTACAACGGTGTTACTAAATTAGAATGTTCATAATATTCTGCCGTTTCCAGCGTACAAATCTTAAACGAGATTACAAGATTAATAGTAGGATAATTAAATATTTCAATAAAAAATATATATCATTTGTAATTAACATAAAATGTCTGTAAAATATTTCTATGTCATATGAATGCCATGTTACAATTATTGAGATAAGATAGCTTATGACTACAAGATTAGAAAATAAAATATTACAATAAAATTATAAATAATTTGTAATTAGCATTGAATTTCAGTAAAATATTATTATAATGTCATATGACAACTACATATTACTAAGCAAAGTACCCCGCCGCATCTGTCTGTCTGTTCGGGATGATTTCAAAAACTACTGAACGCATTTACATACGGTTTTCACCAATAGACAGAGTGATTCATGAGGTAGATTTAGGTGTACAATTCGTTACGGTTTTGTGTAAATTAATTATAATATGACGATGATTGTTAAAGATGTCTGTAACCCGTGCGAAGCCATGGCGGGTCGCTAGTAGTTTATGTAATTCATCAGGGCTAACATAATGCCATATGCCTACCAGGTATAGCTTCGAGATTGCCAGCTTAAAAACAATAACACTTTACGCAATTCGACAAGTGAACTCGTGTATATACAACCGGCAGTATGCTAATGCTTAAGTTACTAGATTAAATAGGTAATCATAAATTCATAATTACGGTATAAGGAATTTAATTTAAGTTCAGTGTTAAAGTGCTTATTAGTCTCAAACGCCAAATTATGTTGATAATTAATTTGAGCATAACTACATGTGACTGTTACTTATTACGGAACAGTTTTATGTGTAGTGTAGACTGGTAAAATAGCATATGATTCTTCCTCTAACACTTCTATACACTGCATAACATTTAACATATTTACGAATTTTAAAGGCTGTATTAGCTATAAACTGTGCCTATATGTTTATTAATTAAGGAAGTGGAAGGTCAAAACAATCAATAAATATTACTTATTGGTTATTTGGATAGTGCATGTGTCAATTTGTCAACTGTCAAGATAATTACCCTACAACTGTTGACCATCAATCAAGCGCTAAAAGTGTGGAGATATAATTTATGACTGTGCTCGCTTAAACATGACACTATTGGAAAATATATCGAAACCAAAGAATATATTACTTAGTGTATTAAGTGCATACATGTTGATTCATATACCTATTTTAATATATTTCCTTTAAAATTGCAAATGCAAAATACTCTACGTTTCGTTCTTATAGGGTGCAGTCTTCACATCCATTAAGGTGTCGTTTTGTCAATAGGTGAATCCATGTGGTCTCTGAGCCCCGGAGTCTAAGATTAGGAACAATTTCTACGATTTATAATACTCAAGTAGGATCCTTAGTGTTATAAGCGTTTTTAAGCTACGGTAACCGCTTACCAGCCTTGGTTTGATACCTACAATCAGTCAAACTCTGGTTTGCTGCTAATCCTGTGACGTCACTCAAGCAAATCGTTCATAATTCAACGGCAACCCATTGACCAACGTACTTAATTGGGACGGATTATATAAAAAAGACATTCGTATTTTGGGCGGATAAAATGAAATATAATTAAAATGCAATACAGTTATTCGTAGCTACTGATGCTATTATTAGTAAAAGATATAATATAGTGTAGCAATGTACATAAATAGATTGTTAGTACATAGTAACGGTGTCTTGCGGCCGGGCTGTAGGCAGTAGGCACGGAACCGCAGGTATGCGGTTGTTTCGACACCTGCATTGAAAGTGCACCGTGATGTGGGACACTAAGCAAGCCCTACCTACTCGCATACGTACTCAAGGTACTGGCGCTGCTTGTTCAACACCTACAGATTATTAATTATAAGTAAGTCGAATGAATGAATATTGTTGTCGATATAGTGTTGATATTGTGGAAAATTGATAATAACTACTATTATTAATATGTAAATTCTTATATTGATATTTAAACTATAAAATATTAAGTAAATTTTAAACGTGTTTTTTTTTTATTCTACTATGTTGGCAAACAGGCATGGCCCACCTGATGGTAAGTGGTCACCGTAGCCTATGGAAGCCTGCAACGCCAGAGGCATCACTTGCGCGTTGCCGACCCTTTGGAAAGGAAGTGGGAAGGAGAAGGAGCGGGATAGCGGAAAGACGGTGATTGGGCCCCCGGCACTCTCACTCACCTAACGAAACACAATAGTAGGAATAATATTATTTCTCGATGATATTATGTGAGAGAGTAGTCCTTCCCCGGTCGAGCCGGCCCATTCATGCTGAAATCAGCGAGGCTCTACTACTCTAAAATTTGTTAAAATTTATGTATCAATCAATCAATTTACCACTTGCAATAAATTGCTAAACAAAGATCTCTTCCAATCTACGCCACAGCATTCACGCGCCCAGTCTTCTACATCCAATCTACTATTCTAACCTCCTTACCCAGGTTGTAGGTAAATCTAGAGTTAGCCTTATCTTACATTATATTTTACAGTCCCCACTTTAGGACTCGTTTGCTCCAACAGCCGTCGGTAGTTGAGCAAATATAACATATTCATTCTCATTTTAGTTTTGATTTGCATACATAGAAGCATACACTTTTGAGTTTAAATTAGTATTTATTATATTCTTCAAAAACTAAAAGTAATATGGACAAAATCAAATAAATATAAATACGAAAGTGTATGCGTAAACAAATAGTTCATTATCTAAATGACTCTTCAAAAGCAGCCTTAGTTATGCATACTTTCATTACATTTGCACAAAGCATTAATTCTAGTTAGTTCGTTATGTAAATGAATCCGAATATCAGGCTTTAAGCGCAATTTTCGCCCAACAAGCTGTACAATGTATAAGCCGCTACAAAACGATGCTAAATACTGTTGTTGACCGTCATCGTTTTGAGTCAGCACCCACGTCCTTATGGACGAGATAATGCGGAAATTTGAACAAGATTAATGCTTCTCTCAGGTAAATTAATAATATTGAGAGGCCGTTAATTTTGTTTCGAGACGACCATTTTCTTGATAGGTTTTCGGTGAGCGATGAGCTTTGTGGTTTCGGTGTCACACGAAACCGTCGGTTTTAGAGATATTGGGATGTCTGGTACTGGCAAAATATTGTTCGACAACATATTTTTGTTTAAATAAATAAAGTAGCGCGCTGTAAATAATTAGGGTATATAAGTAGGTAACTATTTACGTTTATGTTAGGATAATTAAGAACGATAAAAATATCATCCAAATTGTATGTAAAAGCATATTTTTACCAACATGAAGATTTAATTCATATCCCAAATAAGTAGTAGTACGGTACCTTAGGGTTAATATACGAATAATATGTAGTGCCCTCAAACTTGGACAATTACACGATGCCAGCGTTAATGATCAAATAAAGCTCATGGATTTCCCGAATATTTTCAAAAGGAAAGATGAAAAGATCCTAGGGGGTTTATGCTATTACGCGGCAGCAGGACTGTTGATTGCCGTATCATATTATTATTGAAGGGGATCCCACTGCCTATCATCCTGATAATCCCTGTATAATGGAGACTTCTATTCGGAGCAAAGATCACATAAACCTTTCTGGATTTAATACGAATCAAAGTATTATAGGCACACTTTTATATTTACGCTCGCTCGAGCCTAGTTACGAGGCATATTTGAATTACTCGTTTTTGTCAGCGGTCGATCGTGGGGCAAATGTGCTACAGTAGTCGTCATTTTATTACAAAAGTTCAAGTGTCACGAATTGAGAAGTTTACGAGGCTCAAGTGCGCTCTCCAGCTCGACTTTATCTTTCACACGTCTCGGTACATAACGACACGTATTTTATTACATCTTAGAGTTATTACCTACAAAAATATTCAGTGCGAACGATGACTTTGAATACGGTATGTAATTATGTATATCTTTGTCTTTGGTATTGCTTTTGATTTTGTTAGATATACTGACTATTAATTTTATCTCAAGTTAAGCGCAAGTACAATTCTCTATAATGGGGTTTGCCTCCAAGTTGAACCATGATTTTCATTGATCTATTTTATTGATAACATTGATCAATAAATTTGATCAGTGATAAGATTGATTAAGAGCTTGCGCTTGGTTGAAGTTTTCTATATGGGCAGGAAAAGCTCTTGAACTTAAAACTTGGTAAATCGGTATACTTTAATCATTGATGGTAATGCGTCAAAAAAGTTAACCCAAGTCAACGATGATGTCAATAACTTTCAGATGGTGTAAGAAAATAGTTCCACAAACAATTCCATTATATGATATATCAAAATATTTTAGTCCAAAAAAGTATTTGAAGATTTTTGTCATAATCCTAAAACTGCCATGGGTGTATTTGTCAAAAGAATACCATACAGGTTTTTATGGTCATTTATTAGCTAGCTTTTGTACCGGCTTCGCTCGTTTGGAAACAGTACTTTTTTCTAGATGAAAGGTAACCTGTCCTTTTTTGTATTCCCGACAACTTGTTTGCGAAATTTCATGACGATCGGTCCAGTGGCTAGCGCGTCAGAGTGTAACAAACAAACTCACATTTGTATTTATAATATTGTTTCTATTTGCATTGTTTTGTTATTGCATATTAGAATTGATATTCGCGACCATACTTATTATGCGTTCACGATTATGTATGTACACACACGTAGAAGTATCTAATGAAAGGGTTGGTCCATCAGGCCAACAAATAGTGAATAGATCAGGAGTCGGACTTGTCTGGCCAATTTAGGGGTGCGTTGTTCGCTTATTACTTGGCTTAATGTGCCCTTTAACTTTTATGGCCTGAAGTTGCGAAATGAGCCTGGTCCGGGCTCACGGGGGACTAATATAGGGCAAGAGTTTTATCAGTTGGTCCGTTTAAATTTGCACTAATTTTATTGTTATATAGCTGCTTTGATAATTTTGTAGTGCTGTTAGTGAACATACACTTTTTTAAACATCGCAATGTTCTAAAAATTACTACTACATTGATTCTGAACATCGAAGTCAATTAAAGAATAAATAAAAAACAAGTTGAATAAACCAACAAACCTAGATAAAGTACATGAGGCGGATCCAGAAACATGTTTTATTCGCGCTAACGGCATTAGCCCAACGGTTTAAAGCCTTAACAGAGAAAAAGGTTACAAGTTAAATTAAAATTCAGCCGTTTACTTTATTGGCGAGGGTTTATCTGTACTGTTAATGTGTAAAGTGTGTAATTTAAAGGTAAAATGTGTTCATGTACTGTTTCTTTTTTTGCAGGTAAGTGACGACGCAGAAAAACAAGACGATTAAACCGAGTAAGCGAGAATTGTAACCGTTATATACAATATACATGATGTATAAAATGATGAGATCGACCAAGTTTCCAAGCTATCCGTGGCCCTTACTTAAAATCTCGACGCGCATCGTTGCTCTTCAAGAACTGAATTTTAAAACACAAATTATGAGAGCATCCAAAGAATGTCTAATCACTGTTTTATCGAGGTCCACGACGTTACTTCGTTAAAGTAATTAAAGAGATTTTATCACGTCGGATAGTGTTGCAAGCAGGTTAGAGCGGTTTCAACTTGCTCTATAAATCTAGAACCCTTTACACTTCATGGAATAACCGTGAGTAGGGTCTAGTAGAACAATTACCCGGGAATATATTACGGGACGTGCGGGCGCGGGCGGGCGAGGCGGTCGCGAGTAATTCCGCGATATTAACTTATCTCAGGTGCGTGCGGCAGTAAATATACTGAGTGCTTACTTCACAAGTGTCAACGGAGCTGAAATAATGTAACTGGAAGAGACCTTATCTTTACGCACACTGCCACATCTGCAGCCGCATGGATGTCGGAAAACAAGGAGTGGATAAACAATGTATCAATAAAAAATATCTGTGTGCTGAATGATCATTTATCATTAGATTTATTACTGTGTCAGAAAAATCTGCACGACCCCTGACATGATTATTAACGAATGAAACTTGGCATCGTGCTTTATTATCCTGTGCAATATCATCAACATAATGTTTGTAAGCATTTTATTGTGTTCTGTTGTATACTGATTTTCTTTCTTGCCTGATATATTAGGAACAAATTACAATTGAAAACGATTCCATTACTTCTTTCCCTTTGAAAGAGAATTACAATTCGTAGGTTTTTACTCAACTAAATTGGTTCAGTGATACACAGATATATTGGTAGACGCTCTTAAAGCTTTGAAGTACGCGACACGTATCGAGATGTTTTAGGTATTCTCAGTTCGTCGTGAAACAGTAAGTATTACGTATCACGTGCTACTCACGAATCTCGTTGTCACTTTGAACATATAACATCAAAGATCACGTTTTTTATTTCTCACTGTCAGGCTAAAACAAATCTTATATGCGTACGTTAAATGTGTAGTAATAAAGGGAGAACCACGTTCCTGATGTCCGATCCAACAAAATTTTATTTCCACGCAAATGCCTACTTTGAGTGTCGCCGCTCCTTAACGGCCTCGAGGTGGGGACGCCCAAAATTATTGCGAATATATGCGATAACGCAATGCCTCGCTCCGAGCGAGGAGACCATTTTGCGCGCTACTTGTAGGTCCTCGCTCTCGCATAAACTTATCCAATTACTCGCAATTTATACGAGTCTAAAATAACACAGGAGGATCCTCTTCACTAGCTATTTATTCCTCACACTTCTCATCTTATTTTAGAGATATTTGCCTGCAATTTAAACTAAACAACTCGTGTCGACCCTGCAACAAATCAACGAAACTATTTCAGCTGAAATAGGAACGACGTCTTCGTCCTGAACCCCGACATTATTAATCTCTAATCTCAGTTTAACTTAGGCTTTGACTTAATGATTTACGGGCCATTTTGAGGCGAGATCGATCTTGAGATCCGTGGCACTTAATCCTTGATATGAGTTTCGGCGGGTTGATCGCCAAGTCTATTACGCAATGTGGGTCGTAACCTCTAACAGTTGCTACGAGGCTTACGTCGTCGTAATCCGCTTGTCGAAGGGGACCTCGCCCGACCAGAGCACGCGGCAAATTAAGACAACTTTGAAAATACCAACGCATGTACAATTTTGGTTTCAATTAAGACGAGACAAATTGAGCCACGTCTAAAACCAGCAAAGGGTCGCGTAAGACGACGAGAGATAAAAATATCTTCAGGGAAAACGATTTCATTCCGTAAGGGACCTACGTAATGCGTATCCGCAGGGCAAACAGTCTTTAGACTCAGAGATGAATTTAGGGGAATCCATCAGGGACGCACAATAAGACACAAACGTTTTGCGTGATTTTTTCACTTTGGAGTTGTTACAAACATTACATCATTAATTGTCAAATAGGTATTTTAAGCCACACCTAAAGTCTAAAGGAAAAAGGAGACCGGTTGTGAATCACTCATATTTGTCGTTAAAGGATTGAATTACAAAAATCTTCGAATTGAAAATGGTCAGGTGACCACCAAAACGACAACGCCAGCTGTGCAATTAAAGTTACAAGCTTAAGTATTTAACTTTAATTACGCGACATTTCAGGCAGACAGCGGACGCCCGGTCACAAGTTGACTGCTATAAAGAAAATTTGAACAATCAGAATACTTTAACATGCATCGAGGAGCCAGATTGTTCAGTTTAATCTAATTGTAAAGCCAAGTTTACAGTACAGAATCAGTTAAACACAATCAGAAAATAGAATCTTCGACAATTTAAAATGTAAATGTCTTCTGAGACATATTTATGTGCGGCATAAGTTATAAGCAGAGGTTGTTGGGCTGATACCGCAGTCAACAAGATAAGCCTTTTCAGTTCGTTCTAGCTCCCTCCCATTTCGTATTCCTTTAAACATTATCTAGTTCACAGGGAGCGTGAAAAAATTTGGCCAATTTAAACGGGCCAGTCAGCCATTTTATTTATGTTCTTTGAATGCTTTGTGCAAGAGCATATTTTAAGCCTTTTTTGTGTACAGTTTTAGTAATCTATAAATTATTGAGTACGTAGTTACATAGTAGGAAAACGTTAGGATTTTCATTTAAAAGAATTGGTTAGAGATTTATAGTGTCCTGTCGTTTAGATAGCTTTGAATGTTTAGGTGTGACAATGTCTGTTTGTGACAGGATTAAAAATATATATATGTATGTATTTGCAGCAAAATATATATGTATTTTCTTATCGTTTGTGTGTATCAGCGTCGTTCTGTCCGTAAATACTTATCGTAATTTTGGCGCTTTCAAACTACGGTCTTTGAATATCCGTAACCCGCGATATTTATTTTTAAACCAAGTAATACAACAAGTAATTTGTATTCGTCGAATAGTTTTTTATTTTTGTATTAAACCAATGAAATTATTTATTTAGCAACAACACTTTATTCTGGCAATTAATGTTAAGAGTAGAATTTGAAAGGTCTCTATTTATTTATTCGATTCAGAAATAATACTTATAAAAGGTTTTTTAGTTAGTACCAAAAAGCGTATTATAAACGGCAATAGTTTGCTGAATATTTAAAAATATATAATATAATTTAGTTATAATATATTGCTGTGTATAATAACTTCATTGTGAAATTTCTTTCCCGTCGGATAACTGAATATCAAGAAAATTAAATATATCACGATAATATCAATATAAATACTTTATAGGGATGCCATATAAAAGTTGTGTTGATGTCACATGTCCAGCTTGTGAACGTCTTCGGCCTGAGTAATCCTGTTTTATGACATGAATGCCTACTGACTGAGATGACGTCATCCTAAAATGTCATACAACCTTTGATCGATAGCTCAGCTTGAACGAAACAATTTTGTAATTGAGTCGTAAATAGTCATCAATCAATTTACAAACGGTGAGCGTCAAAAGCACAAAAGTGGACATTTTCTATGACTGCCGACGATCGATCGTCGTTTGTAATGTCATTATGGAACTCAAGGGATTTGGAAAGCAGCTATCATTATTTTGTTATTTGTAAACAAGTGACGACAGCTGGTTGTTTTGTTAATCAATCTTTTAGAAGGCACAGCACTGATGTTTATAGGGCCGCTTAAGATTTGTACAAAATAATATTATTTCACCATTTTATTTTGTGTCGTACTCTTTGGCCTTTAGTTACCTACGTTTAAGGAAAATAGGGTTTAAATAAAATTGGTTTTGTATTGTTGTGGTACATATAACTCACAAAATGTACATACTTACCATAAGGTGGCCGGCCCGTATGCCTGTTTGCCACTTTAGTAGAATAAAAAAATCAAACTGGGAGATTTCCTGTTTTTAATTGTACTTAAATTTATTAGGAATACTGCTATCACGGCAATAACATGAAATATACAGGTACTTCTATATGTTGATCGTTTTGATTGATTGATCGAACTGATTTGTTATCAGTTCCAGATACATTTAAAAAAAATAATGCGTCGAACTGACACTCTTTTCTTTTTCGTCGTGCAATAATTTATTTCAAAATATGAATGATTGTCGTATATCAGACAGAAAAAAAATATTTCGGTGAATGCATTTTTTTTTGTTATCTTCACTGAAGACCCAATAGTTGCAGTGTTCGCGTGTTTTCGCAAGAGTAAAATTCTGCTGCTATAACAAAATACATATACTTGTTCGTTTTAAACTATATGTTCTAATGTTTGTAAAACGCACTGCGGTACATTAATAAACTGTGTAGGTTATATGTATATAGAATACTATAAAGAACTTTCAAAGTCGGTTCTTTAATGTCAGAGACTACTCCTTTCATATAATTCGTTTATATACACACACATATATATATATATATATATATATATATATAACGATAAACGAATATATATATATATATATATATTCGTTTGTTTATATAAAATACTTAATAAATTTCCTTTTCGTAAACCCGATAGCGTAATTCTAGTCTAAGCTCTCGGATTTGATGCTTGGCTCGGATACATATTATTTAAGAAACTGTCTTTAGGCTGGCATACTCTCAAGGGTCTCGCCCTTTATTACGTTAGTCCAAGTCCAACTTCTGGCAAGCCAAACATATTTAAAAAACAATGAAGTCTTGACGTCGACGGGCCGCTGCAGCTCAAGACGTTAAATTGCATTTTTATTCAGTTTTATCTCTAGGTATATAATATAGATAAAGTTATTGTATTCGTCAGTATAAATGCTAATTCGAAGATCTGCTCAGACCATAAAACTGAGGGCAAATCTCAAGGAGCAAGTTTGTTATCTCGATGGTGGAGCAGCGGCTATATGATTTATTTCATACTGATAACACTTTCTTAGGGAGCGGTTTTGTTCACTTACATAAAAAGATAAGAACTAATAGTAATTTTGGTGGGTATTGTAGACGTGTGGATGGTACTTCAGACTATTTCATAAGCTGCTTCTAAGTTCAGAATAAGACTTAATAATAAAAACCAACAAATGATCTAATTTAACCTGTTAATTCTTGGAAAGTCAGACATATTTATGAAATTATGTGTATAGCTGCCGGTGTGTCGTTGCGACTTAATTTGTTAAACAACTATCTAGTAAATTTGTAAATATAAATAGGTTAGCAACAATATTAAAGAATGTAGTTAAAAGTTGTAATCTTTAAAAAGGGCTGTAAAATTCGTTGATAGTAGTTTAATTTCAATGCGTAACATTTGTGTAAACGTAACAAAGTATTAAACAAATGCTATCTAATTGAGCTTACTCATAGTTGCGACATCGGGCTAGCAAAGGATAGGTCGTGGATTCGAATCCCGGTATTTGCACTGTATTACACAAGCATTTTGATTCATATGCAGAGGTTTAATTATTCTCGTAGAGATACATAGACAGAAAATAAATATGATGAATTTATATATTCATTGTTGTTGAAGTATATTTTAGTAGAATATAGCTGTATGCATAATCTTATAAGCTATTAATATAATGATGTATTACTTGGATATTTTGTACTGGCTAACTGTCACGATTGCCTACCCCCTTTGGAAACATACAGGCGTGAGTCTATATAGGTATGTATGCAAATGTACTAATGTCGTAATCACACCGTCGTCAGTAGATATAACTTGAGGTGTTGATTGCATATTCAGTGACATAATTCATCGTTATCAAGGCGATAACAGTGCAAATATTATAATGAACGTTGGCTTACTAGATTGGAGTTATTGCTACTGCAACACAAACTGCATTTAACTGTTAATCTGTTAACTGACAGATTTAGAGCTAAGCGACAAGATTTATTTAATTTAAAGTTGAGCTTATTCTGTCTTTGTCAAAGTTGTCGTATTTTATGAATACAACAAGACTGTTAACAGTTTGTTGTCAAAGCTAAGACGGCTGTCTTGTAAATGAATTGTTGCGTGTGAAATATTGACTTGCTTGTACTTCTAACTCAGTAACATAATGATATTGAATGCGACTGCTGTGGCTAAGGTCTTAAGTTCGATTCTCGGGTTTGAGATATTCTATCAAGAAATTCTCAATAGCATCATGGCGTCTGGAACTGTGCCTGATAAACCGTAATACGCTTGCTATTTTAAGCTGCCGTTCCATTGAAGCGGAGTGAGGCTGCGTAGCGAAGAAACGGAGAAATATTAACCAATAGGATTGCATAAAATCTGCGCTCTGCTCCAGTATGCAATCCTATTGGTTAATATTTCTCCGTTTCTTCGCTACGCTATTTTTCCGTTTCTCTGCTCCGTAGCTACACTCCGCTTCAATGGACAGGCCGCCTTAACGTAAGATCTAAAATCATATTTAGTGAAATGCAAGTGTAATACAACTCTGCCTACCCCTTCGGGGATGCGTGGTACTATTTATGTACAAGTGACTCTAGTATTAAAAATAATTAATTTAGTTTGAGGGGACAAATATGGTATTAGTGCCGAGTAAGCTATTTGACGGCTTTGTTAGACTTATGGCATGGACGCAAAACGCAATTTACAATTATATGAGGTTGTAGAGACACTGCTAGCGCAAAAGTATTGACAAATCAGTCGCAAGCAATAGTACCGCACGGCATTGCTTGCACCTCGGAGTCGTCTCCCTCTCGCAACCATTCAGTAAGATGGTACTTCAATATGTATTTATTTTATTTATAATTGGTACCAGTAATTATATATCGTTATCTACCATGAAGCATTTCATTAGAACAACACAATAAGTTGACCCAATGTCACAGTTTGACCGCGGGGTTACCTTATGATCTTGTAGTGTATTTGTCAGACACGGGTCTGACAAATTATTACTGGATATTCCTGTTAGCATATCTTAAGGAGTAGTATAGAAACTAAACATGTGCCCTTTTCGGTCATATTTCTTACTAAATACAGGAGCTGGAAACACAGCTGATTCAATATTGTCGTAATATACCTTTGCCTATCCTTTCGGAGATGAGACGTCAGTCTATTTCTGAATGTGTCATCTACTAAGTGCTTCAACATAAATCAAAGTTTGCCACACATAGATATAATATACTTATATGTATGTATGCGTTTGTGTATATGTGCTTGTTGTATGTTTCCTCTATCTTGCTATGCCTACTGTTTACGATTTTCCTCAAACTTTTATTTCATCAGAATCTGAAGAACAACAAGTAAATGTGTTGGAAATATTGAATAATATTTTGTCTGCTCAATATTTGTATCTACATAAATAAACTGGGATATTCCTTTGTTGGTACAAGTAGAGTATTTTATATTAGGTTTGAAAGTTAACTCTACTAAAAAACTTTTCTGAGTAATACGAGTTTTGTTTGCTGGATGATCCGCCTAAAATATCAGTGTAATTTAGTAGGTAGCCACATCGGTGTGTCGTTGACATATATTGTCAACGACACATTGTATTGTATTGGTTTGTATTTCATAAAATATTAAAAAAAGCACACCCGTCATGGAAACGATAATATGTATAATTCACATAAAAACATTGTCGTTTGTTTCTACGCCATAGATACATATTGAAAACTGTTTTTATAAACCTTCATAAAAGTTTTACCTTAGCCATTAATGAAGGAACATACGTAGAGCGGGTGTTATGTGTTAAGAAAATTAATTAACAGCTAAACCCACAAATATATTTGGCATTTGTATCTAGTAAAAAGTATTTCAATATTACGTCAAACTTAACACCGTGTAAAGATCGAATGCATGGCACTGGAGGTGTTCACTTAAAAGATTACACCATCCGTGCAGCTAAACATACATAAGCTTTCGAGTCTACGTAACTTAGAATTAGTAAATACATATGCGAATACTACAAGACTCGGCAAGTATTCCTAGGTAGGGTATCACTAAAGCATTTTAACGTTACCATTGTAGTGTCAAGCTCAGTGAAATTTGTACTAGCGACAAGCACTTAAGTGCTCATTCTGTGCAGCGCTGAACAATGAATAGTCTTCGGTACATCCAAGGACAGAAGTCGCCAACCTTTTCACACGTGCGATTCTAGTATTATAATAAATGTGAAGGTTTGTGAAGTTGTTTGGATGTATCTTACTCAATCACGCGTAAACAGTTTAATTGATTTAGTTTAACTTAGCACACTGATTGACCCTGTTCTGGATTAACAAAGGCTTTTATCCTGTATACGCATTTATTTTTACGCATACTAATATGTTCCTAATGAATTTACAAGAGCGAAGCTGGATTTATTAATATATATTTTTGTAACCTAGATTTATTAAACTTATAGATTATTTCTAGTCCCAAAGTGACGTTTACGGTTGACCGTTGATGTATTGGTATGATTATTATTATACATAGACGTCACTAGATGAGTACTCCAGGAGTAGACACGTAGATAATTATCGCCACTACTAACTTATTAAAAGGTTTTAAATTTAAAAACCCATATTGCCCACCTGATCGTAACCTGGAAATGATACCAATGGCGTCGACGTTTTTATATTTCCCCGGGCGCGTTAATTACGAGCAAAATCATTCTTTATTTATTGTGCCTGATAATTGTCACGCTTGAACGATTATACCTGTATTGAGTTTCGCAGAAGCCTGACCTACTTGAGTAATTTTTATTCCAATAGTAATATTAGCCTTCACATTGACAAATAGGATTTTGCTAGATTCTATATTCTTCATCTTCATTTTCTTATTATTATTATGAAGCTGATATCATAGCTGGCTGTGATATCGGCTTTCTATTAGTACCAGATTCTGTTGGATCAGTTACTTCGTGAAGTGATTGCTATCAAATTGTCGGAACTCAGCGGAGTAACGACATTATAAAGTCACCTTTCAGAATATTCGTGTCGTAAATACGTCACAAGCCCCTTAAAACTATAATATAAGAATCAAAATTTAAGAACGTTGCTCCTTACTACTGGATGTCACAAGATATGACTTATTAACAGTAAACGTGATGGGACTGTGTTGCTTTCGTGGCTTAAATTCTCGTTTATGTTTGCGTGCGAGCATAAGGTCCATGGTTACATGCCCAGGTTGTAGTACGGAGTCGGGCACTGCGCTCAGTGGACGACAAGCCCCCTATATTACGCTCTAGCAAAATAGCTTAGAAATTCACCACTGATTACACTATTTGTATTTATAGGGATAAAACGAAAATCATGAATAGGAACAATACATACAATGACAGCCAAAAAAACTGCAGTAGTGAGGATTATATCAAATCGTATCATTTTTCTTGGCTCTGTGCCATTTATATTGGCTGGAGAGCCAAAGATTGGCCACCCCGTCCTAGTAACTAGTTAAGTAATCTAGTATTTCAAAGAATCCTTTTAAGCTTTAAGTGCCTTATGCAATTGATTTCTGTTGAACGGGTTGTTTACTTGATGTCTTTTGTCATAGTTCTGTTTGCGCAAAACTTTGCCGGAGAGGATTTGCTTGAATAGTTTTAAAATACGGCAATTTCTTTTCAACGAGGAGATAATAGTTTTTACACATTGTAGTTCAAGGATTATTTATAGACAAGTAAGTTTACATATCCATCTTAAAATGTGAAACAAGTTAAGAACTAATTATGAGCATTTGTTTGATGGAAAACTTTCTAATTCATATTATTATGTATAGTATGACCCTTGAATCTTTTTGTCCCTTAATTACAAGTAGTTTCGTTTCATAATATCTCATATATTCGTTGGAAAGTGCTAGAACAATGAACTAATATAATTAAATGTCGTTTGGCAAGTGTTAATATACTCGGGGGCTTGTTATTTCACTCTTAATTGGCTATAAAGTCATAATTCACAGATAACAAAAGGCGAACGGCACGCGGGAATATCGGTGTGATTCCAATTATCATCGCGAAATTGACTCAAGTGAGGATACTGCCAACTGACGACAAACGAAGCCTCGAGATTGGGTATTGCTCCACTGCCGTTTCCCTATAGACTTTCAGACAACATCCTTCAAACTTGCTATATTTGCCGAGCAGTGTATTCCGAAACGTGATGCGCAACTTCGTGTTCCCCATTCGTAGTAACAGCGAGGATTCTAAACAACGGACTTGTGCAAACAAAGGCTCATTGCTGGCATTGTTACACTCGCAACCAGACAACGCCGACTTAATGGTGACATTGTAGGAAACGTTAATTAAACCAACAACGATTCACCGAATGTGAGATTTTGAGCCTCTGCAGGTTTCTGTTTCATAATAATGCAACGTGGTATTAGTATTGTTATGAGAAATGATTCGTGTGAAAATAAATCATATCGATTTAATAAGCATTATGCAATGCGTGTACATTATTGTAATAGATATTATAGAGTATATGTATAATAGTTATTTTGATATTAGTATGCAATATCTAAAGCAATTTACGGATCCAGTTGAAAATGTACAGATTAAACATTACATTACAGCTCGATAGTTGGCTATACAATTCAAGGGCATATCAGTACGGAATTATTACGTAGTAGGACGTTTATTTTTCTCACTGCTGACTATTATTTCTTACCGCCAAAATATTACGCCATGTCAAGGAAAATTATGTAAAGGAAATTGGATAATGACATCACCATCTTTTACACTCATATACTCGTTCCATATTCAAGGAAGCGTCAATACGTTCCGTGACATTTTTAAAATTCGATCGTATCAATTTTGCGCTCCCATTAAAATCCTGCATAACAAACGCAGAGCTGGCTGCCACAATTGTGGATTAACAAGAAAAAAAATAAACAAACCGAAACAAATAAATGGCATTTGGCACAGCACTACGCTACCAAATTTGAAACCAAGCCGAATGGACAATGAATCGACGAAAATTTGCCCCACTTACATAAAAAATTGTATTCTCGGCCAGTATAAATCTATTTTAAGTGTATTTAGGACACTCATATTTTTTACTGTTTATATTTTTGGGTAACTATCGTTAATAGAGTTGTGCCTGTGTTTAAATACTAGGCATTCTCATTTCTCAATCATTGTTTTAAACATCGTACAAATGTTTAGTGGTTATGTCCTACTTCATACTTATGCGTACTTAGGCCGTGCTTCGGCATAACAGAAAATATCGTTAGACTTGTATTTCCAGATCGGGAATGGAAATCTATTGACCGTTAAGACAATTATTATTTTCGGGAATATATAAAATTACATATACTAAAATAAAAAATAAATAAGGATATTGGAGAACTAGATACAACTTTTGTCATACAAGTAAACACAATAATATTGTCTTACGTTTAATTTCGAGGTATACATGTCTTACGATTAGTTTCTCTGGCACCTTTCAGATTCTTTTAAATTAAGAATAATGCTACTTTCGTAATAATGATCGTTTCATAAAGACTTTATAATTTTTTTGTATGTGTTTTCGTATTACATAGTTTCGAAGCATTGGCAATAACCTGCTCTAAAAAGGAATAACGAAGAAAACGTGAAGATCCTAATTTTTGTTTCTTATCTGGGTAAAACTAATTTAATATAATAATCTTAAGTAATATTATGTTTAGCGAAAGCGTGTATGTTGTTAGTTTATCTATACATCCTTTATTCGACTCTGCACGTAATAGCAAAATTATTTACTTTTTTAGTAAAGAAACTTACACTAAAAATTAAATGATTGCGCTGGACCGCACGTATTCTCGCAGACGAATACCAGCCACAAAAACTGTTTAAAATAATGTTCCGATCTAGTGTAATGAATGTTCACATGTGATGTTTATTAACCTCTGAGTCTTCTTCGAAGAGGTTAATGAAAACACTATGTGTCTGTGTGTCTGTCTGTTAGTGACAGTTAGAGACATGCATAGTTCCAGAACCACTGGACCGATTGACTTATAACTTGATGTACATACACCTTGGGTATTGAATATGGGCCCTGTGGGTCAAAAGAGATATAGGGGTCACAAGGTCAGGGGATATCTACCAACAGAGTGATTTGAAAGTCCAAGGGAGAGGCTTTTGCCCAGCAGCGGGACATTACAAAAAGCTGAAGAAAAGAAAAAAAAACATATCACATGAAGACGAAGAGGTTGTATCCTAGGTTTTTACACCTATCTCGTTTTAATTTAGGAGAGTAGGTATTCTTTATATATGACATTGAGACTTTACATTTACTTTTACTAATTTGCATTTACTTTTAAACAGTTTTTATTACGAGAATTGACCACCTAGTTAGCTGCTAGTATGCGTAAAACTGTGTTTAAAATTAGAAAGAAGATGTAAATGAAAATAATTTAGAACCGAATGCGACTTATATAGTACTGAAGATACCCTAGTTACTGATAACATCATACATTGAAAGGCTAAACCATCGTCAGCAAAAGCAGTGTTCGTCGGCTATAGGCCCCCGGGATCGTTCGTTATAGCGGTCTCCTGAGAGGCCCTTGTTCAGTTCATTTATAGCCTGATAATATCAATAAACATATATTTTAATGATGATGACTACTCGTTAGGGAATAATAGGTTTTGAAATGGCGATAATGTAGTACTTGCTTTCATCGAAATTCAAGGACAAACATGTTTAGGGTCTGATGTTATCTATATATCAAATAAAAGCTTGTGAAGCAAATTAAGATTAGATCGAATGATAGTCTCATGAGTGTTCTCTATACTAATATTATTAAGAGAAAAGATTTGATTTTTGTTTGTTTGTAAGGATTTAACTCAAAAACTACTAAACGGATATAAATATTTCTTTCACCATTGAAAAGCCGTATTATCACCGAGTAACTTTGTTGGTTAGTTAGTTATTAAAAACAAAGTATTGTTACTAACATAACCTAACGTAATTTTATACGAGCGAAGCCGCGGACAAAAGCTAGTGGTATATACAATAAGTAGTAGTAAAATGTATATTTAAAGATTGTATAAGCCTATGAAAACTATAAATATCGACAACCATAGAAAAATTAAGAGGAAGGATTATTCTAATCTAAGTAATTGTAAATATAGGCTTAAAACTAATACTAGTAGGTAATTTTTTACCGAAATTGTTAATAATTATTGCAAAAAAGAAAATAAAACTCTTTCATAAAAAACATGACAATTGATATGAATTATGTATCGATAAGACGTGTAAATTAAATACCCAGATATATCAAAAATTTACGTTTTAAATAACAAAACCTGATATCAATTACAATTGACAACGATAAATTATGGTACTATCATGAATGATCTGGTTAATGTTTTAAGCTATATCTGTGCCAAATTTAATTCAAATCGGTTAAGTGGTTTAACCGTGAAAAAGTAACAGAAAAAGAGACAGAGTTATTTTGGAATTGATAATTTTAGTAAGTATAACGTAAGTCAATGATTTATTAAATGCTTCTTTTACTAGTTCAGCCTGACATGATGGCTTTCTATCATGTGCCTCGCTTATGAGTATTAGAGCCTCGCTGATTTCAGCATGAATGGGCTGGCTCGACCGGGGAAGTACTACCCTCTTACAGAATATCGACGTGAAATAGCAGTGTTCCTACTGTTGTGTTTCGTTTGGTGAGTGAGAGTGCCGGAGGCCCAATCATCCCCTTTCCCCCTTCCCGCTCCTTCTCCTTTCCACTTCCATTTTTTCCTAAAGGGTCGGCAACGCGCAAGTGATGCCTCTGGTATTGCAGGCGTTCATAGACTACGATAACCACTTACCATCAGGTCACTTACTACAGCTTATTGTTGTAACAGTTTGTTGCTTTGCATTTTAAAGAAAGTGTAATGAGTGCTCCTGAGATTAGGTTCCCTGTTACAATATTACTCTGCGCTTTGTCTTTAAGCGTTGTCTACAAGACCCATCTTTCTTCCTAATTAATTCTAACAATAATATTATTTTGAATGTGAGGTTGAATGTTTGTTTATTTATTTATTACGCTGTTACGCCTTAACTACTTAACTAATCATCATGAAACTTCGCATACGCGTTGTCACGGGATCAGAAAAGGACATAGGGTTTCCTTACCTTTCATCCAGAAAAAAGTACCATTCTCCCAAGGGAAACCACGGGCAAAAGCTAGTAAGTTATAATAAGCATTTGGATAGTATACCAGTTACATAATATAACTTATATCAGATAATACTTTTATGACGTCATTATATGTACATATTTGCATAACACGAACGCACAATAAAGCCCGCTGAAATATGTTTTCTTCAGTAAAATCCATAGGCATTGTTGTATATAAAGATTTGCTATAGAAATATTGCGCATAATGCCGCTGTCCAAGCTGTTCCCATGCCATCCATCATTTCCTTTCACTTCATTAGGCATAGCGTTCAAAATAAACATGTTGTCCGGTTACCATCGCACAATGAATAGCCCCGCAGCGATGGTTTTTTTACTTATAATAAATAATCGTGTCTATTTTATTATTCTACTTCTTTTTTTGGTGTTTATTTCAGTCTAGTGCCAAATATATTCAGGCAGGATTTGGAAACAGCATATTATCCATATTTCTATATAAATTAACGCATATCTGTCATAGGGCAGTTTATAAACAGTCACTCATATTATCGATGATAGCATTCATCTATATATTTCTGTATCACAATATTTTGTCTCGAGTGGAGATCGAATCAGCAATGCTCGACGAACTGGCAGTGGCGAGGAACACCACCAAGCCGAGCGGCTAGCTCTACATTATGTATCAGACATAGATGTTTTTTTCAGTGAACAACAATAACCTCGTAAATCAAATTGTGTCTCAAGCTGGAGCAATAAACCTGTATATTAAAAGAACAACTTTATTATCAGAAGTAATTTAAAACAATGCAATAAATCCTAGTTCAGTACCACAACAAGTTAACAAACAAACAGATAATCCAACTACACTTATATTGCAACTTGGAACAATGTAAGGTGTATTAAACTTGTAGCAAGCTATAAAATTCTGAAAGAGATACAATAAAACAAACTCCCTAAGCGCTGCACAGAACTCGATTTCGTATAAAAATTCATTGGATCCAAGTTCAATCCATATCTTTTGTTTAAATTACAGTCATATGTATGTATCCATGGGATTTTACGGTTATGTCGTATTCATGTCATAAAAATAGGCTGTGCTGTAGGGTCGCCCTATGTTATATCATAAGGGACGAATGGACAGAAATAAAAATATATAGAATTGTTGAATAGAAACAATAGATATGTTATCATTTATTTTTCAATTCTTTAAAGTCACTTTCTTGCTGCCTCTATAAATTTAACGGACAAGATCTATCTATTGATGTAGGAATACAATATATCTCCAAAATACAGGACGTCTTGGTATTGCCGGTTGTTTGGTAACACTATCACATGGTGTAAAAATGGGATCATGATAAACAATATTTTTAGTGGAGTAGGGACAAAGTATGAGTATACGGTTGCATTGAAAATCTGTTCAAACAAATGTCGGCAGATTTATATTCGCAGCAGTTGCGTTATTGCTGCTGATATATAGGCAACACGTGCCCTCGTAGACACGCGAACTGTGAATTTAGCTGTTATTGAAGAAATATAATGTTTGCGAGCGAGATTTAAGTTCCACTTCGTAGTTTTTTAAGCGGTTCGTGATTTGAAGGGGTTAATTTACTGTATCAGGTGTTTGAAGAGGTTTAGAGGCATTAGGCATATTAGGCCTAATGATATCTTAACCAATATAAACGTGGATGAGATTTTCTTTGTTTGTTACGCTTTCACGATTTAAGTACTCGACCGGCCCTCATAAAATTAAGCATACGCGTTGTCAGGGGTATAGAAAAGGATATAGGGTACGTTTCATCCAGAAAAAATACTGTTCCCTAGAGATAGAAATTTATTGTCAAAACCTAAATTAACACGGGCCGAAGCGCGGGCAAAAACTAGTACATTTAAAAGCAAAATGACGGTAGATCAATCGTTAAGGAATAAGACTTGTGATTAACAAGCTCGATCCCCGCCGATTACAACACCAATGTGGCCGAGACTATATGCATGCTATTAACGTATAATTTAAATCACGACTAACAAAAGAATATACATATTATTATGTGATACTCATACATCATTTGTTAAAATGTGTTTCAAAAGCAACTTGTACGGAATGTGACAAAGACATATCAATTTTATAAACTTTTTGTATATAGACCTTTGTACAGATTTAATTCCAAGAATAATTTGTGCAACTGTTTAATATTTTTATATAACAATTATGTAGGTACTACATAATATTTACCACATAATTTGATTTGCGAAATCAAACAACACAGAAATGAAACAAAATATAAAAGAAGCGCTTCCAGATTGTAATACAAAAAGCACTTACAAAACAACGTTTTCGGAATCTAACCTGTTGTTTGGTCTTAATGACCTCGGCGTTACTCGTTTGACACAATGATGTGCTGGTTAATCAATCAATCACAGTAGCCTGTAGGTGGTAATAAACGAATTCCGACCTCTGCACTTGACGTTCATGTAATGACATTGTCAATATTTTCATAATGACCACATTCGACCGTTTAAGATAGGTTTATTAACCTCTAGGTGCTTCTGTTGAATATTATAGTACATTTACACCTGTGATTACACGAGTAGCCAATTTTATTGTATGTGCCAGCGGTTTTATTCGTGTTTATGATTACTGCGACATCCCATATCCCAACCTATAACCTTCCTCGATAAATGAGCTATCCAACACCAAAATAATTTTTCAGTTTGGACCAGCAGTTCCTGAGATTAGCGCGTTTAACCAAACAAACAAACTCTTCAGCTTTATAATATTAGTATAGATAACTGATATCACTGTAATTTATGTGACGATCATTTTACCATGGCTATTGGAAAATATATGTTACCTTTATTTTATATCTACACTTTCCTTAGCGAAAACGTAGATATAAAATGATGAAGTAAGTCTGCCGAAATCCGGATATATGTACCTACTCGGAGTTATCTTTCTACCTTTTCTAGAATTTCTATTCATGGTTTGCACAGTAACATGTTAGAAAGCTGTCTAGCTAAATGTTATCACATAATTTAGAAACACTCTATATAACGATTACCTGTAATTTTCTTGAGTACCTACGTGTACACATAAGTAGGTTTACCACAAGATTGTACGTACAATAACAAAAACATGGGCCTTATCCAGAAGTGTTTTGCTAGCAATAATTACATTGTGTTCAGGAAATAAACAAGGAAACGTGGGGTGTTGTGGACGATGTAAACAAAACAGCGAATGAAGGTGAGGCGCCAAGTATCACGGCTGTCGATTCCCACGTCTCGAAGATCGCCGAAGATTGCCGGAAATCCCCGAAGATCCGACGAAATGTTTACACAAGGCGTTCGCAAAACTTCCCTGAAATTGATATCAGGCTTACACACGAGCCGGTGTTTGTTCATAGTGAATCGTTATTACAATTGTGATACGATCTTGTACGGCATAATTTTATTTTTTTAGGGGAGGAATGTAAATGTGGACAATTTTGGTTGAATTATTTTAGATAATCATTTTGTTTATATAACGAGGTATGGTGCTTTGGCCTAATTGTTGCAGATTGGGCTGCACATATAACATGAATAACAATATTTATACAATTTATATCAAGTGAATTAAATTCCAATTTATGATATTATTGATGTTTAACGATACATAAATACTTTTTACAAATGTATTCAACCCACCGCTTTTTCCTAGTGTATTATTTGTGTTTAAGACGCCATATAAGTATAAGCCGAACTAAAGAAAATGAAGTTCTTAGTAAATTGTATAATGTGCCCCAAAAATTACTTCCAAGTATTTTCTTGCTTATTTTAAACATGAAACCGTGTTACATAAAAAGATTGGCAACAGCCGAACTCCATTTAACTTTAATCCCATTCGTAACTTTACTCATATCATTAGGCACATAAAACACAAAGAAGTCAGAGAATCGGAAACTTACGAGGTGTACCCGAAGCGATATAACGTGAGATAGGAAAAGGCGCCCTTCTCTTCCGAACCATATACTACCTATTCATTGCGAGGGTAACAAAATTTTATTTCAAGTTAAATTGTGTTCGCAGCTCAGCCACTTCTTATTTATTGGGGTGGAGTATTGACGCCTCGGGCGCATCACACGTCTCACAATGCCGGCTAATAATAAAGTCAAGGCATCCTTTGTCATCACTATAACCAATCTTAAAATGCATTTCACTCTAAGTGCCCCTATTATTTTCAGTCTATGAAGTTTTTATTAAGTTAAATTTGGCGTTCATAATAATCTCTTAAGTCTCTAATAGTCCGCTAGGGTGCCTCTGAACTAAATTGTAACAGGCAAAGACGATGGGGAAATCTCAAATGTCACCGACGTTTCCTTATTTGTTTGAGTTCACCCGGTCTTCGGATAAAATACGTAAATGCTTATATGGGAACATGTCAGAGTTCATTGCGTAGCGCTACCTTACTTCTGATAAGATTCACGCTTTTCCTGATAAGGAAAATTCGCTTCCTATTTTCGTCATTATTATTTATATACTTTATTATAACCTCTATTTTAATTAAGTTTAACAACAAAATGAATAGAGTTATGGCCGCGGAACATCTTGCGACGTCGGCGTATCGGCGTCCCCACAAGAGTGCCTTGTTTTATTCATAGGCCTCTTTGAATAAAGATGAAAATATTAAGTCTGGCCAAGGCAACCGTAGACTGCGGTTAATGTGGTTGGGGGTTAATCGTCATACATTTTAATGGCAAAATAATATGTCAACCATGTTATTTCAGTTGACATCCGGTACGTAGAAAACGTCGAATTTCCCCTATAAATAAGGGCTAAAATATTTTTTTAAATTATCATTCACATTTTTTTAAAGTATACTGTATAGTAGACGTATAATGTTTCGTTTTTAATATAAACAGATACTTAGTGTGTCTGCTTTAATGGAGCTTCTACTTATCACCTATATTTCGTGTCATAAGAGGACACGAATATGCTTGTATATACATATTTTAATACTCGGCAACTGTTTGCCTACCATATGGTCTCTACTTGCCGTTATCTAGTATTTCGACGGCTAAGTTATCCTAAAGTTACAAAATAACTTCACTAATTATTAAGAACAAGCCAGATCTACACTGTGGCGATTTTACTTCACTTATACGTGTTAAGGAATAGTCACCTACTTATTAATTCTTCGTTTTATTTGAAGTGCATCATAAAAATTCTGATGCAATAACATAATTGCCCAAATTATATTAAAACAGTCATTAAAATATTTTTAGGTGCTTTGAATACGTAAGCTAAAAATAAATTTAAAGGAAACGGCCTGCACAAACGTGACTGCTTTGTTAAAAATAACGCAAAACAAAATGCGATTCCGAGAGAGTCCTAATTAGTTACGGCGGTATAAAAGCTGCCGCTGCAATGAAACGAGGGGATGACGACTCAAAACTGTTATCATTTGTTTAGCTATTTATGAAATACTGTCACGAAATATAATACTCGTTGTTGCACTACGAGTACATTTGAATTAAGCTAAATTATTTAACGAGTGTCGTATAGTTAAGTACAACTAAATTAATTAAAATTAAGCTAAGCCGTAAAATGAAATGGCTTATAAAAGTGACGACTACGTCCAGTTGTCTTTAAATTGTTTTGGTTTATATATACCTACTATACTGCGTATTATTTTTACAAAATTTCAAAGCACAACTATTTCAAGGCATTGTCTTATATTTGCACAAGAAACTGCTTTGACTGGCGTGACTGTCTCGAAGACGCAGCGATAGTGAACGCGACTTAAGTGCATGAGGCTTCGGGTTCGATTGCCGGGTCGCTTCCTAACTCCTTGCTGCTGTCGCTAGAGCTATGCCTACCTCTGCGGCGATAAGCGTGGTAGCACATGTTTCTCTGACCTAAAATTTAAGTTAATTTATTTGGTCGTGGGTCTGATTTTGTGCATTTGTATATACAATGTTTTATTAAATGAAATGTAAACCAGAGTCAACACGCAATGTGTTAGTTTTGCCAAGTTAACTTCTCTATTTGTGCCAATGGTAATTTATTTACAAAGATTTTGCATTGAATTTGGCTTAAGAATTATCAGATTTTCATAAAAAGAAGTCTATAAATATAAAACCGCAATTAAAAATAATCTCTTTAAGAAGATCAGGTAAATTATAATCTGTTAAAACTGTAACGGAAAGAAAAAAGAAACAAGCATGACAAAGCAGCAAAGTGCCAAATTAATAAAATAAAAACATTTCAGAACCTTGTTCAATTTTGTGAAGTCCGAGAGATGAAAAAAAGCAATCATTTTAATGACAGGATCATATGTATAAATAAAAATACAGTAATTGGGGATCGTAACAAACAAATTCGAACGGGAAACAGACATAAGAAAACCTTTTTGCAAATTATTTAAAATGAAAATACTGACTGACTTAATACGTCGAATTTTGAAGGCAATTATTTTTACAACCATTATTTTTTTGTGTTAAGTTATACGATTTTCTCCTTCATTAGAGCTGTACTTGTTCCCTTTAAAGTTAATCTGGTGATTAATAAGAAAAGAATTTAAATGGTGATTATAATGCTAACTTTAACGAAGAAATGCGACTGAAAGTAGATGTTTGAATAGGAACATAATTCTGTGAGTCGTGTAGCCATTGAAGTCAGGATTGACTTCCTGAATGAACAAAAGATAAACATCGCAACAAAGTGACAATTTATCTTACCGACATAACAGTTGTCGCCATTGCGAAGCAATGCTTTTATAACTACAGCGCGGAACGCCAGTAAAAAGTTCGTCATCAACGTCAACCCTAACGACGTATCCATACAGTTGGGTTTTAGTTGACGACATAGCGGACATAAAAGTATAAAATATAGTACCACCTGGCACATCAATCCTCGTTTATGAAAAAACAACATGGTGGACTTTAACTGGGCGCGCGGGCAACACTTTTACAGCTACTTATGCTTCTCATCTCTCGTGATAAATGAGTGTTGGCGGAGTTTTAGTGTGCGCCACGTGCGCGATACGGTCGCCCCGCTAAGATACTAACTTGCAAAGAGGTAGAGCGTAAACACGCTTACCGTTTCACTTGTTTCAACATTATTGTGGACAATATGCGCCGTGTTGCCACCGCGCGCCGATTCGAGAGATCCGGACTTGGGATACATTGTTTTCTATAATTGCCGTTACTTGAAATCGTTACTCATTTCTTACTATTTGATTACAACAGTTATGTAAGATTTATTTTTCAATACATTTGACGAGATTTCTTTCTGGAAATCAAATCAAAGCAAACTTTATTAAAAAAATAATACATTATTTGCCTGAAATAGTTGCTCGTCTGTAAAATAAATGTATGCTCGAAAGAATATTACGATGTTTTTATAGTCTTTAGTCTTAGTTTATATACCTATACTTTCTATTTGATGTGTTTTATACCACTTACCTAATATAATATTCTTACACACAAATTCTTACCCATGAGTTACTCTGGAATATATGAACAGATATCGAGGTACAGAACTAAAAAGAATACAATAATATTTACATAACAGAATCGACTAACGAATCGTATTTACACGCTAAACAAGGCGCTTTTCCTTTTCATTTTCCGCATCTCAAAGTCAACACGAAGTGCGTTGCTTCGCCTGTCGGCTTTTCTCCCACTTTAATGGCTTCATCTTTATTCGAGGCCTCGTGAATATTACTGGGTGTCTACGTCGGCATTTGTCCTGTTACTATTGCTGATATACCACTCAATCCTCACCAAAGTAGATAGGTTTAACTTCCTTATTACTTCCATTGGTAAATGTATCAAGAAATTGGAACGTAAGCTTGTACAAACTTAGAACAGAATCCGACGAATTCGATTCCGCAGCTGTTATCTATGTAGATTATGTTATTAATTGAAAGCTTTAGTAGGAACGTCTGAAGTAAAAGTTAGTTACCAGAAGCTTGTTCTTAGCAAGTGCATTAGTTTGGTCACGGCTCACGAAGTCGGAGTAAAATGCCGTCGTCTGGACAAGTTGTTACGTGCTGCGTTCATAAATTTTCCACTTCATTACAGATTTGAGTTTTACCAGAGAAACTTAGAAGAAAGTTATCGATAAAAGAAAGCGAAAGGAAACTCTCAGAAGGGTTTTGTTTTCTATTTTCCTTAAAATACTTCTGGTAATAATTTCTCGCTTAGCACGCCCTGTAGAGTCATTTCATTCCTCACGCACAGTTCCAGATTATAGAGGTATTTTTATCTTCGAACACAAAGAATGGATTTATTGTATCAGATAATAATATTTGTTGAGTGGGAAAATATTGGTTTATTTTATTACAATGCTTAGTTTTAATAATCTTCAATTGTGTTTGTTCTTGTTAAACATTGGCAACATTTCTTTAATACAGTTATATAATAAAATATGATTAAGGTAGAATACAAATATTAGTATTGTTTTTAAATTGTTCTTGATCAAAGCGTTTACAATATTTAATATACGTCATGTAAAATACTTAATATTGTTTTGGCGTAAAGGCAAAAAACATTAACATTTTCAATATGTGTGTTATGCAAGCTGTCTTATTATATTTAATAATTAAGCTAAACTAATAAAACTATCACAAATTATACTTAAAACTAAATTAAATATTTCTGGTATATCGTACGTAAACAAAACTTAGAATTGATTTATTCTGAGCCTTACACACTTTTGGGATTGAAACTGTGCAGGAAGGCCGTCGTAGATTCGCTCGATTTTATTCAGACTATTTTACACATATTTTGTAACGATCCAATCCGACTTCGAGGGGTTACACGAAGATGTTAAAGATATCGCAACATTAAAGGGGTTAAGTAACAACAAGTGAAAAGTTAAGTAAACACATTTGTATCATTAGCACATATACACAAGTCAACCCTGTGAATGTCGACGTCGTTAACCCGAGCGCTTACTTACAAAGTCAAAAACTGATTTCAAAGTTGATACTGTGTTTAAAGGTTTGAAAAGTAGTTCGACGTAACGGATCGTTCATCTTTATTCAAACAGCGTTCATGAATAACATAGCAAGTGTAAATACAAGTCCCTATGGAACAGAAGTACGTCAGGGAGACGTTAAGGGCAATTCAGTTCAGAATCTTTATTGCGCATAAGTTTCTTAAGTGGAGGATAAGATACGAATAATACGGAATTAGAGAACTTATCTCCAGTGAATTATGAAATGCATGTAGTTGAGAAACTACATATTACTATATTTTCCGCAGAGACCGTTTCGTAGGCGAGTTTCGAGATAATTTCCATATTTTCACTTATATAATTCGCTGTTGGTTGTCTTGAATAATTACGAAGGCCTTTGGACTTTAGGGAGAAAGACTTTCGATGGAATGTCAATTTAAATAATTATTCAGTCATAAGTCAAGGTCGATTAAGATATTTATTGGTAAAAGTCGTACAGTATAATGGAAATTCTTTACGTTTTCTTTTTTTAACGATATGAATTTGATTGAATATGTTTTACAACGAGCACATAGAGGACTTAGTAATTTGGGATCAGTTAGTATGACTTTGTGAGTATCACACAAATGCATGTATCTCGCAAAGTTCGCAAACTCTACTCATTAAACGTTAGAGCTTTTTATGCAGATGCTGCTAACTCTAAAATATTTACAGTTATATTCTATCATGAAACTAGCGGTAGCTAGTGAAACGTGTCTATACTTGCGTGACATACAACATTTTTATCTTACAACAAACAATAGTCAATGCAATCTTATTTAAAATCGAATCGCCATTATGTTACTTTTTTAATGAAAAGGTTTTAAAAATACACGTGATAATATAAGATACTTAGAATGAAAATGCCAAATAAAATGCAAATTTTGACCTCACAAGATTTGATAAATAAGCTACGTTCTTAATATTATATCATGAATTTACTACAACAGTCACGTTTAAATACTAAGCATAACCTTTTATAGACCACATTATATCAGATGTAACACATGTTCCACGACCTAGGTCTTGTAGACATTTAGCCCGGCAGCGATGCCTCTCTCCTTCATATTACAATAGTAAGTATGATATTTGCATGTCAAATAAGTAAGACTTTAAGTCGTGAATACTTATGAGATTACCACTGCAAAATAAAAAAGTTATTTTCCCAAAATCTCATAACGTAAATGTACTTAACATTTATTGTGCCTCATTTTACACGTTCTCATTTCAAATGTAACAACCCTTTGCACATTTAATTTAAATTAAGAATATGATAGTTTAAATAAGTACACAGATTAAACCGTTGCAAGCAATTACACGAATACGTTTCGTTCAACACTGAACAGTTTATTAAGGCCCGTCTGACTGAGCACATGTGTGCTAGGCATTTCATTTCGCAATATAAATCATGTTATAACTAACAGCACGTGCCTTATTAAATCGCTTTCGTGAAAAACGGAAAAAGATCCCTCTCCCTGATGCGTTTCCTATTTCACTGTTCAACTCCTGTTCACTCCATTTCCAATTTAACGAAGCTATTTTTTAAATGAAATTTACGTTTTGAGTGCTGGAAATAGTAATTGGTAAATGAATTTCTATAACAAATTGGTTGTTATTAAGGCTCAGTAGCTTTTGGATTTATTGAGCGATATTTAAATTCAGAATGCCTGTATTTTAACGGTTTTATGAGCGATCATAAACAGTTTCCTTCTCACTGAATGTTAATAATATGTTGTAAATATTGCAAACCATTGTGTTTGCGATGAAATTTATTTACTAGTTTTGGTACATTTTCTCGTATAGTATATTGAAGACCTACTTTCCGTTATATGATTGCTGGCATATAAAAGTTGAACTACATACAATAGGTATCACGGTTCTAAAAGATTAATAAAATTATAAGCAGGAGTTCTAGAAACTTAAGATACCGCAGAAACACGTAGCAAAATCATTCACTACTATCGTTTTTACAGTTAAGGTCCGGTAGGGTATCCTTAGGGTTGAGACAAAATATTTCTGTGGTTACGTAGATAAATCACGGTAACCTGTATACCGAACATTCACATGGTAATAATCTATATAGAATATTTTTCGTACTGTTACCCTGTATACTGCTTGATTTTTTAAGACCAATAGGTTCATTAAAAAAAAATTATGATGTCAGGTACTTATATTGCACGTCGTATTTACACAAATTAATGTATAAACAGTTTTAAATTAAATAGTTCACAACGTCAGTGCATGTTACTACATGTTTCTGATCTTAGACAAGCTGTCATTAAACTGTTAAGAAATACTCGCACAACTTCGTTATAATAATAAAACAATTATGTTTTAAACCGAAACAATAGAGTTATAAAAAACAGATAATTATAATTAGATTTTGTTTCGCATAGAAACTGTTTGTACATGAACTATCAACTCTTCACTGTATTTTATATTTTTTATATTCAATAATTCATTCGTTTCTCAAGGCGTTGTTTTTCCATAAACATAACAAACGAAATGTATTTAAGTTAGCATATTTATCTACATGTATAAACAAGACTGTTTTTTTTTTGGAATATTTGCGTTCATATGCCATTCATATGATTGTAATTAAACTTTGGTGAATTATAAAGCGCAATCTACGATGGCATATTAAAAAAAATAACATCGAGGAAAGAGGCATTGCCGCACGCCGGGCTTTAATTATTCCATAATGTTTAATTGCAACGCATTTCCAGCTGCCATATCAATCAACTCATACACTGTACATCTGGTATTTTTCTACAAACGCTACTATTTATTTGTAGTCACTCCAGTCAGTCAGGCACGGCGTATAGAATACTAGATTTTGCCTGCAGCTTCGCTTGCCTTAGTCTAGATTTTGTCAATAAATTGCTATACTTCGGGAACAGTACTTCTTTTCTACATGTATACTACGTCCCCAATGTCCTTTTCTGTACCCCTGGTAAGATATATGCAAAATTTTAAGATGATAGGTCGAGTAGTGAAAGCGTAACAAATGAAAATCACATTCGCATTTATAATATAATTTAAAATGATCATATGCTGATTTAAAAGTTAGGACCTTACTTCATCGTGAAATGTAAATATGATCTACCTAAAGTTACTGACAAACGTGCCTTCACGAAACTTGCCGATGTGTTTGGCAAAGCTTTGATCTACTCTTTAAAATATACCGATGTTGTATATTAGTTTAAAAGTACTACTTACATATGTTTAACTGTTTGATATAAAATACTAAGGCCACGTTCTTGGCATAGAAGTAATAACATCAGGTCATCAACACAATTTCAATTCATATCCTCGGTCTTAATCAGCGCCTGATATTTTATCATTATGATCGCATTAGTACCGTTATCGTATAACATGAAAACGCCCAAAACATTCCTGATTCGGCCTACAGACGACCTGGTAAGACACATGCTATTCAATAACCGTTCTGTTTCCATACATGGTACAAAAGTATTCTACTACTTTCTAACTTAGTTGTGAGAGTTTGACGAGTTAAACTAATTATTTGATGCTCGATGTTGATAGTATACCGATCTGACTGCACCTGCGCTATTGTTATTTACACTAATTATATAATTGCAACCATTTTAATAATGTCTTTTAGTTTACTATATTTTGGATTTTACCTTAAAAGTAACCGCAAGAAATGTTTCGCAATCGTAAAACTATTATGAATGCGAAAACAATTTGTCAGTTTATAACGTCCCAGCTTGTGCCCGCAGCTTATTTCGAAAACAGTACTTTTTCCAGATGCAAGGTACGATGTCCATTTTTTGTGCTAGTGACAACGAAATTCCATAATGATCGGTCGAGTAGTTAAGACGTGAGTGCTTAACAAACAAACTCATATGCCTATTTATAATATGAGTTAAGATTCACGGGTAAAGAACTGAACCGCTTTGATACGATTAGAATAGAAACTTAGTTATAGTTTGGTGCTTGAATTTTGAGACCGACATGGTTTTATTTATCACTGTCAACTCTCTCAGCTCTTAATATGAGTTTGCCTAATACAATTTTAATCTAAATCGATGACACAGTCGTTTATGTGGTCACCTGCCTTTCAATATTTATGCCTTACGTACAACCGAATCCAACATTTCTGAGATGTAATATCAAAGAATATTTATTCAAATAACATATATCTCAGTTCGTCGTTCGTTATCCATTTAGACATATTATTCCACTTTATATTGTAACAGGATCAGATAAAGCCAAGATAATGTTAGCTCTAAGTTTCGATATCAGTATGAGTTATTACTTCGTCGGGCTCAAGTGGAGCGAGATAAATTAGAGCCAATATTCGATTGCGATCTTAACTGATGGGTAACTGGATATTGTTTTGACTGTCAATGGAGTAAACAGAGTGGCAGAAGCTGACACAATTATGTATATGTAAACATTAAATCATTATACATAATATTATGTCTTCTGTAACGAATATCAAAGCGTCTTGTATCGAGAGTACCAAATATAAATTCTTTCTCAGCGCATTTATAATAGACATATACAGGTCTACTTATGCCTATCTCTGTGCTACCACGGTGTGGCAGCGGTAGTGAATGCGACTTCTGTACTCATGTACGGAAGTCACATTTATATTGTAACGCATTTAAATTGTAATTCAACCTGGGATTTGAAATTAAGACCTCATAGCCTTTGGTCACCTGTCTTAGGTTCCAATCCCAGGTTGAACTAACTAAAAGTTATTGGTTTTTCCTGTCAAGAAATTCTCGACAGCAAACCGGACTTAGGAGTGCGCCGTCAAAATCGTAAATCGGTTTGCACGACCTAACATTTTACTACTAAATAGCAAGCTAGAACAAAGTATTTTTAAATATCGTTATCGACGGCAGCTTTAAAATATATTTTTATACTTACAAAAGAAAAGGAAATGTGAAAATATCATAAGTAAGTATATTTTGGACTGTACGAAACCGTACATTAGTTTAGCTTCTCAAGCGCCGTGCATTCTGCACACGCTGTAGAATTTTATATTGCTAAATCAATTAGTTGTATGTAACCTACATTACAATATTGAATATTAATGCAATAAAATCAATGTTTATTGAACATTCAACTCGGCCGGTTTTATTTATCTATCCCAATAGAATCGCCTGTCATCATATCAACAGCAGTGTAGGAATCTCCTACATGGACAAAGAGCATAACCAACTTAGATCACTTATATTTAATACCTGAAGGTTCTATTGATGCACCATTGAGTTATCACATCCATTGTAGGAGAATTAGAAGTGCTATCGCCCCTGTTAGGCCTAGCTATTGTACTACAAACTCAGATCTCGATTTAATAGAGAGGATTAAATGCTCCTTGCTTCCAACAGACCCCGTCTGACACTGCTATAAGAATGGACCAAGGTTTTAAGACGTCGATAAGAATCTTATGTGTGAGTGCTATTCATCTCTATAGCTGCATGTGTTGCGGGCTCTATTTGACACACTATGTTATATCTCACGCTTATATCCCTGATAGGTAGGCAGGGTTGTATGATTCTCTCATTACCAGCCATGGTTTTAGGTGTTACCGTGCTGCTTCTAAGAATGTCTTGTCAGATAAATCCATGAAACTGTCCGACCTAAGATTCAAGCCTGAGACCTCTTCGACTTCGATAGTCTCAATGACTACCGCTAAGCCAACGTGGATGTCACAAATTTAATTGAATAATTATACTAATAATATCGGTCCCATATTTTATAACCTGTCCTGAGCATGAGTTTTCCATACACTATAAGATAGATATATTTTTAAATATTTCCTAAGAACAGGTTAGCAGACTTTATATAATACAGTTTTCAATAATCACAATTAACGATCAGTAATAGGTTATAAAAAAGTCGCAAATAACTTCAAAATGTTAGAGATTAAGGCCTTGAGACGGCACATGAAATTTTTCATTTGGAAGTAACTTCGGTTAACGTGAGTTTGTTTTGTTTGCATCTTTGAATATAAAAAGTATTTAGTTATATTATTATGGTGGTAAACACGCCCGTGCGATGGTAAGCGCTGCCGTAAATTAGGGACGACGGCTGCCTATATTTTATGATAGGAGTTGCTGAGCTGTTAGTGTTTGAAGCACATAAGCTAAGGTAGCCTTATAAGTAAGACATTCGCATTGTGACCCGGAGGTTGTAAGTTCAAATATCACACAATGGAAGATCCACTTTTGGCGTGATTCCACTCCTAACACAAGCATTATAGCTTTGTCTGAAAGGTACACAAGAATGCTAGTAAACTGATCCAAAAAAGAAAAGTTCACGCTGGTCTCATCGATTGGAAACGCAACTAAGGACAAGATATCAACACAAAGCGAGCTGGCGAAATGTCAATTGATAATCCCTTCTGTATAATCGTTTTTAGACGTACCTACTTTGTTAGGAGTATTCAGTACGGAGTTGAATATAGTTTTAAAATTTGCATAGTAACCACGTATTCTCGAACGTTACTCACACATAAATTCGACAATTATGTCCGCACTAAGTTATTAGTACGCGTTCTATTATAACAAGCAGCAATGGTAAACTTTAATACTTCAGTTAGCGCGAACACCGAGCTCAATCTAAACTTCCATACATTCCGGTTTGAGTGGCCATTTTGTTTGATGAGTTCCCCGTTATGCTCCTATTGAAAATTGATGAGGGCTTTGTTTTCCATTCAATAACGATGTTAATACTTGTCAATCAATTTGTTTTAATCGTCTTGTCCAAGTTTTATCCAAAACATTTTGTAAAGCAATAAATATTAATAATGGTGGGTGTTTGACGGATCAATATTTTGTGAAAGCTGTGGTTGTTTTCACTCAAAGATATTAAGTAAAGTACATAGCGTAAGTTTGCGTGCAGAATTAAGTTTATTGAGGGTTTGTACCGGTAACTAGATATTACACTGCTTCCTTGTGCTAACTGAACCTTAGCGGACCTCAGTATGTAATTTTAAAATGCCTCATAGGTTTAAATTGTAACGGTGATATCTGCAAGAGGATTAAATCATAGGATACTTTTAATCCCCGTATGCGATCTCGAGGGCTTAACGTGGTTGAAACTGCGGAGAGTAGCTAGTTATTTAGCTATATAAGTTAGTGGATGCTTATTATTTGATCATGCGTTAATTGACCAAGGATGAAGTGCTATATAACGTGATAAATTTGTTCCATAATATATCGGTCCACTATGAGTGCTTAATGAGTTTCGTAAGAACATCAGATAACAAGTTTCAGCTTTGCGTATGGCATCAATAAGGCGAGCACATTAACTCTCCGACAAACCACAAGATTAACGCCGGTTCCCTATAATCGATCTACCCGTGGTTTTGCTTACTAGAGATAGGAATTTCACATAATTTGTTTGGCTTAAGTAATTTTTTTATCTTGAGTACTTAGATCCACAAATAGATTAGTAATTAAGTATCACTGTTACGGATTCACGCACTCAACTGTTAATGTAATCACGCTACTGTCTTTTTCAATTAAAATAACCCATCAATTTAAGGATTTATGTAATTTTCAACCATGTTATATTAAGCTCGGATCATGTGAGGCTTGACTTTATTTGTTTTCCCATGACAAAATGTGTTAACGATAAACCATTAATTAACTAAATAAACTTCTGTTTTACAAATTGTCCAATCCATTGGTTAGCCAATTTTCCGAACGAAACGTGTAATTAACATTTGCTACAATAGATGCGATCTGATTATATTGTGGTTCAGCTTTTGTATATTTATTTTGTGTTACATGACTGGTATTATCTTTTATGGGAATGACAAAAGATAAAATATTGGTATCGTGCATAAACTAGTAGTTTTAGTGAATTGAATGCGCAATGTTGTTTAGTGCTTCAATTTGCAGTAAATATTTGTTTGTTTTCATTATGTTGATTAAAAATAAACTCCTCATTTAACGTGATGAAAATCCTCATTGAGAAACGATTTAAAATATTTGATATCTAAAAATCTTCTTTCCAATCTAAAATATGATCCTAAGAGACACCGTCAAAGGTAGCAATCACTTCTTTGTGATATTTTTGTTTGACTACGGAAACAAATATATAGGTCACGAGAACAGATCTCCATGGGGGCAAACAAATTGTAAAAAATCGGCCGGACATTTTGGAGATGCGGACATTTCACGTTGTTATTTGATAACCGAACATGATAAGTTGAATATAAGTCACGCTTCGAACGTAACGTGTTAGGAAAGCTCTCGGTCGATAAAAGCATATTTTGCTAAGCTACATTTTGCATTCATAATGTATTGATTTTATACTGAACAAAGAAGTACGTGATGGGTGGGTGTATTGTGCACACGCCGTACAAGTAAACACTAACAACACTCGCGTGGGGTAAAGCCGCCCGAGAATATAGCAAGCTGTGTATCTCGTCGCTCCGAGGACGCTTCAAACGTGAGATGCATTATGAAAAATCAGAGTTTTGCCATCACAGCATGTGTGTTTGTGGTAAGGCAACTTAGACCACGGCGATAGTCGGAAACTTTCGCCCGCGGACGGCGCGTCGTTTGCATAGAGAAAGCGACCGTTTTGTTTAAAGTTTTCCTTTTGTGAATCTAAAGTGCTATTTTATTTTTCATGTCGCAGTTTTTTGACTCTAAACGTCTGAGAAAAGGATTTTCCCCTCGGTCGAATTTAATAAAGAAAATCTGTTCACGCGCGAGAAATAGAGACATTTAGACGTATTGTGAGCGCAGTGAGACACACGCGGGAGGTGTTGGGCCCACAGTATGTACGATGTTTCATTTCCGCACCTCTCGCACCACTAATTAAATGTTAGAACTTGTTGCCAGATTCTATTTAAATCTCGTAAAGCGACGCGAGCTTGAGACGGAAATTAAAAATGCTGAACGTTTTATTGTAAAAGTTTATCTTAGTTTTGTGCGAAGACGACGCGACGAGTCTACGCTGTTGCGAACGTTTTGATTTTAATTTGTTTCAAATCGTGTACTCGAAATATTATTCCGTCCGGCACTTTGTACAAAAGCTTATTACTTCTTTATTAGCTGTTCTTTACGAAATTAAAAAAGAAATAAATTATTGTAAATGTTGCAGATGATTTAGCAGTTTTGTCCAGATTGTTTTCCTTGAAAACATTAATAAAAATATATAATAGGATTTGGTAAAAGTTGCTGGAAGTGCAAGGTCCGTTAACATTCGATAGCGCTATCGATTTTTTTATGTCGTATAAGTAAAAAAAGACACGCTACTAGCGGCAAGATTCAGATGCTCATTTCATTGTGTGTTTAATCCAAAGTAAAAAAGGTCATACAAACATTGTCCCATGTTCGGGGATCAAAACGGAACCCCAACAGTAGCACAAAGGAAGGGTACTCAGTCTTGCATTATTTAATTCCAATTGTGTTCTTTCATATTCTTTCCCAAGTATATGCCCTCATCTTAGATACGTGTGCCAAACAGCCAAATTTACCAAACAGTCGTCGATTTCACATCAAAATCTCGTCTCCGCAGCTTGATATAGACAGCGTTTGTTTGTGGAAGCCTCAACTCGACATTGTGAGAGTCAATAAACGATTTTATGCTCGAATAACTATGGTAATGGCGCCAGCAACCACAACAAAAACATTCATCGTCTTGCAGGAACTCCGTTTAACTGGCCTGTTGTTGAGTTGTACTCTGGTTTTCTTTAATAGAATTGACACGTGTTTGTAGTAGGTCAATGACGATCATTGATGTGTGGTTACATTAAGCAAGATTTAACAAAGAATTTGTGGGTAATTTGATTTCGTACTGATTTAAAAAGAAAAGAAAAGCGACAACCTCGATTACTTTGTTTTATTATATTTACTTACTACATCTACCACTTACAACGTTTTCTTTTTAGAAACTGCCAGCTTATGTGGTTGTTGCTGTATTTATAAAGGTAGTAATTTGATTAAATGTAAATGACACACAGATTAAGCATAGTGTTATCATAATTTACTTCCGTAAATCTTTATGGAATACATATGTTTGAGGGCAAATCTAAATATTTTAGTACGCAGCCGTTTCTTTAACTGCTCTTAAAAAGCCTTTGTTTTATGATGGCATTTTGAAGTGAAAAAGGACTAATCAACAAGTTCATTATTATTAATAAATAGCTTGATAAATGGATAAAACTACATGATGCACAGTTTGGGTTTCGGCCTGGACTTTCCACAGAAAGTGCATTTTATTGTTTGAAGCAGACCGTCCAGTACTACAAGGATAGGAGTACTCCGTGTACGCTTGCTTCCTTGACCTTTCAAGGTCATTTGACCTTGTGTCATATGATGTCCTTTAGGGTAAGCTTAGGAAAGAGGGGGTACCACCGGAGCTAACGAGCTTGTTTCAGTACTGGTATTCAAATCAATATAACCAAATCCGCTGGGATAACGTACTCTCTGAAGAGTACAGGTTGGAGTGTGGGGTGAGACAGGGGGGTATCTTCACCGAAGCTCTTTAATCTACACATTAAAGAGCTTCGGTGAAGATACATTAACGAGCTAATCGTGGAACTCAGCAAACTACCAGTTAGATGTAGAATCGATGGCATCGGTGTCAATAATATAAGCTACGCATATGACATGGTGCTGCTGGGTCCCACGGCTGGCTCAATCAGAGAGATGCTAAACATCTGTAGTAAGTATGCGGCTAGCCATGGTTTAACATACAATGTTAAGAAAATAATAATAATAAACATGTTGGCTCATAGATTTGCTCGTTGTAGTAATGAGGTTAAAATCATGCTTTTTAAATCATACTGCCAATCGTTCTACACGTGTGGTCTGTGAGTCAACTGTTCGCGTAGGACTTTAGGGGCATTAAGGGTGCAGTATAATTATAGTTTCAGAGTGTTGTTGAGACTGCCCCGTTACTGCAACGCGTCTGGCGTGTTTGCTGAAGTGCGAACTAATGAGTTTTATGCCATAATAAGGAACAAGACTGCATCCTTATTACGCAGAATTAGAGGTAGCAACAATAAAATTCTGCAACATTGTCTTGTAAATATGACGTATCAATATTAAGGCATTTTGTCGGAGTATTGGTGTGTCAACCAGATGTATATTACTAATCCTAGTTTTAAGTCTTACTAACAAGTGGATCGCTGGTATCTTTATATAAATAAATTATTATTATTCTATTACTTCCATACAGGATTCAGCTTATGTAAACTTAAGTACCTACTATAAATCAATAATTGCCGTATTTAATGTTAATATACAGGGTGATTTTGAAATCGTGTAATTCCTTTTAACCACGCATTCTACTGGTGATATAGAATAACCCTGACCATATTTTTTCTTAATTAGAATAATGGTTTCGGCAAAATTAGAGTACAGATTTTTTTCATGAAATGATTTCAAATAGTCATATTTTAACCACCTGACACAATCTTAAGATTTTGCTAATTTAAAAATAATAACATAACAATAACTGATGTCGTAAATAATAGGGGGCAATAAAAAGGACCGCCCGTTATTATTTACGACATTAATTATTAATATGTTTTTTTATTTTAATTAGTAAAAAATTAAAATTGCCTCGGTTGGTTAACATATGACTATCTGACACCATTTCACGAAAAAAACGGAACATAAATTTTTCAAAAAAAATAATTCTAATTAAATAAAAATATGGTCAGGGTTATTCTATATCACCAGTAGAATGCGTGGTTAAAAGGAATTACACGATTTCAAAATCACCCTGTATAGATACAAAGTTTTAAGGATCACAGTTACCTACGCTAAGACATTTCAAGGGCAAAGTTTCTAAAACAACTGATTACTAATTGAAGTAATTTTCTTTACAGGTAAGTTCGTGCCACCAAGTTTCTTGCCGGGCAGGCATCGAGTGAAAGGGACTTATTAAGTTCAGGTGTGAAGACAAAAGGTATTGTCGATTGTCAGTGAGAATTGTGTTCCAAGTTTAAGGTCAGTGTTTAATTGATGGGAGAAGATTAAATTAAAAATGGCTCCGCGGAAGGGTTTACAAAGTTCGTCTCCTACAATTTATATTCTAATGAAATAAGTTGTTAAACAACTAGACTGCAAGCGAGAACGTCGATTATGTCAAAGTTGGAAATCATTTATTCATTTAGGTCACAATGTAACACTAAGGACCGTCAAAGTTTAGTGGTTAGGAGTTGCAAAGTTGATAGATCCAATATTCATTTACTGTGTCGATCAAGTATTAATTTACAACGGAGTCTGAAGTACACCGGAGTCTATAATACTGTACTCACTGATGGTAACAAACTTCAAAGCCTTGAGACAAAAATGTGAATATGACTTACACTGCAGTGAAATATAGGCGTAATATTATGTTGTGGCATAATGCTTCATAACGCAGTCATTCTCCGGATGGAGAACACTTTATCCAATATGTTTTAGCTGCTTTCGACATTATTATCATATGGCACATTTTTAACACGTAGTATGTGTACACATTTTTGCAAGTGTCAGGTGCACCTGAAATATGCCGGTGCCGACACGGAAATGAAAATAAAACGTATTTGTCAGCATATACATCATACAGCATATATATCACTGTGCGTGAAAAATGGAGTACGGGTACTGTGCAAGTTATCGCGTACTTATATATTATTAAAGCCTATCTCCGTGCATCACCAGTACGTATATTAAGCGTAATCTGCTTCTTACTTATAAGTACTTCAATACTGTATCACTAACAAAATTAAAAAGAATATAGTGTTCATTTTGATTTACGAAGCAGGATATTCATCAGCTTTAAAAAACTTACTACAATCTCAAAGATTTTGTATATGTTACGTATATTAAGGTACTACACATTACTTAAGCATATAGTATGAAGTAAGGATATTTTACGCAACTAAAGATTTTATTTCAAAAATAGTATTACTGAGAAAAATCTTAAAGTAATAAAAAAGGGTTAATTCTATGACCAATTTATTTATCTGTTGTAAGTAACACGGATATGTCTCTTGTATGTAATACGTTCAATGAATGAGTGGCTACGAGGTTTCAATCACAAAGACCATTGAACTGACAACAACCTTTTATTACGAGAATACGCTGTGTAAAGAATACACAACGAGCTGGTTTGTATTCTTTCGAGCTCGACAAAACAGGACGTCATTTGAGAAGTAGAGTATTCCGATAAACCACTTCGTGTTGAAGATCTGCTCGAACCAACAGTGAAGGTAACAATCAAAATATGTAAACAACGCTTTGTAAAGTACAAGACGCTAAGGCAAGACGAGCACGTCGAGGTTCTCATGTAGATCACAAATAATGAATTTACGGTTCGATAAATATGTAAATTTCGCCTGGAAGGATAGCAAATTAATGTTTAATTTCTCTGTTCTGTTTCGCATAAATTTTCCAAATATATTCCTGAAACCCTTTTGATAGACGCCAGAAGCATTAATTTATGATAACCAACAAATAAAACAAGTGCTTCAAATAACTTGTAGTCGACTAGCACGCACCTATTTCGGCACAATTTGTTATCGGTAATTAAACAACTTTTAAAGAGATCTGAATTAATTTGATTGGCCTACAAGTAGCACAATTTAAACTTTTAAGTGTTGACACTCAGATGAAAGTGGTTCGTTTCACTTCCTGCTGGATTGATTTAGTTGTTAACTTCTGCTCAAAATTAACAAGATGTTTTGTAATCAATGCTGAACTTATATTAAAGTGTATTCATTAATAAATCGCAGTTTCTCGACAAGAATGTGTTAAACTTTATTAAGCGTTGGTTAAACATTGCATGTATCTCTTTCTACAGTTGAGCATTTTATTAAGGTGTCGATAAAGACAGACATTTTAAATATTCTAATATCTCATTAGGCGAATCCAATATCAGAATATTTAAAATGTATTTAACTTAGAAAAAACCAAATCATGTTAAGTAATATTGACATACTGTCAAAGGAATCGGGTGCATGACATTGTCTTAAACTGGTGGTTATATTTTATAACAGGATATTTTTTAAATATGTAAACAGAGAAATAAATTTAATGTTTGAGCATATTTTTATCGGCAGGCACTTTTAATATATTTTCCATGACTTAATTGGTATGTAAAAACTTTGTCCTTATCCCGGCACGGGAAACGCCTAAACTTGCTAATTAAACATATTTTATTTAAAAGCGTCAGAGTATTTTCTTTCTTTGAGTAATACACATGAGATAAATTAATATACTTAGAAATAAGGAGACTTTACGTCTGCAGGCGCTCGTAAATCTACTTCATAAAAGAGTACAATTCGTGAGGGACCTGTATAAAATTAAACGTTAAACTTTTTGAGGCACTTCCACAATTTTCTTTTATTACTTTGCACAATCACATTCCTAAAAAATATTGTACTTACGGTTGTTAATTTAAATCATTAAACATTTGACCGGTAAGAGTAGCTAACCGGTGCCGAGCCGCAATTACAACAACCGCCCCGCCGTTTTTATTATTCAATAGGTACTTGCCGCGAACTGAATTGTACCCAACAGCCTTTTCTTTGACCATTTAAATTGTCGACTTTGTAGTAATATTCTGACTTTGATGTTAGCTAAATAGCTTTTAAAATACATATTTGACTTGCGAACCGTGTTTGATGTCAAGTAATGCTTAAAGTCGATTCTCCTTTGTCACTGTGACGATATTGTAACAATCTGGTTAATTAAAGAAGATTACAAGTAACACGATTTTGGTTACAATTGTAAAAATGTATATATAATACTCAAGCATTTGGTAGGATTGTATTAATTAGGTAAATACGAAATGTTGGCAAATTTGAAGTGACTCATTCCTAAAATAGAATCAAAATGTTGTTTTCGGAATAAATAAACGATTCGACCTTTTACGATCCGGGCATAAATGTTAAGATTTAGATTGTTTTTATACGGTGTTCTAATTGGTTAACTATAAACAAGTCGAAATTCTTGTTAAAATACGCCGTACTCTATAAAAATATTTGGTATTTTATTTAGTATGCCATATTGGGGACTGTGGGTATGAGAAAATGGAGGTTACTTATTATATTTTCGAACGTGTAAGCTTAGAGTTTAATAAATAATTAAATGTATTTAGCTCTATGAACGGTAATAATAGCTGTTACAATTTGGACGTAGGTTTATGATAACAGATATTATCTGTTATATTAGATATAACCGGTTTGTAATGGCGGATTAGTAACAGCTTCGCACGCACATCTACAGTTACTCAATAATTGGGTTAGATCCTAATGTTCGGTACAGATTTGGTATAACTTCATAATCAGTTGCTATCAAAGGATGTAGCTAAGACTACTTCTATGAAGGCGCCTGTGAGGTATATAGGTATGTACCTATATACCTTTTTTTGTAACTAACATATTTTTTCACACTGTCTTATTGGATTCGTGACTTGGTGGGTTTATACTTACGTCCTGATTACGATTAAAGGATCGACAAAAAATTTTTGGTTTCTGCTATTAGGAAATTCTCAGTAAAGCCATGGAGAGTGAGGGGCGTTTGGCACGATCCGTGCTAAATATCATAACTGGTGAAATGTATGTATAGGACCGCTATATACTTTTTGGGTTTTATAGGTATGAACAGTGTTTTAATAGCTGGAACTTTTATTTTCCTACCTACATTGTGAGTAATTACGCAAGCTCTAAATTGTCGGCAAGTTTTACAATAAGAGTCTAACTGATATTCAAGTGACCGATGCGGTTAAGTTGGCTAGAGTTTCACGGTATCAAGTAAGTACCTTGAAGCATAATGCCAGTTGATTGTAAGATCGTACCTTTAATGCCTAGGTCTAGCAATTAGATTGTATCTGTAGAAGTGGTATAGTGTTAAGACCTAGGCTTGACAATAAATTCACCCCTATTGGGCGGGTGTGTCCTGTCTGTTAGTAGATAGTCAATGAACGACTGCACATATCGCCTGGACCAGTGCAAATACTTTGTTTCGTTTCGTAATGCGTTAACCTAATGGCTATAATAGTTCTAATACAATTATTTATTGACAAGTCTACAATTGCGACAATTATTTTTGCCTATATTTTAACACACAGCAGATGTTTTGTTTTACTAGGCAAAGCCAATTAGTGAAAACTGTTATATAGCTTAGTGAAGACCTTTGCACTGCCACGACACACATCTCTGTCTTTTCAAAGTTCTATGTGAGGTGTCGAATTCGATTACCAGTCCTACTTTATACAGTTTTTATCGTGTTGTTTATAAAACATTATTATTACATATTTCTGAAACTTTAAACTACTATTGTTAAACACTTTTATAAATAACTGTTTACTTCTATTTAAGCTATTCAAACTATTTCGATTTAATAAAATACGCAAGACAATATTATATTACTTGTCACAAAAGTCTTAATAGTTATACAACGCCTTGAATGCTCCATAGACAGTATATGTTCTATACGTGGTCCTCAAGTATAACTGTATATTGTGTAATATGATACATCTTTGCCTACCTCTTTGTCGATATACAGGCATAAGTACATAGGTATTACTATTGATTAAATAAGTACAATAAAAATAAGTTTTGATCCTTCGCGTCGAGATCGCCGAGCCAGTCAGCTTGTGATCACGGCCGCTGTAACCTGGTCGAAACTGCAAGCCTCAGAAAACGTAAACAATATGTATGATCGCGTTAATACCTGTTACGAATTAAATATTTACAAAACTAAGGCTTGATGCATTACCGATTGCCGAAGTACTGACAGGGCTAGAACGAATTACTTATAATCTAACCACCTAAATATTGGAGCTTGAAGACATAAGTGGTTCGAGTCCATCGTTATTCCCTTTAGAATGCCTCGTTACTGCTTACTCCACAACCGGTGGTGGTGTGATTATACTTCCAACAGTTTAGTACCTCGCCGCCCGAGTTGAAATCACCTTGGGAGCCCGTTTATACAGAACGCAGGCTAACGAGTAAAGTTATAAGTAGGATCAAGCTTTTAAATTAAATAATCCTTCATAGAATAATCTTTTTATGTACTGTATTTGTTTCACGCCTGTATTCCTTAAAGGGTGGGCAGTGGATTTTTACACCCACAGCCCTAGCCTATGGTTGTATTGTAGTGGCTTATTGGTAGAAATAATACGTTACTATAAACTGGTCAGGTTTAAGTCAGACTAGCACACGAAGGCTTTCATACTATTGTAAAAGATATAACACTATATATGTTTTTAAATACTAATATTGGTGTTTAATGATTTGTTGTTATAGCGGCAATATAAATCTTCTCTCTGTAAAAATGTTTGCTTTCTACCAATTACAAACGGATAGAGGCTTAGAAATAAGGCTTCAATCGCACCCTTCGAGCACAGCACCATAAAAAAGTAACGATTGAAACATCAAATATTGTTTTATTATCTATCTTTTATTATTTTTTATTTCGCGAATAATTTGCTTAAGTTATTAATTTAACATCGTGATTCGATCATCTTGTTATATTGGAATGATTACACAGGCCTACAAAAATAAAATATTTTCTTCGCGCAGCCCTATTTGTTTCTGTGGTCGATAAGGATGGTAATGTACAATATATTGATATATGTACGTCATTTTAACTCATGAGCTCAAGTTTACCTTATATCTTATCTAATTATTTCATTATGGCTAGTACAGATGTTGTATTAACGATTCCGATATGTTTTGTTATGTTTGTGGTGAATACATATTGAAAATCTGCGAAAATCAATTACAGACACTGTGATTCACTTGTATTTTGATTAGTTCGGTATTGAAATTTGAAATCATGTTAAAGTGTGGGTGTACGTCAGTGCAGTGCAACAATCTCCAAATCAATTTCATTCGAGAAAATTCTTCAAAAGACAAATAAATCTTTTTATCTCTGCATCACCCTACGGTTTACTGGTAGAGAATGCCCTTGGTCAGATGATATAGTTCATTAGCAAAGGTGTGTTATAATCTCATTTCACCAGCAATGGTTTCAGGTTCTACGTAAAAGAAGGCAGGCCTGCAGCCGTCTACCGTCCACTATTCTAGACTCCGTGCTTCTACTGAGAATTTCTTGACGACAAAACTCAATATCGCTTTGCTTGGGAATCGAACGCAAGTTAATGCACAGCAGGTATGTATACCGTATAGTAAAGTCTTGTTTTAGTATAAATAATGTCAAGAATAAAGTAGGAACGACACTCGTATTGTCAATTCTGCCTCCGTAGCGCAGCGGTAGGGAATGCGACTGCTGTGCATGAGGTCTCGGGTTCGAATCTATCGGTTTTTCTATTAAGAAATATCAATAGCAGCCCGGAATTAGGAAGTTGGCGGTGTTAGTCACCCCCGTGCCTCGGAAAGCACGTAAAGCCGTTGTTCCTGCATCTGATCTCTCTCCGGTCGTGTCGGATTACCGTCCCATTGGATCTTAAGAGTTAGGGAACAGAGAGTGCACTTGTATTTGCGTACACGCTTTTGCACTATAATATCTCCTGCGCAGATAGCCAGTCTCCGTTAAGATTGGCCGCCGTGACCGAAGTTCGGTCTGGAGGACATTATAATATTCAAGTTTTATACCTAAGGAAGAAATTCTAATGGCACATAAATTTCCGAGAGCCTGTTTTTGTTAAATTAAAAAACGTGCCTCGCTTGTATCTTGAGACTATTAGTTTACAAACATCTTTATTATAATTGTTGCCTACTCTAGCAGCAGGAATAGGACTATATTATGAGCATTGTTATTGAATATTAAGACTGCGCCGAGCGAAATGTGCCAAAACAGGCGGTCACAGTTAGGTTGATAAAATCAACACTTTTTGTTTAATACAAATAAAAAAGATACATTTACGATAACAATTAATGTGTTTACAATTACTTCGTGCAAAAAACTTAAAATAATTAATATTTTCGTCTACAAAATTACGTAAATTTGCACGAAAAATGCAAAAACGTAAGCTCGTGTTACGTGATTTTTAGATTAAAACAGTAGAAAACTATCCTATTTTCGAAACTTAAACGAAACATAAATAGTTATATTACAATTTGTTCATCCCAAATATTTAAGTTATTGATTGACAATAAAGATACATATTTATCAAAAAATCACTTCAAATCCTCCATACAATTTTACTATGGCGGCCGCGCGCCGATTTGAATATCGAGCTCTGTCATTCAGTCCAACCGCGTCTTACGTTTGGCGCAGTCTTAAGCATGTTATCTATATCCATATAGACAAGTGTTTTTCACCTACATTTCGAAGCTTTTTTTGATACCACATAATAGAGAGGCTATCAGGCAATTCTGACACAGTAACATACTCCGTGCTGTTATTTCCTGATTAAAAGTTCATTTATCTCGAGCACAATTATTGGGTTATAATTGAGAAAGATCGATATCTAAGTGCCAATACGGCAAATTTTGTGACATAAATACGCTACTTTCAGAATCTAATACCACACTTTGATCGATCTGTGATCTGTAACTTTGAGAATAGCAGTTACGCTGTTAAGAAAATCAGATTCCCCATTTGTGGAACAAAATAATGTACCAATTAAATTGTTCAACTTCATATAATTAACTCCTCGGGGACTAATTTGTTTTCCCAACTCAACACCCGTATTCACAATAATTATAGTGCCATAAAATTGAATTATTGTATTTAATATTTGAATATAGCATAGGCTTTTGTTACTTCAACCATTAACACACGTCGTTATAATCCACACATGAAGTATTTCAATAATTGTAAGCTTGTTTATGTATGAGTGGTGTTTAGATCGTTTTCACTTTATATTCCTGGGAACTCAAGACACGATCTTCAGTTAATCTAGTATCGACTAGTTTTTGCCTAACGCTTTACCCGCGTTGTCTCACGAAACTTATATATAAATCCGGGACTGTGTGTATCTATGTATGTGTCAAATTTCATCCAAATATTCAAATATAAACGAGTAATTGTAAAAACGACATCTTAACAAACTTCACTTATCATATTTACATTAATATTATGAAGAGAAAAGATTTATATATAAGTATATTTATTTGTAATAAATAAACTCAAAAACTACTGAACTGATTTTAATTATTCTTATACCAGTAGAAAATTGCTCAGAATTACAGGAGTAACATAGTCATGTAGTAGTTATGTCCTTAGCTCGTAGAGTTATGTCATATAGCCTACTATATGACATAACTCTACGAGCTAAGGACATAAAGCAGTAATCATACTAAAAAAAATACAGATGTTATAAAGAAATAGATAATAGTTATTCTTTCATGTTACCTTTGCCTAATATAGAAAAACACCATGTTACACTTTCCTAATAACACAAGTAGGTCATGTTACATCTCACTAATCATATAAGTAGGCCTTAAAATACACTTCACTAATAAAATCTGTTAAACTATTAACTGGTGGATAAATGGATCTAATAAACTTGTTATGTGTCTTGATTTTTACGTATCGTTTTTAATAAGGTTCGCTGAATGGACTGCTCACAAAGAGAGGTTGATGAGCACAAATTTGTTGGAGCCACCGTCAATTACCCGTATCCAATTATTGCCACATTGTTGGTCCCAAACGCAATATTACCCCTATGTTTACTTACTTATCCGATTTGTTAACTCGAATTATACTTGCATGCGCGATAATTATGTAAAATTGTATCTGATTTTGCAATTACTCAATATTCATGTTACTTAAACTGTTGTAGAGTAGAAAACTAATATTAATGATATACAAACATTTACAGTCATAGTTCTTAAAAAATAAGTATTATATTTTAAACTCACATGACTATAATTTGTTCTCCTTTCAAATTATCGTTAAAATAACACGGCATAATTTTGAAGCTGAATAATTATAATGCACATTTTGCTATTGTTGACCAATATTTTAAGAAGTAGCACATTCATAAATAGCATAAGTAACGTATGGTGAACTGGATAGAGTTCATATTTTATATCTTTTTCCCAACGTTGTTATTAAAAAGAGGTGCAGAAGCATTAAATATGATACACTTTTCGTATTACGTCGATGACATAAGAAACTTGACCGCATGGAGATCGTTCTCCCCTATTTTTATCATATCGCAATTTTAGCAGAAAGAAAGACAAAAAGTCGTAGAGTTCAGCATTCCATTACACACGAAGCATCTATTCCTTTTGGCCAAATTATTTCTAGCTAGTTACTAGGTACGTGGGTAGTACAAAAAGGTATTCAACATAATTAGTATTCCAATTGCCGTTAGCGTGTAACCTAAATGACTGTTATAAATGGTTTCTGATCGTTAAATGAACACCGATCGTGTATTTAATGTCGACGTATTATTTCCTCGCTTTAGGCGAAATTTCTCTCGACATTTGTATAACATCCATTAATGATAAATTTGATTCGTGTGAGTGCCGTGAGTGGACAATACTACCTATCATCTTTTCTAAGTAGGTTTTCATTAAGTCATATTGGTTTATAATTTATCACGTACAAATAAATGAAATTTCACTACTTTTTGTATGCTACTTGTAAAAAAAACTGCAAAAGTGTGAGTCAAAATTAATAACGAATGGAATCCTCAAATTTTTAAACAATGCGATCTTCTGCATTTGTATAGATATCTAAACAAAATTTATTATCAGCTGAAAACAAAAGGCCAATTCTCGTAATAAAATGTAATATTCAAAACAGAGTTCAGCTCTTGTCTAATAAACGTCAAATGTGAACTGCAATGCAATTTATGTTCACACATGATGTTTATTTTAATTTAGGAGAATACCATTTGTGATATTTATGACACAGAGACTACATCGGTACTATATTTTGAAGAATTGTGTCTCAGACCTGCAATATTAAACCTTAGTATTGCAGGATTTTATTCAAATGTATGAAGAAAAGCCGTGCGGCAATTTCAAAACCAGACTGCTAAGCTTTCGGCTTTAACTTCAAAACAGGGATTCATGTAATTATTCAGTTTCCATTTGATTAACAGGTGAGAATCGTGACATATGTACCTTACCTTTATTTCGTAAAGTACACATACATTTTCGCAATTAACATAACTGTTCAGGAGTACTTATTTACTTTGTCGTGATTCCCATAACCGACACTTACATCTGGGGACCCCGGGATACATTACTACCATTCCAAATTGGGTTATACCCACAATGCGGGACTCAATTTTGCGACTCGTGTCTAGTAATTTTAAAGGGCCGAGGTCCCTCGTTTTCAGACGTCATGTACAGGTGTTGTGGTCCAAAACTGAAACTTCTGTGTCCTTTCCACTGAACCATATGTAAAATTGATTTTGTGGTCACAACTTCCCTCAGGTTTGGGAAAATGGAATGTAACTTAATTATTAATTAAGGCTATTATATTATATTATATTATAATTATTAAGCCCGGTTATTAATTTTGACGCGAAATGAAGCGACATGATTATAATATATTTAATCGTGTCGCTGCATTCTGATTAATATTAAAATATTAAGTAAGTTATTAATATATGTACTTAGGATTAATATTTATTTTAAGCATAAACTTAGTTCTACAAAAGTCGTAAATTATTACGTACTAAATTACTTCAAAAAGGCACCTATGAAAACACTTTCAAAAAGAACCTTAGGTACTATTTTGGAGGGTAGAAGTATTGACGCAGACGCAGCTATAATTAGTCTCACATAAACTCTTAGTCCTTTGACCTATTTATATCTTAGATCTTTTCTTAACATAAAGCCCCAATTACTTTCACCGGTCAAGATCAAAACCAGGGCCTCAAAAGTATCAAACATTTTTACTCTCATTAGGTCAATGAAGCAGCAAATAATTTGCTATAACAAGTACTTTCTTCTGGAACAAACGCTTTTATAAGCCTAAACGAAAAAGATATTTCGTCGTTGAGTTTGAGAGAATGTACATAAATACATATTATAAATAATTGTGAAACAATGTTGTATTATGCTGGTGAATAAAATGTTAGATCATATATTATTACTCGAGAGGGTTTTCAATAGGTCGTAAAACCTACTTTAAGGCTTTTAGCGAGGCAAGATTTATGTTTTGGTAATTTAACAGTAACTGTTTAACATCTTGAAGATAAAATGTTATAAAATAACAATATCTTGATTTCATTAACAATGTTTTATTTTACAGAACATTAATTACGAACTCAGTTTCGTTTATTAAAAGCGATTCCTGAAACAGTCCAAACATTTATAAAAACATTTGGAGGCAAAGTAGATTGAAATACTATTTCGCAAAAGTCGGATTTAGACGGTATAAAAAAAGAAACCAGTACAATTTTCATCATGACATAGAGATATTTACTCACTAAACGACGGTTGACGGGATTGGCGCGGATCACCAGCATTTACATCGCGAAGAGAAATCCTCTTTATATTTATTTATCGCTTTCGATACTAGCGAGAGGGTACAATTACTGTAGACCCCCACGCTACTGCAATTTTGCAAATTGCTGATTTTACTTTTGCCCAAGGCAAGACGTTTTAAATTGCAACTCGTTATATGCATTAAAAGTAACATCTTCGACTCACGGTTTGCAACGTGACTCCCTAGTACGGCCGACTTATGAAAGAAATGTTATTCACGATATTGTAATTATGAGCGCATACATATTTATAAGACATCTGTTGTTTATTTGCGAGGAATTTTGTATCGAATCCGCGGAATGTTAATGACTTATTGTGATTACTATCGAAGCTTCATATCGCCAGCGGAGTTATTATTTCATTTAAGGAATTCGCGTTTATGTAATTTTCTAGGAATGTTGCGAAGTGAACAGTTGTTAACAAAATGGAATATAGAAATGATTATTTTACCTTCTCAAGTACGTACTTTAAACATGAGTTGTGAGTGCTTAAGTATCCGTTAAAATATAAGAAATTATGATGTTATTTTTATTCGGATTGATTGTTCAGTGTTCCGAAATAAATACCAGCCTCATTAAAATCTTAAAAAAAGCAGCTCAAGTTACGTTAATTGGTTCTTAAATCGGCTCCATTTTTATTAAGTGTAACAAATCAACATAAAATATGAAACCTTACGTTGTACTAGCAGTTATTGCGATAAATTGCCCGTTGTCGAGTTCATTAACGAGTTACAAGCACGCGAGTTGAAGGCGTTTTTCATAACCGATGCAGACGGCCTTATGCATATTTGATGGAGCGTGGCAGTGCTTTTAAGTACCTGTCAACGTTTGCTGAGGCGGCAGCGCCTGCAAGCTAACTAATTAATCCAACAATTTGTTATAGCTCCTATCACTATTATAATAAGGTTTTATTTGCATTATATGACAACTTAAATTATCATTGTACGGTACAGTGGAATGATCCTAGTATATGTCAAGGGCGCCCGGGCATGTCTTGCATACAAGTTTAACATTGCACCTTGTGTTATTGATAATAAATATGTGGATTGTAAAGAGCCATGAAATTGGCAGCTATTTAAAAAGGATTCGCCATTACCGCTCTCTATAGTATTTTGTAATGGAAGTGCTGTCTGTTTGAAGGCAACTTAACAAGCTTGTCAGTGATTTGTCATACTCAAAGTTTGGTTGAATAAGTTAAGGTCATAATATACATATTTCAGATGAATATCATACGTAGGTTGTTCTCTAATGAGTTATGAAGCCGCAACTAATTGATTATTAGGATATCACGGACTTTTTAATTATTCCTACCATTTTAAGTGATTCGGTATTTAAATTTAACTAGCATTAAATGAATGTGTTATTTTCATTAAACTGCCAATGAAGTTCAATAACGCAGAACGTTCAAAGGGGTTTTTAATGGTATTGTCATTAACTCATTGCGCAAGTAGTAAGAACAAGGGCACGCACGAAGCTGCCTCGTAATTACAATTATCATAGCAAACTCATAGCTGCAGTTCGTAAGCCGATGGAGTAATGAGACAAGAGCGCTTTAGTTGTTGTAATGCAATGTGAAAGAATGCAATTTGCGTAATTAAAAGCGTAAATGAGGGCCGTGTGTCTACACTGTGATTAAATCTTGTCTCAACCCGCAACAATTACAGTTTAACAATGTAATGTAACACATAATATACAAAGTGAACACGTTCACAAACTTTTCTCTTCATAACGTTGCGTGTAGAATGTGACCTATAAAAAACAATTAAGATTCCAAATCCCTGCGAAAGCCTGCCTTCCACCGGTTTATCTTTATCCGAAGGGACTCTGTTTGATACATTTTGTAAGACTCCGTTTCCCTTAATGTGAAATTCTTTTTATATAGTGTAATAAGATTTTGATTTCGCAGAGATTAAATTCAAATACAGAGCAAGAAACCGTTTGTAGGCAAGAATAACCTACCGTTTAAATTTATATTGAATCATTTTCCGACACCCAGTCGCGCATTAACTGTCTGTTATAGAAATAGTAACGTAATATAACTAGGAAGGAAGATCAAATGCCATCCCAACTCCCTCGTAACCTTTCATGGTAGCTTTAACTGCGTCACAAAAAGACAATAGCGATACTAAGCCCGTAAAATCGGGTGCAGTGAATCAAACAAAATCTGACTACAATAATATTGGGTCGCGAAATCTCGCGGAAGAAAATACAAATTCGAAAATCGGCGTACAATAACGTCTCGTGCGGGGAATGCCTTATTCGTGCTTTACTTTCTATTTGTTGCTGTCAGGATAAGTCCCACATTCAGTCCATACACCATTAAACGGAAACGTAGGCGGTTTATAAAAATACTACGAGTACGTGATACATTTCGTAGCGCGGTTTTTCCTTCAAGTCGCAGTTTGGATTAGCCGTGGGAAGATTTATGGCTCCCTTAAAGTAAGTTTAGCAGGTGCGTGTTACACTGCCGCTTTAAAGGGAAGGCTTTGTCACACATTTAAAGGGTTAAGTGGAGTAATTAGTTTGATTTTATTTGTGACTGGTTTGTTTAACATTTTGACATGTATAAGCCATATTTAGAAAGCACTTTCTTAAAATAATTATATATGCAGTATATATTATTTATGATTAAACTTGAATTAATAATATGTCTTTTCTACTCGTAAGTTTTAAGAGGCTGTTAGATACGATTTCAGATTTATCGTTAGTGACATTCAAAGTATACTTGCGCTGTTGTGATATCTAATCAAGGGTCTATTAATGTTTGCGTGCTAGCAGCTTTCTCTACATTAGATAGGAGAACTTAGTGGGAAAGTTTGTTTGTTTTCGTGCTCCGAATGCTAGGGTTGCTTCTTTGAACTATTGACAAAAACAACAAAACCGTTGACTGAACTACACCAAATTCTCATCTTGTTAATGAGTACTAACGCGAAGTTAACTTTTAATTAACAATGGACGGTTTTTAAATAGAAACAAAGACGCGTGATTGCCAATAAATCTAGGAAGCTTAGCCAAATTGGTTTCCGGGACGTTTTGGATCGTCCTCCAGCGTACAATGGACACAGCCGTACTCTTTGTTCCACGATCTCGATTGCCCGATAAATAAACCGTACTATAAAGAGATCCGACTGGGAATCGTAAGAACATCCAACTATTTTGAAGAAAATACAGAAAGGAAATCGCTTCGATTTCTGCAAGGGTCGGATAAACACTGAACTTTCCCTCTATGGAAATGAATCTCTGATCGGGCCTTTAGGTGAGCTGATTTATTGTATATATCATTTATCTAATTGTCAACGTATCTTTACGACGTTAAGCTTTGTCCTTTAAAAAAACATATAGTCAGCTTTATTCGTATATTTGTTTTATTTGTTAAACAACAGCTTCTCAGTATGAAACAGGTGAAGTATATAGCTACAACATATCTGCTAGTTAGTTGACCCGTTATATCTTTAATAATTTTATAGATTCCCCCAATCATGATTTGGTTATTGCTTCACGATTTTTTATTGACTGATCAGTGGCAAAAAACGCTATAAGCATTTTGCGTTGGTAATATTTGAACCTAAATCTTTCAAATTCTTTTATAATTTCTATTGGTTTATCGTAGTTTCTTTTCGGTAAAGTTCCTTTCCGATACACAATAAAAATGTCAGGGGCAGGTCTATTGCGGCCAAAAATTTTGTTAATTACTTTTTAGTCTGACCTTTTGAAAATAGTGACATTATTTACTTAATTGCCGTTGACTGTTTATTTTATATAAAGTAATTATCGCATTCTTGTATAAATTAAGTATAGATATATTTTATTAATCAAATTTAACCTTGACGTTCTTCATGGTTCATGTCAAGTTTAGCTTTTATATTATTAATTAAATATATGAATAATCATTTTGGAGTATGCCACTTAAGGATTCGATTGCAGTCGTGCCAAAAGCTTTTATTTTATCATGTATGTGTTAAGGATAGTAACTAATATTAAAAACCACAGATAAGCCTATATATAGGAATATGAAACCCTCCGCCTGGCCTTTTAGAAAAACAGGCATGATATTATGTAATATGCATTTTGAATGCCTCTTTAAAATGTCAAGCGTTATTTAAAAGATCACTTATACAAAGTGCCGTAAAAATTATTATATTTTATAGCATTGAAATTAAACTACTTTATAAGGATTTTGACGCGTTGTTTATTTTAAAACACTTTTATTACATAATTTTGAACAATAACACTACTATGGCGGCCTCGGTGGCGTAGTGGTTAGTGTAACCGACTGCCACGCCTGAGATGTATGTAATGTATGTATGCATGAACATGTCTTGGTCTGGGTGTTTCTATGTATAATATGTATGTATTTACAAAAAAAGGATATATGTATGTTTATCCATTGTCTAGTAACCATAGTACGAGCTCTGCTTAGTTTGGGCTAAATGTTGTTGTGTGTATGTGATAGAATATTATTATTATTACTATAATAATAGTAGTGTGTTAGTTCAAATGAAACCTTATGAATTAAAACTATTTATATTGAAGTTTACACTTTTCCGACATTTCGGTTACTTTACAGCAACCTTGTTCCCCGTGAACAAGACGTGACTAAGATGGTAGTTATCTTAATGTTCTGAAGTGTAGTTATTTCAAACAATGCAACAAAATCCGTATAATAGTAGTTTAATTTCAATATATAACATTCGCGTAAACATAAAACAATATTATATTTTATAGCAATTATTTATTTGCCTCATGACTTTTACTTAGATATTTTAACCTGAATTTACAAGAAGCTTTAATCTATTTTGCTAGGGCCTCATTTATTGTGTTAGACTTATTACTATTAAGATAACTTTTACACTGGGCATTATTATCTAGTGCTAAAGTGTAAAGGGTGTCTGAATTAGACTAAAAAAGGAAGGCCGGGTGAAGTGGAGCAAAATGGGACCGGCGTATGTCCAAAAGTTCTTACTGGTTAATTTATTGTTAAGTTACAAATGCAAAAGTTATAACATCAAATATCCGTAAAGCGAATATCTAATCAAAAACACAAATCGCAAATCTTATAGAACTATCTGTGGACTAACATTATTATTTATTCTGAACGAGAAATGGACCGCATATATTCATTACTATCTTAGAACTTTTTCTTAATAATATAAAGCTACATATGTTACTCATTGATAATATAGCTTTCAAATGAAGAAAGAATTTTTTAAATCGGTTGTATTATTTTTTAATTAAATCCTTGCAAAAAGAAAATAAAAAAACAATTCTTTTTTCTTTAATAATATTAGTATATACATAGATCATCAGATGATCAATCAAACTGTAGTGGTTATATTGATTGCAGTATAATCAAATGAATGTATAAAAAGAAAAGTGACTGAAAGCATAAAGCTTATGAGCAAAATCTTTACCTATTTCATCACGTTTGGAAATCCAGATCTTGGGTATTTTCAAAGTAATGAAATACAGTAACATCATTTGGCTAGACCAACTTTAATACATCAGCGTACAGTATTTACGATAATTATCATTACCCAACTGTTTATCAGGGTACATTGATCGAGGACATTGAATACAGGGCACAGCCTTTGGCAGCCGTCCTGAATGCTAATGGAATGACATGTTTTAGTGTGTGGATGATGCTGAAACATTGCCAGCACCAATCCGGATCAGACCGTAAACATTCCCGTATTGACGGCCTGTGTATTATTGAATAAGTCCCACAGACCGATGACATTAAGCGTCAATACATTATTGATTTTGGCTGATGGATGGTTAAAAGTAAACGCATCGATGATGCACGCTCCGCTAATTTCGTGTGTGAAATGTTCCTCTCAGTTAAGTGTGTTTAACTGTAGCATAGTTTAGCGTACTGTGTGTATGTTTAATATGTATGCGGTGCGTTAAAAAGTAGTTTTCGTTTGGAATGCCAGACGTAATTAAACGCCTATTGTGTCTGGCCGCCGGTGTGCCGCTATAACCCGATTAAGAACGTACATATACTATGCGAAGCATTACAATTATGTTTTTAAAGAAAATTATTTTATTCTGTACTACCTTTGTGTCAAATAAGCATACCTACCATCACTTGAAATACCAAGAGTTTGAATCGCGCGTTGCTGACCATTGAGAAATGGAATTAAATATGTAAGGAATGCAATGGAAGACTTAGGTTTGTGAGCAACTCTGTTACTGGGTGAAACTCGATAACAGTGTTACTGTGCCATAGTTACTGCCTATAATGGCAATGGTTAGGTTAGCGCCTAATGCCGCCATAATGAAGGCCGCGGGCGAGAGAACGGGGATCTCCCGTCCGCCAGCCATTGAGTCGGTCCGACGCCCTATGTAATGCCGGGGCGTCGCCGAGGAGCTGTAGACTGCTGGGTGAGTCGCTGATGTAGTATTTTTGCCAGCGGCCCATCCACTATACAAGGCAGCGAGCGTGCACACCGTGGGGTTTTGGTCCGTAGGCCCGAAATACGGGAGAGCCGGACATAACCCTCTCGCCTCCCCTTGTGGCGAGAAGGCATGCATCAGGCGAATAACCCCACGTAAAAAATAAAAATATCTGCGACATTGAGGGTTCTGTGATAGTTGGTAAATACCATAGATCTTCTTAAACATGGTAAGCAAGTTTTCTTGCAATATTTTCAATCACAATTAAAGTAAGTCGTAATTAAATACCTAGTATGCACATAATTTCAAATAGTCAAACCTACACGCGTGGCAGTTCTTCGATCTCGCCCCTAGACTATCGATGATATATTTGTTAATAAGAGTCATATAAAATGTCACGTTTATACTTACCTAACCAGCAAACATTATTTCTGTCACGAGTTAAATGTTTGTAGTAAAAGGATAATGAATATGTTTTTATAGATGGCACCTTTATTTTGTTAATACAAAGCAATATGGTATTATGGTATACAAAAAAACTTATTAACGATTTTTTAAACGTAGTACAAGGAACAACTGCAGTTCAATGCTTTCATTTTCCTGGAACAGATCGTATTATGTATCCAAGTCTCGTGACTGCAGCGGTATGCAAACCGTTTGGATGACTAATGAGATATTTGAAAGGTCAATGACCAATTTATCGATATTTTATTTATGACCGACTTCGTAGCCTAGTTACCTTATATGGAAAACATGATTTCGAGTGATATACTTACTTGAAATAAAGTGCTTGTAAATAAAGTCTGACTATCGCTAAATATATGTATGACTTTTGTTATTTATATAGCTGACTGATATCTTCTTCTTCTTCCTAGTCTTTATTATTCCCAAATCACTTGAGGTCGGCTTTGCCGGTCTAACCGGATTTGACTAGATATCAGTTTTTACACGGAGCGGCTGCCATCTGACCTTCGCAACCCGGAGGCTAACGATATCATAAGGCTAGACCAGTATCCGGATATTATAGGGCACTGTCTTTCCAATAACGACTGCCATAGATGTTCATGGCAGCCGGGACCGACGGCTTAACGTGGTCTCCGAGGCAGGGAGCAGGCGATAATTGTCAATCAATACGCACATAATTTCGAAAAGTCATATAACTTCCGAAAGTCAGAGGTGCGCGACGTGGGTTCAAACCCGAGACCCTCTGCATTGCAGTCTGTTGGTCTCCCCACTGAGCTATCTATTGAGCATAAAAATATCTTATTTAGTGGCACATTGGGGTCGTGCACATAGATAATAGCTGATAAGGTAAGAATGGGTCGAGCAATATTTAAAGTACATAAATTTTTTTTATAAAGCTTCGTGATTTTTTTTTAAAGCAAGCACTAGGTCGATCTAAATACGTGAAAATAATGTGTTAGTCTAGTTTTATTATTATTGTTCCCAAGCATAGAAGTCAGAGCTGAATGGAGACACAAATATTTTTAAGAAGCAAATCCCCAAGCAAGAAAATCTTATAAAGAATAACAATGTTTAGGATTGCCTCAAACATATTTAGGAGTAATTGACTTTTCATAACAATTCTCAGATAATTTAACATAGTTATATTATTTAAGTATTTGCAGATTTTACTTTGTAAAGCTGGCGTGTACCTGCTCAAACATTTTATCTCGACAACGATTCAGACATTGTACGAATGTCGACGTACGTACGATTTTCCCTTGAGGCTAACCAATTCAAGCTGAGCGTACTATAAAATAAAATACCGTAACTAATTACAGTTAAAACAAAAGGGAGTATCTATTCTCCTCAATTAGCTTTTCAAACTTGCCGCATAAGTTTATACGTCAACGATTACATTTGTTTCTAAGTTACCATCGCAGATATCAAGTTAGAACCGCGAATATGACGTCTACTCATTACTTTAAAACAAACGACACCTGATACCATCGAATAATTTGAACGGCAACTTGTTAATTACATTAATTCGGCGATATGATCTCAACAAGTGTAATTGAAGTGGATCACGACATGTTCGAATTACAAGCAGAAGGCGCTCTAATCGACGCTCATTTCCCCTCGTATTATAACATCGCGTAATAACTCCACGCACGATTAAATTAAACGGCTTGGAACTGAAAGCTGGTCTAAAACCATCATGGTGCCAGTTTTCTCAAGTATTGTTTTTGTTTAACTAGAAATGTTCATTAGAACCTTTATTGCTCTCAATATTTGACGATAGATGACGCTAGTGGCACCAATAAGCTATAATGTACTAACAGAATTACGACACTTAATGCAAGGCCATGGATAGCTTAAAGGCGATGAAACGGATCGTCGAGTTCCCAGGTTACTTTTTATAATAGTAGTATTATGATCGTTGAGCTAGCAGATTATCCTTCCCTGTTGCGTTCTTGCTGGCATGAAAAGGATTTTGAACCAAAAAGGGAATTGCTTGCGTTTTGTGGATTTGTAGTTCCGTACCAGATATTTAAATAACGTTAGATTATCCGTTTAGGATGTTTTCTGACATAATCTTATATTAGGCCAATGCTAGTCATTTGTATGGTGACGGTTCCATTTCATTTCATTTTACGATTAAGGATATTTTAAAGTTACAATACATTTTTCTGTGATTTTCTTGTACCTTATAATGAAAAGCTCAATCCCAACATTAATTAATCGACAATACATATCAAGTGGCAAAAGATTAAGGTTATAATTCATAAGTTTGTATTATCCTAAAATAACTACCGGACTAAAACCGATACTCCCTCAGAGGAGCTGGTGGCGAATGATAATGATCACAATTTCAATTGGCGCCAAATAATATACAGCCTTGTACATACCTACAAAGTTGTTGAGTCAAAGAGGACCTACACTCGCAAATTGTCCAGCAATCAAGAGATAGTTTTAAACGCCGCTGGACTAAAAGCAAAATCTTCGCTCATGGTGTGTATATGAAAATATGGGAGAGAAGCTAAGTAATTACAGGTTTACGCAAACCAAACAGGTATAAACTAGCAGCTTTGTGAAGGATGCAAAACTCTGCTACATACTTAGCATGTCTGAAACTATCCTTCATAGGAAAAGCGAAACTCTAGCCGAGTGAAGAATCAAATTGACTTCTGGACAATTCAATTAAGCTGCACGTTAAGTGCAAGTTTGCAAACAACCGTGCCGAAGCCAGCCAAGTTTCCCAGAACAAGTTTATCAAAGAGATTGTAACAGAACAAGTTAGCCTTCGTTGAACTGCCTTTATATTCGTATATACGTGGCTATGTTTACTCGCATCTTCACAGGAATGTCAATTTGATTTGTTTTGGCACACCTTTGGGTAAATATACAAGACGTGTTATTGAAGATCAAAGCACAACGGCGTATCCCGACGATCAATGTATGCGCCTTTTTGTGAATCTATCGGGTCGTTGATGCCTCTTGACGATTGACAACTTCTTATAATTTTTTTGGGAGTCTTGTATTACGTACATCACTATATTATTAAAGAAAATACTGTCAATTTAGTATTTTATGTTTTTGAAAAGAGTGAGTATTACGTTATATTATGTTTCTCTTTCAATACGTGAATATTCGTAGGTTTCGGTTACTTTAAATTAAATAGTTTTGTTGAACTACTGAATTTGATCATACCTACACTTAATTAACATATAGAACACTATATTATAATATTGAACAATTTTCTTAAGAGCAGCTTGTGATGCGTGATCTTATTATACGAAGGGGACATCGTCACTTTGAGTGTTGGCCTGGAGGCATTCGTCGGTAAATCGAATTAAAAGCATCCATCAATGTGATTGACACTCGATTGTGTATGGTTTAGTCACCCTTTTGAGGGTGACGATGACATAAGGGTGAGATATATAAAGTAGGCACATTCGCCGACTCATGATAAGTAGGTGACACATCACAAATACAAAAAATATTTTACTTTTCATATATTTCTGACAGACTAAAGGTAGTACTGGTAAAGAAATTGATCTTATATCTGTATTTAGTAATCGCTGTTTATATTGCTTAACAATTTAAACATATATTTATACCTAAAGACTTGCATATGCTGATAGCCAATTTTATATTCATATTTCCATATTTTGCCACCAATCTTTTAAACTCTTCGTAATAACCTTTTTGCTTTTTGAGTTTTGTAGTACGCACTATATATTTGTCACTATACACTCACCTATATATGTATTTTGACGTTCATAAGTGTTACTTTGTGACCTAAATGAATAAATGATTTTGACAATGACTTTGACTTTGACTTTGAGCAGACAGAAACCACCGAAACACGCTGCTACAGAGCATTTTCTAGTCTTAAACCTTGGAATCAAAGCCAAAACATGATGATAAGCCACAAATTTAAACACTAGTCTATTCTTAGAAACCAACGAGACGGTTTTATTTACACAAATGTTGGTCAAAATTCGACCATAATTGATTTAAATTTTAAGTTGGATCGTAATTAAGGTTTTATTGTCTATAACTTATAATCACATTTCATTTAGATTTCGCCAAGGCTATACAGGTTAATTTACCTAGCTTTTCAAACAAATTATTATTTACTATAATAATTTGTTTGAATAATCAATGAAAGAGTTAATATATTATTAACTCTTTCATTAATATTGCTGCTACTTTATTTTCATTTTTCTTTACTACATATAAATAAGGTATATGTAACCATAGTTACAAAGAATTGTACGACGTCAGACGAACAATGCCGAAACATGCTGAAATACTACGAACGCGATTTGACTGTGTGTGTCAAATGCATGGTTGTGTGCGTGTAGTGTTTTTTATTAATTTAATGTATTTCTAATGCATATTTTATAAAGATATTAGTATTCGCCACTTCTTCTCCATATAAACTTTAACTGTGCCAAATTTCATATTCCTCCGTTCGCGCAATTTTCTTAAAAATGGGTACAAAGTTTTTGCTTCACGTATTAATATATAGATAACAAACAAAAGTGGTTATTACCCTCACTAGCTTACAATTATTCCCACAACAGTAAAAATCTATGATATCATATATACAATCAATTTTTACTAATATTTACACGCGTAAACGACAAAAAGACATTCAAAACTATCGAACTAGTAGTACTAATTTCATACTACTCTGTCATTATCCTGATATATTTTTGAGAGTATGTGTCGCGAGGATTACGCTATGATGTAAATGTAGGCACCTAATATTCAAAGCCACTTTGCGTTATGTAACTTAAACATGACTACGGGTGGAACTAACCTTAATTTAGTTATGTACGCAATCTTACCGATGTCTCGGAGTGGGTAAGTGAACCAACGAATTAAATTATAAGGTTACCCTCACTGTAACTCCATTGAGATATTCAATTGAGCTTGCTGAATATCAATTGGGTACCAAGTAGGTATCGGCTAGGTACACAGGTAGAATCCCCGAACTGAAATAATACCTCCCCAGTTGACATAGTTTGATAGCGTTTAGCTTTCTTAAAGAAATATTTGCTGACAGATTATTGCAAATGAATAGCTAGACCGATTTCAAGGACGAGATTAGAATGATAAATTATTTTATTTCTAAAATCAGCTATGACTACGTTTTTTGTATTCGAGATTGATTTTAGTGGATTATCGTTTTTGCTTTTAATATACTAAAATCAAAAAGCAACTTCGCTCGCATGGTTATTAAAATCTAGTCTATGCTACCTAGGAATAATGTAAATTACGATTAGTATTTTTCTTAGAATCTGTTCAACAGTTCCAAACAGTAGAATACACATATGTACATATAAACAAACTAACTCATCATAATACCGCAAGTATAATGTAAACAAAGCCAGCCTTGAGGAATTATTGAGAGCCTATATATATATGCCTAGATTTGTAACTTCACGAGTGACGTAGAGCACTCAGATGTTTGCTACGTGCAAGGTTTCTTTGGCCATCTATATTGTTTCCCAACTTTATCAATACAAGATTTTAAATACTTTTCACTTACGAATACCAGTAAAATGTACACTTATTAAAATTTATTAAACCAAATAATAAAAGCTGTAAAAAAGCTTTATATAATTTCGAATCAATTTTTAATATGTACACATTGATGCACATGCAGATAGTCACGCATATATAAAGAGAACCCTACTGTTATTTTTGACGCTCACGATCATGTTCCGGCCTCCGTAATAGTTCCTCAGATATGCTAATAGCCCGCCCTATCCATGTTAGTTTCTACATAATACATACCTCCAGATTCTATACATGATTTAGCGTCCTGCATGCAATTCTCCAGAGGACATGCGAGAGAGGGATATAATTCCGCATCAGTTATGTCAACTGCAATTGCCTTAACAACAGGTCCAGCATTGTTCAACATTAAATTAGTTTAAATATATTAAGAACTCGGTTGTGTGTATTCGTTGTAGAAATAAATTATTTGTGTATTTCTATAGATTCAGATTCAGATTCGTTTCTTTGCCAGAATGTAGTATATACAACAGATGTCAATAATTACAATAATGGTTCTGTGCATTCTACCATAAAAATGGTGTGCAAAAATGTTTTATTATATAATTTTATAGATTACAGTCTATTCTAGGAAAATTATAGTATTATCAAAGTTCTTTTATTATATAAATACAAATTATGAAATTAGAATTTCTAAGATAAAATATTGTACATTATACATTAAATATTTAGTTTTATATTGTATATTTAAATGTCATATAATCATTGATGTTATAAAAACAATTGTCTAGAAACCATTTAGTCAATTTGGTCTTAAACATTGTCAAGGGTAGATCTTTGAATAAATTTGGTAATTTGTTATAGGTAAATCTTGATAGCATTTACATATGAATTTCTTTTAAATATTTCTAGGTTGGTATAATTTATACTTGTTTCATTACATTTCTTTTTGATACTTGCGACTGAAGTTCAAGTTATTCCGAATGCTGATTAACAAATATACAGACTTCCTTTATATACATTCCTTTATATATTAGTGCGTTCTAGCTCTCATTATCGTCTTCGTAGAGTTACCGTTGACCGGTTATAGTATAACTCTTTTAGTACTTTACACATAGCGATAAATACACGTTGATATTCATAGGGGTTAAATAGCTTGAGGTGGTTAAAAATTCAGAACTATTTTTGAGTTTAAAACTGCCTTAAACACTTCAGAATGGGGTGATGAAAAGTGGAGTGTAGATACAAATATAATGATTTATAACTCCGGACATTTTACAATATTTAGCGTATCAATGTAATAACAAGAGGAAAAACTTATACACTACCAAACATTGTACAGCAATCCAATAGTTTTTACGACAAACCAAAACTTATAGAAACAACTTCCCTTTTATAATATGAGTACAATTATGCGACGCAACGATAAAGTATAAGACTGACTGTAACAATGTGTGATGTAAAGTGAACACATGACTGGCTATAAAGTTACACTTCATAAGAGCACATTATCAAACTTTCGCCTTTCATAAATTCAGTGCTCCTTCGACGAGAGTTAAGTGAAATTTCAAATTACCCAACGATGCACTAAAGTGTATGGACTTGCCGATAGAGTAACTATGACTTAGGTATTCCGCAAAGTAAAAAGTTTAAGGTATTCGTGCAAGTTTTAGTGAATACTTAGTGCTGGTTTTATCATAATAGACCTGTGTGTAATGCAGCAAGTTGGATGCAGTATGGTAGAGTAGACGGCTGTTAAGTGAACTTATTATATAAGAGCATGTGGGTAAAGATATGTATGTGGTTCATTAGTGTAAAACATATCTTATTACATAAAGGCACTTAATGATAATATTTTGTGTTTGTGGATTTGATGTCTTTTTGTATGTGCGTACTGCATCGGTGGCGCAGCGACAGTGTGGTGAGGTCTAGGGTTTGATTCCCGGGTTGGGCAATAGTGTTATTCTGGTTTTCTGTCTGGAAATGCCTAGAAGTGGCAAAGAACGAGTGGCAGTGGTGTAAGATTGAATTTCATCACAATTTTTGATCTTCAACTCCTTTAAAATACTACCTTTTAGGATCTCTTGTCTAAAACATTAGATATATTTTCGCGAATGTTTATGTATGTTAAACATAACTAGGAAATATATGTGAGCTCTTACCTCTGCCTAACACTTCGAGAAAACATAGTCGTGAAGTTACATTATTGTTTGTGAACTACTAAACAAAATTTTGACAAATGCGTTATTTATACGTAAGTATCGTACGTGTTTCCATTTTGGGCAAAACTTTTGTAACAAACACGTGCCGTTGTTACTTTTGTTTTGTTTGCGTATTACAATCAAAGAGAGATAACTGAACTAGGTTATTTAAAAGTTTTGTTTTCAGAAGTTAGTTGTTTGTCGTGATAATTGTATTTTGTATGCCGATATGCAGAATAGATAAGTGTTATGATGATAATGTGTAACCATTTCCGACTATTAGCGTAAGCATTTCTATGTATTGGCGTAAACGTTTCTACCTAATGAAGCATACCCAATAGCTTTAAAATAGGTTTGAGTTTTGTGCGTGACATCTTCTCTTATGATTTTTTAAGTATCGCTTAATGATATTATATTGAGTAAAAAAGATGTTACTAGTACATGCAAGGTTAAGACTCAAAAACGTCCCATTTGGATTGGGACTTTTTTCTATTAGTCTCAAAACAAAATCAGTCAAAATCAAAACATTAAATGCATAACGCATTTAATGTTTTGATTTTGACTTGTTTGAATATTAACTATCTCTTCTAGGTCAGCTCTTTCTAAATTTATTGCACTATTTATTATTACAAATTATCAGCACAACAACTATTATTAACAAAATAGTCTAGGCATCAGATCATCAATATCAAGTTTAAAATATGGTTGGTACATACCAGTATGTAGGTTGGGACACAGCTCGCTGAACACAATAGGCCTATAACCTATGTATATATTTTTGCTAGGTATATATATATTAATACGTGAAGCAAATACTTTGTACCCCTTTTTACGAAAATTGCGCGGAGGCGTATGAAAATTGGCACAGTTAAAGCTTATATGGAGAAGGAGTGGCGAATCAAAATATGCATTAGAAATAAATTAAATTAATGAATATATTAAATAATAATCTCCGAGATCGTAGTAAACAGTTATTAAAATCATGCTACCTTAATTATATTAATTCAGTTGAAACTTCTATTGAGAAAAATCCCAAGTATTTTTGGTCTTATGTAAAATCTAAATTTAGTCAAAATTCAATGCCCAATAGTTTAACTTGGAAAAATTCAATTGTAGACACTGGGCAATCAATTTGTAATGCATTTTCAGACCACTTCCGCTCAAATTTCTTAAATTCTCCTAATAATCTCTCTATAAATTGCTCTGTATCCTCTTCACTTGATTCTCATAATTACCCAGTAGCCAATATATCATCAATTTATATTTCTACGGAATATGTTCAGCGCCTTATCTCTGAGTTAGACGTACACAAATCACCTGGACCAGACGATCTACCTGCTTTCTTTCTTAAAAAATGTTCAAAATCGATTGCATTACCAATATCTCTGCTATTTAGGATGTCTCTTTCCGAGGGTGAAGTGCCTGCTATTTGGAAACGGGCCTATATTACACGAATCCATAAAAAGGGCTCACGCACAGAAGTTGTCAACTACAGGCCAATATCCAAGCTCTGTACTGTTTCCAAACTGCTTGAAAAAATTGTTTTCAATCAACTATATCGCGCCTTACTTCACACTTTCTCTCCGTACCAGCACGGTTTTCTAAAGGGTCGTTCTACTGTTAGCAACTTAATACTGCTGAATGAATTTTTAACTCAGGCCATGGACAATGGTCAGCAGGTCGATGTCGTTTACACAGACTACAGTAAAGCTTTTGATCGTATCAGCCATAATCTGCTATTGGTTAAGCTACAAAGAATCGGTATTAGTGGGGATCTTTTAAGATGGTTAGCTTCATATATAAAAAATCGCTCTCAGGCTGTTGCTATCAACAACTACGTATCTAGCTGGATTGACATTCCCAGCGGCGTCCCGCAGGGATCTTTACTAGGGCCTTTGCTGTTTGTGGTCTGTGTAAATGACATCGACAGGTGTTTCCATTCTGCACGTGTCTTGTGTTTTGCTGACGACATGAAAATATTTTCTGTCGTCACTGATATGCAGGATGCCGTCGCCATGCAAATGGATCTCAAACGCCTCGAAGACTATTGCAACATTAATCATATGGAACTTAATCCATCCAAATGTAATGTTATGACTTATGGGAGAAAACGCAATATGTTACTATTCGATTACACACTGAACAGCCATGTTTTGCAGAGGGTATCATGTGTACGTGATCTTGGCATCTTTCACGACTCAAAATTATTATTTGACATTCATGTCGATACTATAGTTGCTAGGGCATATAAATCTCTTGGGTTTATTATGCGAGCCTCCAAGGACTTCGAACATGCAAAAACGCTTAAAATCTTGTACTGTACTTATGTTCGGAGTCACTTGGAATACGCCTCGCAAGTATGGAACCCAAGGTACGAGACATACATCTCTCGCATTGAGAGAGTCCAGCGCAAGTTTGTCAGATATTTATGCTTCAGGACTAATGTCGAATATCACTCCGACCGTTATATTGACATATGCAATAAACACCACCTTCTGTCGCTGGCCAAACGTCGCAATACTGCAGATTTATTGTATCTAATGAAAGTTGCAAGCGGTTTATTGGATTGTCCAGAATTGCTGTCCCTAATTTCTTTGAAGGTGCCTATGATGGGCTTGCGGAAGGGAGCACTACTAAGCCTTCCGCACGCATCTACTAATTACAGGCAGAATGCATTTATTCGGCGGGCGAGTAATGGGTTCAACAAAATTCTAAATAATGTTGATATAGACCTGTTTAACACTAGCGTTGCATCGGCGAGGCGACTGCTTAGTAAGTAAGTGCATAAATTGACAAGTTTACTGTTAAACTATATTAACTATATTTTAGAGGATTCATGAGGTTGTTTTATGTATAAATACTAAGTTAAATTCTCACTCTGTCGATGAGTTATGCGTGTGCGAGAAATTTATGAGATATGCGTTGTTTTATCTCATGCTCATTACTTTATTATATTTATACCATGTTACTATCGGCGAAAACCTATTAATGGTTATCTGTATTTTAAATAATCATTATCTATATTGTTTGTAAAGCTGTTGGTTTTCCTAAGAAAATAAATAAATAAATAAATAAATAAATAAACACTACACGCACACAACCATGCATTTGACACAAGCAGTTGAATCACGTTCGTAGTATTTCGCCATTGTTCGGCTGATGTCGTAGAATTCTTTGTATCTATGGTTACATATATTATACAGATTATAAGGCTATAGTACAATAAAACTTGGCGACTGCTAGTATACATAAATATATGAACTTACATATTATATCTTCTTCGGGTTTATGAAAGTGGATATGTACTAGGCAAAATATGAGTGTAATAACCTACTCCTTGATGTGCCACACTACATTTAAAATCTTATTTTAAATAAATGTGTTTTATGAATAAGATTGTAAGATCAGATTCAAGAGGTGCGGCGTCGTAGATTGCATCTGCTTCATACGTATGTGTATTTTCTAATCAGACATGTCAGATTATAGTTGCCTTGCCACCATGCTCATGCATAGCTAAGCAAATATGACGGTGAAAATAAATTTTATATGATTTTAGATACGTACCTCACATGTATCGTCTACGGGCCGATCGAAGAGTAATGAAGAACATCTATAAACAGTTTTTGGTTTTAGATAATACACAAAAAAATTATATAATATTTATGAGACCTGGCTTCTGAAAGATAGATCGATTCAAAAATGTGTTAACAAACAGCCAAATTCATATCAACTACTGTTATTGGCTGACTAAATTATGGTATTAGCCTAATTTACTAAAAAGTTGTCATTACCAACGTGGTCGAACGACACGTGAAAACAGAATTGTATTTGCTAATGAAATCGTCAAGAAATGCTTGGAGCATTGATCTTAAACTAATGCCAAAGTAATCTCTCTTTAGTATTAATAATCTTGGTAGTGTAAACTATGTTAAACTTCTTTGAAAACGGTATTAGAAGTCGCACTAGTAATTAGTTGTATTATAAATACATACTTTTGAATGGCTGCAGTTAGGTGGCAGACTTGCCATCACATCCTAATAGTCTTAGTTATGTCAGATATCAAATAATTTACGTATATATACTAAATAATCATGTAAATCTCAGTACACGATTACATATTTATATTGTATGAATATAAAAATACCCGAGCAAAACTTTTCAAGTACAATACAATTTGTTTATAACTTTTCGCGATTCAGTTTACGAATTCATTTATCACTGTATTAAATATGGAAGAGGTCTGAAACTGTTTTAGGATTCCGAACTTTTGGCGACAACGCACTTCAAGAAAAAAGATATTATTTTGATCTTAGCTCAAACTCAAACTTGAAACAAACAGATTAACAAGTAAGTTTTATTTAGAAATGTTGTGTCAGCATTATAAAAATAAGATTGTTGGCAATGTTTTATGAGATGACTTTCGAACTTTGAATACAGCCTACCTTCTTCATCAAGAGTCCTTTCGAAATTGTACGAACTAAAATTTGCCTCGTTTTTATTAAATTAATTGTGATGCTTGCGGTTCAACACCCATATAAATTCAGTACTGCTTACACAATAAGTTTAAGTAAGAACTCATCTGCGTAGTTAAGTAGGTACCTAGACATATGGTAGAATGCCATACACAGCTTGCATGCATGTAGTTTGCTATAAAGGTAATCGGTAGGCCGTGGAGCCAGGCTAAAATGTACCTCTAAAATCCTTTTACTCACCGCTAGGATAATAAGTGGCTTCATGTTGTGTGAAGAAAACGAATACATAGTTGAAATCACAAGCGTCCAGAAATTACAGCAACATTGAACCACGAGTGTACGTAAACGTTATGGCAGCCAACATCACAAACACTTCATGCATTCATTATCACGTTATTTGACCTACGAGTATTAGACCTACGGGTATTGTGGGTATTTGCAAACGATATCAGCGCGGGTAAAGCTCATTAGAACGTTCCACCACGAACCGTTAGTTCAAAATTAGATATTTGTAGCATTGCCAGCGAGCTGTAATTGAATTTCGTGTGATTAACATGTTAGCATGGTACACGCATGCATGAACAAAAATATTATCGATAATAATTAATAATAATTAAAGCCTAATATTTGCTCTGACGAATTTTCTAATGAGCTGGGTGATTATGTATAGGAAATAAAAATTACATTACTAAAATGTCGACAACACTAGTCAAAAGAATATACACATTAGGCTGAACAACTTTTACTATGAAAGCAAATATGCATTTAAAAATGAATTCGCTGTTTCAGCTTTGTATTAAACAGTTAGTATTGCAATTTCGAAGGCGGTCTTTCGAAAATCATGCGGTTTGATGTAAGCAATATGTATTTAAAATATTGCGATAAACTTCAACATTTTTACCGCAACATTTTTTTGTATGTTTAAATGAATAATTTTTTATATTTATATGAATTATTTCCAGAGCGCCTAAAGTTGTGTCACTACAACTGTTATTAAGGTCATAAATAAAACAATACTTTCTACGAAAACGCAAAGCCATTTTAATCTTCCGTTTTCCCATTGAATCTATGATTCAGAAGTGATATCATGGCATTGTTTCAAGCGAATTCCGAAATAATTTCAAGATTAAATTTCTTAGCAGCTTACGTAGTAAATTTGGAGTGAAGCTCGAAATTACCGGAGGCATTTGGCGTAATGCTCAATTTGTCGAGGGAACGACCGGAGCTGTCCTGGCTTCCCGCGGTGATAACAATACCTACTGGAATTACTTTTTAAAAATATTTTTTTCCACTGTCCCTCTTCTGGGTGATTATTTTAAATTTACTTCAACAATCTGCGACAAAGCAATTTGTTTTATTTTTTGCAATTCTTTGGTAAAATTTGTACCCGCAAGAACACCCAGTCAAAATTTCTTATCAAGTATTTGGATGTGGTAAAAATGTGGACGGATTTTCGTCAGAGAAATATCTTATATTGTATTTTTTATACGCGAGCCACCCAAATCGTCTATCGATAGTGACCATCGCTCATGAAATTTCTGGAATTATTCGCAGTTGTCAGAAAAACGTTGGGCAGCGGAACCCTTTTCATCATAATATAGAGGTCGAATTGTCTAAAACCCCAAGGTTTTCTAGAGCCGACCAACGGGGCGGAAAGATAGTAGATAGTAATGACTAAAAAGGATAGCCGAGTATCGAGCGTCCTTGCAGCAGGTCTTTGGGACCTTACTCAATTTGTACTAATCCTTACTCTGTGGAATCTTTGAGAACGTAACGGATAGGATTTTGCACTATCCAACCGTTTTCACAAACTGTCTTTGTCTTAAGAATTTATGTATGCAGATGAGTTACCTTTTTTCAAGATAGAATTTTATTAAACAAATGGAATGACTGAAAGTATGTTAGTTTGACGAATGACCGACCTTATAGGATTGAAGAAATCTTTTTAGAAGTTGCTTTTCCCTATGTAGCTATCGTCTAGCAAGAAACGAGGTTTATTCAAGACATAAAAATAAAACAAAGGATACTTTATCTTGCTAAGCAAAGGTCTTCAGTCAGCCTTAGTTCTTTTTATAAATAACTTCCATACTAAAGATAATATCTGTATCGCGAGGGAGTTCTGAGTGATATAAACTTGATAAAATACGAATAGCATGTCTTGACTTGTAATGTTATTATTTGTGTATCACCCTTTTTATTTGAGCGGAACTGAGACAAACAGTAAGTACATTCGTGCTACCATGATAACCACTATATAACCCATATTCCAACAACCAATAGCAAAAACATCATAGAGAAATTAAGTTTAAAATTAGCATTATCACGACCAAATTATTAAATCAACCTGATAATGGCTTTTTGCCATAGAAAGCAACCGCAGTACATGACATAACAATAATAGCGTAGAATATACTAGCAATTACGACAGTCTTTACTACGATTTTACTATAATATGTATACTGCACGGATGGCGTAAAGGTTTTGTGTGATCATCTTTGCATAGCCATTGTGCCGAGGGTTATGGGTTTGGTTCAAAAACGGGACAAAAATTCTGTAATTCACAAATAGTTATTCCGAGCGTTCTTCAATTTCGTTCTGGGTGTTTTTTGTGTCAGTTGTTTGAATGTTTGTAAAGTTTCTTGCAACAAAGGACAATTATTCGAGACCTGTCTTTAAAAAAATATTGATAAAACTCAACGTAATGTCAAAAATGTGACTTGTGTAAAAGTTTTTCCAGTTAAAGCTCGTAGAATCAATGGTTAATCCCGAGGGGACCGTCCACGCAGACAAGTCCTGTCAATAACACACATCCGTTACTAATTGTTGCCAAAGTTTGCCAGCTTGCAGTAAAGGCGCTCTCCGTGATTCTAGGTTTGTATAATATGTAACATACCACAACCATACCAACTTTTGTTATTTACCGTACCATGTATTAATATAGTATATACATATGTAGAATCGATACATATGTAGAATAATAGAATATGTCGAATTCGCTACGCAGTGATGTAAAAAACGAAAGCAAATAAAAATAATCTTATAAAAAATTTCAAAACCAGCCTAGGCACCTCCAATAACATTTTGTCCGATCCAGGCATCAAACAGCAGCCTAGATAAACAAGGTAATGTCCATAAAGTAAAACAACATATATTTATATATCAAACTGAAACACGTGAAGTTAATGGAAAATCATTGTGTACAAAAGTATACTAAAGTTTATATAAACTAACTAGATGATTTTTTTTTATTTATGTGTGAGTATATGTCCAATCCGCTGTACGAAGAATGACCTTGTTAATGTAATGCAATATATCTTCAAGAAAAATACAGGTAACGCTGAACTATACTTGACCAAGTTCAGCCCTAATCATGTTATCTGGCTCCTAAATTAAGAGAGCCCGTCCAGGCAATAATTACAAGACCAGGCAAAGCAATAAGACAATTATCGGTTGTTAAGAAACTCCGATAAAATAAAATAAATTTCTTCTTTCTAGCTTCTTGTGATCGCTATTATTATCGTCACATGGTTCTTTTATAATGGCAGCTAGTTAAAAGTTTTCTATTGTGAGAAGTGCGCCTTTTGCACCATCCAGACTCGTACACAGTAAGTAAAGATCCTTGCAGATTTAGTATTACTAATGGTCGCTCAGTCGAAATAAAGTAATTATTTTTTTAGTAAATTTTGTTTGTCATTTTGACTATACCAAATCTCACTCTTTGTGTGCGCAAAATGCTTGAAATGGTACGAAATTTTTTTGTTACGTCTTAATAATAGAAATCAGCTAAAATTTTAAATTTGTTCTAATATAACAAAGAGATAAATATTGTAAGTTTGGGTGTAAAAGTAATCTTCAGAATGACTTATCCGATTTTAATGGAAAGATGGACATGAGCTATACATTTTATCAACACATAATATCCCAAAAAATTTCATGATGAAACCATAGACAAGCCTTACTATGCTGTTTTTATGTGCAAATAAAGTTTTAATTATTAACTATAATTAACTATTTATATTTACAAACGTATTAAAAAAGATAACATAATTACAAAAACACAAATAATTATAATACTAAATATTTACAAAAATGGTTTAGGCATCGTAGAATTCTTCAGCATCGCTGTCAACTGGTAACGTGCCCAGAAGACTGCCAAATAATATTAATAAATAATATTAACACATAATTAAAAAGTAATTTAATAATAATATATGTATACTCTAGTTTAAATATAAGGCTTTTTTTAATTGCCTCGTCAATTTACGTTTTAAGTCAAACTTGATGCCTCAGGCAAAATAATTAATTACTTATTGTCAAGTCATGTATGATAGATTATCATCAGGTAATTAAGATAAAAGTTTATATTATAAAGCTGTCATAGATTCTTTCATCATGGCTGTTCGTATAGTTAAATACCTACGATGCATCTTATATCCATGATAACGTTTTAAATCGCATTATAGGACACTTTTATAAAAAAAGAAGCTTTACGAAATACTTTGTCGAAAAGGGTTACAATAGTACATAAGAAATAAAACGCCTTTCTATGTTGTTTAAAAAAGCGTCTGAGGCGAACGCAAGAATCATCTTAAAACTGTTTCTTTTCCTTTGTAAGGAAAACTTTACTAATACATATTCAGTGCACCTTCATATTTGTTACAAGCAAAAGATACTTACGTCTACATTCTTTATAAACCCCAAATATCTACTATCTGTTAACTTGGTATCACCTCAGTTTGCTTGATACAGTATACATGAGCGGCGTTAATGCTAAATACATAGCATTAAGTCTGGTCATGTTTAGGTATTTAGATTTATTAATACAGCGCGCGAAGTTAAATAAAATGAAATATATATCGTTTATATACTTTCGTGGTAATATGAAATCAATTAAGTTGCTGCCGGAACACCGCAAGCCCTCATTACCTACGCACAGTTACAATCTTAAAAAGAGCGTAACAAATTCTAAGATATTCAGCCATAATTATCCAACTACTGCACGCAACACATTTTCTTTTAACATAATTAAGCCATCCATCAATATTCTATTAACAACTTCAGCAATTTTAACTCTTAAGGTAACAACTAAATAAAGTTGAAAATGGTACGTAAGTATCATAGCCGTAAAGGGTTGGCACACATATATAGTAAAAGTGTTCGTGGTTATGCAGTATGTAGCGGGGGCTGTAAAAATGTCCTGTATAATAGAGAATGTGTAGGGGCCTTTAATTAAAAGTCCACCCGGCGGTCCTTGCCGAACAATAAAACCCATTCACATTGAATGGTTAATAGTTTTTTTCTCTTTCATTAACAAGCACTTTAAATTCCTTGACTACTGTTCGCTTGTTTTGACTGAAGTGTTTGTGCACTTCATACTTAATTAAAAACAGGATACGAAGTGAAATAAAATCAATGAGTTATATACAGTACATGGATAAGAAAATGCATTATAGGAGATCAACTTTTAGATTTATAGGGTAAAGTGGTAGAATGTACAGATGAAAGATTTGTCCAGAGGAAACAATAGAAAACCTCAGCTCAACATTTTGTTTGAACTGTGTTTCTCCTTATGCTAAGTAACAGGACTTAATAGAGGTATACGCTAATTATGTCTATTCTAAATCTTAACGACGATTTGTGTTCATACGTTCATCAATTTTGTAACAAGAACAATTTCTTACAAATCCGGACGCTACATAATTTTATTCATCCGGGCTCACGATTAACAGTAGTCACATATTACCTACAGCTACAAAAAGTTTTATAAGTCGTAAAGTTATATATATATAAAGTTATATACTTTTTCTTTTGGTGAGAGTAAAATTACATGTCTATATTTATCAATCAAATGCATACTCTATAATTTGATGGGACTTGATTACGTCTAGACGGTTTTGTCGATCATATGTTGTGTAAATATATTATTATGACATGTATATTAAAAAGGTGTCTTAATATTATATATTTCGCAATCATATTTGTGTATCTCGCGTATTCCTCCAAAATATTAAGTATTAGAGGACAAAAATCCATACAAAAAATTGTTTACGATGTTTTACATACTTATATTTGCACATGTTAATTGATAATTAAAGTTGTATATTATAATATTATATATTGTTTTCTATGCACTATTTTGTTTCTTGTACAATGTGCCAATAACATGTGCACGTTCAGGCATTTGCGAACCCACGCATTGTGCTTGCATCGTGAAAAAAAACGACATGACTTACTCCGACCTGTATGATTAACTCGTGCGTAAAATGTGCGTGACGGACTTGCATATGTACCGCATACCGGCTACATGCGCCTTTAGTGTGGGCTTTTAATATTTTGTTAATCAATGTCTCCGCTACAGACATTGCTATGATGGTAAATCTAATTAAAAGCCGACTTTCGTCATACTACAGGACTTCCAGAACGCGCCCTAAGGACGAGGGACTAACTAAAAAAAGAGTGTTAGAAACTGTTGGATTTTATTGTGTTTAACTTTATCTGGACGAATTCAGAAATTCTACCGAACTCTTGAGTTAATGATGTAGGATCAATACGGGGCAGCATTATCATAGATATTAAAAATATTTGTTCAACGACGACTATTTGAAAAATATAATTTTAATATCCGCAAAACATGATCAATCACAAATCTCATGGAATTTTGTCAGTGATTCTAGAGACTTAAATTCTGATGTAAGTTACTGTTTCTGCCGTCCAATATATTCTCTTACAAATAAAAGGACGTAGACTTAATGCTGCAGTAAGTCAGAGCAAGCTTTAGTTGGTACTAATTGACGAGTAGTGCCTACTGTTTTACAGTCCGATACACGAGTGCGGCGCCGGCATGCGGTGGGCGGTTACGAGTTGTACCGACACACCTCGACTAACGTCTCCAGCTGGTAATTTGAGATATATCAATCTATGTGGAGGTGTAAACTGTAGAATCCGTCTGATATAGGTATGTTTAGGGCTTACCTACCTATTTTTGGGGCTACCTGCACTTCCATATGTTCTATCCAGGTTTATTCTTACAAATCCTTTATGAGAAAGAATTTATAAGAAAGAACCTGTGTAGCCAGGCTCAGCAGTGGTGATTATGATCAGCACCAAGTTTTGACTCGTGAAGTGAGAGAATATCTATATAGGTAGTAATGAAATAACAATGCCACTTCCTTCCCTAGCAAAGCGGGCGACAAAATAAACTCTGTCTGATATTGACAAAATTAAACTTATGGCTATGATTGAATTAGTTGTTAGCCTAGTTTGGTGAACAGTTCCAAAATGTCCGTGTAGATCTGCCTTTTTAGAAATGGGGGGTAACTCCATAAAATGTGTATTTAAAATAGCTCAGCCTAATATTTGGGAAGTAGGTATGATACTATGTTACGGTACAGTTGTAACGCCTTTGCGGATTTAGAAATCGATATCCTGATATGGCGAAAAGAGTGTGTTTCAAAAGGCCCTAAAATCGTAACAGCGTTAACGCAGCTTCATGTTATAAGTATTATTAACAACAAAACTCATACAATAGAAAGTTATTTAGCTTAAGAAGCTATAATATAAAACAAAATGCTTATTTATTCTCATGCAGCCATGTGGCTATCTAGATAAAATTGACTTTTGTGAATGGCAGAATATAAAATACAGACTTCATATTCGCTTTAGCGTAGACTCACTAAAATAAGACCTGACACTTACTCCTACTAATCAGTAGGAGTAAGTGTCAGGTCTTAATCAAGATTGCTAAGTAAAATAAATACAGCCAATATTTAGAAGTAGTGCTTTGCCTCAACAATCAACAAAACATAAAAACATTTAGGAATTTTTATTTTACCTTGATGATTATGCAGTTTAGTAAGATATGAAAATGGTATTATCTTATTTTTATAAATATTCTGGTTACCCCTTTAGCTAAGTTAATATGCCCATTGCCCGTGTTAGAAATTGTTAGTTGGAGCACATTTCTAACCATTATTATTGTAATTCAATAGTATTTCAACCCATGAGCTCGCGGTCGCCAATTCAATGCCATGTACATATGTATATTGGGCTAACGCAGCTTCCAGTAAATACACAAAAGTGTATAATATGTACACAATTGTAGGCTACAGCAGTTATTTTGCGTTTGTTAAAGTTTATTACAAATTCGAAAATAAAATAGTTTAAGTTATGATAAATGCTTGACTAAATAACTAATCATGTTATTTAAAGGACTTTGAAGTTTTGTGTACGTGTTTTTGTTCAGCGTTTCGAGTTGAGTAAGACGTTGAACAAGCTTTAAGATAAAGTTGGCTCTGTAAACCACTAGCAGATAATAATGCTGGTCATATTTCACCAGCTGAACCCCGATGAAACAGGGCGTAACGTAGACGTATCGCCTTGATTTATGAACTGTTTAAGTACCATTTAAAACTAACACTAGAAAGCCAATATTCGAGCATCTCCTAGATCATAATAATCCTTAAAGGAGAAATATGAGAATATTTCAAGAAAGATTTTCAAGACTCCTAAGTCAAACAATAAATCCAGTCATGAAACAACGTATGCTATTTAAATATTTATAGGGTTTAACATAGGAATTTATTGCAGCTGACGTACTTGGCTCGTTCGTTAGTATCTATGAGTAAACATTTTCAATTGTAAATTTAGTTCATGCCTACGGTGAATTTGGCAGCTATCCATATTGACCGGCAATTTGTCAGTGTCTTGAAGCTCCAATAACTTAGGCTGAAAGATAAGAAAGTTGGATATTCTCTTACAAACACGGAAATCACTTAGAAATGTTTACCGAATTCAACAGTTTATTAAAGCAGACGATTTGATCCTGCCGAGTATTCGATAGAAGCGCAAATACTTGTCATCAAAGATAGCATCAAAAGCTAAACAGTTTTGTTGGAACGTATTTAATAAGCGAACTTTGACTTCGAATCCGTCCGTCGAATTTCGCGTGACTGCCTCCAGCTGTGACAAATTGCATCTCAATTCAAACTGATTAAAGGAAAATAAGAGTGAGGAGCACTTGAAAAGTTTCATTATGTTGAATTCAGTGGAAACATACGTATGAGAGGCTATACTGTACGGAATACATTACTAGCGGAACGCAATTTGTCCCAACCCTACAATTTATGTGTACAACACGCTTTATGCAAAGGAAGTGACGAAAAAAGGAGCAAAACTTTTACCGTCTCGCATAATGAATACACGCAACTCTCTTATTATGACGATGTACATAATTAATTTTTGTGATGGATGCTATGGTGAAACTTGACGAGAATGACTGTAAACCTATCATAAGTTTAAATTAGCTACCCCTCACTTAGGAGAAAACTCGTTAAAACACTGCACAGCCTTTTGTAAGATTATAATTTTGTTACCCGAACATACTCGTACCTACTCGCGTAACTCATTTCTGACAAAATGAATTGACTTATTGACAGACATGAGGAGCTTTAATAACAGTAAATTCTGAACCCGCTTAAACTTGCAAGCTCGGTAAGCCCGGTGTATTTTACTTAAATGCGGATCGCCGTGTTACAGGATATTCGCTCAGTTTTGCTATATCTCGGTAATCTAATATTCTTGAAGGCATAAACGCTGACTAAGAGATATTATATAGTACTCCAGTCGTAGAATAGTTGGATGTTCCTCTTAGGCTCGGTATAAATTTAATCACTAATTAAACTTCGTCTAAGTTCTGGTATTAAGGCTAATTCTACGGATGAATAAAATTAACGGAAAACAATTTGAAGTTTATGTTTATCTAGCTTCTATTTAACTAAGCAGTATGGCTTAACGGCTTAGAATAACCATTATGAATAAATATCGTAAATTAATAATAAAACTTGGATAATTTTAGAACCTTAATAGCATTTTGATGATCACACGAGGTGAATAAATGTTACAAAATTGCTATTAAATAAATAATTGTATCTATACAAAGAGTTATAGTAATTGGGCTATTAAACATCAATTTACGCTTGATAATTACATTATCGTCTAGTAAATCATTTTGTATGAACAAAATATAACTTGTCTATACACAATTATTTGTATTTAATTTACGAGTAAGTGATTTATAACCCAACTAGATGCATTCTAAAAGTGTTATTACACGCCACACATATTGCATACCAACTGATTCTCGTATTGTTCGTATAACATTTCATTGATCTGTTAGGAGATGTAAGTTTGTTGCTATGATTATAAAATTCGCTGCAAGACAGAAATCGAAGTGATAAACATAAAGAAAATTGCACGAAATACTAAAATCTTTTCATCTTTTGAACTTATTTACCTTTTACTTTTGCATGTATAGGTACATGAATTATTATTGACATTGCCTGTCTCGTTTCAATCCATATAGCTATAATATTTCATCTCTCTCTTTTTTAACTAAATAATATTGTCGGCCCAGTACAATCAGAAAACCCCATAACCTTAAAATTAAGCGCATGTAAACAGCTGAAACGTCCATAAATAACCAGGAACGATTAACAAACCGACACATAGTACAGGGTACCGTAATATATTCACTGGCTGATCCCAATTTGTCTGACCTAACGCAATATTGGGCGCCGCTGATCCGTCCACTATAACTTGCCATATCTGTACCGGGTGTAAAACTTTATCTATACAACTGAAGCTTCAATCTACTGCTTTAACTTCCCCTTGGATAAATACTGAAGTTGCAATTTCAATAAAAGTTGTAACATTGTTTTTACAGGTTTGAATTCTATTTGAGCTATGTATTTTGAGGTAAATGTTATTGTAGAAAATAATATCAACTATAATTGTTCTTGATAACAATTTGAAATGATATAATTTATTCGTTATTGTAAATTTTTGCAAAATACAAGTAATTTATTCAATACTATGTTAAAATAATGTTAACTGACTTTAAAAATAGGATCTCCATTTATGATTGCCAGGTTCTAGAAAACCAAGGAGAAAGTTGAGCGTGTGAGTTCTTTACAGCCTGTCCTGTTTGTTTTATATTATGATCATGAGTGGAAGGCGTTGTAATCAAGATCGTCATCGATAGATGTACTACTCAATATATGTAGATTTAAACTGACCTGAACTGACATTTTAAATGCTGTTATTGCCGAACTATTCGAGTTGGGTATTTCAAGTTATTCACAGTTCATAACGTTAAACCAATGTTTGTGTATTGGGGGTTAGCGTTTTCAAATATATTTTGTTATTTTCAGTGCAATTTAAAAAACAAATTTTCATAAAAATATCTTCGTCGAATACTCATAAAGTTTTGCGTAGCCCTTGTACACGCACTAAAAGTCAAATATAAAATCCAATATTTTCCGTCTGTACGGCTGAACGATTGAGGAATTTAACGCAACTCGTATCGAAGGTTTTATTTGCATTCAACCCTTTATGTTACAGATAGATATTCAATTAAGCGAATAACGAGCAAAGAAAGAATTACATTGAGTGGACATTAAAAATAGTTGGGCAAGTGCAGCTTGTGGCACAAACGCAAGTGTGGCTTCGTTGAAGTTTCAGACGATTCAGCTGGTTCAATTGTTTTCCCATTTGGAAAACGGACGGCACATTCCAAGCTTCAGCTAACGTTTGCATATTAAGCGAATAATTGGATTTAAACTTGTTCATTGGATTATTTCTTCGTGATGCTGTGAATAAATCTTAATTTTAACATTATTACGTAAAATTTTTGACGAGTTGGTATCGAGATTTGATTAGGAGTATCTGGCAAAATTGTTCCAAGTATCAAACTTGATCGATAACATCAATACTTAATTAGATAATGTTATTGTATTTCATTAAGATCGAAAGCTTTAATTTGATAACGACAATAAAATTCTGATAATTGCGTTGCCTCTAAGGATATTTTTCCTCCCAGCTATAAGTAACTAAGTAATAAATTTGCAAGTATTTATTTATTTGATTTTATTTGCTAGTGAATTCATAAAATATATTAAAAATCTCGAATTAAAAGTGGAGTGTTACAAAAACAAATAAAATAATGATTAGTTCAATAAGTAAACGAACCTATCGTTTTTTATTTACTTTGATGCCTACTTGTTTCATTTGAATTTGTTTATTTTAGACAGATAATAAGAATAGACTGGTTTTATAAAATAAATTATTTTGTATAAAAGTATCTTAGCCGTACCTTTCCCGACTGATGGGAAAGTACCTATACTTTAGAGAAGATATTAATTTATTTTAGAACTTTTAGGGTTTCCAGACTATTTGAGAAGGCACTGCTGTTAATATTTGTGACAACCCTGAGATTACTTGTTTCTATGGTAGCTATGGGTTACGTGAGCTGCTGTCGTTGAAAAGTTGTAATATTATTAAAATATATATTTTGGTTAAATTTAATAATTTAACATAATAAAAATAGGCCACTGGAATGTTTGTAGATCGCACTATATCTGATATTCTTGTTACACATGTTTACATGTAGTTATGTAGACCTTTTCGCTACGGATACAGAATTTAGTTCAATAGTGCAATTAGCGACTTTATCTCTGCAACCATTCGATCGAATTTATTCAGTACAATAATTGTAATTCTACTAAAACCTGTGCCATTTTATTTTAAGATATAGGCTTCTCTTTGCTTATAGAATGATAATTAGCTGAAACCTGTTCTATTATTATTCACAAAGGTGCTGAGAATCCGCGTCTTATTTTGTAGAGTGAACGCGCTATTGGCTTGCCTAATATTTGTAATTGTGTACATTTAATTAAACAAACGCAATCTCAGACAAACGCCAGAACAGTTATGAATAAACCAGTCTAATTATGTTATTATACAATTATTATAATTAACTACAGTTCAATCAAAATAGCTTTCTATTTGATGGCAAAAAAAGAGGCAGAGTGTGTATTACACTGACATTTTTACATCTAGTTTTAGGTCCTATGTGATTGGGGGCAGCCTATTACTGTATCTCAAAGATTTTCCTTCAGTCTGTGTTACTACTAAAAAAATGCTAACAGAGTAAATCACTTTGGTGGACCCGGGAATCTGATCCAAAACCTCAAGTATAGCGGATCTCCTCGTCGCGACGCCAATGCCTCCACGCGACCGAGGTCTTTTAAAACCTCTACTAAAAACAGACTACTTAGACAGAATTTAAATACTTCGCAACATTTCTCGCATTTAAAGGCAGGCATTCGTGGAGCGTCCCTCTTGTCTAGCCGCTGGAGGTATTCTTATAAATTGGAAGACATTTACAATAATTTAGTGGGCATCTGCCAACCTTTATGTGCGGTACCTGGTCGAATGGACCTGGAATAAAAATATGTCATAATGTAACATATTAAATGTAATGGAAGGGTTAAACATTGTTTAGTGGAGTCATTTATTAGGGCCGTTTGTTTTATTTTCTTATGACTTCAGTGGAAATTATTTGTAACAAAGTAAAACAATTTTAATATTATGAATTATATTTTCCCATATAAAAACAAGAATTGACAAACAATGTCAAAAATGTTATTCGAACATTACTAACAATTGAGTCTAACGCTTGTTTCGAAAGGAAGTCTCATAAGAAACAATAATGTTGTAGATGATATCTAATTTTACAGCAAGGTAATCAAGTGTTATTAGCCTTAAACTTTTAGAACTAGATTGTGAAAAATATAAATAAATGTAGCTTAAATGTAGCTTATGTCAATTTTTCTCCCTTGGGCTCAGTACTTTTTGCTGAATTAAAGCTACCCTTTGTCCTTTTTTGCACTCCATACACCGTATGTGAATTTTCTTGATGATCGGGCGAGTAGTTAAGACGTAAAAGCGTAACAAACAAATTCACATTTGCATTTATAATATTAGTTGAACATTTTATTTTATTTTATTCTCGTGCTGGCATTATTTTTTTTTGAATGGCGTTTTAATGGACATTAGGCAATTTTAACAAGTTCACAACTGTTAAAATATAAAAAATAGTTAATATAATTAAGTCAAATAATATAAAGAGACTTTAAATTTCAAAGTCGATGAAACATGAGGCGAGCCGCGCCATTTCTATGAACAAGTATAAGATTTGAAATTAATTATTGTTGAATATTTATTATTGTATTTCTACAGGCGTACCTTCTAATGTTTCAGTCGATTTTATTTTCAAAGGCACAAAAGAAAACATCGCTATTTCATTATAATATCCGGTTGTAACGACTAGAGGTTGTTGTCATATGATAGAGTCTGAATAACGTTTGCGTAAATATCAGTAGTTATATTAAAATATTCTTGTTACCTTTTGTAATTCCCGGTTTTTGTTTGAGTTTATTTAGTCATTGGTAAAGAAAAAAACATGCATATATAATACAACGCTTATTTGTCGACTATTCAATGTGTTATATGCAAACAAGCTATAGCACGCTGCTTCACCCGTGTAGTAAAAAAAAAAATAAGCTTTCATTATTTATTTCTATGTATTTCTTAAAGCTCTTTATCAAAGCAAAATGGTTATGTTACTCTTCGTTCGTTTAAAATTCGTTGTTCGTTTGTTGCTTCTGTTAAAAGTAAATATCAGTTTGACTGTGAGTTTCTTGCAAGTATCTACTCATAAACCTTTGCCTGAATCTATCAAATAACCTTATCGTAGCTTTACGGCCACTCCTACAACTAACAAGTTAATGTTATCCGAAAGATAAATCGCATGCTGTATCACTCATGTTAGGTTAAAGAAGAAAGATGGCGAGACTTTTATCTTATAGATAAATTTTATCTGGAGGTGGTAGTACCAGCCCTTAGTAATCTTGTCTCTAACCAATAGAATTTACCGTTCATAAGTGTTACTTTGTGACCTAAATGAATAAATTATGTTTGACTTTAACTTTGACACTTATCAGTTAGGATTACATGCACTACTGTCAAATAAAGCTCTTATCAGTTAAGATTACATGCACTACTGTCAAATAAAGCTCCTATAAAACATCGCGTTGTCTGTCTGCAGTTTTGTTAGCTTTTGAACAAGGTTACCCGAGTCGCATCAAGCTACAAACGCTGTCTCAATATATCAAAAGCTAAACACCGAGTGCGATTGACACTCGTTTGAAAATCACAAAGGAAATAGTTGAACAAAGCTCGATTTACAAAGAACGAGATAAAATAGTTTTTTCGATTCCCTGTTCATCGATAAAGATACAAAAGCTTCCAGCAGATCAGTAGGATGACTAGAGTTTTAAGTAACGATAGTCGTTAGAAGTCACCTGGGACTATTCGATGCGTCCTCCCGTCAAACGGCCAGGACACACGGGAACATGGCAATTCCGAATCATCGGCTTCACCACAATGAGATAGACGCTTTTAGCGGAATTAAAACGTGCAATGGACCTTGTACATGTTTTATTGATATTAACGGTGCACCGTTGCATTGCGAAATGTCATATGCATTTTTAATGGTGAATCTTTAAAATCCAATCAGGAATACCTACATATTTTTTATATAAATACCTCTTGTTTTTGAGTTGTATATGTCCACGATGATTATATTTAATTTTTTTATTTTACTTATGTGTATATTGTATATAAATATAAAATCTGCCAGATAACAATAAATATTGTTTTATGAAATATGGAGTGTGAGTTGATATTGTACATAAAAAGTACTGTTTCTGTATAATAATTTATTTTTGCGACAAATATATTAAAAATATAACTATAAGTTAAAGAAATACTTTTCACCTACCGATATGCAGTTATTGATGTTTAAAATTTAATTACCCATATTAACAAAGTTTCGAGTCATTATCATGTTTTAACGCAGAACTCAAGAGCTATAATTAAAAGTTGCGCAAACGAGTTCATTAAAATTTTAAACTGAATATAATGTATGGTCGACCGACGAAATGTATGGCTGGTCATTTGAGCTTTAAACTGATTATTGATGAAAATTCGATTCTGCTTCGGACGTGTAGCTTTCACGCTTGGTTACGGATTTGTCGTCCGTCTGACATACAGTAAATAATAGCATTTAGAAATTAATTCGTTGATTGATATATTTGCGTATTTGATTATTACTTTACACTCCAGCTATTTATTGACAGCATGTGTGAATATTATTGTACTTGCATTTTGGATTGTCTGTCAATCTTGCGTGTGATTTGATTTACTTCACGCAAGTATGATGTACTCATAACCGTGGTTGGTCGTGAGATATGACCGTGTTCCAAACTCTTCATAAACCTTTCATTTTAACATCGGATTTACTAGTTTTATTCAGCCAAATCTGTCATAGTGACGTTTACTAATCGATTATTTTACTTCAACTGCAATCGATGTTTAATATAGTTTATGCGTCACACTGTTAAAGAATAAAAATGGCTTTGCAACAGTGAGTACATAGAAACAAACTAGCTTGCAAGTTACATAGTGCACAATCTCTCAAGCAATTTATTCGCAGTCAACTTAAGTAGACGTGTTCCTAGTATTTGTTACATGTCAGGCACGAGATAGTATCAGCTGTTTGTGTTACAATCTAGTACTAAGCATACGTACTTATGTACTCATTTTATAAATGGGAAAGTGAGATTGTTTCTGGGGTTTTAAAACTCGGAGAAGAATACTAAAAACTTTTTGCGAGACTCTCCGCCATTGACGTAGCGCGGGAATTTTTCATATTTGTATTAACTATTTATAATTATTTTCTGTTTCAGGTATTTCACAATCTTGATGTAAATACAAGAAGTGATTTGCTGTGGAAAATTCAAAATTCTGTTGTGGTAAGTATTTTTTTATTTATCAAAACAGAAATAAGAATAGTATTGAAATTGGTTCACTAAAATCTGAAACTGAATATACTACAGTATAGCGACACAATATTTGTTAATAGTAAACTCCCGCGGCTTCGCTCGCGTAAGTAGTTTACAGTAACACATTTTAAATCATAACACGCTGTGTATTTGGAGAATACTTTTAAGCGATGCAAATGACAATCCAATGACAGCTAATTGTATTTTGCAATGTTTTATTATAATTATTATAAATGAATAATGTACCTAATTCGGTTTCGTCTAATATAAGAAACACATAATTTGTCAGCTGATTGATATGGAATATATAGCCGTTATATGTTAATATTTTATATCGCTGTACTTTAGTTGTACATGACTTTAATTAAATTAGACATCTTGTGATATAATCTGACTTAATATTGGTAAAATCGTATTAATAAAAATATTTGTAGAGTGGCATGTAGTGCAGTTAGTATTCATTTGGTGAAGTTAAAAACGGTTAACTCTAATGATGTCAATCTTGTTAAACTTTGTTATTATTTTGGATCATGACTTCATAAGGTAATACAGAATTATGTTTCATAAATGCCAATAAAGTCACGCAAAGACCGCGTAGATAGCAAAAAAGAAAATAAATAATTCCTGCATGCCTGATGCAGGAAATATTTATTAAAATCCCTTTGGAAAATAACTATTTATTACTTTCATTAATGTTCCTATGCAATAACAAGAATGCGATTAAAATATACGCAGACGCAGTTCTAAATTCAAAATAAACAAAGTAAAGAAGTTTTATTTCGAATGGCACGAACTTATTAGTTGAACGCCCGGCTGCAGGCAACAGACCGTAGCGCGTCACGCTCTGCCACCGTTTTATTTTTTAATCTGTGCCAAAGTTTTGTATTATTCTGACATTACACTATAAAATTACTCAATTAACGGAGTTATATACTATTATAGTTTGCGATTTTTACTGACAATGATGGTACATTTATTTAAATGTTCACCATTACCAGTTTATCCGATGTTCGAGCTTTTTCGGTGGCAAATACAGTATGTACATATGTACATACTTTATGTTCAATTGACTACAGGGCACTGTCACCTAGTCGGTACAACGTTTGCTGTAATTTGATTTGCGGTTCGATACCTATAATAGGACTTGAATTTATTAGATCCACATATTATTGTTCAGACAGTGGATGTTATGTGTTTTAACAATTATCCGTTTTTAGGACTGCTAAATAAATATCGAGTTAAAAGTTTTCATGTTCTAAAGTTATAAATAAATTTCTTATATAAAACATTAATTTCGAATCATTAAAGAGCAATCGCGAAATATATAACTATTATGACAATAATAAAACTATCTTTATTTTTACAACCGAATCTAAATCGCCACATTGGTTTGTGTAATGAATATCCTTTCTCACTAGATTTGCATCTTAATGTTTAACCACTTAACTAACGATTTTTGCATTCGAGCTATGCCATCAATAAGTTAAATTAGTTAGAAATTTAATTAAAGTTGTATTCGAATTTTATTTACCGCCGTTATACATTTAAAAATAGAATCTAATTATAGGCCGTACTCAAATAAAAGTTCTTAAAGAACTGAACAATTCAATTAACAAATTTGAAAATATTAATTCAAAATAATTGTTTGAATGTGTTGATACATACTGTCTCTCAAAAATATACAAGCATAATATCGGAGCGTTCGTACAGAAATAGGAGAACAAAAGGGGAAGTCTGAAAAGTATTTTGAGCACGTACCTCCGCGCTCGGCAATGTGGTCAACGGTGAGTTTTAATTAATTTTGGAAAATTCTATCGGTAATCACCACCGCACCGCACTAAATGCGACACCATTCTTTTTACAAATGTACTTTTTGTTTGTCAATTGTCTATTTACTGTATAACGATTTCTTTTAAAATGTACTTTTTAACTGTCCTACTTTAACAAATCTAATAAGTATAAAATCTATAAATGTTTTTGCCGCAACTCTTTTTCTGCTTTTGTGTGAAAGTCTATAATGTTTATTGGATATGGCTATTTTCGGTCTGCAGGTAGAAAGTCTATAAAAATGTCTGCATATCTAGGCGCATTTAACAGATAGCCGCGATACTTACTAACTATATTTAAAGTTTCTACTTCTTAAAAGATTGCTATTAACACAGTTATATTCGGCTATGTTGAAAATTATCTGCCTACTCATGTCCGAACAATGCAATTATATTATTTGATCAGCCTACTCTCGAGCGATTTAAAATTCACGACCAGAAACATCTAGAAGAAAATAATTGTCCGATTGGTCTTCCCTGTCAAACCTCAAGGAACTAATTTTATTGTAGTTCTCTAGTCTAAGACTTAACTTATACAATAGATAGCAAAGCATAATTCATTCATACCGGTACTTTTCTTGAATTGACCGGTACTTTTTAACACCAGGCAAGGGTTTTTTACAGATTTTATAAAGTTGTCTAGCTTTTGCTAATACTCACTGTTACACCTTGTTTATTGTTAATACAGCTTCTATTTAATTTTGTACCTGAGGTACCCTCTAGAGTTTTCATTACCCGCACTGATTAAGTTACAATGCGAAAATAATGTGCCCACCGCACAAGTATTTATTGAGGTTTCAACTCAAATTTTCACGTGCAAGTTTCTGTGGTATTAATTAGAAAACAGGATTGAATTACTTCAACATTATTCATTTAGCTAATGTAATAAGATAGCTTTTATCAGACAAGACTGCGGAATGAAGAATATAGGAGCCTTGCTCCCTTAAAATGAGCCAGCCAAATTTGTATCTAATTTATTTTGTAGTGCTCGGAATTAAAATTCAAATGGAATTAGGTTTTGTATTGAGGTTCTAGTCTAAATTATGGAATAGCTGTCTAGACTCCTTATCTGGGTTTAGTATCTAGATAAGAAGTAATTTATGTAGGTTTTCATTTTGTGCTCTAGTCAGGTTTTATATTTTTAAATAGATACCATTTTTGAGATGCTTTTTACTAGGTAGGTTAGCTCCGTGTAAGATTAAATTTATTTATAAGGTAAGTAAATAGGTTCTCTTATTTCTATTCATATTTACCTGCCTGTTGCCTGGCATATATGTAACACATATGAATTTTGTCCATATATAAATGTATGATTATGGGTTTGATTCCCGAGTGAAATAAATAAGTACGTATTATTGGGTCTGTTAGAAAATGTTCAGGAGAAATGCATGGCTTAGAAATACGCTAGTAGACTATCATTTTTTAACTATTTATGTCAAATCTTAACATTTCCCAAACTTTAAGTCTCATCAAAAATAAATAAGATACAATCGTTTCCAATTCAGAAGTACGTCTTCATGTAAAAAGACAGTGAAAGGATGCACGATACAAACTGTGATGTAACCGCTATTTAAACGCTGCTGTCCGAGGGAGATAGCGACGTATCCCCGCTACAGCCCCACTTTTTTTTATATATTGTACAAGATCAAAGAAAGTGAACTACCCTATTTCATTTATGCTTTGCTAAGTTAGGTTCGATATCTCTATTTCGATTCTTTTATTTCGCACAATCTAAAACATAGCAAGCAAAATTTATATATGTAATAAATCCCTGTCTAACCCTTTAGACGCGAATGAATATAATCATGTATGTATGTTATCTATTGGGAAGCCTTATGCTCATCTTAATAATCTTGAAACATAGTATTATATTGTATACACAAAGATTTTCAGATGATGAGCAGTCTACCTTGAAAAGGAAATAACAATGAACCAAACTCGAGTAAAATATTATTTAAGCACCAAATACAAACAAGATCTTTAGTCAAATATACATAGAACAAAGGAGGCAATAGAAAGATGATTAATTAAGATTATCTCAGTTTATTTTATTATCCGGAGTACTAGTTTGTCTCTCACAATTTATAGTTGGGTCGGGGTGTATCTTGTCGGTCGCTATCAAATAAATGAGCCCGTTCGGTTTGATACATGTGAATGGGGATCGGAAAATACCCGCCAACAAATAAAACGAATCAAACTACTATAAAGGCAGCTACTGAATCAGTGAACTGACGCGAGGGATGGACTATTTTGTTTAAAAAATCGACTAATTACTTTAGTTAACTTCAATTTTTTAGCTTTTTTACTAATGGATGTGAATTCAGTGTGAGTTTGCACTTTATTTGGTTTAGATATTAACATTTTTGAATGTATGACTTTATACGCTTTGTGGAGATGTTTTTATAGTTGAAAACTTGGTAAAGCCAGTTATCTGGATTTTATATGAACATGTAATGTTACAATTCTAAAGTTAAACAATAATTCAAGAGAACTTGTATTTTCAAACTGCCGAACTTGTCGATATCGCTTTTCGGTTAGCACTATTCGGAGCCAAATAATGGACACAGCTTAAGAAGAGGGTTACTATGATATTATTGCCGTTCAAATTTAAAACAATAAAAAGTTACTGTTTATTTCATATGAAATGCGTATTTATTTTTTAATTCGAATTCCAAGTGTTGCATGCTCTATTAACCATAGATTGCCATTAACAAGGCCTTCCTATCTATAAATGAATCTATAATATAATAGTTCAATGCTTTCGTCACCAGTTTAATAAGTATTTCGTTGTTTGCTACACTATATAGATAGGCAGTTGTTGCGAGTTGAAAAGTCTTATAACAAGGTCAGTAAACTAAAAGTAAAATGCTGTTTACCGTAACTGTTTTACAATTAATTAAGCTTAGGCTAAGGTTTATAAAAATTAGACCAATGAAAGCTTAATACAAACCAAATAACAACTTGTTTTAATAAATTGAATAGAATGTTTCTACAAAATCACAAATGCACTGAAGTCGTGTGATATACACGAATGCGCCACATTTCATTTCAAAATTAAATTAAGTCCATTTGGTTCGACACACACGTGTTACAATACATTTTATTTCAACATAAATTTAATCCCGTACGAAATACTTCATACGGTTACCAATTTCCGCCCCTTAGGTTCGGGAATGGCGATCTAAAAAGTGGAAAGCCATCGACAAAGCTGGCTGGCAATTAAGAGCACTATTCATTCAACCGGTGCGCGCCCATAAGTTTGGACCTAACCCTTTATCGCCGCTACGTTTGCCGGTATTTTGCACACGCCTGCCGCATAACTTTGCTCAAAATACCGGACAACATATTGAACCTTATCTCATTTCTAGCATTTTAAATATACTTTTCTTAGTATGTTGGACGAAAACTGTTTTTGCAATGACAGCACACACCAAGAATGTTCATGCGGAATTCCTCGTCCCTTTTATTTTTAAACTAGATATTTAAATACTTGTTTGTCTGAACTTAGTGTTGGCGGCGTTCCCAGCAATTGTCCCGAATGCCTGAAATTCGCACGTCAAATTAGTCAACGCGTGCTAGCTTTAATTTTGGGTCCAAACACAATAAAAACTTATCGGCGCATGCCGTAATAAACACAAATTAAATATTATCGGGTGGATCCCTTAAATTGTAACTACAAATTAAAACTTAGACTACTGATTTATATTCAGTCCGTGAATTAGTACTGTCAGTAGATAACTACTGATAGTTAATGATAACTAATTTACGGGGAGCTGTGATTATTTGAAATGCTGTTGGGAAATGTAATAAAGGTAGGTAAAGAACTTGATCAATCCCTTGATTAGTTCGTTGAAAATAGGGGCTATTTGCCTAAGCCTCCTGGGGCCATTAGATTTCACTCAATTACGAGCCCAAAACGAACCCAATTCCTTTCCAACTTGCGATCATCGATTACGTAATATTATGTCATTATTTGGATCATAAAGGTTTTATAAAAACGAACGAACCGAAAATATAACCATAATATTTATAAACTGCTTTAGCCACAAGCTGTTCGCTACGACTTTCTTCTCATACTTAAAGTTTAATATCCTGTATGTGTCTTTTTCCATCTTGTGCTTTATTTGTGAAAACTTTAAATAGACAGTTACGTTCGCATTTATGGTATAGATGTTGGTACAGCTCGGTTTCAGCCAAGTTCTTTTAGGTTATATATGTCATTTCACTTTCAAATGCAATTAAAGAATCTCATACTAACCTCATCTGTGTATGTATAAATGTATGTCTTCATACATAAATTCTCTCACATTTGTAAAATGTTAAGTGTATTTTATTACTGTTTTAGGAAAAGGTGTAGACTACTTCATTTTCAGTAAAGATCATACTCAAGGATCTGTACTTTAACTGATCGTTACTTCTAATGTAGTCTCATTATTACATACATATAAAAACCTTTAAACAGGATTGAAATTTATTCTCTAAGGTCAAATTTGCTTTTGATTAAAATTTACGCATTATGTTCTGTCCGGCTTTAAAGTTATTGGCAAGCATTTTTTTTAAATATGCACCAAGAGCCCAAGCTATACTTGCGCTTTTATAACAGGGATGTGTGGAATAATAAAGATTCATATAACTACAAGATAACATTATTACTTAATTTTTAAATGCAATTTATAAATGCGTACCTGCCTGTTGGCTTGTATTATTTTTACGAAACAATTTATTGTTACGTAGAAAAAGTACAAAAAAGCAACTTACTTTTTTGTACTCTTTATTTTTTTATACAGATAGTTTATCGGCCGCTAAATGTAGCAGTAGGTATAATTATTTTTTATATCTCTCCATTAATTGTGGACTAATTCGACATTTACTCCTGCAACACAATTTACTAGCGCAAGAGACAGGCAAATCCGAATATGAATTATTTTGCCAAATAAACCAAAATAAACTAATTCTTATTCACACATCACGTACATCCGTGTAACATATTCGTGTAATGCAGTCGTAACAAAAGGTAGCATACAGTGCCGTACGCCCATTTCAAACTTCGGACCACAAATGGTTTGAGGCAAATTGTGCTTCCAACGCAGCAAGGTTATTGCGCTGCACATCGCGACACCTGTATCTGACACTACAGGACTTGACACCGCAATATTACACTTGTTGTACACACAATACATACGCTTCAGGCAAATTTTGAAGCTATTGGGAATCAAGTCTCTTTGTGTGTGTGTGTATGTGTGTCTGTGAGGGTGTCTATGTGGTCATAAGAGAAGGAAAGGGGTGAATTATATTTTTGTGTTGCCGTGTAAATGGATGTTAACGAAAAACGAAAGGCGTTATAATTTGATGCATATGTTGGTCTGTCTGTGATTTCAAGCGTCCAACGTATTGATAGATTTCAATAAACTTTTACATTAGGGAGCTAGTTTACTTGAGTTAGTTGTAACATTCATGTGTCAAACCAGGCAATAAGCTCGATAGAAGGCAAACTACCCATCTGAAAACTATGCATAACTGGTAAAAAAACGATGCCTAGCTGCAAAGCTGTCGTAACGCGCCTAGTCCGTTAGACTTCTGCCTAATCCTTCTGCCATTTATAGGCGAGATGATATGCTTTACTATATAATAATCAGTGGAATGGCAGATTACAATTATCCTCTGAATAGTATATCATGGTATACAAAGACAAACAGTGGACATTCAATTAAGGAGTATTGTCGGAGTTGTGCCAGCAATATCTACGGTGACTGCTTAATAATACCAGTTATTAGCTCTGTCTAGTTTATAGGTTCTGGGTACACAGAATCCGAAATAGACGTCGAATAATTTGTCAGTATAACAATAAAGTAAGCACGATGAATACTAAATATAGAACCTAAAATATTAAATATACCTCGATGGCGTAGTGGTTAGTGTAACCGACTGCCACGCCTGAGGTCGCGGGTTCGATTCCTGCACAAGTCAAACATTTGTGTGCATGAACATGGATGTTTGTCTTGGTCTGGGTGTTTCTATGTATATATAATATGTGTGTATTTACAAAAAAAAGGTATATATGTATCCATTGCCTAGTACCCATAGTATAAGCTCTGCTTAGTTTGGGCTAGATGATGTTGTGTGTATGTGGTAGAATATTATTATTATTATTATATTATTTTATTTGCTGACGATAAAGAGCTAACAAAATCAAATCTTGGCTATTATAATTATTAGTATAGCGGCCAAGAGAAACATCAGTTTTACGAATGAAAGATTGCATTATGATTCTTACTATTTCTGGTTCATTAGAGAAGTAGACCTGACGTGTCCTTCTTAGAGCTAGGTGTAGAGAAAACTTATTATCTCAGTACGCAATACCTATAGTATCTTAAAACTTTAGCAGTGTCAAAATGCATGAGCAGACACTCGGGACTACGGCCGCGAGTTACGCATCTACGCCATTGTTTTGTTTGTGAATAGAGAAAATATTAGGATTTTAAGTAACATTATTATCTTTAAAGATATTAAAATATAATATTGTTTGTAAGACTGAAAGCAGAGCTGAGTTAAGTCTGCTATTTCTGTAGTGATTACTATCCAGCTTATATTAACTACAGACTTCAGAAGCATAAAGGAAGTTTTCTACATACATGAATATCCAATTTCCTTTGTATTGACAATCCTTTTAGCTTTATTATAATAATATTCTCGAGGAGTACAAAGATGGCTTAGTTTTAAATGAACGAGCGCTTGATACAGTTTCCGAGTAGCTCTTTTGCTTCGTCGACAATATTAATTGGATTTTGATTCAATATCCAGTGTCGACTTTACTTGAAACGCTTTAAGAATTTTGAATCGCTTAAAGTTTATTGATAAAAGTTGCAGATAACACCGTAAGTATTTATAGATTCTTTCTATTTATTGATAAAGAGACAAAATCTTTCGCACACTTGTATCTATAATAATTAATATGGAATTGTGTGTTCGATGTATTCATTTTATAAATGTTATAATAGCTATATAAAACTCTTAACTACAGTATAGCTAGTCATTGTTATGTACACCGTAAGTGTCATACACATCACATAAAATACTATGTAGCGAAAGTGTAGTGTGTGTATTAATATGGATATATAATATGATTGTGGTATTAAATAAATAAATTAACGACCGTACAAGAAAATTATTACCAAATATCACATAATTATTTAAATAGTTAATACAAACAGGATCTGAACTATGTAACGAATAATCCAATAATTGGACTTTTATCTTACTCTTGCCACTTACCTGGTATTTTTAATTGAATTGCGGACATGAATTTTGCCAACCCTCTGATCTAAGAGCGGCCACTTTTGCATAACTACGTAGGGTACCTAATCGAATCTGTAATAGGTACATACATACATGCGTAAAATTACGTACATACATATGTAAGATTTCAGCTTCTTGGTATCTATTAATTTAAAATATTAGCATTATATATTTGCCCCTGTAGTTATTATAGGTTTATATTAACTTAAAACATAATTTATTTCGGAAAATGCCTTATATTTGTTTTCAAATGAAACTTTTCTTATTGTGGCAATATCCTGCCCTAAAAAATTTGGAAGCGTATCAGTCGACTTTTTGTTCCGTATTGGAATCGCACACACAATACTGCGTTGGTGCTCATGGACGGTACCATTATATATCTAGTGTAGTCAGGGTACTAGTGTCGAGGTGAACTGTTAATCCATTGCGACACCCGTGGAGACACTGATCCATGTTGATTGACTAGCGTACTGAGCTGTGAACTCACTTTTCTTATTTTTAACGGTCACGGTAGTTTATTACTCGATATCCCAGAAATATTTATTCTGTATTGGGTATTTAGGTTATATATGCTGAGCTGCTATTCAATAATGCATAGGTAGTTTAAGTACATGGCATAATAAACCGAAATCACCACTAAGACTTGTCCAGGAGGTCGGAGCCTGGTGATCTGTAACACAGGTTTTTACCTACTATAGACACCAGCCTCTCACAAAGGAATGAGAATTCAATTGTATTGTATTATATAATAAGTACTTACCTTTCTGAAATAGGAAATAAATATCTTTATTATTATAATTATATTATTATTAATAACGGGTTTGGAGCCTATTACGCTCCCTCATGGTCGCGTAAAGTTGTTAAGGCCATCTGAGCCCAACAACTAATAAACACAGAAAAAAAGGTATTCAGTAATATGAGCATTGCGACATCAGTACCTAGCCTAGTATTCAATATCATTGGCGTCGAAACTCTCACACAAATAAGCTCTATCTTACAGTAAGTCATTTATTGCCACTTTTTATACTAAGACAGTTCTGATATTTATTGGCTGTAAACTGTGTTAATTTTATTTTTATTTTGAGATAGTTATGAGGTAAGTGATCGGTTTTGAATCTTTGAAAACGTATGAGATATTTAATTAATTTAATATTAATATACGACGCTGAATCAAAATATATACCTACTGTCTTTAAATCTTTGCATTTAACATTCCCTCCCTTTGATGTGACAGAGAAGGCTCTGAATAGAAACCATTCAAATTATAACCTCGACATAAATAAATAGATTTGTGGAGGCTGAATAATTAAGTCTTTATATATATTTATTCGAAGCCATAACAAGTATGAATACGTACTTACATAATTATGTACCCATGCGGAAATGTTTTCAGATGTCTGTAATTATCCTACATTCAATCTTATTTCAGCCTTAAACTTTAACATTTTGTTTGGTTTGTTTATTTCTCGTCTTATCCAGTTAGTTCACTTAAAGGCGTAGTATAAGTTAGAGAAAGTCGAATCTTTTTCATGAAAGACCATGTTCAAACGTGTTGTCTATTTTTGTTATTTAATTTACCTTTGCTTTGTTCTTTTTCTATTGTCTTTTTATAGTATACCGGCTGGAAGGCTGCAGTAATACAGATAAGTTTCAAAAGAAATACTTCTTTTAATCTCATTTTCGTTTAAACAACTCTGGCCTTTAGACCTGCAGGATATTATTATTGGCAGAACTTCTATCTTCTATCTTCTTCTATCTTGTTAGATAACGAGCTTTAAAGAGCGTGTTTATTTTAGAAATTGTGTAATTTTTATCTAACTTTCACTCTTTCGATGTAATGAATTGGAACTTCAATCTACAAAATTACCTCTACCGTCAGTTGGCGGTGTAAAAGTTTTTATTACCAAGAATGCCAAAATTTGATGTCTGGTTTTAATATTGTACGATAACAATATCGATTAACTTCTGTAGAATTCTTTACGAAAATGTTATTTTCTCAGAGAGCTTATTTTGTTATACCCATTACCTCCGTTGGAGAGAGAATTTATTTTAAGTAACATACTTAGTTTGTGTCTTCGTATTTGTAGAGTATATAAAGATCCATAAACAAGCTGACATGCGCCTTTTTAGATTAGATTCAAGTGTACCTTGAAACTACAAAAACAAGCAATAAAGTTTAATCATTGTTACGCGTGTGTAGTGTTATCCACGAAGTATGAAGTAATTCACTTCCCACAGTTGACTCTTACAAATAGTGTGGGAAAATAAAATGCTGATAAGTTCCATTTACTAAATAATATGTCTAATGATTTAAATAGAACACATTTGGGACATAACATTATGGGAGCAAATAAAAGGCAAACATTCCACAAAAAAAAAAAAAAACCTTTTAGGGTTTTTATTTGGCCGTGCTATTTCTATCGTAGTCAGTGGTTCTTGATACAAGAGTGTATTCACATATTGCAGTATGGGGAACATCCCATGGCTCGATGCGCCTCGCCTCGCTGAGTGGGCAAGTGGTCCCGTACTGCCGCTGCCGATTCACTTAATTGGTAAATCTTAGCTGATGCGGCTCTTTGCAATTAAGGCGAGATTCTATGCAGTTAGTGCGGATGAGCGGGATTTAATGCAACGCTTCGAATTAGAGAGTGCAGTTAATTAATTGAAAATCCTTACTTACATGATTGGAAACTCGTTGTTCGTATTACGTTATTTGTAAAACTGGATGTTACAGTAGGTCGGAGATTTTCATTATAATAGGTACTTGTTTCAACTATTCCGCTAGCAGCAATGTTCATTTGATGGAAATTTGTGACATTCCTTGGATGTTGCTTTGAAACAAATAGTACAATTGAAAGGTAACAGCGTTCGAAGTATTTGCAAATTCGCTGTTTCTTGGATGGTCTTTAATTAAGAAATTCAAAATCTTTGAAGATGTAAATGTAACCAGGTTAGTGATGGCCCGGTAAAACGTCTGATTGTTCTGAATAGCAAACGAGCCCGTCAAGAGAAACTTTGACCGAGACCTTTGCAGTGTTTGTGCTATTGATCGCGTTCGTTTGTAACGGATCAAGTTTGTAACATTCGCGTCACGTGCCGAGTTGTCCGGACTACTACGTGTTTGTTCGCGAGCCTATCACGGATACTTAATATATTATAGTTATCAGAGGCGCGAAATCAATTATTGGAACGTGATGTACTTATCAACTATGAAATTCTGATTTATTTGGCTTCGGGTGAGATTTCCCTTTTATCTTGACTTACGCTCTCATATTAGGTTCTCATATAACTATTAATATTATAAACTGACTTATGTAATATGATGAATACTATTCGTGACCTCGTCTGCTTAGCATGATGAACTTTAAACAGGGTTGAAATTAAACAAATTTATACGGATTTTATCGCGCTGTTTATTTTTTTTAAACACTATCATTACATAATTTTGAAAGTCTACCCGTGAACATGGCTGCTGAAAAGCAACGGAAACGTCGGGGAAGGTATAAAATTAAATCTAAATAGTTTTGTAATTTTAATAGGTTAAATAGAAGTAAACAGTAACTAGTAAAGTGTTTAACAATAGTTGTTTAATGTTTTAAAATTATAATAATAATAATAAAATTATAGACCGATAACATGCCTACCGACGGTCTATAAACTTCTTACATCCATTTTGAGATCTAAACTTTCACTACATATTACAGCAAACAAAATCATGTCTGTATCTTAAAATGGATGTAGAAGTGGGGCCTGTGGTACTAAAGAGCTACTCCTAATTGACATGACCATCAGTCAATAGGTACGCCGCCTTAGGCAAGATCTTGCGACATGCTGGATAGGTTATAAGAAGGCCTATGACTCTGTACCACATGCATGGCTCTTAAGGGTGCTGGAATTGTATAAAGTTGATGCAACTCTTTGCACTTTCTTGGAGTCATGTATGAGGCAGTGGAGAACGGTTTTACGCTATCCAGGATGTCGCCAGATCGGGGAAAGCGGTGTATCTCTCAAGATCAAGCAAGGTATATTCCAGAGCGACAGTTTGAGTCCCTTATGGTTCTGTCTAGCACTGAACCCTCTTAGTACTTTACTGAAGTGTTGGATGGTCAAGTTATATCCCACCTTCTTTACATGGATGCCTTAAAACTATTAGCCTTCACCAGAACCCAACTGACAGCGTTACTTAAGGTAACAGAAACCTTTAGTAACTCCATCAGGATGGAGTTTGGTGTTGACAATTAATGTGCAGATATGTATGTAAAGCAAGGCAGGTTTGTGGAATCTAATGGGATTGAACTCTCAGATTTCACTAGACTTAGATATCTCTCTGCAAACGAAACCTATAAATATCTGGGTATGTCACAGGCTTTAGGTATCACTGAGGATGTTATGAAACGGACGTTGCAGGAGCGCTTCTGCGGCCGCTTGAAAAAAAAACTGAAAAGTCTTTTGTCAGACAGCAACAAGGTGCGCGCCTAAAACGGTTGGGCCATGCCGATCCTTATGTACTCCTTTGGCATAGAAAATTAATGCATACTTAGATGGACGCAAACGGAATTAGATGTCCTGGATAGAAAGGTCCGTAATCGTTGACTGCATACCGAATGCATCACCCGCGTTCCTTGTTAATTTATTTATTTATTTATTTTATTTATTTATTTTAAGGAAACTCTACAGCTTTTTTACACAGATACATTACAAATTTTCTTAAGACTAACTCTAAGCCTATTACAGAGTTCCACGACAATCAAATATGAGGTAGAAAATTGTGATTTCTAAATTACACTCTAAGTTATAAGTTTTACATAATAAGAGTACTTATCAAAGAGACAAAAAGTATCAGTAACAGGAGTTTACGATCAAGTCACGAATAATGCTGTTTTTAAATCTATTTTTAGACAAAAAGAATATATCAATTTCGCTGCATCTATTGTTGTAAGTTCGAAGCAATCGCGCTACAATTGAGTTGCTGCCATAATTTGTGCGGTGATGAGGTACCGAGAATAGTGTAGTATTCCTAGTACGTCTTTTGGGTGTATTGAACTGAATGGTGGATAAGAGCGTAGAACTGTCAAAGCCACCGCGCAATACATCAAATAGGAAACACAAATCCAGCATAACGCGCCTATCAACAAGAGGCAAAAGTCGATAGTGCCTGCAGTCGTCTACATAATCGTCGTGGCGCTTACGGGTTTTAAAGTTCAAGTGCTTAATAAAACGTTTTTGAACGCGTTCAATTTGTTCAATATAGATTTTATACTGAGGGGACCAGACAGAGTTACTGTATTCTAAGATGCTACGAACGTAAGCATAAAAAATTGACTTTAAGGTATTAATTTTTTTAAACGGTGCACAAGTGCGAATTATAAAACCTAAATTACGGATTGCTTTTTGTGTAATGATTTCAGTATGTTGTGAAAGTAGCATCTTAGAATCCAGCAGAACTCCCAAATCACACACAGACTGCACCCTTTCAATCAAGCAGTTGCCGAATCTGTAGCCATATTTTATAGGGTTGTTCTTACGACTAAAACTGATTACCTGACATTTATTGATGTTCACTGTTATATTATTTCTTTCATAGTATTTACACAACGCATTTAAATCTCTCTGAATTATTTCACAGTCAGTACGAGAGCGAATACGTAAGTATATTTTTTTGTCATCTGCGTACAGGAGATGGTTAGCGTAAGTAAAGCAGTTGTGGATGTCATATATATATGCACAATAAAAGAGAGGACCGAGGTGCGAACCTTGTGGCACACCGGAGGGAACATCAATAAAGTCAGACTTGAAGCCACCTACGACCACAGCCTGAGAGCGATTCGAGAGATATGAGCGGACCCATCGAAGCAGATCGCCACGAATACCTAAACTTTGTAACTTTCCTAATAAGATAATGTGATCAACGCGGTCAAATGCCTTCTCAAAATCCGTATATATCACATCCACCTGGCCTGACCTTTCCATTTCACATAGAACGTAGTGAGAGAAAGTTGCCAGATTTGATGTAGTTGATCGGCCCTTAAGAAAGCCATGTTGACTGTGAGGAATACCGGCTGATATAACAGGATAAATATGGTTGTAAATAATTTTTTCAAACATTTTACCTAGTGTATTAAGAATGGATATAGGGCGATAATTTTTTATCTCAGATTTAGATCCTTTTTTGTGTATTGGTATAATATGTGCTTTTTTCCATATATACGGGAAAACGCATTCACGCATTGACTTATTAAAAAGCAGTGTGATAGGATATACTAGACTTTTCGCGCAGTTGGATAAAAATATGGCAGGTATTCCGTCACAGCCAGGACATCCCGTGAAAGTGTGGGAGTCGCGGTTTTTTAAATACCAAGGCCCCTTCACAACCGTGAGGTGTGCAATCTCAGAGAATATTTTCTCCGAACCGATGTGGGCATGCATCGCGATGTAGTCGCAGTGGATACGAGCTTTACCCCGCTTGCTCTGGCTAAAGAGAACTGGCGCAAACCCGTTATACATGGAACTGACGAGCGCAGGGATGTATGAAAAGGAATAGAGCTGCATGGACGCTTTTTTCGGGCCCTGAATGGGCCCGACATAGATTTTCAGTCATCGGTGTCCTAGCTACGATTCGGCGATCTCTTCGCCTCAGAGAAAAGATCGCCGGTCTCAACTGAAGGTTTTGTCTGTGCAATTATGGACGAAGTTGTCATGACGAACAACTACCGGAGATATATCCTGAAGGATGGGACGGTTGACATATGTTGGGCATATCACCAGCACGGAGAATTTCTCAGACATATTATCTCCGGTTGTTCTCGTCTTGCCAATGGAGAGTATTTGCATAGACATAACCAAGTAGCCAGGATTGTCCATCACCAACTTGCCTTGAAGTATGACTTTGTGGAATCTGAAGTGCCGTATTACAGGTATGTGCCCGATCCAGTTCTCGAAAATGGTCGTGCATAGTAATGCACTGGGATCGGTCTATCATCACTGATAGGACAATTGTGGCGAACAAGCTTGATATTGTACTGATAGACCGATTGGAGCGCCGAGCAATAATCATCGATGTCACCATTCTCATGACGAAAATCTTGTTAAAAATTGAAAAAGAGAAAAAGTTGAAATACCTGGACCTAGCTCACGAGATTGTCAACATGTGGCGTGTGGACTCGGCAATCATTGTGCCTATAGTCATTACCGTCAATGGTTTAATACCTAAGAGCCTCGACCACCACCTGCAGAGGCTTGCGTTAGATGGCTGGATCAAGTCCTTGATCCAAAAGGCAGTACTGCTCGACACGGCGCGTATTGTGAGGAGATTCCACTCTCTGGGGTCCTAACCACCGGCAGCTTGGACCCTGTTCCCAATGTCGGTGATCATTTCAGATTTTATATTTATAAATATGTGTAGTTTATATTTATATTTAAAAATGTAATTATTAGAAAGAAAAAGTAATAAAGAGAATAATAATAATATTTTATTTTTGTGTTACAAATTTTCTTTTATTGTATTATAATTAAAACCAGACATTAGTTGACTATTAGTTCACTTGTAATAAGAGGTTGCCGTTGACGACCGTACTAATATTAATTGTGTTACAGTCGTCAGCGTCTTCCACCCTAATACAAATGGTTTCATATTGAAAAATGATTACATAATAGAAAGTTCTTCATAATTATTACAAAAACAAAAAATTATCAAATAGATTAGCAATATTACATTATAACAGAAATAAAAATAATTTATAAGCATTTTATCAATTTATAAGCAAGATTTAATTACTAGTTAAAATCAGTTAAATATTTTATAGATCAATTTATTATTTGGAGATTAAATTACGTAATAATAATGTTTAAAAAAATAAACAGTGCGATAAAGTTCGTATAAACAAATTTTAATTTCAATGTATAACATTCGCGTAAACGTAAGACAATATTATTTAAACAGGATGTTAAAATAAGTGTGTGAGAATCTCACACTATATTCTACCAAGCAGGCTAAAATGTTAAAGATTTTTTATATGTTAAATAAATTTAATTTGTAAAGTATCAGGAAATATACTTACCAACAGGCAATTTTTTTGATGCACTGGCGGTGTAATATAAAATTAAGTAACGGTAGTTACTTAATTGAATAGGCATACGCAATTAAAAATTGAATTGTTGTTAATTAAATTAAAAACATTAACGAAATTCCAGGTGAGGGTTATTTATGTATTCAGAATCAACACGTAAATAATTGAAAAGGGTTCGATTTTCTTAATTAAAAGTCTGTTACATACCAAAGTTTAAAGGCGGCAAAATTTTGTAAGAATTTAATATAGCCATTCCATTATCCTATCTACCCTTGGTGTATCTCATCGCGAGGCATAGGAAGTTCTTTCTCGGAATAAACGAGTTAAATCAACCATAAATTCGACCGAAAATGGGCTTTTCGAATAAGTTATCATCGGCAGTTAAGATGTGAAGCGGCGAATTTTATCCATGGATAACGCGTTCTTTTTGTTACCTACAAAACATCTTTGTTCTATTGCTTTGTATTACCACACTTCACGTTTTGTATGGAGTATGTGTAATACCAGTGCGTGCGTTCACAGCACGAATTGTTAGGTCGTATGAGCCGGATGTAAGATATTTATACACTATAATTAAATACGTTTTAGTTAAGGTCAATACCTGGTGTATAAAATTTTATATCAGTAAACCTAAGGTTTCGAGTAGAAATAATCAATCAGTCAAAATATTAATGCTTTTGTTTAGTTAAATCAAAGCATAAAATATAAGTAATGTCTGATGCCGTGAACAAGTGATGATAATAGGCACACAACTAGTAGGGTATAAACATAATTATCTAAAGAAAAATATAAACATGACATTCACGCTGGGTATCTCAAAGAATGAAATCGATATTAATAAATATTGCACTGTTGAATTCCTATTCGTTTGGTACAATATATATACAATCATATACATAAGAACAACGGGAAGTAGCTTACTAAAAATGTACATCATTAGTTACGTCAATGTCTTTCCCGAATCTCGACTAACGATACTAAATCATCCATGCCGTAATAAATGTACCGAACGCCGGTATTTACCATTGAAATATCACCGGGAAGAAAAGTAAATAATATAGAGAAACAAATACGGTGAACTCACTGCCGATAAGGATGCAGAAAGAACATTCATCATTGGTATCGTAATAGATTGTACTGCGGGCGTATTTATTACAAATATTGCAGTGTTTGGTATCGCAGCTCGGCTAATTACATCTGTATGCTGGCTCGTGGTCTTATGACATAAGCGTAAGCGTGACTGCTGATCGTAAGGCTTCGCTTTCCGGGTCGGACACTGGCTATTTACTAGGGTTTTACTGTAGGAGATTTTTTGAAGTAACATGTTGCCTGGAACTGTGCCAGTTAAACGGAAATAAGCCCGTTTCCTATTACGTTAGATCTGAACAAGACTAGTTGTAGCACATCACTTCCTGAATAAGGTAAATATTTTCGAGCTTTTATTTAAACTTTTGCTCGCTCAGTGGACGAATTGCGAGCACAATTTGTTGAAATGATAATTATTTTTTGTAAAATCTTACCATTTTTTATATAACTTTTAAAGCTGATTCTAAAACTTCACAAGACGCAATGTGCTTAGAAATGGGTATAACATTTTCTCTTCACGTATTAATAAATCTATAGATTAAGTATATGATGGATGGATGTGTAAGTCACACTGCGTGAATTGAGAAATATTGCTGAAATTTATAAATCAATTCACATTCCTGGAATACGTTTTGTTTAATTAAAATTTTTAATGAATGCCTTCGATATTTTTTACAAAGGCAAGCCGTTCCCAGGAGCTAGATCTAAGAAAATCCGGCATAAATTTTCATTACAATTTCTTCTTTCATCGAAATTGATAAGAGCTTTTAAAAGAAAATTTAATTATTTATTTACAGGAAAAAGACGTTCAGCATATTTTTTATACATATTTCTTTTACAATGCAATTGCATTAAAATGCATCTGGTATATTTTTCCTTCGTAAACAAAAGACCTGTTGTTTCTTTTTACTTATTGTTTAATACCTCGATATGATTTTCATTAGCTGAGGACTATAATAGTTTTGGTATTGACTGTAATAGTTATCTATCTTTATGTATGTATGTGTATATTCTTAGTTAATAAACTTATAGTCTTACTTTGTCATTTTAGGCTTTATGTAGACGGGTTTTATGTCACTTGTCATTCAAGCGAAATCGAAAAGATTAATTCATTTGTATTAACATGGATCAATTCAGAAAAAATCAATTGTATTCAAACATGTTGATCCGATATGTTCAACAATACTCGATTTTAATACAGCATGATCTCATCACGAGTATGTAAGTAAGCGAGTATTTAAGGATACTTGAGTTATGATGTCATAGGGTGACCTGTTCAATTGATGCTTATAAGTAAGGGTATCAGAATGTCAAAACATGTCGTTATTGTTTTTTGGCATGCCTAATTGAATATCCAGATTTCCAAATAAAGCACAATTATTTATAAGCTGTTTACATTGTGTCCTAAAAGTTACATAAATATTAGTTTTAAAACTTGTATAGCATTTAATTCGAATAAGCTTTTAATCCGAATAAAATGCTATTCAAATTTTAACTTGTATTTAGAGGCTACCGGTGAACATTACGTTTAAAGTATTGTTAAGTAAAGCTGCTTAACGTAAAAAGCGTTGATTAAAATATCAATTTGTGTTCACTAGGTTTCTAAATGTTTCAAGTATTACATACGCTAGTAAATTTACTTTTGCGGTACACTCGGATTCGTGTCAAAACAGAATAGTAACAAAATTTGGGTCAACGTCATATTCAGTGTTGATATTTTGATAATTTAATTATACTAAAGTTGATCGCTATCGTGAAATATTATCACGAGCGATAATACTTCACGATAGCTATATTCCTGAGCCTTTAGAATTTTTAGCCGTTATAAAAGATCTGATGTAAATTCTAGAGGTTTACAACTGCTATGCTATGGGGTTTGGCCAACTAGTAGCCTTATTGCACATTGCGAGTATAGTTTCATATACCGAACTGAAAATTGTCTGACCTAAACTTAAATGACTTGTCACCCGACCCAGGCATCCAATCCCACAACCAGCAAAAGCGCTTATGTATTCACTTAGTTCGCTATATCAATTAGAAAGACAATGTTTCTAATGTCACTTTTTTAGATCCAGCAATAAACTTATTGAGTTATAATGATATTTACGACCAATAAAATCCGACAAACTCACACCAATAAAGTATACACTTATAATTAATTAATGAAGCAATGAATTACATCATTAAGTGCAACTCGTACAAAATTAAGAGCGTTGTTGTGTTGAACAAATGAATGGAACAATTGCGTTTTCCCAAGACGTGTGTTACGTGCGCGCGTACAAATCTTAAATTGTTAAATCGTTATCGTTCTAGGTAAGTGGGATAGTGTGTAACAGTTTACTAGACAGTTACGTCGCCAGTATAAAACTACGAGTGTGACATCAAACTTCAAATGGTAAACATTTTTGCTGTTTTTCACTAGCCACATAATATTTGCCTACAACTTTGTATAGGTACGCTAGAACTAGAAACTTAGCGATCATCTCACTATTTGGCACGAACATTTTTGTCCCACAAAAGTTTTATACGGCCATGTACCCGTTTTTTAATGTTTGTAGAGCATCATTTGTATTAAAACATAAGAAATATCTACATAAATTTTAAAAAAGATAATGAGATAATAATAAACTGGTTATTTATTACCCATAATCATGGTAAAACGTTCCCAAGCTACCCGGAAGGTAATAGAAGCACGAACGGGCACTCGACGCAGACCGCTGATTTGCGTAATACTGTTGTATCCAAATTAAAATATTTTTTCATAATATTTAACCTTTTGCGATCGAATATGTAATTAATATGATGCTTAATATGTTTTAAATTTATAAAAATTTAAATCAACTGCACTGAAATAGTATTTATGCATTTAAGAACATTTATATAGCACGTATAAGTCGTATTGAATGACGTCATATACATAAGAGCCGGAGCCATACTACACTACTACTACATAGAATGAATAATATAATTCAGCGTCATGCCCTGTATTCAACAACGTTTATTTAAACATTTATCAGATGAAGAAACCAGAAACCAAAACAGAAGGAGAGTTAATACATTTCAAAGTTTGCGTCTCAAAGTTTAATCCACAAACAAAATTTCTAATATAATAATATCTTAACGTTAATTTTCTCTCATGTATCAAATTCAGGACTTATAAAGGTGTATGTATACACGAGCTTAAGTTTTGGAACAAACATAACGTATTTCAAAAATAGTACATATTTTGGTTTTTAAGGTTTGCGTATCGCTGAACTTCATCGTCGTATAAAACAGCAATTGAATTGATTTCCATAGACATTTTTATCAGTGTGAGTCTACATCAAAGTTCAAACAATACTCGTTTGTTCAACAAATTATCCTCGGTGTTGAGCAAGGTGGATTACTTTTATGACCAACTAGAAATTGTATATGTATTGCCTAATGTATCGATGTTTCATACAAATTGAGAAATCAATCGTTTTATTGTTTATTGGTTTCTGTTTGAATGTTAGTTACTATTGAACTGAATGACACTGTTGTTTAAATCCCTCAAACAACTCGATGCAAATGCGATGCATGCGGTGAGCTTCCTGAACCGCTTATTATACAAATATATGTGATCTAGAGTGAGTTGTTTGGGTGTGTCTGTGTGTGTTTGAGATGGTTTGCTTGTAGACTTATGTAACAGCTGATCCTCGTCACTCGTTCCTCCCTTTTTCCGCAATTCAAGAGTCAGTTCTAAACTTAAACATTCTGTTTATAAATGATAAACACAAGAGGCAGAGCGGGTAGTAGCACAATGTTGGATGAGGCTAATGACCAGGGCTGGCCTGTAATAGAATTTATTCAAATATGCTAATCAGTGAGCATTAGGTCTTTGCACGGATAATTTATTCATATATTCGTTGAAAATAATAAAAATGATGACATAAATCGATATCTTATCATTTCTAATATGTTTGAAAAGTAAACATTTTTACAGTCACATCTTTATATAATCGAATGCATTTAAAATAAATTAATAAATTATTTATAAAATAAATTTGGTTGGCTATAGTTTTCTGTATAATCATCAGATCTGTATCATCATCAGACTTATTAGATAAAATATAATTAGACGGTAAACTGAGAACATAGTTACAATGTACGTCATAAAATTCGTGTGTTACGAACTTTGAGCAGCGAGAGCAGTCAAACTTGTAACTAAAATTATTCACGTCGACAGCATAACACGTGTTCCAGTTTTCTTTCAAGTTCACAACGTTTATGAGTGTATATTGTTACGACATGCCACATTACCGGTTCTGCAGTGTTTACCACGAGCTTACTTTCACTCAATCAGTGTTCAGCTCTCGATCGGTCTCGTTGTGTACATGATTTCCTCATTAGCGTGCTTTTGTTGGTACGTCCGTAGCGTGTTTAGTTCACAGCTACTATTGGAACACGCTCCAATCAAAGCTTCAAGGTGTCTCGAGCCATCCGACTGTGTGCATTAAATTATATCCTAAATTGTAACATGCGATTTCCAATCTTAATCCTGACAGGGGATTGTCTATAATCGCCTGTGTGCTTGTGACAGACGTTGTAACCAAATGTGCCGGTGTTTGTAAGCGTATTAACCTATTGTATTGAATATCGAACGTTGAGTCTGCTTCTCGTTTGATGATTCACGGTGCACTCGATTGTCTCGTATGTTATTGTTTAGAAACCATTCAATTGTCTGCAATTAGAAATCTGTACGTGGCACAAGATTAACAAAAAGTTTAAAATTGGTATAAAAAAGTTTAATTACATAAAGCAATTTAAAATATGTGCTTTTAAGAGTGTGTTTAATTAAGTATCATATGTTTGATTGACAGTGTAAAGGAATAATTAATAAATTCAAATAAGCTGTTTTTTTAGGTTATTAACATAACATTTGGTCTATTGATCAATCTAAAAACGTTGATCGATTAATCAAAGTGACAAGCAGCTTTGGTTTACCTACCTCTTGATAGACATGGGCCGCTCCCACAATCCAATAGAATGAGTAGCTGTATTACTCTATTAATCACCAGGAAGTCAGAAAAGTCAGAAGTAAAATAAAAAGGAACACCACAGAAGGCGTTTTGGCTGCGATCTTTTCTAGAGCGACGTTCTTGCCTAGTATAGCCTATAGGTTTAAGCTATGATCTCGGTATTCCCTTTATCTCGTAATAATTATCAATAAAAAAAATAGGATGGTGATGTTCTATATGATAAAAAGCAAAACACAAACCTGCTATAATTTGCAAAACATTAAGCAATTACAGACATTGATAATTTGATATGTCTCATCCAATTATATTTGCAAAATTTAATTTATACCTAATGTAAATTATAACCAAACTTCGTTTCCATCGAAACTCCATCTTATGTGCGACTTAAATGAAGTTCCACTTTGCTTTCATTACGACTTATTCACGTGTGTGAGTACCTATTTAATTTCAGTCAGATAAAGAGTTTAATTTATTTGTAAATAAGAAACAGCGTATTCGTTTAGCTACCTGTTCCAAGTACTACATTTAAGTGCTGACCGAGTTCGTATAACAGGAATGTACCTACTGACGTGAATGAAGAATGACTATGGATATTATCTATGGATGTTATCTACCAATAACTTGTTTAAAGGTGAAGGTGGACTTGCACTCGTCATTTACAAATACATCAAATTACGATAAAAGATATGTCTATTAGGATATCATTATGGGATTTATTTAAATGTAAAAGGTGTAGACTATTTTTTTGTGTAAGGTACGTATATGTTTAAAGTATATATTACAAGTGGTTTGATCCTCATTCACACAATCAATAACAAAGAAAACCAGTAATTTGTAACTTACACACACTTAACAAATCATACAAAGGTCCTGGTATGTAAAAAAGTTAATAGTCACTTCAACATGTCGTATGATTCAATCTAATGATACGCAAATACTTGTTAAATATTGGAATACAAGATATAGTTAAAAAATTTCGTCTCTGGCCGCCGACGTGTTGCTGTGAAACTTGTATGTATAGGGGTTCTTCATAATGTTTTTGAAGATATAGTATGGAATCCAGGATCTCGCACGGAACCTATGGTGGCCTTGCCTTCTCGTAATGAGAAGAGGCTCGCGGCTCTACTAAGCCTGATGATAAGCCTTTGTCAAAGTTTATTAATAGGCTGATAAGAATTGATAAACGTCTTTAAAACTTATATCTTTTGATAATAATATCGTAGTATTTGCGTGACAATCTAAAAATAATAAATTAACTGTGTAGCGCGTTTCATGTATGCAAGTGCGTGTTGACCTTTAAAATGTTTTTTCAACTGTTGACTTGTCAAAATCTGTCACGAATCTCTAGAAAATGGATTAGGAATGTGGAAGCGTACGTATCGGGCCAGGGCCGGGCTTAGGTACCTACATACGAATCTGTTTTGTATGGGTATCTGGTTTCGACTCGTAAGAGGCGTTACCGAATGCCTACGGCAAGGTTTCTTTAGTATGGAATGCGTGCCTACGTATTTTTTATACAAATGTAATTTATATAATTGTTTTGCCGTTTGAACGGTATAGATTTTGCCCTACAGTAATATTTCACAATCAATTGTGTTATTATTATTTAATAATATAACGATATTAAAAGCCATTGAAAATATAATGGAAAGGCAAAGGTTGTATATATTATTGGTGTGTAGTCGTTTAATTTATGTCTGACACCTTGCAATTACAAATAGCAACTGTAATTTGTCTATTCATCGATGATTTAATGAATAATGTAAGTATTATGAAAGAATACCATTGATCAGCCCACGCCATGACACCAAATTGTCATTGTTTTATACTTTTGGTTGGCATTGTGAACCCACAAAAGCATTTTGGACTGACATACGGTGCTCGGAGAAGCGGTCATGTTTTCCTTTTTTATTTTTCTACTGAAGCTTTAGGAGCTAAATACTGCGGCCAGTAAATACTGTGGCGTCAGAGCAGAAAAGGGTGTCTAACCTTACAGGCTTAACTAACACAATAAGACTAGAACAGTTTTGCAAGCTGTAACAAATAAACGGTGTAGTTTACTAACACCAGCGTTGCTTGCAACTTTAATTAATGGTCAATTTTATAGCTTTATATTTAGTAAAACTCATTCATACTTTTACTGTGGTATAAGTGGTCGTAAGTTTTATATTACTCTCGTTCATCTTCTTCATTCGAGGATTGAATGTATATACATATATATATATATTTCTTTGAATACTATATAGTTGGTATGTGATCGAACGAACTGTGACTCTATATACGATGTCATTAAATTATTACCACATACAATAATAAATAAATTAATTGAAATTAAACACTTTATACGGATTTTGTCGCGTTGTTTATTTTACTTTAAACACTGTTATTACATAATTTTGAAAACTCTAACACTACTATTATTGAACTTTACTACTATTTAAGCTATATATTTTTTTCTAATTAAATCTATTTATATTTAAGTTTACACTTTGCCCCGACGTTTCGGTTGCTTTACAGCAGCCATGTTCATGGGGTTTAACTGTAAAGCAACCGAAACGTCGGGGCAAAGTGTATTAAATATATATAGTTTTAATTAGAAAAAATATATAGGTTAAATAGTAGTAAAGTTCAATAATAGTAGTGTTAGAGTTTTCAAAATTATGTAATAACAGTGTTTAAAGTAAAATAAACAACGCGACAAAATCCGTATAGTGTTTAATTTCAATGTATAACATTCGCGTAAACATAAGACAATATTATATAAATAAATTAAATTAGACTTCAATCATCTTTCACAAACTTTTTAATAAATCATAATTTCTAATCGTAAAACACACGATATGTACAATGAAAGGCGAAACAAAAGGCATCATTATCGTACTACTCATAATATATCGCAAAATTTTCTTTTGAATTTGCTTTATCGCACAGGCTAATATTAAATTAATACGTATCATTGGAGCTTTGCATAGAACTAGTTGCCTAACAGACTGTGTGCTTTAAACTATTCGTTAAAAAATGTGAACGCAGCGAATACACAGTTAATATTTGTTTTCGCCCGTTTGATTCGGTACAAAGAGAAGTGGTCAGCGTCTCTGGTTAGAATGGCTAGAAATTGCAGTATTTGCGATACTGATAATTTACTCAAACTAAAAGTTTCTGTACGTATTTTACTTTTAGAATGAAGCGTCATTTAATTTAATAATGGCGAGGTAATTAAATAATTTTCTATTTGTATAACGCTCCAAACAGTTTAGACGGGATGATGGAGTAAATAGTAAAGTGGTATCACGACTTTGTTAGGTTGTAGTTTCGTCATGAATATTTACCATAAAGAGCTGTCCACTACGCTCACGATTATTTTACGTTTGATAGTAATTCACAGCGTTCTAAGAAATGTTAAAAAGATTAACTGCATGTGGTTAGCAAATATAAATAATAAACAAGTTAGGCTTGTAGGTTTATAAAAGATTTGACACGTCTGATTATATGTGTCTTTGGTGCTTCTATTTGTAAATAGATTCTATGAAGTTAAGAAAAATGTGTGATTATAGAATCTTACAGAGATTTTCATAGCTTGGCCAATGTTACGTTACTTGTATTCACTTGTTGTTACTTAGCAGGCTGTGCATGAAATTATGATATCGAGGAAGGCTTTGCATTACATCCTATTTGCGCAGAGTCTAAATCAACAAAGATTTGCATAGCAAATTTAGTGACTAACACAAGCTGCTATAATTATGGACTAATAATTGTACTCAAACAACGGTTTATGCCCATGTTGCAATTATGATATATTATTACCCTTGGGGGATAATAGATCAATCAATGTAGAACTGCTATTCGCTAGCAAAAATGTGGTTATTTACTTAAGGCTTTTCAAGTGCCTATTATATGGTTTACAACATGCTAACATAGTTCCTTTTTTACATACTAGTGTTGGTAATATTGTTTATAGCGATGAAAATTAATCGTAACAACGGCAGTGACATATTTTCTAAAGAAAGTAGGTTGTCTAGATGAAGCGTCTCTTAGAAATGATGGAAATTCACTTTCAATATGTGGAAAGAGTTAACTGCAATATCATTAACGAGCCATAAGTGCGATGAGAACACATAAACAATCTCATTTACGATACCGTAAAGTTGCTTTCTTTGTTTTTAGTCGAATAGTATCTCTAGTTTTCCTAGTTTTCTTCACTTATAGCGAAAGAACAGCCAATTTTCTTTTTATTTGTTTCCATGGACTTTTATTATTGCCAATTGCAGATTTAACAAAAAGTTGGTATTTGAAAAGTAATATATCTTTTTGGTTCTGATTGTAATTGTTTCATATTTTTATTTTAAATAAATGCCTAGGCAACTCTTGGGTCCTATATTAGTATTCAATTCTGCAAATTTGTGATACAATAAATACATAACATTGTATCGTATTGCTATGATTAATATTCTTACGCTGGGAAATATTGTATGGTATTGCTGAACTCATTTACTTCGTTAGTCACGTCGCAATCCTCAGTTAGCCACAAATTAAATTACGATGACCGCCCATTATCCCAATTGGCGTGTTAATCAGTTATGATTGATGCCACGAGATAAGCCACGAACATCAAGGTGGAATACATTATGTACCGTTTACCTATGTAAATAAAGCCTATAATATGTTGTGTAATTTTTGTCTTACTGATGCCAAGCTTTTAAAAGTAAAGGGCGCTGGGTCTATCAATTACTTGGTTAAGTGTAATCAAAGGCTTAAGTTATGTAGTAAACTAGTGCTTTGTTTTATTTACTTTTTCATTTACTGGGATAACTACTGTGCAGTATAAACGACATTAACGTTAATGTATTTGTATCAGAAAAGTACGTGCCGTCTTGAATTTATCATTTTAAGAGACTGCATTCCAATACTGGCGCAATAAAAAGCAAGTGATAATATTGATTTTTGTCGAAGTTTATAATATATTTTAGCTATGCGATGTTGAGGTTGAGGATGTTGAGTGACAACCTTAGCAATTACATAATATTGTATAAGCTAAATAGGTAGTCATATTGTTGACGAAAAATAAAACGTATTTTACTCTTTTGTTTGTAACCATATCTTTTTTGTAGCAAAGGTCGTAGTCTGGCTTAATTGTATGTAACAATTAAGCCAGACTATTTTATTTTTAAAATGTTCGGTACTCATGATTTGAATTGCGTAAAGCTGTTAAATCATATCGCATTTAAAGACTCACTTATCCTTAGATAATATTGGCATATTCTTGTAATGTCTACTGTATTTATTGTTATCTTAGGACTCGGACTTTCACCAAGTTAATCTCGTACAGAAATATCTACCACGTAATGGCCCGACTGGGATTGTGCGAGACGAATGACCCTTAATAACGAGCAAATTAGTTTTCTTTTTAAATAGATACTTGTGCTCTCCCTTTATTAGCTCATAAATTGTTCAATTGAATGAAGGGAATGACAATATATTTCGACCTGTATTTTTAGGCTTAAAGGCAGTACGCATGAAGATTTTAAATTGTTTGGCGATATTTAAAATTAGAATTGTTACGAGTCGTATTCTTAATTTATTAGCTAAAATAAGCATCAAATTGCTTTAATAATGACCATGCAGTATGCTTAGAACTCAGTTTTTAAAAGTTGGGTAGAACTACCAAACGCTACCTCACAGATGTGCACTGGCAAATCGCTTTTCGTAAGCCACAGCGCGATATATCATTGATACAGTCGCTAAAATTTGTAGACTATACGCATAGTGTAGTGATAAAAGCAAGCCACTTCTATAGCCATTATTGTTCCGGATTCGGTCTATATACTGTACAAAACGTATTCACCTGCACTGGGGTAAAAGAGTTATTATTTAAAATATCAATATCCTATAGTTGCGAATCATGACGGTATGACTACTATAACGATGACGCGAAGAGTGGCAAGTATGATTCAGGTTTATAAACGTGTCAAAGCGAATTTAGTCCTAAAATGCTTATAAATAATGAAGGTAAAATGAAGGAGACTACCGAAGTCATTGGTATACAACAAGTTTGTGGTGCAAACGGCATTAGTATCTGAAAGTATACGCAGCCGATAAAGTGATTGTTTGCCACGTCAAACAAACAACGTCGACGTCACATTTCCTTCAGACAACTTCAACAGTAAATCTCTTTTACTACTACATGGATTCATAAATATGCATATTTCACATTGAGAAACAAATTCAAAAGAAACACTGTCACTAGTCGAGTTGATTATTCCGAACGTTCCCACTGCATTGGTGTAACGGCGCCATAAAATTCAGGAAGAAGGGACAAAATTTTCTCCCTGTGTTTTTATCAAGTAATAAAATGTTAGGCAGTGCTTCAGGCGGTAACGCAATTTGGCCTCCATGCGAAATTCCATTCCGTTATGGACACGGTAATGTGGCCATAAAATAGATATCTGTTGCAAATGAATGCATGAAATTGTATGTAATGTTTATTAGAACTTCTATTTTAGAATGTTATGCGTATTTTAATCTGCAGTAGTAATATTTAGTAAGATAAAGCTGCAAACGTAACTAGCTGTAGATTCGTGAGTGGCGTACTTAGCATTTCGGATACAAATGTGAACTACATTTGTATTTGATTAGTCAGTTGCATGACACCGCGTTGCTAAGGCAATAAATTCGTTTCGTTCGTAACTGTGTATATTTTAAAGCTATACGACATGACTCCTGTTATTTGTCTGACTGCCTCATAATCTATACTTATATTATAAAGAGGAAAGATTTGATTTTTTGTTTGTTTGTAAGGATTTCACGCAAAAACAACTCAACCGATTTTAAAAATTATTTTACCATTGGAAAGCTAAAATAGCTTCTCCGAGTAACATAGGCTATATTATACTTTAAAAACACGAGCGAAGCTGCAGGCAAAAGCTAGTCAATAATAGTTATAAACCGAAAAAAGAAATATATATCTATAAGCAGATAATTATTTTTAAACACTCTACACTTGCAGTCTATGTTCAGATATCGCCTAAAAACGAACGAGTCTAGTGACGTTGATTAAGCATTGTGGTAAAGTTCACGTAGCTACTGATATAAAGAGTATTTTATTTCTTTCTTAAATAAAATGTTGTCGGCCTGTAAAAGTAATTTGACTGTTTGTTTACTAAAGTACCTTATTCTTTCAATTTATAGCAAAGTATTAATAAAATCGGTCCATTATTTATGTAATCCAATCAATTAAAAGTATATGAAAAATGTAATTTAATCAAAGCGCCCGTGTATCATTTCCTCCTTTCTTCGTAGCGTCAAAGTTAATGAACACAATTTTTTCTTGATAAAATTTGTAAAACTGCGGAGCCCGAGGCGTATAAAAATCAATATTTAATTTGTGTACCAGGAGTTACGAAGTTATTGGTAGGGCGCAGCAAATTGAATAGGGAAGACAAAAAAATCAACAGGCACCAAAGGGCCCTGTTTGTCGTTCTTGAATTGATTTATTTATGCAATAAATCTTACATCGGATTAATCAGGCTAAGTTTTCCCGGCGCAACGATGTGTTGTGAAAAATATGTCAGTGAAAAATGGCGCTGGGAAATAAAACGCGTTGCGGTAACTTGCTGTTATTTGGTGTTTGTATCCTAGCATCTGAATTTATGGCATGCTTTACTTTAATCTGATGTTTGATTGCTTATTTATTTGTTCCCATCGTATAATACAAAATGTTTACCACGTTATTTTATGATTTGCTTTTATATTTATTGTCACCCAGAAATCCCCACAAGTAAAAGGTAACATAGAATAAAAGTTTTAAAATGTACTAGTAATAAATTTAGTACACAAATGTATCGTCTAGAGCATTCGAAACTTGTTTGTGACAGTCCTGCTTTCAGTCACTGATTAGTCTCCAAATAGAGTTTTGAAATCAACACAACTTTTTCTGTGTTTGCAATACTGAAATAAAAATAACATCAGCTTTTATAGCGAGTAACTTTGTACCAAACGGTCAACTAACGGGTGTGGTTAAATTTTTCAACTTTGTTTGCAATGTGCTCCGCGTTCCATGTTATTCCTGTCGCATTGCTTCAAAGTTTCCATTTCATTAAAAGCCGTATTTACAGACATTCTGATAACGTTTCTATACAGCAACAATCCCCAATAAAAAAAAAGCTTTGTAAGAAAACTTTTTATAAGAAACAGTCTCAAGATAAAAGAAAGTTAGTGAAAGCAATCGAAAAAAACGAACGAATGAAAAATTTCTCATTGAAAAGTGCGGAACAAGACAGTGGCGTCCCGATGCCTTGCGATAAGACGTAAGTTTGGCAACCCATCTTTTTAATGTCCCGGCCGTCAATTATCATTAGGATCGGGGACGGTCTCAGGAAAGCGATCGTAAGTCAATATTAGTGCCTATAAAGGTGAGTGATAACCGCATATCCATTCCTCCCTTCCTTTAGTTTGAAACTTCTATAATAGGGAAATAACCAATCACGGCGAACTGTAAGAGTTTTTGAATAACATGTTTGTTATTTGTAAGCAGACGGAGACTTCCTTTATTGTTAAATATGTTCTGGAGGTAATCTTTGTTGTGACCGCAAGACATTATTGTGAATATCACTAAATAAACAATGCAATAAATGTCGCGTATTCCTTAGAAAACCTAAAGTCAATTTTATAGTTCATAGATTCTCACCAAAGTCTAATAAAACGCTATTTAACATAAGGAATATATTATAATGTTATATTTAGACTAATATATTGTATGTTTCGTGCTATAAGGACAAAATGCTTGAACGTCCGATGTTGCCTATTACAATGCAGTTCGTGTAAGCGGTTTGATGTCCGGAATTTGTGATGTCGATAAACTGCACCTAACACGGTTAACTAAACTGTCTAAGCTGTTTTGTTGTTTAAGAAATCGTTCAAAATCTTCTCTATGCGCTTGCCTACCTACTTATTATGAATTTTCATGTAAACTTATGTTACGTTTATACAATATCAGCATAAAATACTCAAAATAATAATAATTACTCCCATTGATCCTGTATTTATACCCCAGTGACAAAATGGATGTAGCGATAAAGATATTAACGTTTGTGAGATTTTAACTGTATTTCGTAATTTTATTCTATACTAGCTGACTCGCGCAACTTCGTCTGCACTTCACATAAGAGAATTTTCCCGTTCTTGGAACATTTTTCATTGCTGCTCCGCTCCTATTAGTCGTAGCGTGATGTTATATAGCCTATAGCCTTCCTGGATAAATGGTCTATCTAACACTAAAAGAATTTTCAATTCGAACCAGTAGTTCCTGAGATTAGTGCGTTCAAGCAAACAAACAAACTCTTCTGCTTTATAATATTAATATATAATATATATAGTATAGATATGAAACCATAAAAGAGTTGAATGATTATTATCACCTCAATGTTAACTTTTAAGGAGTTTCGATTAACAATAATTTATTGGCATAAAAAATTTAGTTAAATTTTCACATAATTAATATAAAACAGACATAAAAAACAGAAACACAAATAAACTATAACACTTACGTATATGTTTCTATGTATTACTAGTTAGTGGAAGCGCAAAGCAAACTGTCACAACTATTTGACATTTTCTTCGCGAATGCACTTTAACTCTTTAGTGCGTTCGTTTCGCGCTATATCGCTGCACTTATTGTAAATTGCAACGATGCGACGTGAACGCAGAACTAAATGCATAATAAGGTTTCAATTTATTGTTAATAAGAAAACATTATTAAAAAACATTTTATGTCTGGTTCATGTTTTCTTAGTACGTCTCACGTCAGCTATATTGTTTACTTCATGAGAACATAAATACCTATTATGTTCAAACTGACAAGTGTTACTTAGTACTGGTATAGGTTAGGTACTTTAAGGCAGCGGCAAATTCTACTAGTCAACCGAACAGGTGTAAATACTAAATAAACAAATGAATATTATATACCAAAAATAGATTATCTAATGTTTGGCAGTCGAGGACTAAGGAAACATTCTACTCAAAGATTGTTTTTGGTTTAGTTTTATGATGCGGATATTTTTATTAATCTAAATCAGAGATACATATATTATGATTGTTACCAAAGACCTCTAACATGTGTCATAAATTCCCACTCTAGAAATTCTCAAACAAGGAATAACAGTTAAAGTAATTGTTAAATTCTTACACATTTTTCGTATTTTTCACTCTTATTTTTCGCATTTGCTGTTTCTCACCAGGGAACCACGAAAAACGATAGTAGAATTTTATCAAAGCACGTTACATCTGCCGTTGTAGGCTCGGCACGTCTGCCTTGCCTCCTAAACCGATTATAGCCGCCCGCAGCGAAAATACAGTTACAAACACAAATTACCAACGCTACTGCTTTAAACTATACAGTATAGACACGCGTAGCATCCTAAATTGTTCCAATTTAATAGCGGCAGGCAAGTATTTAAATTCTAATTTAGAATTCCGTTTTTTTTGTGTGTGGCCCGAAGTAGGTGCCTTTTATACTTAGTTAGTCTATGGTATTTGTATATTATATGTAGAGTATAAGGACAATAAACCGTCTATACAATTATAATAATAGAAAATTTTATGGAAATAAAAAATATGTATATAGTTTTATAGAAATTTGAAGTACAAAATATTTTATCAAGACGTAATTATTGAAAGATATTAAAAGCTTTAGATTCTTAAATACTACACTCAGCGTTACTCATCTCTACTTAAAATAATATCTACTTGAAGTTAGAAACTTGCCTTGAATTTGCCACCATAAAGAATGCATTATTGAATTCTCCTGTTGTTAGGTAGGGACGTCATGGTCTGCGGACGTTACCCAATTTGCAATGTTCCGATCCGATACCTAATTGTATATTTGACACGTGTTTCACCTTTATACGATACTCAACATGGCAACAAATGAGACTTTAAAATCGGTTTATTTCTTATTATTATCGGAATCATTTAAGTATATAAGAATATTTTAGAAGAGAATTCACATAAAAATAATCTACAACCTTATTTAAAAGTGATTCGATGGCGTAGTGGTTAGTGTAACCGACGCCTGAGGTCGTGGGTTCGTTTCCTGCACAAGTCAAACATTTGTGTGCATGAACATGGATGTTTGTCTTGTGATGTATATATGTATGTTTATCCATTGTCTAGTACCCATAGTACAAGCTCTGCTTAGTTTGGGCTAGATGGTGTGTATGTGATAGAATAGAATATATGATAGAATATTGTTATTTAATTGTAAAGCTTAATTTGTTATACATACTAGTAAAAATAAGATAACCTAATTATTTATCTAATAAATACATAATCAATACAGAGTCAACCTGGAGTAATATCCATTCGGTATTAGATTTGTTTAGATTATCCATGTTGCAAAAAAAATGTTAAGATGCAATTGCAGTTCCAATCTTACTGTCATAATTATTATGTGTTTGAGCCAGTTCGAAAGAAAACAGTCTGGAATCAAACTGCTTGATTGTTTGACAGAATAAAAGCAAAGCAAATAATTGATGTTGTTCCACTTTGACATAAAGGTTGTTATTTGGCGAAGATATAAGAAAAATTGTAACATTACCGACATAAATAATTTTTATTTTGAATTATTATTTATATTGGTAATGTTACAATTTTTTGAGAGATTATCAGCCAACGTTTGCTGCACCATATTACGATACCTCATTCACATGTTAATTATAAAATATTTATCTTGCTGTGTCCGATAGGGCCCATAATTAATGCTTGTGACATTAAGTATGGCAAATATAATAGTATTATGCACGTTATAGAATGAGAAAACAGCATTGAATTAAGAATAAATTACTTTTGTCCACCATCGCTTCTAATTTCACGTACTTATTATTATTAGTACGTATTACCATGTTAATAGTAACAAAACTATGTGTACAGAACCTGACTCTGATCCAATGATCAAAGTCAGGTTCTAATGTGCTCTATCATAGGTATTATTTGTGAAACTAGTGTTTCAATTTCTAACTCTGCAATCCTGATTAATTTAACGTACACAGTTCGTCCCAAATGTGAAATGAAACCGATTTCAATTACTATTGACGTTGCATGATTAGTTTGCAGATTCAGTTTTAGGATTTGAATGCTAAATACCATATGATTTTGTGTAACATGTTTAGTTGTTAGTTTCGACATGTGTTTAAGGCTTTCTAAAGTTTAATTGGCTAATGTTTACTTTTAAGGTATAGATGGGGTAGCAAATCGAAGATTTAAAAATTAGTATTAAATAATTGCTAATGGCAATAAAGAATCTTTGAGAGATTAGTGGCATAACCATCAAAATGATCGAATATGCTAAAGCGAATAAATTAATTGCAAAATTGGCTTGAATGTGCTGTTGGTCGATCACTACATGATGTGGCAATAACTGTCAATATTCGTCACGATTTTTGATGGATCATTCCTATTGCTACCATTAAATGATAGTCTGGTCACAGTACACATTGAAACAAGTAATGTACTGTATCACGTTAAATATTACTTGCATAATGTGATAAATCAAAAATTATAATTCACATTATATAACACTTACATGCCTTTTAAAATTTTCTTTATATTTTAAAATACTTCATAATTTATTTATAAATTAAGTGATGATCGCTGTGATTATTTAGATGCTTCAAGCGATATAGAGAACTCGACTAAAGTATGTATTATTAGTGCTTTATTGGATAATGTTAATACTGAACTATTAAATTACGACCACAAAAATACAAACTAATTTATTTTGATTCACTATGCTTCCAGCTACTGATACAGTTATAATATCAGCTACATTATTTATCATTGATTGAATATTCTATATAAGCTGCAAACATAACAATGATCGAACGTACAGGGAGAAATGAGCGATAATAAAACACGACTTCGGGCCTACACTGAACGGGTCACGTTTCCAATCTAGTACCAATGTTTTCGTTTCACAAAAAAGGGGGAACGAAATACATTGAGCTTAACGTTCAATGCAATCAGCTCATAATAGACGAATGATTTATTTTGTATAAAAAGTCTGCAAACTTCATCTGATCGTAGGCTGTATTCTTTGAATGCAGGAGTTTTGTTTACAGCATTTCCTGTGTTGTTCATGCTTAGTAAGGATTTCAGATCTGTGTTATTTCAGTGATTCAATTTATAAATATAATTATACACATGTCTTGTAAGTATAGGCATCACTTTATTGCCTTAATTGCTATAACGATTGATGTTGCGCTTGTATTCCTTCAGACCGGTAATGATAATTATAACAATAAATTGTTTATGGGTAAATAGTATAAATTATAAAACTCAATATAATTATAGGCCATAAGACAACCTATAAGTATATATGATTTATTTATATAATTAAATCATAACATTTTCTAACAAAGGGTGCATTAATTAAAAGTAATGAAATTAAAACAAATATCGGCAATGACAACACAATGTATCGACAATAAGTATCTGCGCGAATTACACGCGCAGTTTACACCGAGTAGGTACTACTACAAAGGAGCGCTAGCTATCAGAATTTTAAGTACATACATATAACTATCTCAGCTTCCCAGATAGTGCGGTTGATCTTAATTCGTGAAGATTGTACAAACTTTAAGACTCGGACTAATGATATTATCTTTGGTTGCGCAAATATTTGCCAGGCACGTGTGCAACCGATTGCACGCCGTATTTTATTTTGATAGAGCCTAGTCCATTTACCACTTTATCCGTGAACGCATTCCAGCATTTTTATAAAATTTTATATTATTTCATGAAAATGAAAATATTGTTCACTCGATGCACACTGTTCGCCAAACAACCAAAACAAGTTCTTCACTTTTGTATTTTCATTGCATAAAAATAATATTTTATTTGCAAATATCGGTATAAAATTGTATTCATAAATATTAATATTTGTCATATAAAGTTAACATATTAATCTAGCACTACATACGAATAAAATTAAATAAATAAATAGTAGGTAAATAAAGCCTACAAGCCCTAAATATGTCAAGAAGTAAAAAAAAACGATTCGTCATTTTTATTAGTTCCATTTTGACATTGAAGTAAATAAAAAAGTTATGAGCCCCTAAGTTTCGTTTCCTAGTAGGTATTTGTTAGGTTTCTTCTTAAATCCACCCAAAAATAGGAGCCCCGCAAAGCGGGGCTCCGTCTTTCTATGAAAGGGGCGAAAGTCAAGGGGCGTACGGGCTCGTAGCCAAAAAAAGAACCTGAACAATGTTTATCTAAATCCAATGATTTATCGAAATAAACATTATTATAAAAATAAATAAAACTTAGAATCAGAAGTGATTCATAATTATAGTAAAGGTAAACAGCTTTATATTATTCACATCATACAACATCCTTATAAAAGCGAATGTTTTGTCGGCTGTTTCCCGATGTACAGGAAGTGTTATAATAGGTTATTCCCATTCTGGAAATACCTTTGGGGATATAAAGAAACCTTTTACGAAGTGTGACAGTCGTCCTAAATGGTTTTGTTGTCCTATTGTTATTGAAATATCGTCCTATTATACATAAAGACCTATGTCTTTGTAATAATAATTAATAAATTAATGTCTTTTTTCATTTAGTATCAGTGTCTATACACTGATACTAAATGTAAAAAGACATTAATAGAAATGTATCAATGACTTGCTCGAATACATATTAAAATTATAAGCTGAATTATTTGAAGCGTGTATATTATGTCCCTTTGCCTGCTGAACATTATTGCCAATAAAAATACTGTCAACAGATTACGGTTAGCTATACGGTTAGTTATACGAGTATGTATTAATTATCAAGAATTTTACTAGATTTTTTTAAGGAATTTTGGTCTCTTGCCTTTGTTGGATATAACTTTTATAGTCAGAAATTCTCCATTGTGTATATCAAAAACATTAGTCTCATACCCTATTTAGCAAACATTCAATATTAAATTTATTGAGTTTACAGTGCATCTGTAACATTATTCCAATAAACAGATGACGCTTGACACCGATAGGATTCCAATAATGGACGCTGGACAATTCAATATTGTGTCCCCAATCCATTTAGTATTTGGATTCTAGAAGTGATTGTGGTATTACAACAATTCTCCTGGTCTTTATTGTATCCAAATGTATTTAGGTTAACATTTCGTTGCATCAGATATTTAGATTTATTTTAAAGAAAGTTTTATAATTTCAGATACAGATAATAATTATTACGATAAAAGTTTTTTGCAACAAGTGCCGTGCTTTTTTTGTTGTACTTAAACTAGGGTAGTATGAAACTGCTTTAAAAATCTTGTCACGTGTGAATGTGCCTTAAGGTGCTGAGCCATGCAACTTATTGCAATGTATGGCAAAAGAAGCATGAGAGCAGAATAAATGCTGTAGAAATGAGAGCGCTGAGAAATATATGTGGTGTGACTCTGAGAGATAGAATAAGGAATAGTGTGATTAGAGAGAGATGCGGCATGAAAGTGGATATAGTGACGAGAATAGAAAAGGGTATGTTGAGCTAGTTTGGGCATGTAGAAAGAATGGACGAGAAAAGACTGACTAAGAAAGTTTATAAGGCTAGTGTGAATGGAACAATCGCCAGAGGAAGACCTAGGCAAACGTTTTTCGATCAGATCGGAGGCGTTCTGAAAAGGCTATGTTAAGAGCACTTTAAATCGATGAGCGTGTATGAAGAATGTGATGAAAGTGAATGAAGCCAGAGAAGTGTGTCAGGATCGTAGCAAATGGAAATCCGTAGTCTCTACCTACCCCTCTGGGTAACACGCGTGAATTTATGTATGTATGTATGTAATTATCTTACCGAGTGAATCTTAATAAATCTTACATCGGCTTATTTTAAGTAAGATATACTTCTTCAGATGTACCTCATTTATACTGTCACATACTACTTGGCAACGACGGGCTCTCTTAAATAAATAATTAAATTGTACTATTTTTGTTGCAGATCCATATGGGTGTTATATAACCAGTTATTTACATGTAATGTAAGTATACATGCCCATTTTAATTTCAACACCACTTAGTTATACACTTATTAAGGAATAATCATCTTGGTCTCTTCGCATAAGGTTGTGCTCACGCTTATTACAGATCACGAGGGCTTAAATTCGATACACGGAACGTGCAAGTTGACGTGCCTTCAATTCTCAGTGCGAAGTCTAATAAAGTTTCGATTAACGCAATAGTCTCCCCTCTAATGCGTAGCATTTAAAAATAACGCAAATTGATGTTTGGAGTCTTTGTGTTCTTAAAGACTGTTTGTATGTTTAAAAAATCTACTATGGGCAGTTATTGGGTTCGATTCCCGCACAAGACTAAATATTTGTGTGCATGAACATGGATGTTTGTCTTGGTCTGGGTGTTTCTATGTATAATATGTATGTATTTACAAAAAAAAAGTATATATGTATGTTTATCAAGTCAAGTATCCATAGTACAAGCTCTGCTTAGTTTGGGCTAGATAGTGTTGTGTGTATGTGGTAGAATATTATTATTATAATATTATTTCTAATCTAGGAGAAGTAGTTTACTTTTACATACAAAATAAATTCATGAAATTAAACAGGAAACTATTAAGCTTATAATAAAATAGTCCTTACCCGGAGAGCACTCTCGCTGTTGGTGGTGATGTTCACCCATCCCTTGATCTTGGTCACAGCAGTTGTATTGTCGATGTGGAAGCAACCATCCTGAAAATCATTTAATACCCTTAAATGGGCGTAATATACTTCTGTCTACCATTAAATGTTCTTTCCTAGTTACGATAGGCAATGATAAACAATTAACAGCCGAATCATATATTCAATCAAACCAAAAAAAAACTCACCTATTGCACTACATATGTGAAACCACTTCTAACGCAAGCATATTCGCTTAACTAGAAAGATTAACAAAAATACTAGTCATTTAAAACCTGAATTGCAAGAGAACTATTGACAACCCATTGGTTTAAAAACCCGCCATCTTTGGTCGCCAGGAACAATCAAAGTTTGTTGTCTTTTGGTTATCACTTGATCTTTTATATCGTATAGACTATTAATATAATATCTAATATATAGCCTTTACTACTTCTTAGATAATTATCATACTCTCTGAATATAATCAATTTTCAATCCGTGTTCTAATCTTCACGAGATAATCAACGGCGTTCATAACAACATTATCTTGTAGAGTATTGTCTGTAATTGTGTTCCGTTTAATTCCATTACCGATCAAGTCCGATTGGCGCCCACTGTCGTACACAATCCGATTAACACTCGTGCTAACGTATTGCGACGAGATCACGCTAAATAAGTGCAGCATCTGTTTAACTATTTATGAAGATCCAATGCCAATGGCACCCGTAGCATTGGAGTTTGGGAAAGGTTAGATGGAGAATAACTAACGTCGTTTCGGCCAATGGGATGGGAATGATGGGATGGGTTCCTGTCTATACACATTTATAGGTTGGTTTTGATTGCCGTAGATAGCTTGTATATATGTATGTTCATAGTAATGCTGTGCTCAAATGTATTCGAATTATATTCGATGAATAGACAACATGATAGGTACATAAGTGCAAGCGCCGGGTCCTTGACAATGCAATATGCGTATCGTATTGTGCATCGTATACGAATGTGAATTAAATGCAATAATACGTATAACAAAACTTTTATGAATAGAAATTTTATATCTATCCTAGGGTAGGCAGAGGAGTATTACAGATTTATTTTTAAGTCACACGTAATAGAAGCCATGCCGATTGTTTACCGGGTCCATGTAACGTTTGCCAGAATATTCATGCGGTGAAACCCAACACACATTGTTCCACTAAGGAATTGAACTAAAGAGTCTACAAGTTAGTAATTATTAATCGTTATTTCCAAATTATATACATAGACACTGTCTTGTTGCTTGCAAATCAAAGTCTTTTCTGATACTTGAGGTCCACTAGGAGATTCAAATTTCTAGGCCATGCTATAAGCTATTCGCTTTTCTAATACAAAATTCTTAGTAGTAACACGATGTTTGGTAATGAGAGTGCTTGAGGATATTATTCATCTCTATTTACTAGATCTAACATGTTTCGACTATGATGAAGCAATATAAAATATATATTAAAATCATTCTTACTGTACCTATAGTTATAATTAAACACTCTCAATAATAACTAAATGTATATCACATTAGTGACAAATTATAATTAAATTTATAGTTAAATAATATTCAAAAGAAAACATTAGTAATGCTCTGAATAAGATAATTAACGTTTGCTTTTAAATAAGAGCAGAAAGGATATTTTTAAAAAGGCTTCTGACTTTTCACCTTTATAAGCTTTATGTTAAATTTATATAATTTGTGTCAGCTATATTAATAGTTTCGCCTCTCAGTTTTCACATATACTACACTATATAAGTATTATTATTGGTTATGAAATGATTGCCCTTACTGACTAAAACGTTAATTAAGATATTGTTAGTTGTAAACCATTGACAGAAAGTTATGCGTAGGTTTATGAAACTCTTTAAATGTAATGTTTATAATTAATATTATTTAGGCGATTCTGAACCTAATAATTTTTTAATACCTAATAGTACGTCTATAGTAGTTTATTTTTGTGCTACTATTGCAGCTTCTAACAGGTGTAGTCTAACAATAACCGCCTTAGAAATTGGTTGTCCTTAAATAGTTGAAGTGATTATCTTCAAACCAAACAAAGAAAACTGCAGCGAAATTGATTCATCAGGGTATACCAGTACATTATTAAAAACCAAGTAAGTCACACAGAGTACTTATTATACTCATAACATTATTCTAAATATACTTCCTTCTATATGTATAATCGTAATAATTTTCAAATCAAATTGTCTAGAATATCACTCATACATTAATCTTGATTTCAACAAATAAACACATAATTCATTGTTCCAAACGTAAATTAATCCCGATAGCACTATCGAAACTACCTGGTTTAAGTGGTCCCTTAGAACGATGTGATTTCGGATGGATACAACATTACAATACTCTAGGGACCATCGGTGTACTGACGCCGTGTTACTGTAGGGTAACTTATGATAATGGCTACCTTGTTTCATTAGCAATACGTTTATATAATAGTCCCGGGAACTATCAAACCTTATTTGATAGCTGTTAAGTTAACTACTATCGCCCTTTCGTTTGCGGAAATAGAACTTTGTATCTAATATTAAACGTAATAAAATTTTCAACTGTTTTCTTTTTGATGACGGCTTTTTTTACATGCGCTCGATGAAGCTTTCATATCTATTGGTTTTCTGTAATACGGTAATAAATCTTGACTTTATTTTAACCTGTTTAGTTTATTAAATTTTAGTCTAAGTAGGTAAAATGAATATAATTTAGGGAGTATCTATCTTACGTAAGCGACAACCGCGACATGACGTACCGCAACGCGACACGATGCTATGCTACACATAAATAATGGCCAACGTTGTTTGCTCATTACTTCTCCAATAATGGACAAGTACAGTGTGCTAGAATAGAAAGCAGCAGACTTTTAAAAACACTTATAGAGGAATAGAAAGACAAGTAATGTTCCTAATATTAATTCACCTCAACTTCATTTGGGGAATCCCAAGATATTCATACAAATTAATCCCTGCCTAGCTGGACCCGTGGTTTTATTTGCGCATGTGTTTGGTTATGGGTTCTAAATCCAACTCGAGCAAAGCGTTATTAAGGTTTTCTGATAGCAGATTTTCAGTAGCAAACTTGCACTGTAACCTACCTTTGGGACCAAAATAAAGCTGGCGAAATTGATGTGTGCCTCATATAGACCTCTGTCTACCCCTTTGGGATACCCACGCATATCCTAGATATTAGCCAAATTTTACTATAAAGGGTTATACAGTTAAGTTTCAAACTCTATAACATAGTTTTAACAAGCAAAGGCATAACCTAGGCATTTACAAGTCTTCATACGAGTAGAGAGTACGAAAAGGCAGACGCGGTGTCAACTAAAAACTAATTTAGCAAGAACCTAACGTAAACCGCAAAACTGCATAATATGGAGTAAAGTTTAGGTGCGGGTTATCACAGACTTGCAACTTAGCATAATACACGCGTCGCAGTGCATTATAGACCACTTTGTTCCCGACGAAGTTCCACCTCATTGTCTATAAAGTTTAATGGTTTATTATCTTATTTTTGCGATTCACAAGTAAACACTAATTTGATGAGTCGTAACAAGATTTTCTTTAAAAGGTTTTCGTAGATAAATAGAAGGGATAATTAGATAGAGACGCATACATAGTCAATCATAACCAGCGTTGTGTGTGTATTTATATGTGTGTATACATGTCGCCGGCTAGGCTTAGGCCTAATGGTTAGCGAGCCTATTAGCGGATAGGAATATTTTTTATGCCAACTGAAAGTGTACTAATAAAAGATCTTTATAACACTTTTTTTTATTCGACATTGGAATCGAAATCACATCAATAATAAAATTTATCGAAAACTATACCCGTATGCCAGGCACCTAATGAGATAGTCTATGTAATGTGTTAATTTATTTCAAGAACATGTATTGCATTGTATATGCATTTGGCCTATTATGAATCGTAAATGACAAACTTTCGGACCGATTGTTCAATGAAATATATGCGTGCTGTATGTACCTAAGGGATCGGTTTCGTTTTCGGGTGAACTGATGCTGGGTTTTTCTGTAAAATTTCAGTAGAAGCTCGAAATTAAAAATTGTAGCCTGTAAAGGCAATAGGCTCCCCCTATTACGGACCTAAAACTAAAGCTATTGAAATGTTGGTCTAATATACATCTGCCTGCCCATTCGGCATTATAGGCGTGAGATTAATTTCTCTTTGTATTGATTCCAAAAATTATTCATGCAACGCTTTCAACGTCCTCAAGTCTACCAATAAGTGTTTCATAACGAGAATGTTGTTACTGTGAAAGAAAAATCCAAAGAAACTTCATGGTAACTGTACTCTTAATATTTCTTTCGGCCTGATGTTAAGGATCGACATTTTCATGGTAGCTCTTCAGAATATTTACATGCTAAATGGTACGTGACTATTTAGTTTTCTCGTCTACTGCATCGAGAGTGATCGCTACGCTAACTGTCAGTGCCAATGCATAGCGTGCAGTGGATTCGGTCGTAGCAAAAAAATGTGTGATCTACAGGTAGTTGAGTTTCATCGGCTCTGGATGTGCTTTGTTCCTTCGCTTTATTTGTAATGCCACTATAGAGGATTATTCACATGGACTACAGTTGAAAAATTTAAGTCAGCTAAGAAAGTAATTTATTGCTAAGTCGCATTTTTAATAGTACTAGCATAATAACATTTACTCCATACATTTTCATGACCGCCGCTATACTAACTATTCAAATATTCAATTGAAATTGAAGCAATTGAAACGCCTAATTCGTTTAAATACCAACTCGGCGTCAAATTCGAAAAACGAACATTAGTAACGGCAATAATTGATGCATGTTATCCGTATAAATACAACGATCCTCATAACTGCAAACCGGAGTCGGCAAAATGAATGCAACTTAATATATATTTAGTGTCCAGAGCAGACCATTTCATTTTTATCCATTAGCGCTATACGGGCAGACAGCGAGGTAAGCTCGCAGCAGAGCCTTGCAGCTGCAGAAATAAGTGAAATATTTTAAAAATAAAACGTTAAACAACGTTCATTTCCAGTGTAAGCGGTTTAACTCGGCAGGTGGTGAAAGTAGACAGGTGAAGAGTTCGCGCCCTCTTGTAGTCACACACTGACGTACGATCAATGGATGTGCTTCAGGTTTCTATGCAGTTTATGGGAGATATTGTATTACTAAAGGTCGAGTCGTACAACCTCTGCTTAACCCTTAGGTGATGCTAAGTTATGTTGTTTTGACTACAGAGGTCTTAATGGTAATCATGTTTATTTTTCAGTATCCTATGTATATTTGTTTTGCACTAATGAGCATACGGTCTACTTAATGAAATGTTGTCACTGCATATGCATGCTTGCAAAACATGGATAATAATAGAAGTAAGGGTATTGGAGCAAAGGGGCAGGTGGAGGCATGACGGCTGCTTAAAGGGTCTTCAAATTTATACTCTTCGCAAGATCTCAATTCAGTTATTTGGTTGCTAGCTTCTTTATGCTGTAGGAACCGTCTGAGCCGGGTTGTTCCAGCCTAAACGTGATTTCAATCTACTTGTTTTTTATATATTGGACATATTATAAGACTATGATGCAACGGTACTAAAGCGGTACTAAGTGCTACTGCTTTGCATGGTATTCCTGAGTCAAGCAATGTATTTTTGGCATTATCAGACCTGAAATTTTTAGTAGCAGCACAAGGTGTGGAATTGTGCCTGGTATCTACCGGTCTCACAGTTTTATCTTAAAGCTAGATAGCTATAAGATCAAACCTATAGCGTGAGACATAAACTACAGCTAGCATAAAGTGGGTGTAATACACCTCCGCCAGTCCTTTAGGGGATTTAGAGGATATATAGGTGTGAAACTATGTATGCATCAAGAATGCATAAGCCAAGTGAAATACGCTAGTTGGGATGAGCACTTGTATTTCTTCAACTTTTCGGTTGTTGGCCTCCTCCTCATATACATTTTCATTTTGCACGTACTCAGTACATAAAATCCATTGCGATACAAACTTATCCCTAGAGCAAAAGGTTGTAAAAAGAAACAGAATAACACATGCAGATTAAACTCAAATTAAAGCGCTTCGTGGCATTAAGGCAATACTTTCTTATACAATACAAGTTAACGCTCACATCTTTAAGCTAATCTGGAGCAGAAATATCTTGATATTTATCCGTAAAAATGTAAGTAAATAGTTGTACATTTCATATCCATATGCAATAGTCTAGTGTTCATAATTATAAATTGTGTAATGAAATGTTTCATTATAATTTTCGCCTTATTAGGTCGCTTATTCGTTGATAAAACTATAATTATCGCAGTCAGCTACTTTTTGGCATACGAAAACATTTCGACACACTGTGTTGAAATGTTTCAATAACACATCTAGCCATTCTTATTCAGAGTTCATGCAGTTTTATTTTACCTTCGCTATTCATTAGTGCGTTTTAAAGAACCTTTTAGCTTGAATCTAATCTGCGTATGTTTAACTAATGTAATGTAGTAGAGTACGACGGGCTGCTGTGCTATATTTTCAGATTATGCTGCTTGCTTTTAATAGTATTTTTTTAGTCTTGATATTATCATTATACTATCTATGTGTTTTATTTTATGTTTCGTATTTAGACTACTTTTGTAGTAAAGGTTTGGCCCTGTATTGCGGTTCTTTTAAAACCTAAATAAAATGAAACAAGGTATACTTAGTTAAACTTAGAAAAATATATATATTACGCATACCAATAATTATACTATAAGAATACGCAAAGCTAGGCGCGGTGTGAGGCGAAGCGACCGCTTGTTCGCTTCGCCATCCAAGAAGCGAAGTAAAAAAAAAATTTGTTTGTTTATTCATGAAAATATTGATTAAACCGCTTACCCCTTGTAATATGATGAGTCTATATCAAGTAAAATAAGATTCTTATAAATTTTAATGTCAATAAATATCAATAAAAGTTAATATTTTAAATCTAGGAGTGAACTTGTATTTAATATTGGATTTGCCTTCACTAAACAATAAAATGTTTGATATTATACTAATTTAATTTTTGGTTAATCAGTAAAAACCAGGACGAATTACTTTTTAACAAGAAGTCCTAGTTTTCTACAACAGAATAATTAATGCTGGAACCTTAAAGTAATCGATGCCAGCCCTAGATGTTTGGAATACTGACAAGACAGATACGTAATCTTGCTTTTAGTAGCATCGTATTGTAAGACCATGCTTTTAGCTCTTGTAACAGTGAACTAACGAGTAAATAATATGTACCGGGTTTCTATTTGTCGGCTTAAAGAGCAATTGCATGTAACGTTTAGCATAGCCGCGAAGTGATTTCTAAATACGAATTAATAGCTATTAAGAAAGGTTTCTAGTTTTTTACATATGTAAACCATACATATTTAATTAGCACGTTGTTTAATTATGAATTAGTTTTATTTGCAAAAACACCAATTGTACATTAAAATACGAGAGGTGCTTCAAACTAGGTTAATACTGTGTTTTGAATGGCCATAGCACAGCTTATTATAGTACATTAATTAATGTTCATAAATATCAGTTTATATTCAAATGTTGGTTGTTTAGATTATTTAGTATATAACAATTAGTTAGTGTGTATGTGTAGGGGAATGTTTGTAGAGGTATGCTATCGTTAAAGCAGAAATGTGTAAAAAATACCGAGTAACCAGGAAATGCCAAGTATCCACAGGCATTCCAGACTTTGTTTGAGCTACGGCTAAAATGCAAAGTCAAAGTAAAAATATCAAGAACGGATTTTCTTGAGGAAATCGGAATATGTTGCCTTGTACCCAGCTTTCAAAAATCTATATTTTTATTCACTAGTACGTGTTTTAACGAATCTCGGCAAACTTTTAAAGTTATATGTAAGTGATTAGTTTGGCTTTTTACGGTAAACAAATATGTACATATCTATATAAATATAAGCATGTGTATATTTTTAGGCACTCGTTTAGTGACCAGGTATCCAGTTTCATCATAATTCAATGAAATCAACAATTTCTTTATTGAACCTGCTTGGTTGTAAAATTTATAATGCGTAGTTTTTACGAAATGAATGATAAACAGTTTTTTTTTACAACAATGTTGCTTGTAAGTGTTAGTTGTAAGTGTTATTTAATAAGATCTCGTCTGATAAAATAGACACTTGATGATACCATACATTATGTTGAAATTATGTAGTCGTTTGAGCAGTCATTTCCTTTACGCTGCATATAAAAAAAAGCGATGATACCACGGAACAAATATTATTTTTATATATTATAGATGCATACCTGCCTGGTTGTACAGTTCGGCGACATCGTCACTTACGTCTCTACTTTCAAATTCATCAGAACAAACCTGTTGATGTACTACCACTTTAAAAAAGATTGTGGCCAAACAATTTCATGTTATCTACCTATGGTGTGCCGCGTTACCAGGCTGCTAAGAGCAACGTTGATTTTTCGTTACCAATAAAACAGCGTCAAATCTTTAATACTTACACTTACAGAACATGTAGCGCGATGCAGCATTTTCAAAAATGAAATCCTATTTTCGATAAATTGGCATCGCGCTGGACCTCTTTGGTTGCAAACATGTGAGCTATTTTAACTATTTCCCATCAGACGGCCCGTCTAAATCATATGAAAAACTATTACTTTATTCAGACAAAACATTTAAGGTACTATTCTATCTGAATAAAATTTTGGAGTAACAATTAACATTGAAGCCTAATTCGTGTCAGTTAAATACCTAAAACGAGCATTACTTAATCTAGCTTCTTTTGTAATTTGCGAAATTTCAAGACAATTTTACTCTTTTTGGTTTGTTAATTAGCTATTCGTTATTTTATAACTCTAGAACTGTTTTTAAGTAAATGAACATATTCCAAAGACCTTCATAAAAAGTAAGCTGCTTTAACCGTAAACTTAATGTAATATTATTTAAATCTAAAATGTGACTACCGAAATTTTACGTGAACTCGGGCTACAAATTAAATGGAGCTGATGGCCGGATCAAAAGACTAAGTCGAAGACACATAGTCATATTAACTTTATCTTAGTTTATCCGAAGTCGTTCTACGCCTATGTTTGAGTGCGTCAGCTTAACAGCGTTGTATTGAGCCGACGCGACGATCTATTTTATTTTATTTGTGGTTTGACTGTTTACAAAATAGTCCAATAATGGTTATTCTAATTTCTAGTTATTTGGTTATCCTCTTAAAGGTATATTAAAGTGTGTCATATCTACATTTCGCCAGCTATGGTATTAAATCCGGCATAATAGGGAGCGAGGGTAGTTTAAGACTTCGTGCTGCTACTGGTTTACAAATGACTACTTTTCTTGCTAACCCTTCTAGCTGAGCTAATATACGCGTGTTAGGAGTGAGGTCACGTCGTTAGTGCAATTGGTGGAATTCAAATTCACAACCTTTCCTCGTCTTAACAATCACAAGTCCCAAATCCTATTCATTGCGCTACCGCTAATTATCGAAGAATTATAATAATAAGTACCAAGCCATTTTTTTCGAAGCAATGGCTAAAGGTTTGAAATGAACATATGTTGCCGAGCCTATCGAGTATGTACTTACTTACGTTTACTATGTAGGACATAACACGCATAATAAAGGGTGAGCCTATTGTCGTATTCTAGGTCACAATGATATACCACATGCTAACTGTTAAGTGTTAGAAAAACACAATAACACGTTGCTTGACCCGAAATCACGACTGCATCTTTACCCCTGTGGTACACCACACGTACACGTTTACGCATACGCTTATAGTCAATCGCAGTGTTATTGGAATTTTCGAGATCAGAAATAAATAATTTGAAATTTGAATCATTAGGCTTGACCCTATTGCGCGGCTTAATTGGCTAATTTATTGAAGATATTATACATCTCAGCTTTCCCCATCAAGGGTATACAAGCGTAAGTCTATATAAGGTTATATAATTCCGAATTATTCTACATAGTACAGATAACTGGTAGGCAGCACCTAGCTGTATATCTAGTAATCATATTCAGAGCATTGCATGATCGCAATCACCTATTCTCCTGCCAAGCGTGTTCATTATTGCATCGCCTCGAGACCGTTACGATGTTCTACTGACCAGCACAGGCTTTACTAGTTCACATAGATACATAGATACATAATATGATCTTCTGCTTTAAATAATGGTTATATTTCGAACTATTGGAAAACACCCAGGAGATAGATGAGTTTGGTGTTTTCTAATTTGTTTTAAGTTGGTGGCTAATAACCGGTTGAAATAAGCCCTACCTAATACTTTATAGGGCACTGTAAAGTATATTTATATCCAAAAATTAGCAATCTCTTAGGATATAATTATTGAAAACATTAAATGTTATAGCAGTGCCATGTTGTATCACTGCATTCTATGTAGGCAGATAATGACGGTCAGCCCGTAGAGAGTTGATAATTTTATTTAATTTTAACCCAATTTAACTTTTTGTTCCGAATATACCGATTCTAGCTGCAAGGGGTCCACCGAAACAAGCTGAATTTTGAAATAGGTTTATGAGAAAAATGTCTGGGAATCTCTGGTCTAGAGTCACTGAGTATGAATGCTATCCAATGTCACTGTATTCTTACTTTTTAACATCACGTGATTGCTACACTATTCCGGGTCAAAGGATTTAAACTAAAGAGCTTTACTGTTTGCCATATACCTACCTAAACTTACATTAAAGATTTTTAAATAAAAGTTGAATTTGCAAACATAAAGTTAACATGTAGTTTGGATTTTCCTATTTACTTTCGAACCTAATCCGTAGTCACGAGCTGGCGTCCAGGCGCAACAGTCTTTAAATATTTAAATAAAAGGGGTGGATTTGATGTCTAACTCAGTCTATGTAATGTGAAGGTTTTCATGTTCTGTTACGGTGCTTCTTATATATTATATTACCAATACAGGACAGATTAAGAAAATTGCAATATCTTTAAACAAATCACAATCATAATTAACAGTCAAACTATACATTATTTATTAGGATTATATGGCATACGCTACGAAACCATTTATGTAAATTATAAAAATATCAGTCTTGCATATAAAATAACTTTCTACTGCGGGTTGGCAGAATTGACGTACCTTCAAGAACTCTCAGACTTACACGTTTCCTTACGATGTTTTTCTTATATTTCAAAAAGTCGTAGGTGCGGAATCTACCTCAAAATTTTTGTATGACAGGCCAACGGTCTTCCACTAGGCTATTGCTGCAAGTACGTACACTTTAATCTCAAGTAAAATATAAAGCAGCTTATACACTCTATGGCACTTATTCCGACATCATTATGCAAATGGCATAAATGTAGCCAAAATATAAAGCGACTGTTCAAAATTTACGACTCTACTTAAAGGTTCGTAAAATTTGAGTAGCCTTATACAGTCTAGACTAAACAGCTCCATTTTAAAGAAAAATAAAAGCAACTTTCCATAATCCAAATTAGAAGCATCATACTGAATATAAGAAAATTTTCAAGCAAGCTCAGATTTAAATTGTGAATTTCAAGTAACTTCTAAGATTTGCCTCTAAGATAATTGTATCTTAAGATTTAGTACTTTAGGCAAAAATATAACTTAAGTATGAAACTTGATCTTTATGTTAGCCTAACTTAACCTTTGAGATAAAGTTCTTCTTTAGTTTACGAATGGCGTCGTGAGCTTTTCAAGCCTGAAATCTAAAAGTAATTTTATATAGAGGCCTTAGAAGACAATATATCGGCTATAAATGTGTCGCCGTATAACTTCTCTTTAACATTTTTGCTGTTGCTATCAAAATAATATGTCACCATTTTGAGGATATTTTAGTAAATCCGCCTTGCTTGGTAGGGTGTTAAAGTGTTGTGGAGTTGTGTACGTGAATAGGCTTCAAAATTGATGTGGTGTTTTCAAAGGAACTGTTGTGATAAAACTCGTATATAGTAGTTTAATTTTAAGTATAAAGAATTTTTTATGAATACTTATCCCATGTATCATAACTGTACACCTGAAGAAATATGAGTCCTATGTTAACCAATAATGAATAATATTTATTGTCGTAATACTAGTATTTATTTACGAGTATATTGCACATTTTATATTATAACCAATCAGTCCTACCAGTATATGAGTTGTCAAACTAATGGATTTGAGAAAATAGACTGAAATGACCGTCAAATCCTCAATCCAAAAGCATATACTTTACCTAAATTTTTAAGTGTATTTTTAACTCGTTAAATACGGTTTCCTGATCATCATAACACGATCCATTACTTCTAAAAACAGCGGAGAATCTAAACTGTGAAAGGTATAAATCGCACTTAAGACCCAAAACATTAATCCACATCAGTTATGTTGAACAATAAAGTGAATGTAAAACCTACAATAAACAGTGGTTAGGGCATGCGTGAGTCCAGCCCCGTTTTTTGCCCTCCGGTTATCCTACCATGATTTATGCTCTGCCTGCTCGGAATATGATTACCAGTTACGTGTCGGAAGTGCCCTTAATGGATATAAACGTTGTATTTAACTGGCCGGTAAACACTGGCAAGGTTTTTGTACGCCTTTCTGGTGCTCAATTGCGGCTTATAATATTGCCGTTTATTGGCTGTGAGCAATTTGCGGCTGCTGATTAGTGTATTGATGATGTTGTGACGGCTGTAGTGTTATGTTCGCTATTTAGTATGTTTGAAAATTTTATGCGTTTCCTATTTACAAAGCCATGCTATGTAGGGAAGTGACGTGATTATTAGATTGCCGAATAAACTAAAACGTTTTAAAGTTGTAATTAGAACATAATTTCTAATATTATTTATATAAATGCTGTTTATTTGCAGAGTATCTCTATACCCAGTCAATACCTCGTAGTAGTAGTCATTTCATTCATTTGCATAATTACAGTACGCTAATAAATTATTTAGCATATTATAATCATAATGTACGCAATATTGTATAATATGATAATATATAATGTTGTTGATATTATTAGTTTTTCATATACTCGTAAACTATAGAGTTGGTTCGGGAGTATATTGTTTTATTTCATAAAAATACGTGGCTTCGGGTCTGTCATCCATCTCCGTATACAAATATTATAATATGATAATACAGAGGCTACGGTAATCCTTAAATCCAACACGTTCCTACTATACGTAACTTCGAGAAGCCTCCTTTCAAGAGGGGTAAAAATGTGAGCAACAAAAATATTTTAATACATTACTTGAGAGTAACGAATGAGCGCGCAAATAAAGGATGAACAAAAAAATATTTCGAAGTTCGTCGACTGTATAAAATATAAGCAAAAATACTCGTACAAAGTTAGTTGAAAACTGCCACGATTAGGTGGGTACTTACATTTTTTTGTTGTGGCAGTGCATCGTTCATTAGCCGCTGTTATTAAGGGCTGGGAAGTCCTAATGAGGAAAAACGCTCCTCCCAATGATACCGTGCCGTAACACGAACTTCGGCTACTTTTGAACAAGTTTCCCGCGCAATTAACTAGCTTGATACTCCTGATTTTCTCTGATTCATTTCCTTTTGTAAGCTTAGTGGTACTTAACGGGTAATATTTATGGCTTCCGCTTTACACTTCGTTGTTTTATAGTGCTGGTTACTGTTTATGGGAAACTTACCCATCACAATTATTCACACTTATCGTTAGTTTGGAAACTTGGAAACTTGGAGAATTTATAACAAACACCTAATTACCAACATTGGAGTAAACTGTGGAATATAATGAATTTAGTTAAGTAGATTAGAAACAGTTAGACACACAAGTAATAACAGGAAATAGGCATGTCAATAATAAATATTTGATTCAAATGTTTGTTTTGCAATATTTATCTCTGACATTAATCTTTAGGAAATATTTGCGACGCGCTTAACGGGTTAAACCATTCCTGGGTCAGTTAGAATGTTTGCACTGTTTCAAAACATTAGCCTGTACTTTTAGCATTGGAATTTGTGCCTTTAAATAAAAACTTGTTTTTAAAACCGCTTTTATTAATATTTTGAAGTGGGTACATACTTATAAGTAGTTTGTAGGATTTCTTTTTAAATTAACCGTTTCTGATGACGTGATGTCGCCAGTCTTAAATGTTGTCAGACCACGATACAGCCTCATTTTATATATGCTTAAAGAACTTAATAGATGTCCTTAGTCTTCTTAGTCTTCTAATTGTTCGTTTGCCAGTCACAGAGGCCAGCTATATAAAGTATTATAATGTTGATCGCTGAGAGATTGCAGATTATTGGGACATAAATATCATATTATTAAAGGCCAATTTAATTGCCAATCGTTCGATTGTTTGGTCTACTACATCAAATCAAGCCAAACTTCTACGGAACAATCGATAGGATATTAATTAGATAATCTAATTATTAAGATTTAATGTTGTATGGTGACTAGAGCTTAGCACCATTCGTTTACTACATCTACGTATGTAAAATCAGCCTACAACAATTGACCTAAAGTATATAGTAATCTATCAAGTTGATTAATAGTTTCATTATAATGTATTTAAATCATAATGTATTAGCATATGTAATATTGAGCAGCGATAGCTTGGTGGAGAGACCAACAGACTGCAATGCAGAGGATCTCGGGTTCGAACCCACGTCACGCACTTCTGACTTTCGCAATTATATGACTTTTCGAAATTATGTGCGTATTGACTGACAATTATCGCCTGCTCCATGCCTATGAGAGCACGTTAAGCCGTCGGTCCCGGCTGTCATGAACATATATGGCAGTCGTTATTGGAGAAGTCGACACAAAAGATCCCACTGGGTCGAAGTGTCGCCGGTCTGTACTGACTGGCCCACACTGGTACACAAGATAAGATAAAATAAGATATGTAATATTATGCGTGGTAAGAAATGATTAATTATACAGCTAAATTAATGTACTAAAAGTAATAGATAGCCCTTATTCAATAAGAAAAGATGAATGCGATATTTTAGCCTCAAGGATTACTCTCATAGCGCTACCAACATAACAGAAAACCAGGAATAATTGGTGCACAGTGCCGTTAGCGATAAAATACCAAGATATATACGGACATAAATTGTGAATTTATTTTAACAAAAGCATGTCGCTAGGTTACCCTACGTTTAGTTCAATGTGCGGTGCGTGCTTAGCCTCACTTTGCTCGGTTTATATCATAGCTGAAAGCGAAAAGTACAGAGCAGACGGTTGTGTAACATGTTTATACAGGGTCAGTACACTCGTATTTCGCGCTTTATTTTTTTTGGGAATCCGCTGACGCGTGTGCGATACCAGCAATAAACATTCGTTACTGGAACCCAGAGAAAGATAAAGAAACATAAAACACACTTTATTATAACAGCCATGAAGCCGAATACAGCAACAGCATAGGAAGGCTTGATGCGTACACGCGATATTGTACCTAACCGTTGTTTTCGGTTTATAAAAAGCGTTGACAAACTTTTTTTTAAAGTGAGGCAATTACATAGAAGCTTTCCGAAACATGCGTCCCGTTGAGTGCATGCTCGGCTACCACTGAATTAGGTTATGCCACTAAAGTAATACCTTTTCGTTTTTTTAATACAGGCCGATTACAACATATTTTTAATCGTATCGAGTAGCGTGCAATATTGACATTTTTACTCATAACTCAATCGCCACGAAACGTGGAGAGGAGGTTAATAAGCGTGAAATTTTGAAAGTGTTATACGAGTACGGCGACGTGTTGTCATCGACCACGCCTTAAGTAAACATTACTCACTTTCATGGGATATAAAGATACCGTAAGCACGCAGCTGCATCTATTGACATAAAATTTAAGAGTTCAGCAAAATTGTACCATGAAAACTTAGAGAAACCGACGATTGCCAACGACTCATCTAAGAAACAAGCCATGTCAGGAGGGGGAAATATTCTTGTATTTTTGGGGCGCGCTAACAAGGGGCCTCTACATGACCGGAATATTTTTGTCACCAATTTCCTCAGGCGAACGGCTTAACGCCCCGGAAAAGTTACTTAGACTTACCTGAGAGTCTTCGGGCGCTGTCAAGATATCGTATATTTTATGGAGCCCGCCTGAATGCCTGCTATATTTCTTTTAGGAGACGACGGCGTCGAAATAGCGTTTTGATTACGTTACCGCTTTATTAACAGGTATGGTATTGAGCTCTTATTAAATTGAAACATTCTAGAGTGTTTATTCTTTACTTATTCAGCGAGTGGGTACTCAAATTAGGATCTACGGCGGCGGATGGTAGCCGTAAAGAGTTACTCGAGATATTCTTCGATGGATGGACGGGCCGGGCGGGTTGAGACCTATATATCACTTAAAACGACAGAGCATAAATCTATGGGGGCTGTCTGCTTGTTATTTGTAGTCGCCACGTGAACCGCCGGTTTCGGGTGAATATTAACGATATCGCCAATTTTCCGCAAGCTTAGTCGCGTCGCAATTTCTCGCCAATTGAACAATCGCATCACATCGAGGGGTGATGTGCCGCCGAACAGTATTAACCTAGGCATCGAGTAAAAATGTTTATACATGCCTCGATCTGTCGCGTGGAGCCATTACGTATAAAAGTGAAAATTTCAATTTTCAAACCCGATATTAATCGGATAATTTTTCGCATCGACAGCATTCCTACTTTCACCCATGCTGATATTTTTGCATGTATTTTGATTTCTAATTTGATATACAATTTATTACAATGTAAATTAATTGGCGTTTTGTTTAAGAAATAAAGAATATCTATAGGTAATTCTCTAATAGGTATTGAAATAACGGTGCTTCTAAACCCTCTGCGGAATTACTTTTATAAGGATTTTTTATTTCGTGCAGAAGCCGAACACTTTTCATATTGGTGCAGCGGCGCATATTCTATTACTTAGGCATCACGACAGAGCAGCGATAGCTCAGTGGAGAGACCAACAGACTGCAATGCAGAGGGTCTCGGGGTCGAACCCACGTCGCGCACCTCTGACTTTCGGAAGTTATATGACTTTTCGAAATTATGTGCGTATTGATTGACAATTATCGCCTGCTCCGTGCCTCGGAGAGCACGTTAAGCCGTCGGTCCCGGCTGCCATGAACATCTATAGCAGTCGTTATTGGGGAAGTCGACACAAAAGATCCCACTGGGTCGAAGTGTCGCTGGTCTGTACTGACTGGCCCCCACACAAGATAAGATAAGATAGGCATCACGACTATCACATAATGTTATTGTTTCCAGTTATCTAACATCAATAGTATTTATTGACCCATTTGTGTTTCAACACTCAACGTAGGTGTAATGAAAACTTAAGCAAAGGCCTTCAATCGTAAAGTAATACTACTATTTACAAGTAGCAGCTAATTTATACATAACGTATTGAAATTGCGTAAAGTTATTGGTTGTTAACAAACTAGAAATACATATTATAATAGTTTGTGTGCTTTATGTCTTTGTTTATGCTCTATGCATATTTGTTTCTTAAAGGTGCGTGCCAAATAGCATATTATATAAACAATGTTTAATGCGTGTGTTAGACTTTTAATATCCATAAGAACGCCTCATAAACACATCACTGCTACAACTAATGGATATGCAATTTTCATATTTAAATCTCTCCGCTGCCTGGTTGGTCTCGCGGCATAAGTGTGATTGGGCAAAATGTTGACGGGTTTTTCCGATAGTTAATTCTCATAAGCAGCGCTGAGTCCGCTAACCTAGCCGAAGAATAGCAATATGTTCCACCGACATATGGGACTTTAAAATGTAACTACTGAATTATTTTATCGGTGTACTGCCGTTGGCAGTAAGATACATACAATGTTTTCATCATTACGTCTCGATATGGGCAAGCTGATAAGTTAAATAGATTAGAAGAAAATAGTTCGATTCATAAATTATAAATTGACATGTTTTTACTTAAATATGATTTGCCAACCAAAATACTTTTGTAACACGTCTTTATATTACGGCTGTTATATAAAACAAATCACCATCGCGATCTTTTTGCCAGTTTGCGATTCGTTTTATTATTCAGCTTCCTTATAATCTAGAACCCCACATACATTATTTAATCTGTCAACTTTTAGAATAATAGACATAATTAAAAATTAATTGTATCTGGCCACCGGTGTGGCACTGCGTTTTAATAGGTTAAAAGGGAACGTTTATCTCTGAAATGAATAGGAAACCTTCTTGAAAATTATCACTGAAATGAAAGGAAACTTTCTTGATTTATAGTACAGATTAGATCCCAAACGTATGAGACTGACAAAATATAACCTTAACTCATTACTGCATTGGTCCTACATAGATATTTAGACAGGATGCTTTTTTTTTTTTTTTTTTTTTTTTTTTTTTTTTTTTTTTTACGTGGGGGAATGCAATTACGCATATCCCTCCGCGGGGGCGGGCGGAGGGATTATGTCGGACTCGCCGGGGTAAAATAAGATGTTAAAAAGATACTGTACCTCCCGGAATACCGACTAAACCTACCACGGTGTTCCTCGACAAACCCACTATCGACGGGGCCGCGCGAATCACTTTCGCATACGGTCGCGACCCCGCCGAGGTTCCGGCCCGCCGTATGAAACGGCAAGCTCCTACGCAATAAGACCTACCCAAGATAGGTACTTACTCAAAAATAAAAGCCCTACTGTCTCCCCCTAAAGGGGGAGACGGACACGAAACAGAGGCGCGCGTGGGAACACGCACGCCGCCTCTCGGACCTGGTGCTGAACGGATGGCGGGCAGGCCCACAAAGCCCGCCACCCCCAGGTCAAACCTCAGGGTGGCTGGAGGTCATCTCGCGCCCTCCGGCGCCCGGTTCTGCGGTTGGGGAGAGGGTTTAAACGCTCCCTCTCCCGCTCCGCCGCCTCCTTGATGGAAATCACTTCCTCGCAAAAGGAGGCGACGGCGTTCCACGACCTCTCACTCCGGACCATAGACTGAACTACGGCCGGGAGCGAGAGGGCAACCGATCCGACTGCCACGATCAAATCACGGCGCTGCGATGACCAGGCGGGGCAAACCGCCAAAGTGTGCAGCGCCGTGTCCTCAATAACGTCGCGGCAGTCGCCGCAGTGGTGACAACCGGGCGTCTCTTGCCGGCGTATACGACACAGGAACCGGCCAAAACATCCGTGGCCAGTCAGAACCTGTGTCAGCCGGAAGGTGAGGGCGCCATGCCGCCTCTCCAGCCACTCCTCAAACACGGGACTTACCGCCACGATCGTGGCGTGCCCGAGGATGCTAAACATACGTATAACTTAATCAATAAAGTACCAAATCAATTTATTCACACCCAGAATTCGTACATGCGTTTTCCAATTAAACTTCGGTGTCCACTAACGCGTAATAACTGACGTTAACGCTAAGGGCGCTGACCGATACAAATCCGCAATAGTCAGCACCGTTCAATGAATCTTTACGCTTAACATTTGATGGATGATGTTATGCAAGATTTCATAATAGGATTTAATAAGTAGGCCGATTTAAATTAATTTATGCTGATAATAAGATTAGTTTGCGACTATAGTAATAAAAAAGTGAACAATGAGTTTATTGCCTCCGTTTTTTCATTCATGTTTATCCCGTACACCAATATGGTTAAGTATCTTAATAATTTATCGACAATTAGATAAAGGTATTCTACAGTCACTTTTCACCGGATGCATACCGAATGTCTTTAAATTTTTATTTAATTTTATTGTAACATTTTAGGTAAGTTCATCAGGTAAGGTTTTCAAAAATATCATACACAGAAATAGAGACATCTCCCCACTTGATAAATGTTTGTGAAGTAAATCTAATAGCGTTTGTTTGTTGCAGGCTGTCGGCTGTAGTTCCTTGACGTAAAACTCAAAAATGTATACTTCATTTTTAAATTCTTTATACGGAAATGTACGTTAAAATTGCAGGCTAGTAGGTATCAATGTTACGCTTCGGTTTTCAGCAAACCTCATCGCTTCGTTAACAGGCACATCGGCTCAGGTTTTACGGTCGTATTCATCGATCATGTAATAGATTTCCTTGTATTTTATCTACAATTACTAGGTATCATATTGAGGTTATCTAGCTTTTGCCTCTTCTAACCAAACAACTTACAAATGCTTTGATAATAGATATAGATATTACGGCTGTTAATTGGGATATACCTATCATGATAGCCTGGCTTAAATATTCTGCCCGCAGCTTTCAAGACTTCCGACTGGTAATTTTATATTAGCGGAGATAGTTTGAAATACGACCTGTGTTATGTGATTAATAGCTTCAAGATAAAACCAGAATCCTCATTAAGATACATAATTATTAAAATCAGTTCTCATTTTAATACATTAGTGATGAATTCATTAGTACTATATATAGTACTAACGAATTCATCTCTCGATTCGAATCATAAATCATTCGACTTAATTAACACTTTCTCTTATTGTAGTTGAATATTTACTGATTCAGTAATATGTTTAATGAAATATGTCAGCTATGTAGCAAATGAAAAACTAGTGTGTTTGCGTATCGTTTTCAAAACTAGGATTAGTGCATGTATTAGATTAAGAGATGCATAACATACAGCAAAACAGGACAGAATGCTGAAAATAATGTTACATGACACCATCAATTTTGCTGGTTACAAAGAACCGTTCAATATTTATAGGCTTCAGTTATGAACAACTACCAATACTAAGTGCACCTTGTCTTATAAATATATTGTTTCCAGTCTTGTTCTATTTTAATCAAACGTCAAATCACAAAACTAATTGGATAACAAAAATCTAAACAAAATAATTACCTATAACACGAGATGTGCCTGCTTACGTCACATCCAGCGAACCCCATGCCGCTTTCAAATAACATTTAACGTATGAACTTTAGTTATTATATGGAAATAATATTCAATATTGCGAGTTGTCAAACGCACTCGGTCCCGTGGCTCGCCACATACGGCGCTATTCACGAACGACGTCTATGATATGAGTTGCCATAGTTCATGCATGTTGCATAATAAAATGCTAAACATTTCGTTCTATGTATTAAAAATATTTGTTTAGATTTTTTTTAGTAGGAAGTGACTTAGTAATTATGTTAGAGTTATACTATCAAAAAACAACCATTATTTTGGACACAGCATGACCAACTTTTCTAAAGAGGACATATTCACTATACCTACATGTATTTTCTCTATATGTCAACTCTACGGTGAAATTAAATATTAATATAGCAAAAGATACGTTTTATTGCATATGATAAAACTTAGTCGAACTAAAGTATCCGTTATAGTATTTTATCGTGAGGAAACGCACACCGATACAAATATCAGCGTTATCGATTAAAATCGCCCTCGATGCGCACCCTTTAAAGTAGAATAAAGTCTACAGCTCGGCACAACCACCATAATAAGTTGTTTTACCAAAACAGTCAAGTTAGTTATTCATTTATGGGTCATATTTGTTACCAGATAATCGAAAAATAAAACATCACTACCCTATAATAATGTTTTCTGTTTACGCGAATGTTATTCATTGAAATTAAACTCATTTATACAAATTTTATCGCGTACTACCCTAAACACTAAACATGGATTGAGCATTAGTTATAACTTGACATCAGAGAAAATAATATTGTCTTACGTTAACGCGAATATTATAAACTAGATTTTGCTTGCGGCTTTGCTCGCGTAAATGTATGTTAGGTTAATAACAGTACTTTTTTCTGGAAGAAAGGACTTATATGACCGTTTCTACTCCCCTGACAACGTGAATGCGAAATTTCATTAAGATCGATCAAGTGGTTAAGTCATGAAAGCAAAACAAACAAACTCACATTCGCAATTACAATATTAGTTTGGATTGAAATTACAATATTTTATTACAGTAGGTAGTTTAATCAGAGAATATATTTGTGTTAAAAAAATACGCGATTCATTCGTGATAGTCGATGTGTCCATGTAAATACGGTATTGCGACATCGTTGGATGCATATGTCTCACAAAATACAAAAGTGCACCATTTATTAATGCATATGTCGAACGTGTACCAAAATACATAAAAGCGGCATGTGTCTGTGATTGCATTTGTGTATTAATGCTACGCAAGTACCGTGTAAGGTGTTTATATAAGGCAGAATACACAAAAGCAACTGTGTTTCTACGATGGAAGCTGATATTTTTTTGTATTTTAAAGCCGCTGCTACCGCACCTAACTTCTAAAGTCTAGACTGTTTCTACGTGGCATTATGCGGTTGCATACGGGGTCCACTGCGACCGCATGAATCCTCGTACTACAATAAATAGCGGGTGTAAAAGTAAAGTAGCTATTTATATACAATGCTACTTAGAACTCTATTAACTACAATTTTCTGTAGCAGCTTTAGTTATATTAACTTATACTGTTTTGCATGTGATGGTAGTTATTCTCATCCTTATGGTCGCTGCAAATCTTGCGTAAATGTAGGTTAAGTTAGGTTCGGGGGGGCCTGCTATGGATGAATCTTTTCAGACTCCCAACTGGCCCTCCCATTGGGTGAGAGACGGAACACCCCAGGTTTTTTAATGGGTATACCAGCGCTCAGCTGGTGAGTCCCACACGCTCCACCAATGCCGTCCCCTAGCCGGCTAGTAGTATAAAAAATTTAAGTTAGGTTGGGCTAAACAACAGTACCTTTTTCAGGATGAAAGGTGTCATGTCAATGTCCTATTCTGTACCCCTGACAACGTGTATGGTTTATGCGATTTTCCTGATAATCGGTTGAGTAGTTAAGGTGTGAAAGCGTAACAAACGAACAAACAAAGAAACAAAATCACATTCGCATTTATAACATTAGTTAGTCTTATGTTCAAAATAAACACATGCTATCTAGCTAGCCTTGACTTGATGGGAGGCAGTTTCCGTTAAGTTAAGCGGAATGTGTGGTGTTGCCAGTGAGCAAAAATGAAATGAAATGAAATTATAGTGTTATAGTATTTGTTTTATTTTTCTAGTTTTATTACATAATATTTTATTTCTTCTTGTTTTGGGTCTTCTTGTGTGCTCTTTGTATGCCATAATATTTTTTCTTTTCTTTCTTTTCTTTTCTATCTTATATATTCTCTATCAGTTACGTCAAATCAGATAAGTTCTTCGCAATCTTCCAAAAGAAAGTCACAATATTTCAGATTGTAGTGCTTGCATCTAACAGCTCTCCTTTGTTGTGAACATGTTGTCCGTTCATCTGTCCATCAACTTGCTGACTACAAAGGCTAAGTCTTACATTGTTTTTAACATTTCCTCTTTACGTAACATGTAACTGCAGGCTTTAAGCGCCAAGATATGGATATAGGACAACTAGCTTATTTAGGCAACATTAAAAAGCTATGTTATAGACATTATTGAGAATATTTTAATGAGAGGAGTAAGAAAAAAGGCATTTGGTATAAAACCATTTAACATCAACATATGTATATATAACTGTAGCATTTAAGCGACAAGATATGGATACGATATATGTATATGGAAAGGCTGTATTAAAGTATATTGATGCGCTCTACGAATGACATAAAAGTTATAATCAACACTTTATTATTTAACCTGTTTTTTCAATTTAATGTATAAACTGTGCTGTTTTATAAAAATGGTAAAAAAGAGTTTAGTTGAACGCAAGAACGCAATTGAAGTCATGCTTGTTTCCAAATCTCTTGCGAAATAAATGTCACTATTTCAATTTATCATAAATAAATATCTCAGAATATGAAGTGCCTTCAACACGACATTTACATTCGATAGCAAGATATACGTTGGCAGAGCAACCGTCACAGTCAGAACTACAATTTCATGGAAAGTGCTTCAGGGGCTTGACGCCAGAAGAAAAACATCGCTGACATTTACTATATTTACTTGGAGATTTTTCGTTTACTACTTCAACGATCCACATGTAATAGGGCGTTTTGATAATAATTAGCACGCCAATAATGATCGAATATTGTCAACACGGAAGCACTCCGTTGTAATTATGAATTCTTTTACAACAAAACATTCAATAATACTTTCGCGCCCCGACTGGGACCTGGGATAGAAATCTGAGTCATACGCTTCAGTCGAATATACTACCAAAGCCACAGAGGCAGTCTTTAAAACAAAATAATTAAATAATAAAGTCTATTAAAGAATAAATACAAACTTAAAAAAATAATAAAGCATAATTGTTAAGAAAATACGAAATAATTATGTCCGAAAGAAATGACACGAATTACGTAATGTTAGTTACTTTCAACAATAAACTTAAGACAATGTTTACTATTTGTTACTCGTAGAAAAATCTGAATGGCGCAATACACGTCACAACTATTATGAAACCGAAGAGCTGTCGCGTATACTGACGATTTGACAATGTTTGGAATGAATACTGCGGGCAGTTTGGAAACTTTTTTATTGCCTTTGGGAACACAGCCAAACCGTTTCCTACGGGAACGGGAAATAGGAATGGCTGTACTGCCCTTCATAGAATAGTGGTACCAATTGGTATGGAACAACCATTAAGTAGCAAATTCCAGTAATAGAAAAGGAAACAGAGATTGGGACACCAATGCTACAGATAGAATAGCATGTGTGATGTCAATGGCTTAATAAGCTAGGGTTGCATTCCTTAGTCTGAACCGGTCGCAATCAGTTTAATTCTCTGACTGTTATTCTGTCCTTTCCTTCGTTTACTTGAATTGCAGCATACAATAGTAAGGAGGCGAATTGACATGCCACCCATCGGTCAACTAAACCTACATCTGGTATTAGCATTTCAATGAGCAACCCACAATGCTAGTTACATTTTCTTTTCTTTACGAAATGATGTCAGAGTCTTAGAAATTACTATTTTCTTTGTACTAATAATAATCGTCTCAGTCTGGCTAAGACCAAGTATGTCGGGGTCAACTTTCAGTCTCATTTTAGTGGAAACGTGTAACAAAATGTTATGTCCGCCACATTAAGTTAGAAAAAAATGCGCACTATAATAATATTAAGCGTTGACGGTTGCACACATATAGGAAATCTTTCAGCATCATGGTATCGATGGTTAACGATTATAGAAATTATTGGATTGCATGGTTTGGGCTCAAAAGATTTAAGCTCGCTTAAATCCAATGATCCCTTTCAAAACAAATAAGATGCCCTCAAAGTGAGTGCCCATACAAGTCACAATATAAAACAAGGGTATATTATATTTTTTTGTATATATAGTAGGAACTGTATATGTGTTACTGATATTAGAGGGGGAACATTAAAAATATGATTTTATTTTCTATAAAGGTGATGCGCAACATATTTACTTGTCAGCAATATTAGGTTAACGTAACCTTCCTTTTTCTTTTATCAGTATAAAAAGGATGTGTGTAACGCTTTTATAATTGCAAGCAATTAGTATTGAAACAACCACTATTACGTTATTAGTCATAACCGTAACTGAGACGGATATTAAGTGAAAATGGTATGCAACAACGGCTAAAGAACTTCAAGGTTTCGGGCAAATGGACGAAACTAGTTCTTCAAGTTTACTTTTTCTTTCTATACGTACTCGTAATTACGTAAACACATAGCCTGCAAACTATCTACTAGTAAAAGTTTACTACCAGTCGGTTTAGCAGGTTTTTAATGAATCACATCGACATATTAAAAAACTTTCTTCTGACTAATACGTTTTAATTTATAACCATCCAATTTCAACGGAATGAATTGACTTTTGAGTGAAATACGGTGGTTAGATAAACTAATCATGTAAATAAATAGTGAATCTCTTGTGAAGCAGGCCGGTGGTATCTCCCGGAAACAGCTGCGTAGGGAAAGTGAGAATCTAATATGAAACCCGTATGTTACTGGCCAAACTTGTTTGTACAATATATGCACACGTTTAACATAATGCAGCGTCACTGCATTACTAAATTATAGCTTATATTGTTACGTGCAGTTACGGCTCTATGATGTCTATCTTAGTAAACGAGAATGAAACGAGGATAAAAATGTTTTGCGTAAGTGTTACTAGAGATGGATAAGTGAAATGGTTACCAGTTGCATTGATAAAAACTGCTTGTAATACCTTCATTAAAATTGCGATTATACAATGCTCCACTTTTCATAGCGTCGATGAAATAATTACGAACAATCGACTTTAATCAGAACACGAAATGTCAGGTAAGTTATTTCTTAATAAGATTAATTTAAAGGTTACTTTTATAGAAATAAAATTATCGATTAATTATAAGCATCATTTCTAGGACAAAACTCATGAATGATTGAGCCGAGTCATGTCACTCTGCCGTCAAACACAGAGGTACATTATGGGAAATTTCCCAGGAGTGAATGGGAATCTCATTACTTGGTCCACGTGTGGTTGACAGACGAATGATTTCATACACTATCACGATACTCGGACGCCGTTATTGCTTTTTCCATATTTGATTGAAAGCTTGCAAAGTACGTATATGGGCTATTTATTTATAGTATTTTGTTTTACGCCAAAACTTATAAAACGAAACCGTTCTAAAGTCACGATGATAAAAATCGAATCTTATAATTTATACTATTTGATGCCAAAACATCGATGAATAGATAATCGACATTTTAATTAACATAGTTAAAAAACATAAAACAACAGGAAAATACCTAATCTAGCGAGTCTTTTCTTATGTAACATTACGTTAGACATTAAGAGTTACTTTGAATAATATGCTACGATTTTATAAAGACTATGAATGTTGGGCTTTCGGTTGAATATATAGTTACATTTTATTACTTAGCCCTCATTCATCATCCACCAAATAGCGTTAACTGAGAACATTACTTGTTACAAATAACATAGATTATTCAACTACAAAATTGATTCTAGCCACTTCATATGTACATTCCTAGTGTCTACACGTTCTGTAAATCCAGACAAGAATAAGAACATGAATATTCAGCTGCAATGTGCAGTCTCACATTATATTCACGATAACAAGGTTCGTCAGCAGAACGCGCGACCGTCGACGTCGTCGTCGGCTGCAAACCATTTGTGCTAACTCGACAGCACCCCGACGTAGCGACGAGACGGGCCCATACTTGTCTTGGCACCAGAATATATCGCAATCACATTATTCGACAGCTGAATTCTAACTATTTACGAATCAAACACAACGCGACTTTTACTTTAAATGTGAACTTTAGGAAAGTGTAACTTGCCTTCGCAAATCCTTTACCCGGACCAACTTTAGGCATCTTAACTGATTTCGCAGAGATAGTATTGTGTTCTTACTTACGAGGTTTTTAACTCCCAAATCCGGATACAACAAGTTCAATCCGGACTAAACAAGTTCCAACTGAAATAAGCACCCGCTGCACACATGTTCCGTCGCGCCTCGGGGAAACGGAAAAGAAAGAAAAGTGGGCAGCTCGCAGTTTCTCGGTACGGCTGCATATGCAAGGGTAGCGGGTGCGGGTAGACGCGCAAATCTCTCTTGTTCAAAATGAAGTTACGGATACGCTCAGAAATTGTGTTTTATATTTTCCTTCGGCATGTGATGCGAAAAACAACTTTCACATAGTTTGCGACCTTTTTCCGTGGATCCGCCGTTCGCAAGAGAATTCGCTAAATAAAAATTTTCTTACTCTCAGTGTCGCTAACATCTGCGAAGTTAAAGCTGAAGCTGATTATGATTTCATCGCAAAATTCATGAGAGTTGGAGTATACTCGGGTACTTTTTACAGTGTATTAAGCTTTTAAAGTTTACTTGTCTATGTAATTTGAGAAACTTTAATGGCATTTAAATAGACACTAATTAAAGTAGGCACACAGTAATATTATATTAGTATTAATCAATATGCAGTAGACAGTTAGAATGATGAGGTTAAAGGTCTCTGGTTAGTTCTCAATGAAATCATGCTTAATTAATGGAGCTTAAGCGGCTACGGGACGACCCGCATACGATTAGCGACAGAGTGCATAAGCTCTCGTATTACGTAATTATGTTAATTCTTAAGAAATTCCTTCATTAGTTTGGACATTTTGACAACACTCTCAAAGCTTTTATCTGCATAAAATGTGTATAAATCTAGAAAGTAAAAGTTGGGCGCGCCTGTTGATGGAAACTAGTCGCCTTCGCCTATTCTGGAATATTTTTGGTAGCTGTAGGCGCTATTAAAAATGAAAGTTTACATTGTTCTCAGCCATATCGATATTATGCATAAGTAAGATACAACTGCCACGCAGAGCGCATGTAGGCATTTTATTGTTGCGTTGGTGGCATTGAGAACTATTTCATAACAATCTCAATTAATATATTTTGTCACGAACAACTTGCACACCTGTCTACCTTTTACGTTTATATTTTTCATACTTCTTAACTGATTAATGATTTAACAAAAATAATTGCAATTACGGTCAGCCAGTGTACAGTGTCTAGCCATTATAGCGTATAATCTCGATATAAGTACGACATAACATAAACGTAAGATTAACACATAGATGATAAACAACATTGAAAGATCATTGAACCAACAATTTTGAAATAAACCTACAAAAGTAGTTTCTAAACAAGCTGCGTTACGGTAAACACAGATACACAGCGAGAGGTTTAGACATCGGACCCATACTGATCTTACTACCTACCAGTCCGTTTACTTCGTGTTTCTAAATATCGGCATTCGTGAGATACCTACCGGTGAAGGCGATAGGTGACTCCACAGGCGAGCCTCGAGTACGACGCACGCCTCGCCTCTACAGCTGACGTTATCTCGTACAGGTGCATAGAAAAAACTTTTTGACATTTTACTTTGAGCTGTTAACGTGCCAGAATTATTTTAATATTTTAATCATATTTTTTATTATCAAATATGTTGACTAATTACAAAATTCGAACATCATAAAAACTGTACCAATTTTTTTAAACGAAAGCTTATATTGTTTTTCTTTTGTTTCAGATGTCTTCGAAAGTGAATTTGTTTGCTTGAGTGATTCGACAACCGAAAGGGAGTAAACCGTTGGCGGGAGTACATTGAAATGTGAATTTTGTGTGTAAAGTGTTAAAATTGAACTTTGTTCGTACGTTGTTGTTATCCCGATGAAGTTTCTTGTGTAGTCACAACTGTTCGCGGAATTGGTTTATTGAAAATCTTTCGACATGGAGACGGAAGAGTTGACGAAGCTTGTTGATGGCATCTACAAGGTAAGGAAATAATAATTTAAATATCTTTTAATTGATTTCTGTACAAGTGTAAGACCTCAAAAGTTTTGTTTTAAACTATTCTTAAATTCTTCCGTATTATAAACTCCTATTTTCAACTGCCGCGTTTTTTAGTAATAAGAAAATATTAGTTTTATTTTAATACCAGCCAGTATTTAAAATTTTATTATCTTGCAATACATTCCTCTGATACAAAATATACTAGTTACTTTAATTTGCTAGCAGTAACCTTTAAAATTATTTTATTACTTTTCAATCATTACGTGCGTGAATGAAGCTTCATGGTGGCATATGTGTAATAAATACCTACTACATATATGATGGTGGCTGGCCACTATAAGAGACAAAAGTTAAAAAGTTTAATAAAACTTAAATAGCACTTTTTAAATTAATTGACATGAGGCAAAGGCATATCCCGCACCTGCCTCAACTGTCAAGGTCATTGGTCACCCAAACAACGAATGGAGAACATTCCAAGTCGATTTCTCTATCACGTTTTATTGTATAAATATGTATATTTATCACATTCCATAGATAGATGTCGACTTTCGATTCGACGCTTTTTTGGAACGTTTTATAACACCAGTTTGGGCAAAAGTTATGGTAATGCGACAGGAATCCTATTAGAATTTTTGTGTGATCCGTATCGTAGGCGGCTATACCGTTGTTATTTAGGATATTTATTGTCTTCAAGCGATAAGCGTTTATAAGTGTGGAAGGGTCAAAGAAAAGTCATGTCTGATTTCGCTGATTCGTTGGTGGCTGTTAAAATTCATTCCGTTTTCTCGATTATGTGGTGTAACCGGTTGAGATCTTCGCATCCTTAATAATTTGAATTTTTGTATGCTAATTATGTAGCGTAGTGATATGTAGTGGTATGTATATATTACAAGCCAGTCGGGTTTGTATCGTAACTTGGAACATTATACTTTAACTGATTACTTTTCTTGTTCGATTGAGTGCAAACATTTTATATAAACATTTTGACTAGTCATTAATAGTGAATATGGCAAACTTAGACCATAAATTTGATTGCACGAATGGTACAAAAGTTTAATAAATTAGCCACTCCGCTACTTACGTATTCGAAACCCCGTTCGTGACAAAAATATGTTACTAATAGTATATTGTTTCAGGTCAAGTTGTTATTTTTGTTTCGTTAGTTGTAATAGGTAAAGTAGCCTACAACACAAAAATAGCTAAATACTAAAGCAGGATTTATCTTCTTTTTAATATATTAATTATCTATTTAGTATCCCAGTTTTAGCTATGCAACACTCAATCAAAATAAATAATTAAGAAAAATAATATTCAGCTATATGTTCTAGAGCATCGCTAAGGAGTTTGCATTTAATTTGCAACTCTAACTAACAGGCTGAACGTGAGGTTGTAAATCTTTTTTTAAAACCATAAACAACGTTGATTGATTCGAACACACCGCGTTTATTTGAATATGGATTTGTGATTATATAGAAAGTTTGTTAATTATTTTTTTAGAAATCATCATCTATTGTGAATTTATTAATACTGTCTCTAATGCAAGACTCGAGATTTACAAAATGGCTTCAAACGTACATCGATGAGCAACCGAATTTAAATATTTTATTTCAACGGCACGGCAGCTTAAGTAATCTGGTAATTGCCACTGTGAAGTGGCAATACCTCTAGGTGAAAAGGTTTAAGACAGAAATGTGCGAACCACAGATGGTTGCCGTTTCTAGTATGAGTCAAATCCTGTCAAGTCTTGTCCGCTGCGATGCCCAGATGAGTTCCGGTCGCTCGTCATTTTAGCAAATTTGATTGTTTTTATGGTATCGTATGTATCATGTGTTATATCTAGCTTATCAGCGTACGCAAACACGCTACTGTAAACAGAAGGCAATTTTTCAAATGGAGCTTTGTTTAGAGATGATTGATTTTTTATCGAGCCATCTTCCTACAAATAGGCTTAAAATTATAACCACCCAAATATGTCTAAAATTCAGACTTACTACTATAACGGATATTTTTAACCTTTTCATGTACAAAGGAACTCGTGTATTCTCTTACAACCCTTTGCCTAAAATGTAAGTATAATTAGTGTCTTGCGCAGACTTAGAAACTTTGTTAAACTATTCCCTTTGTATACATTTCCTGTTTTTTTAAATAATCATAATAATATATCTACCTATTGAGTTGTACAAATTTATATTTTGATAGGCTTAAGTTTTGATAAGACCATATTAACTGCCAAATCCAAAAATAAAACAAATGCCTGCATATATCGCAAAAATCCGTTTCGGTCTGCCTATCTCGTTTATTTTATTATATAATTTCCTTCTTAATTCTGTCTAAAATGTTTCTAAAATACGATAACGAGGCCATAACGGCAGCATTTTGAAATAACAACCGCAAATAACGTGTTGTGTAATATTTTGTAGCTATGCGGATTTATTTTGCGTAAAAGAGATGTCGAGTGATGTAACTGTGATTCCGTTATGATCTGTAACTCACTTAAAAGTATTATTATTGCTGGTATAAGTTATAGTATTTTACTTTCCTTCGATACTTATTTTTTTCTAGATCACGTTTTTTATAACTTGACTTGCTGTTGCAAACTAAGTCACTGGTGAAAAGCAAACGTCGGTAAAAGTATAAATAGTTTCGTCAAATAAAATAGTCTAAAGTTGCGATTTAAAATAGGCCTGACAATATCGTAAAAGGTAGTGTAATTTCAATGCTACGGTTTGACTTTGTATGTCACGGGCATCACTGCAATTTTGATAGTATTATATTATAAAATATGTATATACTTTAAAATAGATTCCGCTACTAACCTTTACGTTTCGTTGCATCTATACTCCATTTGGTTAGGTACTTAAACTAAAGAGAATTGATATGATGATAAAAGATTGTTTACCTTTAATTAAGTCCCTAACCAAATGGAGTATAGCATAAGATATGCTAGATACGTTTTACGGTTTAGCAGTAATAATGTACCTAACAAAGGCATAGTATTATTACGCAATTTATTTTTGTTTATAATATTAGTATGAAATATAAATATATATAAAGACTTAGCAGTTTTTTAACATTACACTTGTATTTAGTTTAACCGTGAGAAGAATCCTACAACGACGTTTTGCGAATATTTTTTACACGTAAACGTTACAGACGTAGAACTCGACAGCTTTTCACACTTAATACTACTGCTATATTCCTGGAAAGAGAATTTAAAAGTAATTTTGTCCAATCCGGGAACGAAATCAGTGACTTTTGTTTGTGCTTACTTTTATACCACCGAAGAACGAGAAAGTCACGTTTAGGCATAATGCAGCTTAGAAGATATTTCAATTATATATAGAAAACATAATAAATAAAACATAAATATTAATAATATATAAACTTTAACAAAATATGTGAACTTACATAAATATTAATAGATATTTTCGCAAGAATAATAAACACAATGTAAGCTAAACTCATACAGCATATACTTTCACTCTTCGACATTGTATTGAGTTAAAAGAAATGTGTTAACATTACGTCGATAAAATAGCGAGTTTAAATGGTATAGAACAACAATAGATGAACAGCGAAAGTGTTTGGAGCAGTGATAGTCGAAAGAACAAAAACTTAATTGGTAATATTGCACATACATTGTCTGACGAGACCATCATAATATAAGCTCCACAATGAAGCCTATCACATCTAAACGTATACCTACTTATTATATATAAAATATGAATATATGTTATACCTACAACACATTACACGATCACGTCAAAAAATTTGATATACGAGTCGACGAATAATGACTTCGTATTTATCTTTTTTTAACAAGTATAAGTACAATCAGTAGCGTATCTAAGGTTTCACAATAAGGCAAGCTCAGTATGTGCTTTATCAGTTAATATAGTAAAATCAATTATGCTCCCTATTCTCTTGACGCGTAAATGAATTCACTAAAGCACATTGAAGTCATGCTAACGCTACATTGAATATAATAAACTATTGTATGATCATAATCGAGCATTTAAGTTAAGTAACCCGTGCCTTCGGGCTTGTATAAAGTATTACTTTAGCTACACTGAGTACAGTTTAGCCAAAGTAATTTTACTAACAATTGCACTGAAATAAAATCGCGGGGCAAGACGGATGAGGCAAGTAGGTACCGGCAAACCACTTGATTAGCGTTTACTCTCTGTCACCCACAGGCAGCTAGATCGTTGTGCGAGTTAATATTATTTCTACGTTCGTTGAGACGTAATATTGTATTAATAGCTTTAACATAATCTTCATGTTTATTAATTGAATTAAAAATAATCGACTGTCTCGTTAGGTTATCTGTGAGTCTGCCTAATTGATCACTAAATGTGGTGATAATGCTTATACTAGGTATAATCTCTGTGGATATTCGACAAACATTAAATAATGGATACAGGGACACCTGAACTCAAAACGAAAGATTGTAGATAACTAAATTGTTGTCCATGGTGGAATCAGCATTCGGCGCATTAGCAATACAAGGGCTATCCGAGCAGTCAACTTATCCAATCTTATTTCGATAAAATGGTGATGATAAATGATGATGATGTTTTACTTTGTAATATATTACAGTTTTTAATGTTTAATTGTAATATCTTCTACTTACTGCGTAGTTAGTACAAGTTATTATCATAGATATTCCTAGGAATATTCCATAAAAAATATGTTAGGCACCATTTTTTCATAGGCTACATCGCGTGATAAAATGATATTCAGTAGCGTAATAATAATATAAATTAGACTTTTTGTGTAGGTTTTGAACGTAATAAATTAAATGTAATATAAAATAATTGGTATAATTCTTATGTTACCTGCTTAGTTGCTAAGGTTAGCCACATCAAGGCTTCGATAAAATAAATTGCTGCGTTTGTGTTATTAGGTTCGTAAATGCAAACGGGTAAACCCGTACCTATAATGGACGGTGATATTTGTCGCATGACGTCATCACAAACAGCCTACAATCATTAGGTATACCTATATATGTTTATATATCACAAGACATTGATATCAGTACCTAAGAGTAATTAATGTTGTCTCCGAGTCCAGAGTATCTATAGTTAATATAATAATAAAGAAGAGTTAGTTTGTATTTTGTTTGAAAGAGTTATTTTCTGGAACTCATCGGAGTTTAAAATTATTTTTGCTTTTGTTGCCTAATTTTCGAGAAAGGTATATAACATAACGCTACGAGCAATGGGAGCGGCGTAGGGGCAGCTAGTCTTTACTACTACTATCTATTTTTATTAGTATAGAAACATACTTAAACGTACTTATTAGTACAACATAATAAATATAAATCAAATTACTCGTCTTTATAATATTGTATAATAAAGACGAATAACTTGATTTTTTATTTGTTTGTTTGTAAGGATTTAACTCAAAAACTATTAAACCGATTTTAAAAACTCTTTCACCGTTAGAAACTTTTATTATCACTGAGTAACATAGGCTACGTTTTATTTTTTTAAAGTACTTTTCTAACTTTACCTAGCCTTACCTAGCTTTACGCGAGCGGAGATTATTTTAAAGTAGCCTCCCTTTTTAGATTTTATATTATTTAATACCAACGACCTACCTACATTTTATGAGAATTTCTTTTTAGTATCTTCAGGTCTTTTGTGATCATTTTAACGTCGTTCTTAATGCATATTTCCCTTTCTAGAAACACAACAAACCTTTAGATTAACTCAAGAACCTATACACTTAGAAAGTAATATATAACTTGTAAATAGTTTTGACATAATATATTATGTTATATTACATATTGTGTTAGGTTTCTATAGCGGCACAAGGTCAATAGTTATAAATAACACACGTACACATGCACAGCATTTACGATCATAGAATATTGAGTGGCATTACAAAAATATTATTGCACGTAATAATTTTATTATAAGTATAAATCGACTTACTCAACATAATTATTTAGACGCCCAGTACTTATATAGGCTAAACTGTACTAAATGTATAGTATCAAATATAATAATGTACATATCTACTGGCAAGAAAAGCATACCTACGTATATGATATATATTATTATGAGCGATGCAAAACGGGCGATGAAAGTACTGGATAACTGCTTGATTAGCTGGTATTATATGTCTCCTGCCACTTTGACCGTTGTTAACAGACTGTGTCATGGCATAATAAGTATTGTTATATGTAAGTACTTATTAATTGAATAGTCTATATGAATCCATTAGTTAAGAGTAACTTTGTATTATCCGCTCTTACTTTAAAAGAAAATAAAACATGATCTAATAAGCATCACCGCCTTCACCCGTTTAACCTCAAAAATTATAAAGTCATTAAAAACAATTTAATTAAAAATCGCGCCAACATTATACTTACGTGACTGATATAAATTTTTCACTTTTTACTTCGTTGTCACCTAAATGGAATAGCGAGGGGGAAAATTAGGACTTTTTGCCTCAACAGCACAATTACGTGGCTTTGAATCACATCACTGAGTGGCATTTTGATATAAAAAACTCGACCAAAAATAAACGTAACTTAAGATATTTATGCTTCATAGAGTGGAAGGTCTTTTGTATAATTTGGATAATGGTGACTAAGGAAAAATTAATCGACAACCTTGCTTTTTTTACGAATACTTTTCGTTTTAGTATTGCGTATGGAATGTAATTTTATTCAACTAATTTGGTGCAATGACCTTCAAGAGACTAGGTTATTCATTGCTAAGCCGTCGTACTTTTAGTTGTATGACGTGGAGGGCGAAATATGCGGCGATATAATATTTATATTAGATATAGTAGCACATTGTGAAAGAATATAGCATTTATAAACTTCTTAAGGTATATCAATATATGTAGAAACTCTATTAAATTACTGTGTTGTATGAACGAAAGTGCTATTGAATTGCTTGACTTAAAGCCGAAGTTTGGACTATGTTAATTGATATTCCTAATTTAGTTACTTTTAACATGATTGCGATAAATTAAAGCAACGAATCAGAGAAGATATTAAATTTCCTAATTTTAAACACAAATTGTATAATAATGTATTCACCTAGTTTATTATGAATACTAGACTTTTTTAAAAAGAAGCTGTAGTCAAAATTTCATTGGTAACGACTTTATATATTGCCAAAAATCTTATAAAGTCCTTAGAGTAGACAAGCTGTAAGTGATCGATAGGTTCCTCAGTTCAATTATTGTTTTCTTTAAGAATACCAGCTTTGGCTTGCCTTTCATAGTTATTTGATTTAAAACATCACACGGACGTAATCTGTAGCTTAATTATAATGCAGAGTACGTGTCTTGACCAAAGGGTCATCAAAGGATGTGATTGCCCATACAGTACTAAGCTTTGACACTTATTAATGTACTCGTTGGTTTATATGCACATGTTCTCTCTGTCAGCCGAGACCGTTGCAGCTGTGCTTGTCTCCGATGTCACGTACTGAGGCAGCCACGACGACACACGTTATGTATCCAACAAAGGCGGATAATGCTTTGGCATCTTCATTTCCGTGACATTCTGTTTAATGCTGAGTATCCGTAGTGTACAGTATTCTACACAAGTGCGTTTTGAAATTAAGCTTCTTCTTCTTGCTTGGAAAAGGTTGAGATACTTTTTAATATGCACGTCTATGGGTGTTGTACAAACGATTTTTTTTTATCATTCATCATTCATCGTATCATTTGCTAGTGTAAAATGACAAGTAGTATATTTAACATAATTATAAAAACTTAAACAATGTCAGTAGCAATTATGTGCGTCGCTACGTTTGGTATTACCGCATTAAATTTGGCTGAAATTCGTTGTAGTTCTTTACTTTTAAAATTTATATTACCATGCTTATAGTGCCAAAAAATCTCGTGAACTTAATTCTGAAAATGTAATTCAGAGAATAAATAAAATTTACAATAGTTAATTATAATGGTCTCCGAACAAAGAGTTGGATTAAAACGTATTTTACTAAGAGGAGTTCTACAGAAATGGCCTTCCATAGAGAACTGTCTATTCACATATATCCTCTTTGTATGAAATGATGAATTCACAAAAGAGACGGGTTTATGGCTTTAATTTTACTTTATGTAGGAACATTAAAAGCGTTGTTTTTAAAAACAGGAGCTCGCATTATCATGGAAATAAAAATAAAACTGCACCGTTTCAATTCAATTATGATTTTTTTTGTAAACGTGTCTTATATTAGCTATAATAAATAAAATATTGTTTTTATTGAGGCCACTATAACTATTAACTTTATTCGTATAAAAACAATTAAAACTTGTATTGAATTTAAACAACTTTATACAATTTCAATAGTAGCTTTGTTTTATTACAACATTACCGAAATGTCGGAGTTTAAGATTATAAATATCAATACATGAACAATATAAACATATAAATTACAATATGTTTTATTCGTGTAAGCGTAAGATAATAACTAAGTTGGGTTAAAGAAGTTCGTATAAACTTCTTTAATTATATTTTTGAACTCGGTCACTCGATATGAATACGGCTGTCGCCATGTGGTCTCGGAGTCGAACCCCGAGATGGGCAAACTGTTATTCGTTTTTGTGTATAAAATGTTCAAAGCAGCACAGAGCTTATCATTGAGCCCGATATTCAGCAATAGACTTGCCTCGTATCACATGAGACTTATTCCATGGTTCCCAAAATATGGATATGATACACCATAGCCCGTCCCCCGAGGATACAGGCGTAATACTACGTATGAAACGTATGAACATATATATTAAAGCCCTACAAATTTAAAATAATAAAATAAACATGTTACAAATTCTCTATCCATTTTTACATTCGAGAGTTATAAGTAGTAGTAATACACTTTATTTATGAATACAGCAACCAAAAATTTTAGCATAAATATAATAGATCGTATCATTATTCGTAAAAACGAGAAAGAGTTATAAGAAAAATTTGCTACTTGCAGTTACAAGCACAAAAACCGCTGTGGAGATACGCATTTGTCTTTGTGGCCATATCGCGAGTATCATCGTAACTGATCACGCCAGGCCATCATTACTTGACCCCCATGACTGCGTTCGTTAGTAACAAATATGAAATTCTGTGGGATCAAAGTTCGCTGGGCGTACGTTGCCCCGTTTCCTCCCCAGAATGAGATTGCCTCGCGACATTAAACCGGGCCGATGTAAATTTTCGTCGTTACACTGTGTCTGTTTGTTCGTAGCTGCATTCTCATGTATTGCGTGATTTCCCCCGGTCAATGAAAGGATCTTCGTATGGAGCCCGCCTTACCCTTCGAGGATAATGTAATATGGAACACAATGGGAGCCGTAATAGGTTCATTTGTTTTTATGTACGATATTTATATTAATTATTAGCTTTATTTCCTTTCATAAGAATCTTTTGTTCGTGATGTGATTATTTTGTGTAAATTACTCGGAAGCAATATTTTTGGTGTTATACAACATTGTGATGGTTTCCTGGTCGTGCCCAAAGCATCATCACCTATTATGTAATTTACTCTCAGCTTTGTTATTTTTACTGGCAACAATATCGACATTGTCATAAAATCGAGACTCAAGTGTTAATATGCTGATAAGTAGGTTATATTATTTGCATTTGTGAAATTTCTACTTACAATGTTTTTTGGCTAAAAAACCAGAAATATAAACTACTTTTTAATTTCGCACACATTGACACAAATTTAGAATACTAATGTACCTAGTTCTTTTGCAAGTGTCTAATATACTATTAATAAACATGTTCCAACATTAAGTACAAATTAAAGCAAATAGATACACAACTTAAAGTACCAAAAAAGCCTCGAATGCACCGAAACCTTTTTGTTATAATCCCAGGATAAAACTCAAAGAGTTAAAAGCTCTAAAAGACCTAAAAAATAAGTATCAACATTTCACGAGGGCAATAAGTAGTCTTTCTACCTTTCTGTACTAGTATTATTCTGCTCAAACATTTGTACGGACGGGGGCTTGCGTCTATGGAAACCGCTGCAGTGTCACAGTTCCCGAGGGCAAATCGCTGCCCCCACTTATTTGAATAAGAATGGTCGGGACGCTGGGAACTGTCCCGTGGGACGCAGGCAGACGGTACTCATGCTACCACTCACCTTGCTTGCCATACTTGACGCACGCTCCGTGTAATTCACTCGGAAATGTACTATATTAATACGTAACTTGAATGTAAAGTACCCTATTATTCAACCTAAGTTTATGTTACGGCCATTCAACAAATAATTATTTGTCAGTATTCTGCATGTAATAATGCATTTTGCATAATATATAGGTTGAGAGTTTTGTAAAGAGCTCTTAACTTTTTATTAGAGTTATTTATGTTATATTTTATGTTCGGTATATTATTATCATAGCATAAAAGCTTCACTATTAAATGATAAGGCAAAAAATATAAGTCAATTTAAGGGTAGCGGTGTGCAATATAACGATGACTATTTTATCTTTCGCCGCAAAACCGAAAGGCGAAACTTGAACATTTCACCCTTTCAATACAGCGAGATATTCGACGAGTTTCCCTCACATTGGCCAAGGAAGTTAGATTGAGTAACGACGGTGCCTTCTCGAGGAAAGAGGTCGATCTGTTAGGTAGAGCGATCACGGCGACCCCGTTGATGGCCGGATACTTAAGTAACTTACATCTCAGGACGCATCTTGTGAAGGCAGCCTTACATCACGCTGACAATTTTGGAATCAATTTTTGTACGATTCATGAATAGTAATTTTACGGGCAATAACTTCTCGTTGAAGGGTTCTATTTTTGAAAAGAAAATGTCATATTGGCAAATTTTCAAATGTTCATATTCGCGATGAGCGAAACCACAGCACTATTCATATGATGAAACGAATCAAATATTTAACAATTGACTAAACAGTCTAAATGAGAATATAAAAACAATTAAACAATTTAAATAGGATGTTACAGGTCATTGGTACCCTACTAAAATCTGTTTCGGCTTAGTCTAGTTGCAAAGTGCAGAGCTCTTTTCAACTCGTCTTAAATGTGCTCATTTTAGGCGAGTTGAAAAGAGCTCATTGTACTATAAATCACATGTTTTTTAAGATACAGCCCGCGGTAAAATATCTAAGTCATTAAATACATTTGTTACGTGACTTCCTTTCAAGAGTCGTCAATATATCATTGATTCATACACTTAAAACGACATTGATTGCTGTTTGATAGATCTAATACACAGATCTAAAGGTTATGCTGAGGAAATCGTGAACTGAATTATATTTTAATGGCGGTGCATTTTTGTGCTCATAATTTAGGAATATCCTTGAAGCAATCATTATTTATAGAGTGGTCCGGTCGGACACTAATGACATAGCCTTTACAACTAACTTTACTACCGGCGACGGCCGGCATCATACAAGGCTTTAGTTCGGTGAATAGATGCAAGCCACAAAACGTTTCTTTATTCGCTGCAAAGCCCTTCCGCTGTGTTAAAGTTGACTATTAACTGGAGTTAGCATTTTATTAATCTAAAAGATTATGCCAAGGAAATGCAATATTGTATACCTCCTCCTTTTCATTCAATAGCATAAATAAGTATATTCTAAGCGTCGTTTATTACGTTATAACAAATTATATGACATTTCATATTTATGTTGTTTCTTTACTTTTTTGGTGGATGACACGTTTTATGCGATTCAGCTCAGAAATGGAACATAAAGCCATCAATATAAAACATGTCGTAAAACACAGAAGCACATCGGCGAATCTATGGCGCGGAGAAAATATAAATAAAATTTGTCTTTCGGGTCGCATATGTATTAAGTTTACGCGTATTCGTCCAAATACAATTTTAGGAAGGAAATTGCCTCCCGGTAGAACTCGTACAAAATGGAAGATGTGATATTAAATCTGGATGACAGTTATTAGGAGTGCCGAGTGGCGCTCGGTGGCACTCCACAAAAAGAATTCAAAATGAAATGAGGTGATATTTAGCTCACAAAATTGTTAACCAGAAGCGAAAATGAGAACGTGAATACTTTTATTAACTCTAGCGCTGTAGAACTCGATACTGAGAAAAGTGGGTCGGTTTGTAGGCGTGCCACTCGACAATATCATAAGTAATACACGTAACACCTAAATGTAATTCTTATTGGAACAGTTCTATAACAGACAATATACATATAGAATAAAACTTGAACATTTTATTTCGTTTAGCACGCAAAGCAACGCGATATATTTTACTGAATACTATTTTGAAATAATCCCTGAGATTAAGAAGTATTCGTGAGAGTGGAGTGCTGCTTATTGTCGTCCTAGTCAAAGGTTACAAAACACCAGATGCTCGAGGATTAGATACGATTCTTTGGGAGATTAAACAAGAATGGATAAGGACACGCCTACGGCACACCCCAGCAGGATACAATGAAAATTTATTTTATAAACGCCTGTCTAGCTTGCCTTCCCGTTTGTTGTATAAACATAAACATTTGTTATTTTCTATATCTGAAGTGTTAGTACACTTTAATGATTTAATAGGATTCTGTAAGTAAAAAGGAAAATTCTAAAGCAGTATGTGCGCATGTGGGCAAGCTGTACCCATTAGCATCCTTTTAATGAATAACATTTTTAAATTCACCGTACACATGTTTTCAAAGATAAGGAAGAAGCTCTTTTGCCGTTAGTTTTTTAATAATGCATTTAATCTTCAATATATATAAACAGCAGGAGACAAACGAAAAATGTTATGTGCTTTTAATATTGCGTAATCGGTATCGCTTCGGCTAATTGTCGTATAAATTAGGTGCGGTATCGGCACCGCGGGGAGATGTCACGTGCGTGACAGATTTGTTCTTCATTTTATCAGTGGGTACCCGACTGTGCCTCCTGTAAACAGACGTAAATTATGTTTCCCAATCCGCTTAACTTTTAACTCAGAGCTTTTTAATCTTGTTAAAAATTGTGCCAACATTATAAATTCTAAATTAAAGCGATTTGTTTCTGAGCGTTTCGGTGCTTTGATTGTCATTTTGTAAGCCGAGTTAGACGGGGTAATCTTACTTGTTACTCCTTAAATCCTTATAGAGTACAGACATTAATTAAATACTGTGTAAATGCTTCCATTTTCATTTCGCTACGAATATTTTTGTAAAGATTCCTTGAACGTGTAAACACATATTCATATGAAGACATATGCAAGGAAAATTGTCCGTGAACAGATGGCGTTCAAATCAAATGTGATTATGTCTGTGCGTATTAAGGCGGGAGTGAGAGACGCTCCGCGCAACTGCGACGCTGAACTAATAAGGGCAAACTCAGCCGTTTTCATATTTGTACAAATTACATTAACGCTTATTGCCTCGCTACCGCCCCGTGGTGAAATACAGAATGACGGTTTAGGCAAACGCCAGTATGCGTAATTGTTTTATCAGTGCCGAAATGGTACCAAGTAATTACATTACATCGAGACGATCAAAATTAAATTATTATCAAATGGTAACCGTTTTACATTATTTGTGTACCTACAAAATTAAGGAAATTTTAAATTAAATTGGTACGTTGTCATTTGAATTTCGAATTTTTATCTTATTGTCGTCAGCCTGCGACTATAAGGTCTTACAAATCAGCATTCTGATTTATGTCGTGGTTGTCTTTTTGGTTGATGAAACATTTTAACACGGTCATGTACCCTTTGTCTTCTTTAAATGAGAAACGAGATCTGATAAGAGACTTTTATTTTCACGCGTGTATCACCGCGTGATAGGCACGCTTATTTAAATGTGTATGAAGCATGTATTTTAACGGATTTTAATGCGTTGTAATTATTCGGTGAAGCGAGCGTTCCGCCCGCGGCGGCTCAGCCGTCACACTGTTCGGTGCTAACGTGCCATATCTATATAATTATATTAGCCGACTTTCCCTTCCCGACGTCTTTGTACCGTTGATTGTCATTTATGTAATTGCCTACATTCTGGAGCATCACGGTCTCCGTTCCCCGTCACCGCGCCATCAGAAATTAGTTGCTCTAAGTGCACGAAATATTTTCGTAATTGTTCGCCGAGAAACAAAACAACATCATTTCAGTGTAACAGATTATGACGTCACCTGAACGCGAGCGAGCATTTACTTAACAGTCAGTCCAACTGAGCTATTTATTATTCCCATCTCTCCGTATAAATGCGGAAACTTTGGTAGAACTGAAATGAGAACGTAACGAAAGTGCTCGTGTAGTCCCTTCACGAGTGCGACGAGTATCGATGTCCCTCTTGTGTAACAATTAGACTTTGTCCATTGTCTCGTCTTACTTTCTAAGTGAAATAGACAGTAACCTAGTGATTGGCGTGAAATTGGAATTATACAAAAGTGTTGCGACCGTCCGAACCACGTACGTTGTTTTGGCGTAACGCAAAATTTATTCCATTTACGGCGGCTGTCCCCGCAGCGTAACTAATATTTGAATTGCTACATTCCGAGTGCCACACCACTTTTTACATCCCAAGAACAAGTTAAATACTTTGTACCAAGAAATACGTGATTCTAACAGAAACTAAGTATAACGAATAAGTAAGCCTGTATTTTTTTTATTGGGAGCACCGACGCGGACGCTGCCCGCGCCGTCTCAATTTCTTCCTAATTAAATTATCCGCTTATTCGTACTCCTTCGTTTTCTTGCAATTAAAGAAATATGAATCTATGGCAAAAACTTTTCCTTTAAGATATTTATTGTTTTCTCGCCTTTTCTCCGCCTTGCAGTGTTTTTATTAATGGTGTAAGAACGTAAGTAACGAAGATATAAAATACTTATATAAAAATGGAACGTTAAATATTACTTCATTACTTTGTGGAGTTCATATACTTGAAGTAATGACGTCACTTACAGACAAAAATAATCAGTTATTTCTCATCTACGTGGTACTTTGCGGTATTGACATCTGTCAAAAGTCTGTTTGTATTTTTGAGCGTATTCACTACGTTTAGTAGACGCGAGTTTGACACGAGTTTAATTTTAACTTTCTTATAGTAACTGTTGTATTTGAATACGTCAAATATAAAAGCACCCCATCATAGGGTGGTGTAAATAGCAATATCATTAGTCTGATCGTCCGAAGCACCGGCAGCGCTCCCAATCAAAGCTGATTACAATTCCGGGCGGTTAACACGTAAATCCGATGTGGATAAATATTTGCACGACAGGTTGTAAACCGAACGTGCCCGGGGATGTAATAGGTGGGCACAGTTACTCGACCGTGCTATGTGTGTTTGAAATTTCAATTTCGACACGACATCAATTGTCATTCGGTTAATTCCAAATTTAAATTTCTATTTTTTCATTTGTTTGATTTGATTAAAATCGATTCTGCAATTCGGCCTATGACATTTGTATGCAGATTCATATGGAATATTAATTTGAAATGCATTCTGCTTTAATTTTGTACATTGGTATTTTGTTAGCCATTACACGTTATGATGGCGAGTGTAGAGTACCGTGACGCAGAGACCGCGCGATTCGATTGATCTACGATGTAAACCATGAAGCTCTTAGATGAGTGACCATTTAAATATAATTACGTAGTTACAGTTTATTTACGTCACAATTACACAAAAATTTAATATTATATGACCGTCAGAATGGTTAATCATCGTCGACAAATAATAAAAAATCTAGATTCAGCTTAAAAATATCATTATGACTTTAGAATGCCATGGTCTGATCACCATTCTGTAAAAACTAGTATAATTATTTGGTTTTTGATGATGATGATCACACATGATTGTACTAGAACTATTCATCGAAACCCCTAGTTGATTAAAAATCACTCAATCGTCATAACATAATGATACCAAATGCTGATATATTTTCCTGTGTATTAAATATTTTATTTTACACTTTGTTACATTAATATAATGAGATTACCTACCTAATATTTGCTTTGTGAGACAAATCTATAAATAGTTTTAATAAACCGGAATACAATAAAACGTCAACACTACATACAAAGCTAAGCTCAAACTAAAGAAACAAACATTAAACCGAGATAGCGCGTTAAAAATATATAATCGTTGCTAACAGCACAAACAAAATGTAAAACACAGCGTTTAATCCTTGCACGTTTTGTAGAAAAGCATTTCCCACTGCTATAAGTTCTCCCTTTAATATTTTTCGAAATACTTGGAATCGTATGCGCTCCGCATAGGAAACCGCACGCGCAATTACATGAATTTTAATCCTTATGGGGTGAGGGGCGATATTTGAAGAATTTCATTATGGTGAAACTCTTCCTGGACAGGCGTCGGCATTCATTTCGTTTCAAACGCAGACTAAACCACCAGTTTGAATTATATTGAAGTTTTTGTAAAAGAAAACTTTCTTTATTATACCACGATTTAATGCGGAGATGAGACTTGAGTCTTAGTCTAAAGTTACTGGTTTGTCAATATTGTTTACCATTTATTGTTCCGCTTATATTTTAAAAGTGGATATTGTATTATCATGGCTTTACAGGTAACTTAAGCATAAAATATGAGTATTATGACATGAACATCGGGTTATGCAATAACACAGTGTTGCTACTCCAAACAAGGCGTTTATTTTTATTTTACTCGTTTATGATATGATACTTGTAACACCAGGCAACGTTATGCTAATTCCGATTTTAAAATTTGGAACACGATCTTTTTATTGGCTACGTTTATTTTTTTGTCTGTTTCTTTTCTATGCTTTGTGTGTATGCTTACATTCAGAAGCAAAGTTCAGACGTACCTTGTAATTATGTTTGTGTGGGTACATATTGCCAGTGTATGTGTGGAATGCGGCTGCGAACGTTGAATTCGTGACTACAGTCAAGACGCTTAAAGGCTAAACATTATCTGCATGTTATACAGATACGAAGTCTCTTTAATCTAGTTCTTAGGCGGAACATCGTTTTTATCTAGCTCAGTGACGTGATCTAGGTGGTACACTCACTGTGAAAATATGTAGGTCTTCAGAAAATGTCATAACCTCACATTTTTATTCGCGGTTGGATGAAACGTGAAATATTCGGCCTTCTTCAAACAAATTTAGTGTGATCTGAATGTTTATCTTGCTTGACCTTGCTTTAAATTATGACAGATTTACACAATTCTGTTTAATATTTATGTGCCTTTTATCACAGCTCAATTAAACTAAGCGGTTTGGTGTCGTCGCATAGTGCAGCCTTATATGGATCGTGTTAGCTTATTAAAACCGCAACATTTGTTACAGATCCAAATCATTTGAAAATACTATAATTAATAAAAACATTGCTGTCTTAAGACTTGTGAGCCGGCTTCGACAAACTAACTTTAGCTGCATATATTAAAAGGTTTAACTTTCTATACTCATCAAGAAAATGTATACTGCACGTGTCTAAAACTAAATAGTAGTTTTTAATTGCACGTACCTGTAGATTTTTATATTATACTATATGCTAATAGATAATATAATATCTTTTGTAAGAAAAATGTCATACTAGTCATTTATACGTACACTTGTTTTATACGTTTGACACAACTTGGCATGATATAGACGCAATAATCATCCCTACATTTTGCTTTATCGATATATACACTAAAATAATTCAATCCTTTCATAAAACAAATTTGGAGTCTATGTAGTCATAAGGAATAATTTCGTTACTGCCCATGACTGCAAAAAGTTCCCCTTCATTCAATCAGAGTGTAAAAGTCAGCATGGCTATCCTATACCTTTCACTATCCATCCAGTCGACATACTAATTCAAAGGACGTACAGAGAGTTTGGATCAAATTACGTATACGGTAGTAATTGAATCCGAATGCACATTCAGCATTGAGTGATCAAACGTTTCACACGAAGTAACAATTAAATAGCATGACGTACCTAATGTAAATAGAGACGGCTAAGCGATGGTATGAATCGAGGATTAATTTTATTCAAGGTTAACACGTAGTCACCTGCACCCATAGTTTATGTATTGTAAAAAAATATATAACTCGTTTAGATTGAGACGGAAAACTTGGATACATTATGCAGGTTGCTTCTATGTTAGTTACAATATTATTACTCGTAGTATTTTTAGATAAAGTCTGTCCAGCATTGTTTAGAATCGCACGCAATGACTCACCGCTAGAATCGATTATTTTATAAAAATTGATGCAAAGTTTCTCACCTCCAAATCTGTAGTCGCATCTGTTTGCAACGAATACGCGTAAATGTGTGAAATGTTAATGATGCGTGTCGATGTCGCCAACAGATTCGGCGCGTTCGATGTCATGTAGATTCAACAGCATACTCATTTCAACCTTTCTCTTTTCATCGTAATTTGATTTGTAATCAATGCTTTCATTCAACATTTTATTTCACACGAATGGAATTGATATTTTCAGTTATTGCCATATAAAATAAATAAAATTGCGTATAAATAAATATGTAAAGTTTTATGAACGCAATATGATATAATAAGCCCATAAGCCATATTACGCATATTAGCAAATCCATTTCAGAGGATTCGGTGAGCTGTACATTGCGTAAAATGCCGGCAACCTTATACTTTATTTCTTGCTCAAATGTAAAGAAGTTATGTTACTTATTTTCTGTAAAATTTAAGGAATAAAATTTAAGTAATATCATCTTATAATAGTCCTATTTCTCCGCACATATCGAGTCATAGTACTATAATCAGTAGTTATTACGGTGGGCACTAAAAACATAAAAACAATTATATAAACCGCAGGCTCACCCAAGGTTAATACTCTGTCACCTGTACGAAATAATACATGTTTTACAATTCAGATTACTGTAAAAATCCCGCACATTCCGTTACAAGAACCACAAATTATTGTCGACCGCATTGAAATTCGTTGCGGCTGTTTCATTATAAACCGCAAACGATGAATTGATCCAGAGTTATTTGGTAAGTTATATCGTAGTTAACAAACTGGCATGTCGGCCTAGAATGCAAGTAAATACTAGGTTTATTGCATAGATTACAGAGATAAATTACTTGTTTGAAGTAGGACGTACTTTATAGCATCTTAAGCAAGTGCTTGGCAAACAACGACCTTGCTAACTATTCGTAGCTTGATGGCTTATTCTCGGTTTGATGGGCCGTAGACAAACGGGCAGGCTAATTAAGGAATCGTATACATTACGTCGAGTATTGCTATTGCAGATATATATTATGTGCGGAGATTACAAATGGTTAGATACCAAGTTTAGGCTAGTCTAGTAGTGCTAGGTTAGTTTTATACACTCCGTTTAGATTTTAAAGCTGCTGACTACTGTATATTTAGGGTAGCTAGTATACAAATATTTAGAAAATTTGCTTTCTTACCGAATCTTTTAAATTTACTTTTCCGATAATATATATAATGATAAAAATCAATCCTTAACATTAAAAATATCATTGAATGACGGTTACATCATCTTAAATAAGAAACTTGACTACGTTTTCAATAGTACAGAACCAATTCAATATAAAACGTGCAAAAATGTTAGTACACGTTTTGGTAAAAAGGAACAGCATCTCTTTTCAAACTGTAGTGCGTACCAACAAGTTTGGGTCCTCATACCTCAGCCGAACGATCAAGGCATGGAATTCTCTTCCAAGGCACGTGTTTCCTTCTTCCTTTAATCCTGGGTCCTTTAAGCGGGGCGTGAAAAAGCACCTTCTCAGGCCGTCAAAGTAGAGACCTCAACATCGCCTCGGCTGCTATAACGACGATGTGGAGGCCACTGCTCTTAGACCACACGACTGCTTACCATCAGGTGGAGTGTGGTCATTTTGACGAGCAAAATAAAAAAAAATAAAAAATGTGTAGATTACCATTTAACCTCCACACTAGATGATGGGGCTTCCCGAACTACCTTATGGTGCTATGCTTGCAGAGTTACCAGTGTGATCTTACTTATTTTTAATATTTTGGCTGCAATTTTTTCTAGGATGAAGGTATTTCTCCAGTCGAGCTTCTCCTGTTTGAGCTAAGTGTCCAACATATACTCAATATGATCAAACTTAGTTCAGCTTCGCACAGCACAACACAGCTTTATTTACAATGATTACCCTAACGCCGTAGTGCACCATGTTATCACTGGCTGGTGATGCCGGTTTGTATTTACAAAGATTAACTAAAATTCATTGCTCCAATGTTTGAACAATAGTGCCGGGATAAATATTGCGTTTAGCCAACGTGTCACGCTCTCATTTGTGTTCAATATTTGCTTTAAATTAATTCTGTACTCTGTATTGCAAATAGGATTACCTTCTTAGCGAATATTTTATACATTGAATGAAATATTGTTGGATATGTTAATATTATCAAATATTGTTATATAGCTGCCTTGTTTGTTTATTGGTGTACGTATAAAGCTACTGTGAAGTAACAGTATTATTGATTCGGATCTAATACGAGGTACTTTTATACTCACCTAAAAACATAAGATGTCAAATGTATTACATGTGGACATTAGCCTAAACTTTGGTGGCGAAACAGGTGCGATGTAGGAGATCCTATTAATTGTTGTTAAAAGCGTACCGCCGCCTAAACGGTGTGTTAATTATAAATAAATAATAACTCCGCCTCCGTAGATAATCTGTGATTGCGTTAAACTATTTCTTTTGCCGTCCCTGCGAGAAAATTATATTATTTGAATCGAAACATCGCTCTAAACGATTCAATTATTTTGTATAGAATTTACTTGTTGTGTATTTAAAGACGAGTAAGAACAAAGGCTTTTTGAATTCTTCTTTAGTAAGATTTCTAAAATGACAAGTCGAAACAGAGATGTATTACACTCACATTTCGTGAACTATGTTTTAGATCCCACATAATAGGTAGCGAGCCTATTCCCGTTGATCGGGCACAGTTCTAGGCTCCAATGATGCTACTGAGAATTTCTCTACCAAAAAATCCAATAACTTTTTGCTTGACCCAGGTATTAATCCAGAGACCTCATGCACAGCAGTCGCATTGAAAGCAGCTGCGGCAAAGAGGCAGTTTTCTAAAATTATATATTAGTATTTATATCGTAACTTTCTTAATAAATCCGTTGTGTGTGCAATAAATAAACCTCATAAGGCGCTAACGTTGCAAAACCCGTGAAAGGTGAGAGTAAAATACAAATAAAACACCACACTAGATTGTATTTAGCACTTCGAGTTATATAATAAACATATGTGTGAAACCTCTGTGTCTTGTAGAATAACATTATTCATACTTTTGAAATTAGAAGCATATTGTGAGAATGAGTTTATTAGTACTAACTACACTATACGTCAAACGACTGTATATAATAAAGTGAATGGTCCAATTTACTTTACGTTCAGACCAATTCTAACTAGGAACAAGTCTCACATACATGTTATATGGGTTTTCTGTTAGGGAATTCTCACAGCACGAAGCCTTGAAAAACGCTAAAAACACGTTATATCATTAACCGCATACTCTACTCCTTCTTTCATTAGACATACATTACACATCTGAATCTCTGGACGAGTAATCAAAGAGCCACATGTTTTGGGCTTACGTAATAGTCGCATGCCTATTGACAACCAAATCTCACAGAGCTCCGAGTTGCGACAAAAAAATTATTGCTGGAAGAACCCAGAAAAACAAAATTCCACTCGAAAATCGAAAATGAAACCACCGATGGTACGCGGTCACCGTAGCCTATACAGCATGCAATATCATGGGCCGGGAGTTACCTACCGAATAGGAATGAAAGAATGGTCGAAAGGAAGAATAGGGGAGGTAAATATGTGAGCATACTAAAGATAATTCTGTGACATTTTTAAAACAGCACGTAGTCAAGAACGTTGTCTCTTTGTGTATAATATGGAAATAGGCTCGATGTTTATAACGTACAAGCTAAACATGACTGACGAAATACCAACAATAACACACCTCTACCTAATGCTTCAGAGTAAAGGCTTACATGTTGAGTTTAATAGGTAATTCTAAGCTTTTAACCTTAAAACCAGCAACACACATATTTATATACTCGATGTGTGATATCAACATTTATGGCTTTAAGATTATTTTACACTCTTCCGTGTTTTCATCACTACGCGTTGCATAAAGAAACTATTGCATTGGCGGCTGCTAAACGGAATGCGGTAGTGCGCCCATTCACTGAATTTACTCCTAATGACGGCACGGATGATGTATATCGAGAGATATAGAAGATAAACTGATCCACTATTAACTAGCTAAGAAACACGCATGAATAATTATGTAGAACTGGTTGATAGAGCCTCGATCAAAAGCATCTGGTTTGTTTTGTACTAAATGTAAACTAGTATTTCTCTAATGGATCTAGGCGATAGATAGAAGCGGATCACCGGTGCTCTTTAGAAATTACCGTGGATCGTAATTAGGTACAAGCTATATTAAGCTTACCCGGCTCGTACAGTGAGGCAAACCAACTATTAAGAAAATTAAGATATTGAAGATTTGATTTAAAATAAATTACCTATCGCAGTGATTCGAAGATTCGTTTAAAGATAACATTGCGTATAGCTGCCTCTTTGGTGTTAGTCAGAGTCTCGCATACTTGGAAACGCCTTCGTACTTAGACATCACGTAGAAACCTTCAGTTATAATAGCTGTGTTTATTACTATTTAAAGTATTGTAGTATAGCTAACTATACGTTATTATTAATTTCATCCTTATAGATACCTATAAAATAGTTAATTCCGTATTTCGAACAATATTACTATTCAGTGAAATATCGCTGAATAATATTTAATTCCGTATTTCAAACTATTGTTTGAAATACGGAATTAAATATTTTTGTACAACCATGCTTGTGATGTCTTATTAATAGCAGACAAATAGCGTATCGTAATATACTTACATTAAACTCTGCTAAGGTATTACGAAGCCAATAAAGATTCTTGAGAGCAAACAGTAGTAAAAAATGCTTGACATCTGCTGTATTAGCAGTGTCTTATAGTTAATTTTAATAGCGGTCGTCAGAACAGCAACCTATACCTAGCCTTCTAAATATTTCAGTAACACTATAGCATCTACAGTTCTCAGCTATAAAAAGGCTATTACGCCTTGTAAATATTTTAAAAGGTGGACGTAGGTTTCTGTTATAGTTTTTTATGTGTCTCCGTATATACACATTTACCTGAATCCTTACTCTCGAGTGACTTAATTATTCAAGTACTTAAAATTACATAACATAGATAGATACGATGCTCTCTTCCGAAAGGAACATATTCAAGTTTATTTATCACACCGATATTACGTTAGACATTTTTATCGTATAATGTAATAAAAACCAAGCTAATTCTTCTGAGAAATACCTCAGTCCTCCAACTACCCAGTACTCCAGAAATTGGACCGAATTTAGGGTCGTTGTCCGTTGTACAAACGCTTGCGCTCATAGAACGAGGAGCCAATCTAAGCACTGAAAATTACCATTAGGATTGATGCAATCACCTTGATAGGTGAGAGACATATCGTCTCACAGCCTTGCAAAACCAGTTCCAAGATCAGCTTATCACAGAGATTGACTACTTAATTGATTTATCGGTTGTTAGTATTAAAAGCACGCTAGCACGTATGTCTTATTATAGCTTCATTTTTAATTTATGTACACAAAAAATGGGTTTTCATATTGTAGAAATATTTATAAACAGACACATGTAAACTATTATATCTTACGAATTTAAAAATAGTAAACCGTGCCTCGAAAAGTATTTAAGGTTGTCGGACCTAACTAATATAAACACCTATGACATTCAATGAAGAGTCAGCTACCTCGATAATCTTAAAACAACATAAAAATAAATAATCTAATTCCACTTTGAAACAATTGAGCTTGAGAGTTCTACCATCAATTCCATGTTGTCAAATATCATATTTATATTGCTTTGTATCTCTAACAGGTGATCGTGTAACAATCTCGTAATATTACAAAATTGTGTACAATTTTATGGTAAAGCCTTAGGAGGGCACAGCTCGTTTAAATGTTTGAGGTGTAGGTCGTTCGACAGTTGTGCAACACCAACAGCGCATAGTAAAGGTTCTATTACCAAGCTGATATTTGATACTCGATAACAAGTACCTAAGTAGAGGCTTTTGTAATCAAGTAACTATGTTATTGTCTTCGTTTAGTATCTCATCTTATATTTATAGTACTTAATACATATTAGGTCTAAAATATTATCTTCTTAATATTGTCTTCTGTTTACGCGAATGTTATTCATTGAAATTAAACTACTATATACGGATTTTATCGCGTTGTTTATTTATCACTGTATTACAAAATTTTGAAAATATTACTCTACTACTACTATTGATTTTATTTGACTAATTTATAAGCTAATAAAATTATTTAAACTATTAAATCTATTTATTTTTGGTTTACACTTTCCCCGACGTTTCGGGTGCTTTTCAGCAGCCATGGTCACGGGGAGACTAAGATGGTAGTTGTCTCAATGTTCCAGTGTAGTTATTTCAAAGTACCTGAACATAATTTAATTATTGGTGTTTCTATTTACGCAGAATGAGCTCAAAGTATCATGAAGTCTTATTATTCTTTATTCCCAATTATCTTGGAGTTACTATTCTAGTCTAACCAGTATTCCTTTCAATGTTATATTAGTATGAAACGAAGTAACTGTGGCCACTCTGAAACTCAGTTATAATAATATACAAAAACTAATTACTGTTACACGAATTTAAATTTATCTTTTATTTGTAATAGGTTAAGCTACAAATTAGCATGTATGCATCATAAATCTTATTTTGGCTTAGAAACTTTAAGTCTTAAATTAAACTTAGGTATTGTAACCTACTTATTAATATTTATCCCTCTGCTAAGTCGCAAAGTCACGCAAGTGGTCATAAAACTAAATAAATTTAAAATAACTTTATACAAGTTTCATACTTATTACCCTTAAGCTACAACTTCGAACACTAGAGAGATTTCAAGTTCAGGTCGTGACAAGACAATGTTTTATAAACGAAACGACCCGTATAAAAGGCAATTTGGTATGAGCATGACCTTGTGTTTGTTCTAATTGTCGCACTAAGCGACAGTGAATGAAACAAATACATCTACATGATAATGACGACGAACAATGAGCTCCAGCATGCTCACTTGGACGGTCTGCATACATAAATAACAAATATTAACTCCTGACTCGTCGACCTTGCTATGCAGCCTATAATACTACGTGGGTTCAACAACAAACAGTACATACAACGATTGCCGTCATTATGATCAACATCCATTTTATTTGTTTTGATCAACGATTTTAAACAAAGTACATTCTTACTCTATTGTATTCTGAATCTTACAAAAAAACTTTTTCATTAACGAGTTACAAAAACCGTGATTGATGACTAGCATTGACATTAACAGCTTTTAAGCGAAAGCATCGAGTCAAATGCTGAAGTTCGAACGAGATCTAAAAGTATTTGCGAAGTCCTGCAAGTGAAACTTGGCAAAAATTAAACTTTTCAAAAGTATGGAATCAAAGCCATGAGCGGCGACCGCTCGCGTTCATTTGAATTACGCCCGGTTCCGCCTTTTGTAGTCGACTTCATTTAGCGAACTTAAAGGAACTCTTTTATTTTGTCCCGGCAAAGAACTTAAGAGGTGCATTGTTGAATCCGTAACAAATTGCACGCTCGTGATTACGTTAAGAACTCTACCGTCTAGGGTGGAGCTTAGATTGGAATTTAACAGTTATCTGTCCGATTGTTACGAATTTAAAACTGTTGTGAGAAATTAGCAATGAATTTGCAAATGAAGGAATTAATTTATTGGAGTTTATTAAGTTTTGCAGTCGTCTCTGCAGAACGGAGTTTAATAAAACAGTTAGTAAATCGTTTAAGCCTTATATATACAGGATAAAATGTTCTTGCTCAGAATTTCAATATAAAGTACTTTATGCTGAAAGGCAGGACGAAACATGTTGTATATTCACTCGAGTATAAAAGTTCGGGTTTGCTAAATTTGTTTTCCATGTAGCGTTTCACGTTCAGAAGTTAACTTTACAGTCTTAAAGCTTTAGGGGTTGTACATAAAAGTTGTTGATCTTTTTTTATTTTAAGGACAAACTTCGCTTGCAGGCATGTTGTAAACAACATAGTCATGTCCCTGTCCCGTCTAGTGGCAACAAGTGTTCTGTACAAACATACCACCGTCTGCTTCCACAACTTGCATGTTGTTTGTTTACTGAAACATTTTATAAAAGATTTAAGACCTGAGATTACTCGGTAACTTTATACCTGCTGTAGTCTTGTGTTTATTGTTTACAGCAAATCGTGATGGTTGTTGTTTACGGTCGATTGGGAACACGTATCACCAATCAGGTTTCTGTAATTTGTCACACTTTTCAGTACAAGGTTTTATGATGATTAAGATAAGTCACGATTTGTAAACAGTCGTTTTGTATTCTGAACCTTGTCATGCAATAGAGAGCCTTATCTGACGAATTAATGTTGATGTACTTATGTACATTATACATAAGTATATTACTTATATTAGTACATTATGTACATACTAATTCTTGCGGGTCTCTAGAATTCATAAAACAGTATAATGAGACAACCACCAGTATGTTTTTCCACAATTTGTGACGATACCTACAGTCTGTGCCAACAGCGGTCATAAATAAATTGTTATTTAAAACATTGGTCAAGCTTGTTACAATAGAGCACACTCAATTTGGCTAGTCGTAAAACAATTAAAAATAACGGACCACAGAGAGGCATGTCATTACAGTCGTTAATTAAATTCATAAAGTATTCCACAACGTTGCTCATGTGAATTATGAAATGTAATTGAATTTATGCATGTAGGACTAATGTAAACCTACTGGGAAATGTTGGCGAAGTTGTGTTTAATATATTTCACAATTAATATCTAGTACGGATGTATGGTTAGACAATTCCATTCAATTTTACTTATTTGATTTGGAAGTAATCAAATGTATGTTTACCGCATGTGCATGTACAAAATACAATATAGACAATAATTAATACAAAAGTAACTGACTTGCTGAATAGTAAATATACGCTAAGCATAGAGCGTTCAGTCTAAAAGCTTGCAATGTTGCTGACCTAGTAGTTTTATAATTAGGTTCTTAACTCAAAATAGTGAGCAAGCACATGTTAAAAGAATCTTAAATTCAAGTTAGTAAAGGATGTACATAGGTTAAACGTTTCTTCATATGTATAGTGATATCTGTACTAATTTAGTACATATCCAACTCTGATAGACCTATTGCAAATGGGCCCTAAGAGGAAGTCAAGTACAACGAATACTTTCAAATACATAATATACATTAGAGTAATGTGATAATTCAAATATCATGGCGTATAAATTATACATCCGTACTATGTATTTACTTAACGTTATTCATTTATATTGAATCAATTTCTCTTTCTATATAAGCGCGTATATTTCACATCTCACCGTAATAACATGACAATAAGATTGAAGAGTTGCGATATATTTACAACTAAACAACATTTACTACACAATACAGCAATGACGAACTCAACTATCGTAAAATACCATATGAATTTCAATGGTCAATACTCCCGCTAGAGATAGTAAAAAAATATCGGGCGTGCGTAGGACATTAGGCCCGAAAAGGGTAGGAAAGCCGGCAGCGTCACGAAGTCCGCCCCAAGCAATTTTGTACCAAATGTCGTGCGCTACGTGCCCGACAAATAAAGAGGATGGGATAAAGTCCCAGTTACATTAGAATAGCTAGCTTACGATACAATATCATATGCGTATTTTACCTATGTCAAAAAGACGTCATCTTTTTCTGACGGACGTGACATGCCCCAAAGAGATTCACTATGATAAATGAGTCCGGGGCTATTTTAAGGATTCTATCTAACCAAAATCTCAAGCCTGTTACGTAACAAGCTATTATAGATAAAGCCAACATGTATTCATGTATAATTAACGTTACAAAGAACGTATCAACTATAAATAATAACCCCAGAATATTTCTATCGGATCCCCTTCGAGAGTTGCTTAATTTTTCTAAGTGCGAATCTATTTTTCACCCTTGGCCGTCTTCTGTATACGGAATCTCCCTCAAGATTTACGCTCTCGACGCGAGCAATAAGCGCGCCTACCTACGACGCAGCCTGTTCGGTATTTTAAAAAGGTACGTCTGAATCCGGTGAAAAATTGCTTCCCACCCGCCCCAACCGAGAAGCCATATATTTCAGTCATCGTCGTGTATTGAACGACTATGAAGATGGGGACAGATAACTTATTTAAGACGTTAAGTGTTTATATTGCAATAGACGCCCCACGGCTTAACATCGTTTGAGACTACTTATAAATGGGAGTAAATCAATTATTATGTAGATTTCTACGCAGGCATTGAAGACATGGTTAAATAGGGTAGTATTTAAAAGCGATGCTTGTATGTACTGAAAACGTATTTCGAATATAAGTGGAAGGAACGGATGTCGTGCAAAGGTTGTAGTTCAAAACAGATAGCGGATTTAATAGCGCTTGCGGCATGAGAGGCATCAATCGCAAGACTCTTCAAAAAATAATTACTTCTTACCGCAGGAATACAAGAAATGATTGTTTGGTGTTTGGATCTGCGATCTTATGTAGGACGAAGATACTTAGCCGATACTCATCCAGTCGAGCTTCTTCACTTGAGAGAAATCCTTTAAGTAAAGATTCCGCTATGCTTTACGTCTCATAATCATTTAAGTTTATAATGTACAATATTTTATAGGTATAATAATATATATCATATTGACTTTTACTTGGCAGAAAATAAATAATTATGCTCATATAAAATTACCCAAAGGAGTACGAATAGCTACAAATTCACACTCATCTCGCTTCCTTCTTCTATAAAGGTACAACAGGTTTTTAAATAATATATTAAAAATATCGCAACTCACTTGTAATTATATAAAGAACAACAAAAGGTGAAATAGTGAGTAACCAAATAATACTCAAAAGCATAAGAATAATGGTCATATAAAATGTACCGTTTACCCGATAATAAGTACGTAGTATGTGGGAAAATTACCCTTATACGAGTAGACAGTAAACGTAGCATAGTACAACATTTCGAGAAAGGTTTTACCGTTGAAATAGCTTTCAATAACAAAATGTAAGGCGAGAGTAAAGGTGAAAGTGCGAATATGAGGATCGCTCCGGTTGCAAGTAAATAATACAAGAAAAAAGAAATAATCAAATATTTCAAACTTTCTTACATACATACATATTTTGTTTGTTTCCAGCTATATTACAGGTTTACGACACTTTACGTAGTAGGTATCTCGCTAATTGTCTTATACTATGAGAATATCTTAAAAGAAAACCCAATATTCCTTTTCTCGATTCCGGAATCAAGACCTGCAAAAAGCACACTAAACATAAACGCAAATAGGAATATGACATGGAATCAATGAGAAAGTCTATCAATTAAATACAAACAAAATGTCATCATACTATAATCGATGTATTAATAATAGGTTATATCAAAACATATCGCAATTTACAATACATTAAACAAAATTGAAAATGTATTTGTTAACATCGAGTTAATAGTATCCATAATTAAATAAGCTTTATTGATTTTCAATGATTGCTTAACTTCCTTTGTTCTGTTATTTGAAATTAATATTTGTATTTCAATAATCGATACAATTAATATTTATAAATCGATACGCTCGACTTTGCAGCGCACATACGAAGAAATCTTAAAACTTCTGATCGTGAGTCTTATAGACTAAGCGTTGTTACCTTATCAGAAAAACAGACGCTTTTTAAAACGCGTCCCGTGGATAAATATTCGTAAATAGCTCATGTTTTATTACTTTAACATAACTACCAAGAACTAAAATGTAATACAGCTTTGTCTACCTCTTTCAGACCATAAGGACCATAATGTTTTGACGTCGTGACTGTAAAAAAGATTTCACTAACAGTTTCTGTTTGCTAGAATTCTTGCCAACATCTATCCGTCTTACGAAGTCCGAGCATTCCCCTAATAATGGCTGCTTTATGGCGATTACTTAGTACCCACAGCTTTAGCAGTGGATTTTACCGACCGGTATGCATGTTTACTGTCAAATGGTATGACTTTGTTTTTGTTTAATTGAAAGCCCGAAATTCCTAGTGGTCTCGGAATGTCGTCGACTTAAAGGCGCCATTGAAATTACATTCCGAAAATTATTTTGCAAACTCAACGCAACTACATGTATTTCAAAAGCGAGGCATAACCTATTAATGATCTCTACGCTATGAAAATGAAAACAACTAACTCAAAATTAAATATAATAATTATCATACATAATCTTATATTATATACTTTCATTTATTCATTAGGACAAAGGAGTTCGCTTATGTTTTAGTAGCGTTGAAGCGGTCAGCTTTTAAAGTATCTACTTGTCTTGAGTACTAAATGAACGCATTCATATATGTTTGCTGCAGAGACTGACCGCATTGCCGATATACATACTTACCTCTTTCACTTTATTCCCTTTATTTATGCATGTCAGTGCGGTTAGGTTATTCATAACGTGGCTTTTTCTCGAACGTTTCTAATGTGGTTAGTTTACTAACTACCCTATTTACATTCCCCTTATGTACTCGTTTCGTCAATAATTCTCGACTTAACGTCGGCCTCGATGGCGTAGTGGTTAATGTAACCGACTGCCACGCCTGAGGTTCGATTCGCGCACAAGTCAAACATTTGTGTGCATGAACATGGATGTTTGTCGTGGTTTGAGTGTTTCTATGTATAATATGTCTCTATTTACAGAAAAAAGTATATAAGATATATGTTTATCCATTGTCTGGTACCCATAGTACAAGCTTTGATAAGTTTGGGCTAGATGGTGTTGTGTGTATGTGATAGATTATTATTATTATTATTCTTTATTTAAATCTACCTAGTCATACAAAATACTGAAGAATTATACTGAATATTCTTCGCTTTTCTCCAACAGTTTGGGGTCACATCACAAACGAGAACAAAATGAATTAAACATAAACACTCGTTGAACAAATACTCCGCATAAAAAATTTGAGATCGTAAAACCCATTAGCACGTATTTAGGCGCGAACCACCAGCGGTTATTGGAGTAGAAGGAAAATGCATTGACTTTTTGTAATGTGGCAATAACCTGGGGATTAGGAAGGTCGGTGCCGGAATACTCGGCCATTCTCTGCTCCACGCACTTACTTATACCCTAACATGCTTACGATGGAGAATCTTTAACGTTAGGGTCGTCCCACTATGCGCATGTAAGCGTATATTAAGGAACGTTTACGCGTAAATTAATATGTAATGTGAAACGAAGAACAGTTTGTTTGGGTTGATGTGTTTAATACACGAACGGGTCGTGTAAACGTCTATTCTAACGATAAATAGTCTTCCGTGTTTCGCTTAGAAAAACTAAAATGTTTATATTGTTATGTTTGGCTTTATTCGAATTTGCTTATTATCGCAATCACTTGTTTAATATTCTAGACAAATAGTTCGCAGTTTATCAGCAGGTGTTTCAGACTGTGGTTTGCCAACATTCCTTTTCTAAATTAAAATATTTTCCCTATAAATGTAGTCAATAGAAAATAATTTGTGTACTATCAACTATGCCATCAATCTCGACGTGTAATAATAATTTCGAAGACTGGTTATTCGGACGTTTATTTAAGGCTGGTTTCTTATTGACTACCGTTTTACAATAACAACCTTACGATATTATTACGGCCCCTTGTTTGCATATTTAAAGAAACTGGCTCCTCACGCTAGTGATTATGCCGGCTAGCTGTGATATTTTTGCGAGTAAACTAAGGTATGAAAGATTTACTAATAAACAGCCCACTAGTAACTTTATTAATAATTTAGGCGGCCGTCTAGTAAACTTGTAATATAAATTTTGTCATTAGAAATTCTATATTTAGCCGTTAAGATCAGTCAGAAAATCTAACATTGAATACTGTAATTTGTCTGGGTCAACGATTTTGCCAATAGCTATGAGACAGACTCCAGATGTGGACTATTGACTTTGCACTGACAAGTACAGTTTGAGAATAGGTAATAGTGTATACACAGTGATGTCATTAGCATTGAATTGTTTATACAACATATTACAATGGTAGGAGAGGGGATATTATCTTTTGTTTTTTACTGATAGCAGCTTTTTATAGTACTACAATCGCAACCAATATTGAGGCTCTCTTACTAAATGATCACACAAAGCAAACAAAAGCTTGCAATTGGTATATATCGCCTGTTGTTAACACCCTTCAAAAAGTAGGTAGCATGATAAACATTAGGTCTATAATACTTAATAATAATAATAATAATAATAATATCAACCCTGTATTAAACTGTCCCACTGCTGGGCACGGGCCTCTTCTCAGTGTGAGAAGGGTTAGGCCGTAGTCCACCACGCTGGCCTAGTGCGGGTTGGCAGACTTCACATATATTCGAGAACATTATGGAGAACTTTCAGATATGCAGGTTTCCTCACGATGTTTTCCTTCACCGTTAAAATAAGCGATAATTAACTATTTAATACGCATATAACTTCGAAAAGTCAGAGATGCGCGCCATGGGTTCGAACTCGAGACCTCTGCGTGGCAGTCCAACAGTTTCCCACTAGGCTATCACTGCTGCATAATACTTGTTTAATGAATTTTTCGTCAGCCTTAGTAGGACTGTTTGCATCGAATTGTGAAGTCCTAGGTGCAATCGGGTCAAAATTTAGACTTCGCAATGGATATTTACATGTCAATTATTGTAAACCTACGACAACAACGTAATAATTTAAGTGATTCAAATTTATACATAACTATTTTTAGATTATTGCAGGTATGTCTTTAGCTATTACCACTGCCTTCGGAAACTAGGTAAACTCATCAAAGTTTACTCTTAACATAAACATAAACACGAATGGCACTTAACACGTTTTCTCTAACAAGTTTCTAGCGACTCTATAATAAGATATGACCGGCTTGTACAAGTATTCTTTACTTATTCCAACATAATAGTCCTCGTACGAAGTATGTCTAATCAAAACTTGATTCCGTCCAAGTGATTTACAGAAAAATACATATTCTAATCGCAATCTTTTCGCGTTTAGTTCTTGGTCTACAAGGTATTACATATTATTTTCTAAACTTGCATAATGTCTTTAAAACTATAACTATTGAAAATAGATATACTTTCTATCCTCCTTTGCCATTTTGTCATAAAGACAAACAGAAACACTTTCACATAATTATATAATAATAGATAAGTATTATTTATATCTATAATATGTTTTCAAAGTAAAAGCTAAGCTACTCTCTGTTTCATCACCGTTTTGTTTGTCCTTTTCTTAAGCAAGAAAGGTGCAAAATCACGTCGTTACTTTGCGCTTTTCTACGCGAGAAAAGAACAAACAAACAAACTTTTACATTTATAATATTAGTTAGGATTGGAAGTGTAAATAATTTATTGAGGGGGCAGTACGATTCCAGACACAGTTTACACGTTTTCAGTATTATGTTTTCTTATATCGCGATACGGTTATCTGAGTAAAAGGATTCGTAGGGTATAAAAGCTGAAGCCTTATTTCTTACCTCGTATTTTGTGTCGATTTAGATACGATAAGAAAAGTAGGCGTTTTCATGCTAAATTAAATGCGGGAATAATATATATTTGATAAGATTTAGAAATACGTTGTTTTGTCTAGCTTTGAAGTAAGACTCTCTGTTTATGAAAGTGAATTACTTACATTTTGTGTTACAATAAAGTAAATACAGTCCTTTTGTGCCGTGGTAATGACATTGAAAAGAAGATGAGACAAATTGGAGGATATATTTTTTTCTCGTATAAATAAATTCGGGTAGCGTAAGATACGTAAAGATCAGACACTAGGCTGTATGTGATGTCAGCAGGTGCCAAAGATTCTTGATGGACTGTTTGCTGAGAGACATCTCAGCAAACAGTCCATCAAGAATCTTTGGCACCTCATCGACTTCTCGTATAGTTTAGGGGGATCGGAAACTGAATGGCCTTATAATATCTTGGAACTTCTTGGAGAGTCTCTTTGGCAAATTTAGGATAAAATAGATACGACTGTGTTGTCACAAAGGAAATTTATTAGGTATATGCCTAAATTATAAATAGAACATATTTAACAAATTCAAAATTCTTTAGAAATTATCTTTAGAAGATAATACCCTGAAAACGTAAATTATTTATACAGTATTTCTAACTTTCCTCCGATTATGGCAGTTATAACCAAGGTATTCTACAAATTTATAGTAAATCTACATTATAATGTAAATTACACCATACTAAAGTATAGATAATCCAAACTTTGATTTTCGTATCAAAGTATCCCTAACAAACGAATTTATACACGATTTTCTGCAAGCTGTTGACTAGCGTAATTTATGGGTTCTTGACGGCGAGGTCGGCTTCTAATGTTCCCCGATATTCGGGTTACCAATATTCATTTGCTGCATGCTCTGTCCTTTAACCTTTCGAACCACTACTATAATATAGTATAGATACCTACATTTACAATACACTAACTTTTCTTGTCTCATTATTATTGATGCATACAAAAGTAATAATCAACTGCGTACAATTTAAGTTAATTCTCCTATACAACGTAACAAAAAATACAAAACGTAATAAAGCTCATGTATTCATATTGTAATTTAATTATATTGTGTACATTCCGTGCCGGCACAAGCTTAATTTAGAAGAGCAGATTTCTTTTCAAAGGCAATATATTTTTTATTCGATCGGACTAAATACGGACAATTTATTTTTATTAAAATAATATGTTGTGTACGTGCCGTGCCGTATATAGAGGTAAAATCTTTTGCATATAAAGGCACTAGTGATTTTTATAGGTGTCGTACGCTTCGTACGAAGAAGTGGCGCAAAGCAGTATTTGTAAAGGAATGCTGTCGAGTACCGAGCCGCCACACCTCGGTAACGAGGCCGGCAAAGCTGCAGCATCCTTGAAAGGCCACATTCCAGCACCAAAGTCTATTTACGGTCTAAGACCTCATTTTCCATAAACATATGAATAGTCCTCGTTTATACGTACTACCACAAATGATTGAGTTTCGTCAGACCCGTGACTAAGATAATGCAGCGGTCTGTCACTTGCATAACAATGAATAGATTGATTGATCGCGCTTCATTAAGTTAGGTAATAGATTATTTTCTCTTGGTACAACTATTGTGTTTTAAATGAGTTAGTGTTGACAGCTTTTATTCGTAACCGCAAGCCAATTGGAAGTATTGAGTTTTATTTCCTCATTCATAAAGTCTTTACGGAACACATTTAGGTAAATAAAATGTCGACACATTTTGATAAAGGTATGAAAATATGCATACAATAAACGACATTATTAGTTTGACATGTCAATAAATGATACCTTTAGATTCGAATATCGAAATAAATTCTAGGGGCACCTATAGACGGAACCATAAAATTGGCTAAGTAGTCGTTTCCCACGAATTTGGTCACAGAAATCGTGCGAAAAGGCACTTTATTTAAATAATTTTGTGCGAATGGAAATCTGCGTTTTCAGATGGGAACCATACGCACGAAAATATATTCCATGTGTGCGAAACGACCACAACAAAAAAATTTTAAAAAAAAGTATCATTTCGCACAATTTGTGCGAACAAATTCGTGTGAAACGACTACTAAGCCATACAATTTAATGTCACACAGTTGAGGTGCATTTACATGAGGCAAATTTCTTAAAATATGTGATAGTCTGTTTTATTTACCAAGTAAGACAAAGATATTTTTTACAGTTGCTTCAAAAATAGGTTTTCGTGTAATTGTGCTTTTAGCCTAAGTTCAAAAAAGTATATGAAATGCAGCATATGCAAATTACGTTTATTTCTGTATTTAAAAATATTTTATTATAAAGCATTTTCAATATATCGAAAAAAAAAACAATCCATTAGCAATTAATTTGCTATCCACAGATTGTTTAACATGTGTTTATATGTATCAATGCTTTTAAAATACAGATTAAATTCAGTTTCTAAAAAACATATTATATTAACCATTAATTTAAGAAATAAAAGCAATTTATTTTTAGTAAAAGCTGTGTTCGTATCTAAGCACCGTTCATAATTTTCAGTTAAAGTTATATTCATGTTTCTGTTGTTTCAGAACATCCTGGACAAATTCAATCCAGGTGCTCGACAGATGATAACGGCCGGAAAGGCTTACTTAAAGGCTTTACATGGTAAGTAATTCACCAAATAACATTTTAAATTGTAAATTTGTCCATAGTTATTGAACAAATGAGCACAAATGTTTATAGTGCTATTTATCTTGTAAATATCTGCATAATGTGTAGGCTGACATGTTCTAGAATCGCAGATTTATTGTAAACAACTATTCGTGCTTGCCAGCTAAGTGCATAGAAGCTCAGCTGTATAATATACACATACTAAACTTGAATGGACTATACAGAAATTGGTTATAAACATAAGAAAGTGAAATCAGTGTCGCGACACTCATAAATCTTCGGTGACGTGTATTCAGTGAAACGTATACAATTAATTTATGTAGTGTAAGCCAAATGGGCGCATCTATATGCAAAACCTCGGTGTTCCCCGCTTGCTTGGCTGCGGAACTGGGGCGTGGTTTGTGCCAAATTGTCTCTGTTGGCTTATCTAGAGTATTATAGCCGGCGCACTAGCAGCAATAAACTTGAGCATTCGCCGCGATGTATCGTTCTTGAGGCCTCTGTATGTGTACTTTATTTAGATGTTTTGTGGTTAATTTTGTCCTATCTTACCCTTTATGCGAGTAATGAGTGACCTGTTTATTTATGACACTTGCCGTCGCCGACTTTGTTCTTGTTCTCCCTTTTGTTGTATAAAGTTTTGCAAATAACTCAGAGAAATAAACGCGGTGTAATAAAAACTGCACTATATACTGTTATATTGTATAATACCGAACAGCTCTGAGACGATAATAATTCCTTTAATTATAATTGACTACTTTTGTCGGACTTCAGTGTAGACTTGTTTAGTATTCATCTAATTTTTATGACAACCGCATCAATGTGTCGGTTTGAGAATATGTATGTATGATTCGTAGAGAATTATTTCATAAAATGTACAGTAAAATATCGTTTATGATAAAAATTGTTTTGATTCTTACAGTAGTTTAATTAATAAAATACAAGTTATTATTATTTAGTATCTGACATTCTTATTGCTACTTCTCCTTATAGGTACTTACACATCTTTAAGTAAAATATTCTTTTGATTAACTTATTCATATAATCACGATGGATTTGCTTAAATTTTATTACAGTTAAGTAATATGAATATTAATATTTAATTTCCCTTAAAACCTCCCCGATTGGAAATTTTCTCAAAGCACTTAACATTTTTATGGCACTTTACTGATTCTCGGAATGCCATCGGCCTTTTAATCTGGCCCGAATATTTTTACTCAAAAGGACAAAAATGTTGTTGAAACTTCATGGACAGTTTTAGGACACAGCTTTTGGTATTTAACCGTACTTGTGTTGACGTGTGCCAAATAACACTACGCCATTTTAATTATTCTAATGATCTTTTAACGTTCTCGACTTTTATGGATGCGCATCTAACATATGTATGTTCTTACTTAGTGTTGATGATCTAATTACTTATATGTATTTTTGTAGAGTTGCAGCGTTTGGTGTGATGCTTTATTTTATTTAGCTTTAATATTTGCGCTAAACATAGGTTCTTGCATTAATATTGTTTCTACTCTGTTTATATGAATATACATATACATTAAAGCTTGTCGCTTTCTTTGCGGTTTAGTGATGTTTGTGATTGAATTGACAATCAATAGTCAGAACGGTATATAAGTAATGCTTCATTCGCAGTAATTAAAATAATCTATACCTAAACATATAGTTATTCCTTTTTTTTGTAACCACTTGATTTTACTCTATTTTAACGTGAACTTTAAACTCATTTAACGTTTGCGTTCTGCAGCGAACAGTTTATTTTTGGTAATTAGGTACATTGTGCATTAGCATTTCTAAAACAACAATGACGAATGTTCGAGGACATATGGATATGGTTACTACGACTAGGGCCATAACATTAACTCAAAAAGGCCATTCACAGCGTTCAGTTGCTTTGCAGCTGTGTTTTTTGTAAAGATCATTCATCCCGAATGCTTAAAATCGGTTCTAAGGCACTGGAAGAGGTACTAGAAGACAGGGATCAAGCAGGGTGTGAAGAACTTCAGCACCGGAAGACCGATACATATCCTTGAGTGTACGTCGAAAGCGTACTGTCGTTGCCCGCACATTGCAAACTCTCCTGCGCCGGACAACGAGGACACGCGTCAGTGACCAAACTATCAGAAACCGATTGCATTAAGACCAGCAGTTGTCCAGAACACGAACAGTGTGGATTGCATTAACATCGCGCAAACCGGTAAAGATTTGCAAGGCAATATTTGGATTGGGACATAAATTATTGGAGTTTGTTACTGTTTACAGATGAGCGTGAAGTAAAGTTTTTTAGTGATGATCATCGCTTCGAAGTAAGGAGAAGAGGTGAGTGATTTTTTTAAGCATGCATTCACGGAAGAGGCCAGTTTAGGGAGCCCAATGTTATGGTATGGTGTGGCATAAGTCTAACGGGTAGAACCGAGCTAGTAATACTAAATGAAGGCAAAATAACAGCTCAATGATATATCGGGGAAGTCATTAGACCCCATGGGTACAGGATTCAAGTTAATGCACGACAATGCTCGTGCAAACATTGCTAAAGCCACCAGAGAGGCTCTGGAGGAAGCCCGTATAGAAGTTCTGCCGTGGCCTGCGAACAGTCCGGACCTGAATCTCATGGGAACAAATACCGCAAGAAACTCTTCGCCACTTGACTGAAAGCATGCCCTCTAGTCTTCAAGAAAAATGAGTGCAAAAAAGGGGAAGACATACCCAGTATTACGAAAGCTCTATAAAGGTACTTACGATTGGTTTAGTAGTTTTTTTTACTCTTTTATACTTACGTGTATTTTTGTCAAAAACTTATTTTTCTCTAAAATAATCAAAATTTGTTTATTTTTAAATGTGGAACTTAAAAAGTAATGATATTTAATTAAAAACATCGTTCTAGCTATTGTAACTCCGCGTCAACCCCAAAAGCCTTTAATTTAGACAAAATGTTAAAAACATAGGGTGGGTGGCTTATGGTTATTTTGTTTTGACTATTATGTTATTATTATCTCAATAAAGCGAACATTGAAAATTATCAGCTTTTATTATATAATGGTCGTTTGTTTTTATACTTCTTCTTTAATACCTCCGTTCAAAACTACTAACTAAACTATTACTTGATATTATAAAAGTTTAAAATCGATAATATTTCTAATTACAGCTATAATATGTCGATATAAATAGTCCAATATAAAGAAAAACTTGTTATAAATTTAAGTCTATTATATGCCTCAGTACTTGTATCTCAAGCTGCGAGCTTTGAACCATATAATGAAAGACAACTTTTTCACTAAACGTGAAATGTCAAAGGCGTTTTAATATGACATTTGACTTAATCGCGTGTAGTCTTTAATCAAGATAAATAACAGACTCCATTCAAATATAAGTTATTATTTACGTATACATTTTTCTCAAGAACATGATATATATTTTTGTTTATTAATTTTGTTGTACCTTAAATATATCAGCAAAATCTTACATAATAAACATTACCTATGTATATATAAAGTGAAACCGATATTTTAGCGGAGGAGTAGGCACAAGAATTATATGTGTTCATGTCCTATCTAGATAATAGAATCTAAGCTTAACTATAGGTCGAACTACCGATTACAACTCTAAACTTTAGTTCCCATTGAGAATTTGCTATCAGAAAAACTCAATTACATTTTAGTCGACCTGGAAACCAAATTAAGGTCGGGGAATCTCACAATCAGCAACCGCACTCAAATCACCGAACTGTATGAACCGACAAAATAGTCTCACTAAATCTTTTCTAATAACGGCCGTGCAAAAACGGAAAAACTTTTTAATAGCAGATTATATTTGATGATTGCAGATTATATTAGATGCAAGCTGACCTAATTTTATCTTAATTATTGCCTGAATTGATAATAATACCAGCCTTGCATTACACTATCACGGGCTGGGCACGAGTCTCTTTGCAGTATGAGAAGGGTTAGGGGATAGACCACCACTAGCCCAGTGCGGATTGGCAGACTTCACATATTTTTGAGAACATTATGGAGAACTCTTTGACATGCAGGTTTCCTCATGATGGTTTCCTTTACGGTAACTATTTCATATGCACATAACTTCGAAAAGACAGAGATACATGCCTTGGAATCGAACTCGAGACCTCTCTGCGTGGCAGTCTAACGGTCTCCGTTATAATTTATGGCATGGTTAAAAGAATAGTCTTTATTAGAGTTTATAGTCTATAGTTTCCTTTTTGTTTTTTTCTTTAATGAATGCGACTGCTGTGCATGAGGTCTCGCGTTCGAATCCCGGGTCGGGCCAACAAAAATTATTGGGTTTTTTAGTTAAGAAATCTCAATAGCAGCCCGGAGTTAGTAAGTTGGCGGTGCTAGACACCCCCGTGCCTCGGAAAGCACGTGAAGCCGTTGTTCCTGCGTCTGATCTCTCTCCGATCGTGTCGGGTTACCGTCCCATTGGATAATGAGAGTTAGGGAACAGAGAGTGCAGTTGTGTTTGAGCACATATTTGCGCACTATAATATCTCCTGCGCAGATGGCCAGTCTCCGTTAAGACTGGCCGCCGTGGCCGAAATTTGGTCTGGAGGACATTATTATTATTATACAGGGTGTCCGGTAATTAATGGATAACCTGGAAATTTCTTATAGTGGAACTGATGGCCGATCAGGAAAAAATATGAAAAAAAATCTATCCTAACTACTACCTGAGATATGTGTTTTTTTTTAATTACCATGTATAACTTTCTTGTTTACTACGACCATAAATGAATGAAATCCATCGGTTTTTTGTTGTTTTATTATTAAACACTAATTATGCTAATAGATAGACAGTCAAAAGTATGCTATGCTATAATAGCTTGCACTTTTTAATATATATTTTCTTTATTTTTTTATAATTATTTTTTTTTCATTTTTTCTGAACGTCCTTCAGTTCTACTATAAGACATTTCAAAGTTTCCATTAATTACCGGACACCCTGTATTTTTATTAAAAAAATACGAACAATAGCCTTTTGATTGTTTGAAAACAAACACTTCATTTGGATGTTCCGAGTATTTCAGACGTTATGCAACCTTTAATCTCATTAACCTACATCACAATCAGCTATCCATCAATGCATCATTCTAATAGAAAATCAATCATTTAATATTTAAATACTTGGTTCTCTCACTTCTTTACGTAAGCTAAGAAGAATAAAAACTGTGATGCTATAATTTAATATTTCATTTATACTTTCACTACTTAGAATGCTTATGCACTAGACAGGTTTATGTTCGCGGTTAGCGCTCACTTGGCCGGACCTCAAACACAATGCAATATGCGTTTACAATAATATCCAAGGCTGCGAAAAACGTTTACTGCTTTATTTTTACCGTCTTTAGCAGCAACGACCCTTCAGCGGCCTGACAAAATTGTTTTCAATTCTGGCATGCCCATGATTAACAGATTAACTATGTTGTACAGGTGTTGTTATCGCATCTATCTTGTAAATGCACAAAAAAAAATCTTCTTAATCCTTTGAGATAAATGTTTTATGTCGTGGTTCAAAGAATACGTAAATACATTATATACAACTTTAAGAATAATAATAATTGATTAACAAGTTGCTCATGAGACAACAATTATTGTTAAATTAAAGGTTATACAACGATGCAGGCAGGTATGGCAGTTATTAATGTTACTTTGTGACACTATTAAAAATAACTCTTGCATAGTTGCTATTTACCACATCAAAAAACATTACAATAGTAGTATTTTCGAACTAAAAGTACGTAGGTAATTCCATCTTATAACATATTTAGTTAGGCTGTTGCGTGGAATTGAATACAATCCTGGATTACTGCGATGCCTTAGTCTCTGTGTACCAGATCGATACGTATGGCGGCGGTGACGTCCACAACTTTTAGTTGTACCAAACGCCAGGACCAACTTACTGGTAAAGTGTCCCATATCCAGGTCTATTAAAGTATTGAAATTAAACTACTATATACGGATTTTATCGCGTTGTTTATTTAGCACTGTATTACAAAATTTTGAAAATATTAGATGAATACTAATAATTTAATATTAGATGAATACTCAATCTTGTATTTATAATTCAAGAGTACCGAAGTACGTTGCCCATTTTGTTTGCTTTCGTCCCATCTTTAATTCATTCTTCCTAGAATCGGTAATACGCGTGTTACAGGTGATCAAAAATTACGACGTCCTGTTACCAACAAGCAATCTATGGCTTGTTTGCCAACCAAAATACATATATAATTTTGCTAATTTGTTACTTATAATTACAAATATATAAAAGTGTATCAACATAAACATACATAAACTTCTTCCACATAGAGGTGTTATAATAAAACAAAAATATTTCAATAAATATATATATCTGAATTTCCTTATCACAGGTGCGGCAGCGGCATCTCGGCTTTACGTGGATGCGGTGGGCAAACTCGGCAGGCAAGCGCAGCAAGGCACATGGGGAGGATGCGCCGATATAGGTAACAAGAAATATGCCATATTTAAAAGCTTACGATGCTGATCGCGGCAGTTCTATAAAGATTGTCTAACTGAACTTGCTTTTCTGGAGATTTACTTATACTAGTAAGATGTCGTCATGCCTAAGGGTTCTTACATCAGTTTCCGAACAATGTAATATGAAATACCTTTCTATTGGTCGTAATTTGTCACTCCACGTGCAGACAAATCCTTGAAGAGATTTAATAAATATTGTTTTCATGCCAGTTTAACAAATTTCTACAAGGAATTTTCTTTTGGAAAATTTTAATACCAGTATAGAGTGTCATAGATTCACTAATGTACTTTGTATATTACTTCGGATATAATTAAAATCAAGAATTGATTGTGTTTAGCTAAACCAGGTCTTATTACAAAGTCTTAATTAATTTCTGATATTCTTACGAACTAACTAGCCATGAACCCCGTTGACGCCGATCGGCGTCAAAACCGGACTTCGGATTTGTACACGTCAAACCCCGGTGACCCCATATGGCATCGAGCACACTAGATCGTGAAATGTTTACGTTAGCTCAAATAACTAATGCAAACGTAAACAATACACTATCGAGTGTGCTCGACCCCATATGGTGTCACCGGGGTTTGACGTGTACAAGTCTGTAGACGCGATCGGCGTTAGCGGGATTTGACAGGTTAATATCAGCAAAATTACAAGTCAAGTACCAAAGTTGCAACTAAGTTACGTATACCTACATATATATTTATCTAAAGGTTAATGTTATTACTACATAAACTCTGAATTTCATCTTTATTATCTACACCAAATAACCATTACCTAGGTAATTAAATAAAACTACATTTCTAAGTGTCGTACGAAAATTGAATACGTATGAAAATATCTATGAAATTGAGCAGTAGTACTACAATAAATATTTATTTCAGGGACCGCTTTAATGAAAGTCGTGGAGGTGTACCGAGAAATACAAGATCAGCAAATGAACATTGTAAGTTCTATTTATAAGGAAAACAAAGGGAATATAATGTGTGTTATCCTTTAAAGGTAAACGTGCACTTGCCATACATCGCTTTGAGGACTAATCTGTATCATATGCGTTAAACGCGCTTACCAATATTTAATTTTATGACTAACAACGCGTGATGTTATATTATATAAATTTTATTAAAAACAGACAATCTAACATAACATTTTAAGTCAGACTAGAAGTGCCTGAGATCAGCGCAATGAAACATAATAATATGAACACTATAGCTTTATATTAGTACTAGATTTTGCCTGTGGCTTTGCTCGCTTTAATGTAGATGTAGATTTCATTAGTAAAGTTCCATCCTTCGGGAATATTATTTGTCTGGATAAAAGATACACATGTCTTTTTCTGTACCCCTGAGATGTAAAATTTCATGATGATATCAGTTAAGTATTTAAGACGTAATAGCGTTACAAACTAACAAACAAACATTTGCATTTATTATTTTAGTTAGGATGATGATGACAAAGTCATAAATTTCTAAAATTGTTATATGACTTGTCTATGAACAAAGAAAATAGTGTATTCCATGGTCTTGTCCTTATAACAGTATCTAAGATAGAAATAGCCTTACTTAAAAGTACAGCCCATACTAAATGCATTGAATATGTTTACCTCAATGAAACGTGGCTATAGGCATTCATGAGCCTTCCGCAATGCATATGATTTGAATGTACATACAATGTTCCATAGCCATGAATTGTGCAAGAAGCAAGGCTCATAAGAATAATTTTATACGTACAAATATTTCGAGGTTCGCATTCCATGTGGCTAAATACACGTATACCTTTATAATCCGCATAACTGGTATCTGTTTCAGTGAAATATTAGTCTACAACTGTTGGCAAGTGACAGTCGCCAGTAATCTACAAGTTATTTGTTTGTTCCAGTTAAAGGCGTTTTACGTTGATCTGCTGGTACCCTTGGAAACTAATCTGGAGAAAGATACAAAAGTAGTACAGGTTAGTCAATATATATCCCAGAGATTATTTAGAATTTTAAAATGGTTTATAGTTTTTAATCATTTATCAATTTTAATAATTATAGTATTCAATTTTAGTGTATTTTAACTTAAATTTATTGTAACTGACTTATTTTATTTATAATTTTGATTACGGACATTCTACATTTTATATGACAAAATTGATTGTATTGTATTTTTATTTTATTTTATGTGCCACTAAGTTATAATAGTATTGTGTAATGTGTATTTCTCTCTGATTATTATCTAATTTCCTACTAACATTAATTTTAAGTGTACTTACTAACTAAATTATGGATCGTTGTGTCTGATGCAAAAATAAATAATAATAAATAATAATAAGGTTCTTTTTTCTACATAATCTTTTATGTGAATAGTTCCAAGTTTCAAGAAATTGTTTACAGGATAAAGGAAACAGGGCTGCGAGTTCAAATAAGCTTAGTATAGCTTCGGTAAGATAAGACTTTCTATTAAAAAAGTTTTTCGACAATGGCAACGACCCGTATATATTTCTATAAATAGTAGTTTGTTTTCTCGATACTGACAGTTTATAACTTAGCATCCATTCGGTGAAGTTGAAAATAAAACTACGAGATATTCTGTATAGGAAATATAAAAGAAAAAATGATATAGCAAAGTTTTTTGTTTTATTTAGACTACGTGCGCCAAACGATGTACGGGAAAACAATTGAAATTTCATTACTGTTTTATATTGGGTCAGTGAGTGGTATACTGTTTGTTGCAGTCGGAACAAAAGAGGTTTTTGCAACAACACAAGCTGCGATCAGAGAGCTACAGTAAGGCTGCAGCTACAATAAAGAAACAACGCAAAAAGAAACCGAATGTCACCAAAGTTGGATCAGCCATGGATAAGGAGATGAAGGTATTTCAATTTCCCTTTTATCGGCTTAAGAGCCAATCGACACGATAAATGCGATATTATTTTATTAACTCTCATTCTAACTACTGAAGTCTTATGAAATGATAAAACTAATATCCATTTATTGCAATGCCGCCTCTTCTCACTTAACTTTTAGCACGTAATATTGTTGGTTTATTATAATCTGATACAGTACTATTCAAGCTTAAGTAAATGAAAGTAAGTTACACTCGATAGATTTTTTATTCTATTGGAAATTGAAGGCATTTTCTTGCCTTTACATATAATAAAGTTTAGAAAAAAACGTATCTACACGACATGGAGTGGCATGGGATATTTACAAAATAAATTATTAATGAAGACGTCGAAATTCAATTAAATTACGGAGTCAAAGACGTATCTTTTACGTAATGTAAAATAATAAATTCCCGCACTTTACATACATTAAACAATAAACATAAAGAACAACCTGAATTAACAACTATTTTTGATGTCACAATTTATACACTTGAAGCATTGACAGATTGATATCGCATCGCCAATTTATCAAATGCACCACTCTATTCAAATTAGGAACATAATTTTACTGATGTATTTTAAAACTAGTTTTCAAATTATACCATAAGTGCCCCTACATACATGTCAGATTTATAACATCTACAAAAAATGATTAATGAACGTATATGCTGCTTCCTCGTAGTTATGACCTCATGAACATTTGACATTAGCCTAGATTGTTCTAGAATCATGACTCAAAATTATTTCCTTAAGTATGCATATAAAAACAAACGAATTGGCGGCACAGAATTTTAATGATATTTATTGCCTTAAAGTCAACATATTATATATGTTTGCATATATTTGTTAACCTAATGATTTGTAAATAATGGCATTCTGTACATAAGTAAATAATAACCATTAATATAAAATATTGCAGGCAGACAAATAGCGGTTAATAGTTTATGTTAATAGCATATCCACATATTAACCAAGCTACCCGCAAATAAAATATGTAATAAAATGTTATTTACAGAACATGTCATAATTCAAATGTTTGCTGGATAAACTGTCATGTCACTTTAAATTACAAAGCCTTTGCGTGATATAGCTATGATTTTTCGTAAGTTCACAAAATGCTGAACCATATTCTCTTTTTTTTCACATTTTGATATGCCCAGATTGATCGAGAAGTATATAGTATTATTAAAAATAGTATTCACTGTGAAATTAAATTCGTCAATAGTTTTTGTTTTACATTTAAAGTTAAAGTACTTAAAATGTTTTTGTACTTATTTACTTACTTTATACAGAGAGTTGCATAGAGACGAATAGAAATAAAAAATAGTAGATAGGTATTATGAAAATTGGTAAAAGTAGTTTTGCATTAACCTAAGAAAATATTAGTTTAATATTGTATAAGACAATGACGTCACTTTGTGGTACATTCTAAAATCCGGTATCCAAGCAGGCAAAAACATGTTACACAATAAATAGCTACGACAATATTTGTATTCATAACAAAATTATATTTAAGAGCAATCGATTTAAATGCTGAACATAATCTCATTCAATGCTAATAAGAAACTAGACTTCAATGAATTATTCAAAGTGTATCATAGAGCGTAGACAAATATCGCTATAAATATCCAAGACGAGTCTTTCTAGAACATATTTTCACGTAATGGCAATAATAAATAATAGATCACATAAATAGAAATATCAGTAAACATAAATTATGACTATAATATGCCCGTAAATAATACGATATAGGCTTTTACGGGACGTCTTCAAATTGGCTGAAAATACTAGGCCTTTTGTAAATATATTATTATTTAGCATACTAAATATTTTGGGGTTCCTTATCTCCTCTGAAAATCGAGAGCCAGCGTATCGCCATAGATTTAAAAAAAGATAAATTGCCATAAAATGTATGGCTATTAGTCTGTCTTTAGGACTATTTCTTACGAACGTTTAATATTAAACTAAAATAACCATAATAGATTAGGTTTTTATAGAAAACTAGCATTTGCCCGCGGCTTCGCTCGCGTAAAAGTAGGTTAGGTAAGATTATGTTAGTGACAGTACTTGATTTTAATAAAATATAACCTATATTACCCGGTCATAATAGAGTTTCGTAATGGTGAAAGAATTTTTTAAATCATTGCGTAGTTTATAAGTTAAATCCTTACAAACAAACAAACAAAAAATCAAATATTGCCTCTTTATAATATAAGTATAGATAATTAGTACCAAAATATTATCATACTAAATGACGAATCAATTGATCGTTAAATGTTATCGGCTATGTTTCACTATGTTGTAATTTCTATATATTTCATCGCACGGGCATGCCAACTTAGCCTAGTCCCTTGCGTATGACTACCTTCAGATTGATGAACATAGATCATATCGCTTTAATTATACCAGGAGCCGCTCACCAATTGCTGTTAAACTCCACACAGGGATTTTATTATTCATACCCCATACACGACATTAAGTCACTTTAATACATTTAACAAAGTTCACTACAGCAAAATGTTATTACAATTCGTCCGAATACTAAATCCTATTATTCAAAATTCTACGACGTCTCAAGCCTTGACACTTTTCTTGCAACATTGAAATGAAAATGTAATAAAATGGAATCAAATTTTCTACTCGAGCATGTTTACTTGAGTACACTTGGTAATACTTAGTATGCTGATTCTATAAAGCGATTATAACCTAATAGAATTGGACGAATTATTTGAAGCGAACGACTTAGTCAACGTGTTATAAAATTTTATTGATATTTACAGAATATGCAGATTCTGGAGGAAGAGAAAACTAAATTGGATGCGTTCTGTGAACAAAGCTTGAAGAATGTAAGTAATCATGTGGATGCAGAGGGTATAGGCATTTTAAATACTTAAGCATACAGTTTTTAAGAGATCGCTGATTGGCTTTTAAAGGCTATTTTATGTATTTAAATGGTAATTAGCACACATCAATAACTTTTATGTAATAAAACATAAGTATTCTTGCTGCAAATATCAAAGGAATAAATGTCAAGTGTAGCTAATTATTAATCAGTTAATATTAAATTTACTCAAACACACTTAATTATCAATATCTACTAAAGATATTTGAACGGGGAATATCTACTCAAGATTATATGTTTTATTTTAACGCTTCCATAAGAGGCTTGCTTGATGTCTCACTTGCCTCTTAATAGAACAGCTACGACCACCGAGGCAACACTCGGCTTAAACTGTAGCAATTTTAAAACCAATAATTGTAATAAACGGCCGTATCCCTAAGTAATTTGGTCAACTTTTATGAGATTATGTTTGCCTTACAAGAATAATAGCAGTCGAAAGTAACCTAGTCTGTTTGGCCAGTATTAAAACACATTTATTTTCCTACTAGGCAATGACCCAAGAACGCCGTCGCTACGGCTTCGTTCTCGAGCGACAATGCTCCCTCGCGAAGCACTGGCTGGCCTATCACACCGCTGGAGCAGCTGCATACAATGCAGGACTTGACGAATGGCTCGAGGTCTCCCGCACCAGGGAGTACCTGCCACCCAATGTTGAGGCTATGTTCGTGAGTCGGATGAGGGTAAGTATTAAGAAAATAAATTAACATTCATAATAAGTACTCTGTGAAGCAATGGCACAACTAGGAACAATACACGAGGTGGTTCAGAAAGAATGGCCGACTAAAATGTTATTTTCCCAAAACAGAGAATGTAATAAAAGTAAATAAACCAAGAAATAGTCCAGGATCGTAGCAATTGAAAATCCGTAGTCTCATTAATGTGGCAAAAATTTTACATCCTCAAGATTCTGACAAATCAATGACAATTGAAAAACATGACTGACATGAAAGACTCATCACACATCACTCTTTGCATACTCAGACGCGGTTACATACTTCGGTTTGCAAGTACTTATCTTAGAACCATTTAGAAGTGCCATACATTTAAATCATCATCGAAAATAATACTCGTTCAAGAAACGATTCTCTTTGATATGCACGCAGCACGTCAGCAAACGTGCTAGTTACGCACACGTTAACGTTGCTCCTAATGCACAAATAAATTATATCGTGACTCCTAATTTGAGTTATTTTGCATGATACTATAATTCCATATAATAATGTATCCTAAGTGTTATGTATGCAAAATACGTCAAATTAGACAGGCCCATATTAGTATATTTTAACCGCATAGCACATCAACAGCCATTAAGACAGCAATATACTACACTAACACGACGAAAAATCATTTATACAAATATTCGTCCAAGTATACGAGGGTAATTTGTCATTACGTAGAAGTGATACTGTCAACAATAACAAGTAACTCAGAAAAACTTACTCTGCAACTTTACTTTTTTTTCAAGGACGAATATTACATTTTACGCTTTGTGGATATATACGTTGAGGACATTTACTGTTACAGTATGTTAAGCATTATATTCTAATTGAGTCTGAACGAATGCTGAATCCTAAAAACCATTTAAATGTCTACGCCCTCTTTCCTGTACATTGCCATTATTCGATTTAATCTTTGCATTTAATGACATGGTTAGCTAACAAAAAATCTGATGACATGTCGTTGTAATTCTGTTAGCAATGTTAAAAGATCATTATATGAATGCAGGAGCTGGATTCGTTTTATAACTACACTATACGCAACATAGCTACTGGCGAGCCTTTAAGTGAAAGACAGGTTATATCTAAGCGATATTCCTTGCTTGTCCTGTATGACACCCGTGGGTATAAGAGTGGTGGTCCTATTGTAAAAACTACACTACAAAACAATGCAGAATGTAACAAAGAGAAAATTTGTATTCAGTAGTGTTCAGGCAAAATTATTCTTTAAAGAAACCACACTTTATGTAACATTATTATTTATTAATGTAATAGAGGGTGGAGGATTTGCCCGCAGATACAGATTAACAGCTATAACGGAGAATTTTGAAACAAAAACTCCAATAAACTTTAACAACGTAGGGACTACAAAACATGTAATAAATTATATCATTCAGATTTACTACTACTGCTGCCGCTGGTTAGTTAATAGAAATGTTACATAAAAAGGATTTTTTTTTAATAATAAGCTTTTATTAAACATAACTTACAGCTTGTAACAATAAAGTAAAGAAACATAAATAATCTGAAGTTTACATAACAAACGTCTTAAATTATCTACTAATTAAGATAGAGAGAATAAGACCATTTTTTCTGGTTAATATGAAAATTAATGTTGTTTCTAGATAAATATTTATAAGTGCTACATATTGCTACCTGTACGATAAAATTGGCGCCCAAACTAAATCGCGCATTTTAAACGTTACATCCTGCTTCACCCTCAAAGGTGTCAATTAGTAACCCTATGTCCAGAGAGGGCGATTTAAAATTTAACGCCATTTACGTATACTCTGAACTCAAGTACGAGATAAAAGTAAGTGGAAAATATTTTCACAACTTTAATAAAATGTTGTGACTTCTGCTTTGTGTTGTCATAAAAATCTGTCTTCACTAACGTAAAATTATTTTATGGCCCCTTTACTTGCATTACAGGAAGATTAAACGGTCGTATACCGTCAAAATGACCTTCTAAATCGGCAAAGTAAACTGTTAAATTACGTAAAGGTTCTGTAACAATTGCGTCTTCTACTATACTTCTAACAATTGAGTATTTTTATGGTTTGTTTATCTGATGTAGATAGCAACTATAAACACTGAACTCATTTCTAGATACCCTTGGCTTCAATTCAATTACGACTTAAAATACTAGTAGTTTAAAGAACTAAGTTAATGCGATATATTTCTTATTTGCAGCAAGTATCATTTTGGGCTGATGAAGATGTGTACGCTAGCCCTCGCGCTGGTGATGACGACGACCGCGCATCAGTTGGGTCAGCTTTGCGTAAAACGCGGTCGGTGGACGCATCATGTCTCGATGTCAGGTCAATTGGTGAACTTGGATCACCAGCTCAAGGATTGTCAAGGGCTAAATCTGATTTTAATTTACAAGCCAGTTCAAATAATGAAGATCAAGGTAAGCGCTCAATTAAAAACTAACAAAGACAAGTTATATTTATTGATCTATTAATACAACAAATATACTAAGTATTTTCGTTTGTAGTGACAGATTCGCGTACAAATACCCGCCCATCGTCCCTGGCACCACCAACATGCACTACTCGAGATCCACCATTGGCCCGCGCTCTATATGCCTACGCGGCTGCTGGAGACAACCAGCTGAGCTTCCAACAAGGAGACGTGCTTGCTTTACTCGGAGAAAGGACTAAGGGATGGCAGTATGGAGAGAACCTGCGCACTCATCACGCTGGATGGTTCCCCCTCGCATATACCGAGCCGATCCCTAACGATGACACTGGGTACATATTTTGTACTTTATGTGATTGATTGATTTCCTGTCAAAAATCTAAGTTTAAGTATAAGCTTAAATTAATAGACTTTTACGATATTATGGACTCGTGCTTACTGTCATACTTTTTAAAACATAATATTATGTCTTCATGGATTAACCTAAACTTCAATTACATTTGCAATTCATGCCTATAGTTCAATGGTTACATTGAGAAATGTTATTAGGAATAATTTAAATTATGCGGTTTTATGGAAGTTGCAACTAAAATGATTCCTTGATACTCCAGCAATTCGCCAGCTCGCTGGAGTTGTGTGCAGACACCCAGTGAGGCACCACCCCCGGCGCCGATCGCTCATGCACAGACCACACCATCTGCTACAGTGCATACCCACTCTCACCCACCTGCTCGCATGTTTGGTGACACTGTTACTGCTCATCACGTTACTAAGGTAATAATATTTTGCATATGCCAAATGAAGGAATTACCTCTTTTCTAAATACCTAATTTATAAACACCCAAAAATCATAAAAATGGTATCAGCTTCAACTGATAACTACTAAAACCACCATCAGCATTTGTATTTGGTTAGAATGCCAAAATTTTAACTGTCATTGATTTTTTACAAGACATGCGCTTTGCTTATACTAATTACTAATTAATTTGTTAGGGTCGCCTGGGAAGCGGCTCGCCAGGCTTACCACCGACTTTACCGGCGCCATCGCCCAGCGCACTTAGCTCTTCAGCGAGTGCTACATTCCATGCTTCTGCTCCGGCCGCAGCTGCCACTAGTGCTATAAAGAACTCTACGTCATCCGCCAGCTTTACTACACATGCTGTTATTGAAACCAGAAGCTTTGGACCTCAGACTCTGCCTATGCGTGGACAGGTAATTTACACGGAAAATATTTTTAACGGGTTTATAAGAATTCACTAGAAGGAAAATAAAATCTATATTTTAATATACTCGTATTTAACCGCATAAATTAATGTTTTGTATTAATGATAATCATATTATTAACGTATTGTCACCGTTACTGCCAACGTATACTAAGTAAATCATTTAACTTGTCGCAGGTGGCTCAGAATAAAGCTGGGCCAGCCAAAACTGCAGTGTCCGCTGTTGGTGCAGTAGGCAACGTGTCACTGCACAGCTCTAACGATTCAGGGTTCTCCAACGAGCCTCCTCCACAGCCTGATGTCGATTACAGCGATGAGGAAGCCCAACGACTCCGCGTACCCATAAGGTATTCTAAAGAATAATTTATTGAGTATATTACTATTGTATGCTTGACTTTTTTCGTTGCTTTTATGTAGTAAGCTAGTTTACATTCACTTTTCCTTTTATTTATTTTTGTAGTAAATCTGCCCAACATGCCAACGACACTAAAGCTTACTTACTTAAAACTCAAAGTTTGAAAAGAGGCCCTAAACCTAATAATACTGCCAATGGATACTTGACTGATGATCAACAGTTGATGCTACGTAATATGTTAGATATGGATAAGGACTCTCAAAAAGTAAAAAGGACTAAATCCTTTTGGAAGTTTGGACGTACTACAGCTGAAGAGATAATGGAAGGAATGTCACTCTGGCAACATCGCGATATAGTGGACACCGTGCCAGAGTACAAGAAAAGGCTCTTTGAAAAGATGAAGAAAGAGTTGAGACCTGCACCTGACATTCCTGATGTACGAAAACAAAGTAGTCCAGACAAAACCGCACCTATTGAAAATGGCCAACCACCTCGTCCGAAAGAAACTATTGACAGAAAAGAGATGAAAGTTAATGGCATACGTCAAGCTAAGAGCCTGGGATCTATCCAAAACGAAGAAAGAAACGAAAAGATGCGAAAAGGAACGGATGGCTACCAACATACACAAACAATGAACAAAAAGAGTATGTCTGAAAAATCAATAATTGAAGAGAAACAAGAAGATTTCGTACCACGTAATGAATCAAGACATTCCGATTTAACCAACACAAGCACTATAAAAACAAACTTTGAAAACAGTTTCTATAATGATGAAAATGGAGAAGGCTTTGTTATGAAAACCGTTAAGCGAAGAGAGATATTACAGAAATATGACAATGATAGCAGCTCCGACGTTAATTCTGTTGCTTCAAGCACTGATCCATATGACTGTATTATAGTGGATGATCATATGACATCACGGAAGCAGCAAGAACTGGATAGACGTCGGCAAACACAATTAATGGATGAAGAAGTTAAAAAACGCAAAGAAAATTCTTATATGCCAGAATTTGAAGAGATTGAAGTTACTCCTATTAAACCCCATGTCCGTGCCACATTGTCTTCAGAAAAACCCAAAAGCTCCCCTCATGAACGCAGTCCACCAAAAACTATGGAGTTCAAAACGTTTAAAGACAGTTCAAAAGAAATCAAAACATTTTCGGCATCATCTGAGACTTTAAAGTACAAAGATAACGAGCAGCACACCGATCGTTATGGTATTGCCATCGAACGAAACAATAACGAGATGCGTAATGAGGAGATTTACAATGGACACGATGAAGGAACCCTGAAATATAAGAAGCGGTTAAGTAACGAGGATAAGACACATCAACCAAATAATTTTGAAAACAGCAAGAATCATAAAAATGACTTTCCGCAAGCTGAGATGAGAAACCAAAAGAAAGAGGCTAGATCTTTTGAACAAGGTCGCGAGCCAAGAATTGATTACTCGCTAGATAGACGACAACTAAGAAAAGAATTCACTGATACGAAAACCAGGGATGCTAGAAGAAACAGAGCAAATAGGAGCTACGACGACAGCTCCTTACCACACACGGGACGCAGAGAAGAAAGATACTACGAATCGAACATATCGTACTTTAGTGACCAAGAGCGAAGAGCATCTCGATATGACTACGAAACTGACTCAAAGAAAGCTGAAAAATCTAAAATCCGCCAAGAAGAGGCGAGGCTTGAAGCAAGGCGTTTGATCGACCGTCGAAGTGAGGGACCATACAGCGAATCTGATGACCAAAAGTTTAATGAGGCTTTGAAGCAACAAAGACCGCAGCTTCTACCGCGAACTAAATTGCTGAAAAGAGCTGCGGATGGAAACGATTTGCCAGAAGAAGGCCATACGTTTGGACCATGGTACGATCTATGGGGACGCGAAACAACGGTCTACAAGTAATACTTAGGAGGTTTGTTTTTGATTATTTAGTAACCGTTTCTTTGATATTAACTTTCAGTAGTTTGGCATGAATTATGTTTTTATTTGCTGCTTTTATCTAGTTAGTTTCTGCGATTTACATTCATGTCTCGTATTTTTTACTACTGAAGTCTTCGAAAGTTATAAAAAAGTGTTTTTGGACATTAAAATCTACTACCAAATATTATTACGAACTAAAATTGTGTACAATCATATAAAGAAACTTTAAGGTACATTATTTATATCTTAGTTTCACTAAAGAAAGATTTATTTTATTTTCTATAACGACATTGTTTATTTTGGTTCCCAGGCCGCAGCAGTTTGCAACGGTGAAGTTAAGGAAAGCACTAACCAACGATCGTTCGTCGCCGGCCATTGAGTAATGTTTTATATGCGTATAATATAATATAATTATATTATTTTGTTAATTAATATTAATTGTAAATTAGAAACACCATGTATTTTGTACAGTTAAATATTCATAGTCTAACAAAGAAATATATCACAATTTTTTACAATAATCTAAATGTTCGTTTTATTACCTCTTACTTTGTAATCCTTTAGAAAAACATAATGACTATTGTCAATAGGTAGACAATACCACAGTCCGTTAACGACACTGAAATTATGACAATGATACGAATTACAAGTGAAATGTTAATTAATGTCATGAAAGATTTTATAAAAATCAAACAACAGACACTAAGAACATTTAGACTCTGAACAACTATTGGTGGATCACACTCATTTTTATTCCGTATAGTCGTTCGCTATGGCGAATCGATCACTTAAGCCATTACGCCATCCGTGCACCCAAAATATTTTCACATGTTTTATGAAAACTGCTACGAAATACTATTGACAATAATTCATTTAATACAGTAAGAAGAAATCATTAGATACAGCTTGCAATTTTCTTAGAATAACAACAGAAAACGTAATTGTAAAATTAAACTTAGTAATATAAATCTAATCGCATCGAACTCACGTCTGTCGCAAAAGAAAAATCAACTCCAATTGGCCCCACGCGACAATGACCGATGATTTATTGCGTTTCCGGCTCCTGTGGGGACCGCCGGAAATGACGCGCCGACGCTGTCTCGTCGAGAAATATTCCCCCGATATGTTATAAATATCAGGGGACACTCAGCTTCGTCCTCAATTATCCGAATAGCGTTTTTTTTAGAAAGTAAGAGGCTTTTTCGTTATTATCCATATCCGATAGTCGGTTGCCTATTTTATTATAACACTCAAAGACAGCGTCTATAAATCCCAACTGATTTACTTAGCCTTATCTCAGCAATATAAAAGAATCCGAGATCCTACGATGACACTTTTGTCAGATGGCTGTTTTTATTAACAAAATTCTCAATCTTCGTGTCATCGTATTACACAGGCGTTGCAAAGTTTTTATTTATGTCTTATTATTCCTATTCTAATATAAAGATAACGCAACAAGATGCTTTGTTGAACAAAGGGATTTTTCCACTACGACGGCTCAACTACTCGTTTCTGTTTTCCTTAATCCTGCTTTCGACTCCATGACAATCTGGGTCAATGAGCGCAGTGTTATCCTGTCCACAATTTGACAGGCAAATGGCCAATAAATTTTAATAACTACATGCTAATAGCAAGAGGGAACCTTTGGCAGAACGTGCTTAATTTCCTCACCGAAGTGCGGGATTGAGTGTCATAAATCGATCAACCGTCAAACTGACGGTTGAGCGTTGATAGAACAATCCGTCCACGTACGAAAATACGGGTATGGGTATGCACGAGTATTGACTAGCGGTGGCTGCTTGGATATATAGGTACATCGAGGATTCTGTTACATATGGATGAATATATGTATACGCGCATTTCATCTGTATAGTATAGTATGATAAGAGTTTAAATAGACTTAGATAAAAAGTAATAGTATAATTAATATTCAACATTCCTATACATAAATAGTCTCCAGGCTTAGATGTTATCAGAAACGCGACAAGCATGTCTCAGTGGTGGTAATCATTATAACCATTATGAAACGCGTGTCGCGTTTTTTATAATACGCACAAGGCTAAGAAGACGCAGATATATGCTTAAGGTTTTACTTAATATTTTTCACAAAGAAAAGTAGTAACTGCGTGTTATATTTAACATATTATAAATAATGTAATCAATAAAGGTATTGCCAAAACGCATCCTATATTCTATATGAAACTTGTGGTCTCATATACAAACATTAAATCATCATCACACAATTTTCTGTGCCGTATGAAAATCGAAACTGCAATATCAACGAATTTGCAATAGAAGCGAACTACATTGACTCTATAAGCCTATATAACTGGAAGTAACTAGTAACGTGGTTCCTTATAAGATACTAGCGGACCCGACAGACGTTGTCCTGTACAAACGAAAAAACGAAAAAAAAAGAAACGTCATATCGTCGTTAGCAACATAGTCCATCGTGATCATGTAGTGTACACATAGTTAGGAACTTAGTTTAGAACATAACTGTAATATGTATTTATATATAAACCTACTTGTACTTTGTTCTGTTTTGTGTACCTAAAATAAACAAATAAAAATAAATAAATAAATAAATATCTAAACCATTCTCGAATCCAATTGAAGACACACAAAAAATTTAATTATAATCGGTCCAGCTTTTTAGGAGAAGTTTAATTACAAACACACGCACAGAAGATTTATATATATAAAGATATGGGGAGCTCCTAAAACACTTTTATCAAATACTAGATAACATACTTTTTTTTAAGATATCTATATTTTAAATATAGACATCTTAAAGAAAACGTGAGGACCACCCATCAATTTAAAGTTCTTGCCTATATCACTCAAGCAAAGCTTCGAATCTCATTGATCTAATTTAGGAAAACAATTTGAAGAATAAATAGGAAATATGGTATTACTAATCATATATTATTGACTAGAGTGATAAAAATTATCTAATGAAGTCCTAACATAGTATGCGGAATAGCTGATTGTTCTAAATTCATCATTAACTTTCTATCTATACATCATTGCTACCCAATAAATCCTATGCAAAGATACTGTAGACACAGATCTCTTCTATATGAAGCAATTCTTAATCAAATAAAAATTTACAGACAACAATAAATTGAAACAGTGAAATCCTACTCAAATTTTTCGACATGACCAAATAGATAGAACTTACTCTTCTGTGTGATTTCCAGACAGCCTGGCACTTAAATTAAACCTCATTCACGAAACATGTCTTCATTGAAGAAAGTATTTTGAGCAATCTTCAAAGGTATAAAAAACACATGTGCATTTTACATAAAGGCAGATATGCAAGTATTAAAAGAGGTGCACACAAACGCCTACGTTTGATACTAAGAGCCGAGCTTACGTTTTTCTTTGTAAGCGAACTGAGTAAGGCGCAAAAAGCGACTGCGATTATGTTCCAAGCAACGGAAGCTCGACCCGCGCTTTTCCCTCAAAAGGAGCGCAGCGATTCAGACTTAAAGGCGACCTCTTTGTTAACATAATAATATGTAAGTAAACACCGATATGCGTTGAGGTTTTTGCAGTTATATTTACCTGGTGTTAAATTACCGATGAATCTGCTTTATAGATCGTTCAACTTCCACTTCTACATATTATACTGCTATACGAATCTATAATTACATTATAGAATTGAAGAGCAATTTTTTGTTTGTTAAAATTCTGATACTACTAAAGTCCGATGTTAAGAAAGCTTTTTGCATTAGTTGATCCGTTTGTTTCGGAATGATATAGGGTATATATTATAACATTACGCTCCAAGTCATGTCAGCGGAGCAGTCATCATAAACATAGAAAAAACGCGATCGACAGCTAGTAAATAAAATAAAAAGAAGTGCTAACTAAGAACTATATATATATATATATATATATTATTATTGTGTTTTGTAACGGTATAAAGAAATGTATATAGTTAGGTATGTAGGCCTACAATGTGTGGGTAATAGTTTATTACGACTACAAAAATAAGCCAATTTTCTTTTTATATGACTACTGTTCTTTATGTCAAAATGAGTCATTTTGACATAAAGAAAATAATTAAATAATAATAGTTTATTAGAAACTATTTTAAGATCCATTATGTTAGTATTACATATACCTTACAAACTAATGTTAGTACTTATTACGACACAAGTAACACATAATAAAAACATAAATAAAATTACACCACAGGCTTATGAAGCCGCAACCAATGACATAATATGGAGCTATCCCAATTGTCCACTACCGTGCTGAGGATGCTATTGGTGCTACCACGCTATCTATTTACGTTGGAGGCGCATCATTTTCTGATAATCGCATAGAAATTGTGTACTGTCGCCTCGTTAAACTTGCCTGACGCACTACAATAGCGCGGCAGCACCAACAACATCCTAAACAAATTATTGTATTGTACGCGAAGGGCGCTGTATGTGTACGTGTAGTTAAACCATAGAATGGACGTGTAGAAAGATTGGCAGAACGCTATATAAAGCGTCGCCTTTACTTGTTTTGTACTTCGTGCAAATCTACGGGCCAACATATTGCAATGGACAGCCAGCGCCCTACGGTCACACTCGATGACTAAGTCATCTCTAAGGTTTTCAGAGACCTAAACAAATTGTCATAAAATGGGTTTTGGCAATAAAGAATCAAATCAATATTTTCGGAAATTATTTTCCTAAAATATAATCGTAAGTGAAGTTTTATCTTGATGTGTTTTTTTTGTTTTGCCAAAAGCTATGTTTTTTAATGACAACCTATCGACCCATTTAGACAAAATAAAACTATTCGATTGAACTCAACGATCCTAATAAAATATAGACCCTATTATATACTTATTAATATGCCTTAAAAAAGTGATAATGAGTTATTATTTTATATGATTTATAATTATATAAATGAAATTTCTTTTAATAAAATTTATATAGTAGGCACTTAGAGGTGTGGCATTTCAAAAATAGTAACATTTTTATTTATTTTAGCAAAATTATACTATTTACGTGTGCGAAAGCACTTACATTGATAAAACTTGTGAATGCATGTTGCTATAAACCTTTAGAAGAATGAAAAATATCTATAAAACAGTATATGGCAAACAAACAGCTATGAGTAGGAAGCGTCCTCAGCGGCATAAAAATCAATTTGCAGTGCAAATCGAGCGAGGAAACCAATGCTTTCCAAGTCATCGACTCCCTTAAGCGCTGTGGCACGGAAATATCCAACAATTTGTAAAAAATATGCACACTCTTTTTAAACGCATAGCCTACCACGCGTCACCGGCACGCCTCCGGATTTCGTTTTAATCCTCCTGCAATAGAAAATAGTTATATCGAAATTGAGGATTAAATACAACTTTTTTGGTTTAGTCGATTGTTTTGTTTACTATCATATATTCTTTTAGAATGTTCCAATATATGTAAACTTTGTACACGGTATAAGATTAAGTATATCAATTGTGACTTAATCTTTACCGATTAGGTAAAATTTGTAAAGTCGTAATGTTAATATACTCGTACAACTAGCTCTTGCAATGTAGCAGAAAATTACCAAGTTTTGTACACCTAACTAGATATGTAAAGAACTTAACCATCGCCAAAGACAATTTAAGTGTTTATTTCAATACTTTATAAAAGGCAATACTTACATTAGATATTATTCCCCCATCGCTTTGCTATTACAAAAACAGTAGTAACATAGTGATGTCTTTTTCTACCAGTCATTCGAGTGCGAAGAAGAATTCCAGAATATAATATACTGAATGTAACAAAAATATTTAGTCATTAGTACATTACAAACTGGTTTAGTTGTATTTGTTATTTGTTACAATAATAAAGTGATTTATTTTAATATCTTGATAAAATACAGATACATATAGCACAGCAACTTTCAGAATGAGTAACCAAAAGTTAGTAGAGTCATACTATTCAGCTACATATAGCTAAAACAGTTCTACAATTTATCTGCCAAAACGTTCTACCAAGCAGCCCTATCGGCAATTGCCGGACACATTTTGCTTGGACACAGCCCAAGCTTTAAAAACTAATCTTTTTTAAATTGAAGACTCCAATTACATACGCTCGCCTGATCTGAATTTTCATCCGAGTCACGAGCGCCCGGGATAGGTTTCATTGCATTATTGTTAAAGTTTTCAAGCTTTTTCTGAATAGATATTAAACTATTTTATACAGAATTTATGTCTTTTATCTTCCAGTCGCTAATGTAATAGTTCATAATTAATGCAAAATCATAAATTAATGAAGTAAAATTATTTTCAAAATCAGAATTTGGATTTAAAGTAGTTGGCATCAGTGAATTTGTTATCAAATGATGCCTGACGACTTATTTTAATTAAGTAAATGGTGCTAATGGCTTGTGTATGTGTGCGTAAATACCTTAGTAAAAAATACGAAACTAAATTACTGATATTCATAAGCAAGCAATAATCCAGATGAGACTTGTGTATCCTAATAGGTAGGAGTATATTTGGCTGAACATAAACCTTTTTTTGCTTACCTTAATACTAATCGTTGACACTTTACTGTTATTATACACTCTATAGTCTATTCATTTCTCTACAGGTATGGGTCGTGTTGTTGTCTAACCTATTGACTTTTATTTTTATAAATGTAGATCATATCCAAGGACTCCGTTAGATTATTGAAATTAAACACTTCATACGAATTTGTCACGTTGTTTATTCTACTTTAAACACTTTTATTACATAATTTTGAAACTCTAACACTACTATTATTGAACTTTACTACTATTAGTATTCTTGATGCTCGCTTTTTATGTTATATTCTATACGCACGTGTACTCAAAGAAAATCAAAACAAAACCACATAGACACACACGTAATTTTGGGCATCATTTACACGTCTATAATCCTAATCAAGAAATGCCCAAATTAAACCTTTGTCTCAAAATCTCGTCTATATTCAAATTTAAAATGTAACACAAAGTGTCTCTATACATAAGCCAGATGATAAGCGAACAGGGCAATTTGGCAACGTTTCGAGGCTCTATCACAATTCGATGCCAACCGGCACAGGCCTACATAGACGGTTATTTTAGTTCCGTTGCCCTAATTTATGTTTAAATGAAGGCTTAATGAACACCATTTGTCCCAGATATTTTGTTAAATTATTAATTATTTTATGTTTTAAAATTTAAATTTAAGCAATTAATTTCCGTGGACGTTTAACATAAAAACGTTTATAACTTATAAATACGGACTTTGGTTTTGGTGACGATGTGTCCCCATAACTTTGAAGGTTTACTGCCGACAAAAATGACGTCGATGTTGTACAGATGAAAAATAGAAAAACGAAGGAATCCGCGTGCCGTGTCAATCATTCGATTTGATCTCAATCATCCCTCACGCGGTTAGGCGCATCAGACGTCGACAACCCCGGCTGTGTTATAGATTCCAATCTGTCAAATCATGTTTTGTACTCACAAAAAGTTACGTTCGTTCTACCCAAACTTACGATCGGTATTCGCTGGAGATATAAAAGATATGCAGTCGGGAAAGGTAAAAGTGATAATATCAATACTGCTAAGGAAATTTATGGTTTGGAATAACGCAACGTTAAAAGTTTTGTTTATCTTACGTTATAAAACAAAGGAGAGCGATGCCATAAATTTAATGTATTTTAAGTTTTAGTTGAAGAAACTTAAACATTGTTTTATGTTTGTTCTACCAGCTATGTATATAATATTAAGACAACACTTTTTTTCTATTTCTTATTCTCGCCATAATACTGATCTCAATATGAGTCAAACATCACAAATTATGACCTTAAAATAACAATATGTAACAAATTTCAGCACATTACAGCAAAAATATATCAAAAGGCAAGTTAATGCGTCTAGACTCGTGAAAAAGCGCATAAGTTGGAATTGACATTGGCATTTTATGGCGCCTCCGTTTGTTACTGTCCCACTTGTGTGCGCGCCAAGCGTAGCTCCAGAGCCAAACACATTCCAAATAGGTACGTTAGGAGGCCGTATAGCAATGCATACTGCTAACTTAGCGTCTTGCCTTCCCACATTGCAGATAATTCAAACATAATACATGTACGCCTTACTTAGTCCGAGATACAGAATGGATATATATGTGGAATATGTTACGACTGTTTCTCTTGTTCAAACGCGATTGGTCGTCAATGTTGTTTTTGTATTCAAATGAGATGGAGATAGATGTCTCTTGTAATGAACAATCACAATTCCTTATGATCCACATACAAAATTCTATAGATATAATTTTCATAACGCTAGGACTGTAGGACTGCTAATGTGAGTCAAGTTAAACGTATTACATTATTTGTCAGGCAAAATAAAGCAAATTTATCTTCTAGAGTGTCGGCCGCGTGTTGGTTAAATTCAATAGATACTTGAGATAAATAAAAGTAGTTACTTCCCGCAGGATACTTTGGCCTTCGGCTAGTGTTGGTCTGCACTTGAGAGCTGATACATATTGCATTAGCTACCGTCTCCGGCAAGTTTGATCCTCGGCACATTGTTTTAGCCCTCTCTCGATAAAATTCCAAGTTACCGTAGAAATCTTCGCCGCCATTCGAATAACACGAAGGATCAACAAAAAGTTTTTTATCAATTCAAGAAAAGTTGCGAATCACGAGACGTGCGCTGCGGCAAGTTCTAAGTGAAGTGAAAATTTTAATTAGTTTCTTAAGACTCTATTTGCGGGAAAAATGTTAAAGTTTTTGCTGTAAAATGTGTGTTCTTTTAAAAAAAGATATTGTTTTAAAGTGCTTGTCTCGGTGTAGGAATAGAATTCGATTAGTTTCAGAAAACTTATTTAACTTTATCCATAGATTTAATAAGTTTTTACAATTTGGCCAAGTTACCCTTGTGATACTGACTTTTTATATATCTATGTTCACGTTCCGTATAAGAAAATAGGCTGAATCAGTAAACTGAGGCCTTCCCTATTTTCTTAGAGGAGGTGCTCTGCCTAAATGGCTTTCGTTTATAGAACTGATCCCGTCTACGCACTAAAACCTGTTACTTGATGCGTAATAAAATAAACTAGACAAAGAAAAACAAGTACATGGTAAAGCGTATAAAAACGCTGAGAGAAAGTGAAGCTGTTTATAATACAGCCCTTCATACACGCCTACTATGCAAAAACGCAATATAGAATATACAAACTTGGCCTACCATTTATGTACCCAGAATATTGAAGGAATGAATTGGTAATAAATAATACCCCGTGTCTATAAGTAGTCGGGGCGGAGGACTCGCATTATGCGGCGAGTCAAGACGAGACAGACAGCGGCTGTCGCTATGTTTACCCTCGGAAAGTAAATGTCAATAAAGTTCAAGAGCCCCCTCCGGGGGAAAAGTGTCCGCGTATTGAGGAGCCGTTGTTTCAGCGGTGAGAGCGAATAATGTAAAATATATGTTCGGTTTATACGGACGGCTTTTTTGGCAGGAGCGTAACCTTTTTAGTGTTGCGTACCAAGATTGGGTAAACTACATTTGTGGAAACTGGGTTTTTGGTATCGGCAAACAAAATACTATTATTTGTAATCAAATTTCTCGCTAACGTTGTCCTGTGATGTTTTGTGAGGTGAGAGGATTGTGTATAGGGCTCCAGATGGTTTGTAGAATAGACGTTTTATAAATATTATATTTATAAAACGTCTATTCTTAAACTTAAACATTAGTAATCATCCTTACTAATATTATAAAGGTGAAAGGTTGTATGGATGTACGGCTGTTTGTTACTTTTTCACGCAAAAACTACTGGACCGATTGCGATGAAACTTGCAATGTATGTAGATAGCTGGAGACCTGGATTCACACAGAGGCTACTTTTTATCCCGATATTCCCTCGGGAACAGGAGATGTGGTATGTTCCTCTGTATGGTAGAGCAGATGTGGTATGTTCCTCTGTATGGTAAACATAAATAATATGATTAAGTATTCAGCGTATAACTGTAACAGCCAGTCATATTTCAAGTCTTATAGTAGACTGATGTGTTACTAAAGGAAAATTCTTAATATTTTGCAAATATTTTGAATATTGTGAAAATAAAAAACAAAACATTGAACGCCATGCCGGTCATAAATGACCGCGAACAATAAATTTACTATTTTACCAGCTACATGGCAGTCAATGTGTTAAAGACAAAATATGTACTTAAGAAATGTTGATACAACAAAATTCTCATTAGAAAGAGAAGCAAAATCAAATCTAGATAAATGTCTTTTAGAGTATTGGCATTTCTGAATTTATCTTTAATCAAAGATTAAGAGGAAATCAAAATTACAATAAAATAGTTTACGATGCTATTTTTCGCCAGTAGGTACTCTACCACAATGAAATATGACCACACTTCATTGTTACACGTAGTATACTCATTTTCTGTTGCACAATTCAAATATGTGTGGGTACGTTTCCTTTAGAAGTTATTGAAATAGAAAACCGCCTAAAACGAACACTCCACTGAAAAAGGCAACACAGGCAATTCGGTAGTTGGTTTGGTTATATCCATGTTGGATGAATAAATTCACATATTGCGATTGATACGGTAATAACGGCAAAAGACATCTTTATATATAAACACCTCGTGTAACGGTGTTTGTGGCCGCACTCCTCCGAAACAGCTCGACCAAATTTTATGAAATTTTATGTATATTTGGTAGGTATGGGAATAGGTCGTAAAGTATATTTCAAATCGCTAGGTGATTAAGGTATCAACCTAACCTACATTTACGCGAGTGAAGCTGCGGGCAAAAGCTAGTCTTACTATAATAACTTAAAAACTTTGTCCAACTATCATAAATAAACTAGTTAGTAGGTACCCAAAACCACAATTGAAGTACAGTTTTTCTTCAGATTCATAACTTTTTCTACCCGTATTATAATTAAAAAAGAATGCATATCGAATATTTTCGTTTAGTCTAAGTGTTTGTGATATGAGTGGATTTACTTTAATAGACAGAATTGGGATCGAATCCAAAACCACAACTAGACTATCGCTACTTCAAACCCCACATATATCCTAAACGAATATTTTACAAAATCTCTCAAAAATATGCTGTAAAAAGCTTATTAATTCATAGTTTACGTCATGCTGTCTTCGAATTAGTCGGAGAAAAGTCTTTTGCCTATGTAAGTACGTTTCATATCTGTCAAAATATGCTAAAGATAGTTTGTTGTTATTTATTGCGCTTCAAACTAAGGAAATACTTATGCAAAATATGAAACTGTATATTTCTCGAACAATCCTAGACAAGCTATCACATATTTATTCTGCAAACTTGGCAACTCAGTTGTTTCAAACATCCATTGAATGGTATTTACTTCACACACAGATATTCCAAAGCTTTCTGGATATATCGAAGTTTTAGAAGCATTTGAACAAGGCTCGATTTTTAAAAGTTGGGACGGGATTTATGATAATCTTCACAAGTGTCTATGACTTGGTTCAATGGTGACAAAAAATAACAGGAGAAAATTTCGGTGCTCGTTTTACTTTCATGACTAAACTGTAAGCAGTTTGTCGGTTACATAATCATCTTATTGCTTCGTACCTAAACCAATATCAAAATGCCGACCTTAAGTTTTACAACCTGATGAAATGATCAATGACCAGGACGCCGTTTGCATTACTGATTGAGGCAGCGCACAAGGTAGGCGAGTTGCAAACTCTGCTACCATCTAGACTTTGGTTTTCACGGCTGAGAATTTTTAGACAGGACGAACAAACCATAGAATTCGTTTAACAAGTAGTGGTTTAAACCTTACTAAGTACAAAATATTAAGAACTTCATATTTATATATTTAAAAATCTAAGAAGTTAAACTACTATATACGTATTTTATCGCGTTGTTTATTTATCACTGTATTACATAATTTTGAAACTGTTAAACTACTACTACTATTGAATTTTACTAATTTATAATCTAATAAAATTATTTAAACTATTAAAGCTATTTATATTTAGATTTCCCCCGTGACCGTGACTGCTGAAAAGCAACCGAAACGTCGGCGAAAGTGTAAACCTAAATATAAATCACTACTAGGTAACAATAGTTTAGCTCAGAGTCTCCCCGTGGCTATGGCTGCTGAAAAGCAACCGAAACCTCAGGGAAAGTGTAAAATTAAATCTAAATGGGTTTTATAACTTCAACAGCTTAAATAGAAGTAAAAAGTAACTATTAACTAATAGTAGCTTAAAGTTTTAAAATTATGTAATATTAGTGTAAGTTGTTTTATTTCAATGTATAAATATTCGCGTAAACGTAAGACAATATTAACTCACCTTTTTACGTATCAGTAGCGGTCGCCGAATGATCAAAAATCGACCATAATTGATTAATATTTTAAGTTTGATCGTTATTAAGGTTTTATTGTCTACAATTTTACCCTTATAATCATATTTCATTTAGATTTCGCCAAGGCTATACAGGTTAATTTACCAACCTTTTTCAAACAAATTACTATTTACTTAACTATATTCTTTCATTGTAGATATTCCAAAGCTTGCTATTTTTTTTCTTTATTATATATGGATAACCATAGTTATAAAGAATTGTACGACGTCAGACGAACAATGCCGAAATACTACGAACTGCGTGTGTCAAATGCATGGTTGTGTGCGTGCCGTGTTTTTTCATTAATTTAATGTATTTTTAATACATATTTTATAAAAATATTAGGATTCGCCACTCCTTCTCCATATAAACTTTAACTGTGCCAAATTTCATACTTCTCCGTCCGCGCAATTTTCGTAAAAAGGGGTACAAAGTTTTTGCTTCACGTATTAATATATAGATATTTCTACAAGTAGCCATTCGCAAAAGTTGGCTGTGCTCACAAATTACTACTTACCAAAAAAATATTATAAACAAATATAATAATACAACAAACAAAAGTATATCACGACATTAATATTTTTTATTATTCTTAACACTTAACTGTATTGTATTTCTAGATATAGTTTACTAATAATTGCGGCAATTATTTACTTGTATAAGTCAACGTAATTATCTTTGTTTTCTTCTAATTCTCTACTTAACAAACTTGCAAGGCGCGATGTTGAAAATTAATCTGACCTAAATGAAGCAAATTGCCAACATTATACAGAATGTTTCAAGTGCACGCGTCGGACATTTGTAGCCGTAGCAACAAAAAGAGTTACTAGACGAAAGATTTATTAATGTGCTAATTGCGAACATGAACTGACCACGTTGTTTTAGACATTTATGTTTAATGGTGCGATTTCGCAAAAGCGAAGGTCATAACAATAGGATACTATTGTCTTAGATTTTATATACCAATCATATGTGGTATTAGACCGAAGATTATGTCATTATATATGGCAAGTAAACTGTTGTCTAGATACGATGCATGATACACGAATTAGGAAAGGTACAAAAGTGCAACAATACATATTTACCCATAATACAAAATAACGTCTTGATTCCATATTGTACAATGATTAGTGATAAAAGAAATAGTTGTGAATGCATTTTTAATTTTGACGATGCTGAAATGTTTCTTGCCTTTTGCTAATAATTTACATTAGCCATTTAAAAACTGGATGAACAAGTAAACTAAATAAAAACACGGCCTCGATGGCGTAGTGGTTAGTGTAACCGACTGCCACGCCTGAGGTCGCGGGTTCGATTCCCGCACAAGACAAATATTTGTGTGCATAAACATGAATGTTTGTCTTGGTCTGGGTGTTTCTATGTATAATATGTATTTATTTACAAAGAAAAAGTATATATGTATGTTTATCCATTGTCTAGTACCCATATTACAAGCTCTGCTTAGTTTGGGCTAGATGGTGTTGTGTGTATGTGGTAGAATATTATATTATATTATTATAAAGAAGTATTTTTAAAATGTTTATAGTCGGTCTTCATTGGCTACAATATACACCACATTTTTAACCATCAAATATTAGTTGAACAAACTAAACTCTAAAGCTCACCATCAGTGACAGTTTACTACAGTTTCAAAGACAATCGGTTTCAACGTTAAACTTTATATCAGCGGGTATTTAGCCGAGTCGGTGCATTTAAAGGGTTGGCCGCAGTCGCCAGGCTGCTCGTAAAATATAACGAGAGCCTCCACTCTCGGGTAATGACGTCCAAACTGTTATAGCGGAGTTTTGTAAAGCAAACACTAGCAATATGAGCAGTGAGAGCTAAGACGCCGCTTAATTACTACCGGAATGTTTATGGGTATTTACTGTGACATATTGTTGTTGTCTGCTGCGCTAAAACGGTTAGCGTTCTAGTGACTGCATCAACTCTGTATATTTTGGAATGGAAACTTAGAATAGATGACAGTGTGATGTTGCTGTATTGATATAGTAGACGCGAGAGCACACGTAAAGGCTTCATATTGTCTTACGTTTAACAGTAGTAGTTTAATAGTTTCAAAAGTGTAATGATTGTGTTTTAAAATAAACGCCATATTCTGTATAAAGTAGATAAATTTCAACACGTACCTAAAGGCTGATTATGATGACTTTTAAGTCCATCCATTCAGATAAAAACATTTGTCAAAAGAACCTAGTACAAAAATCTAGAAGATAAAATAAATTGCACTATTCATAACACTGAGTAAAAAATCTTGTTATTTTAAAGTCATATGAAAAACGAGTTCAAGCATATCCAGTAGTAGTATATTATTAGTCTTGTTAAACCATTTCTAATTTAACACAATCACATCCAATTTGCGGCAAGATGGCGACTTTAAACCTGCAGTCTTATTGTTTAACAAAGACCAGTCCCACTGCACGGGTATTAGGTAAAATTTATTACGGCTTGCTTATTACAGTCTGGGTCGCAAAGACAATACCAAATTAGTTTTTATTTCCTTGTTTATCTGTTCGAAAGCGGTCATAGATGTTAGTCTATCGCTGTTTCAAAAACTGGATATCGTTCGTGATATTTTTTTATATTGACTACACGGATGGCGTAGAGGCTTGAGTGATCGCCTCGCCATTGCTACTGTGAGTGCAGTGAGTTCGAACCCCAGTCAGAACAAAACGTTTATTTGATCCACTAATAGTTGTTCCGAGATTGGTTGCTCATTGTGTTTTATTTTTTTCTGTTTAAATGTTTGACTAAGATCCCATAAAAATCAAGAGATTATATAACGTTTTCACAAATAAATGTTCTATGATAGATTATAACAAAACAGTCACAACAAATCCAGGGGCCACAACTTCAACGACTAATACAATCAAATAAAGAACACAATGCCGATGTTTAATCAAATAAATTTGCACCAATAACTTTCAATACAACGCCTATATTTTCACTAAAGGAAATATATGAGAATATTTTGTATCGTAAATTATTTTATGTCTCACTTTTATATTCATGTTTATGGCAAAAGATAACGAAGAAAATAAAAAGTAATTGCACAACTTGAATGGAAGCCTGAGACAACAGCCGACAATTTAGAGTAAGGCCATTAACCACGGGCGCAATGTCTTAGTTCTAATACATCGTGGCCATTTATCGTGACCTCACCTGCCCCTTGATTAATTGTAGCTGGGAAAGAAGTGCAGGGGTCTAGACAGTCTGGGCGGTTTACGGCAGAACTAAATGTCCTGGAAGAGGACAATCTGAAGGATCGTTGAGTGATGTTCGGAACGCGTGAGAACGTAATTAGTTGATACTAAATATTTATTTGCTTATGCAACATGGAAGTCAATTCATAGAAAATGGTTATCGACCGAAATAATCAGATGGCTATACTATTGGTCAGAAAATTAAGTGGTGACGATTAAATATCTATACCTAAAAGTAAATTCATCCTTTCATTTTTAATTAATAAAGAATATAATGAACTATTATTTGTAACTCACTTGTGCTATGGTTGGTATAAGCACCAGCGCATGCCTCAGTCGATCATAAGGCCCTAAGTTTTTTTATTGTACCAAGGCAAGTTAGTCGCTTGTTAGAAAAATCCTTATTATATTACGTTAACTTGCTTGAGCCTACTACGTAAGATCTAAAAACTAATATACATTTTGATTCTGGATGTCCCCTGCTTATCTCGTCTGTATATGCGAAATATTATGTAATAAGATAACCTTAACATTAATAAAGATATCACTGCCGACTTGAAACCTTACCTATATGAAAAAAATTGTATAATTGATTGTAAAATTCATTGAAATTAAACTACTATATACGGATTTTATCGCGTTGTTTATACAGCAGCCATGGTCACGGGGAGCTGCAGAGCACGGGGACAACTGAAAAGCAACCGAAACGTCAGGGAAAGTGTAAACCAAAAATAAATAGATTTAATAGTTTAAATTATTTTATTAGCTTATAATTTAGTAAAATAAAATCAATAGTAGTAGTAGCGTAATATTTTCAAAATTTTGTAAACAGTGATAAATAAACAACGCGATAAAATCCGTATATAGTAGTTTAATTTCAATGAATAACATTCGCGTAAACAGAAGACAATATTATGATTGTAAAATTACTGGCACGCCGATTTCACCAAACGAATAATGAAGTATTGCCACGTACAAGAATATTGCTGATTTCAATTAAATCGACGGACTGTGTAAGTTTATTGTATCGTTTCCTTGTGCAGCGCAGATAGAAGGTACTTCAGTTTTAATGGTGACAGTTAAACGCACGCCAAGAAGTTTTCCGAGTACTTCGTCGGGTTTTTCTCCAACGTAATTAGCTATTTTAAACTCCTCCATAACGACATGCTTTTCATCTCCTTTAACACAAAAGGACGTTTTAAAAATTCCATTTTCTCTCTTAATTCGAGCCGTGAAAGCAGTACGTTTTTATAAACTTTTTGATTTCAGATAAGAGTTTGTAGACTCGGAAACTAGCTTTAAATTAGAGAATAAATTCAATTTGTATGTGTAGAAACTGAGGTATTGAATTTATTAAAAGAAATCGTACAAGATGGCGCGTTTGGCTAACGTATGGGGACTCCACATCTCGTTATCCTGTCCTTATTATACGGTTCACAAATCTGATAAGACACGGTATTAGATTTTCCAAATTCTAATCTTTTACCGTCTTTTGAAGTAATATTAAGTATGCTTTGAGACATTTTATGTTACTTAAACAACAAAAATGATGTACACATGTGAAAATATGTAACAACAAGGTACCTACGCTCAGAATAACTAGGTACGTAATAAGGCATTGCTATTTTATGTGGCTCTCTCAGCGGAGTGGCTTTGGCGAGGAACGAGACCACTTAAACAGGGTGTTAAAATCCAAATCTCAATGAGTTGCTCAATAAATATATTGTGCAAATTACAATGATTGAAAACACAGATTTTAGTTGCATAGTCCCAGTTCAGTCAGCTCAGAGTCACAGTTCAAACTAAAGTAATCCCCTTAAAGCTAACGTAAAATAAAGAGGTTGACGGCGATCTGATCAAATACAAATGTATTTTCTTTTTATCTCATTTAAAAATATGTTTATTAAACACTAAGATATTCCATTTAATCACTTATCAATTACCAAAACCTAAGTGTCCATACAAGTAATTCTATGCAATGTCTGACGTATGGCACAGTTCGCTTTTATTTCAGAAAATAACAAAATCCCATCACTCGACAAGATAATTTTAGCAATAAAACATATCTGTCGTAATATATTAACACGTTGAAAGAAATAAATTTCACGGAATCAAGCCAAAACTCATTCAATTCTCCATTTCAGTAAGGACATAAATCATCGTCAGACGCACCTGACGGTAAGGACAGGATGAAAAATATCTAAACGTTCAAACCGAGTATCAACAAGTTCTAATACCGGCGACTTTTCTTAGAGCTCTAATAAAATTGTTTGTTTGTCATCCGTCCGCGACAACAATCCTTCGCTTTTATAGATCACCCATCGAACTTTGACTGTTAGTTCTGATTGTTTATATGTCACTATTTCATCTGTATAGACCAGCTCAAGCAGATCTCTCAATTATTTAGACGTCCCTGGTAACGGGAGATCAGCCCATTTAATATGTTCATTGTATAAATTCAGAGAGATCTTCTCTTATTATATGATAGAAGCAAATAAAAACATTTTCATTACCGTATCAATTTATGATGATCTAATTTGGCATTAACTGTGTTCACCCAATTGAAATGAGATTCAACAACATTTGTTGCCATAATTTAATTGAAAATCGTTTTAAATGGTTCAAATCATACGTAATTTATCAGTTGATTAAATAAAATTGAGCAAATGTAAATGCGTTATTATAGAATGTACAGACAGTGTATACATTTTAGGTACAGGTTACTGCAATAATATTTCGTGTTTCAACAGACATGATTATCTAAACCTTCAAGAGGCTTGCTTGTTTAGGCAAAGGAAAACAAGATTACGTTATACGCAAAGCAGGTACGTCAATATTCAGATGCCATAATACTCTTTTGCGGAAGGAGTTTATAACGCGTCGCTAGAAGGCACTAATGCCTACATGCATGGTACATCAAACTGTAGCAGTCACTACTTGCGGTGAATCGTGTGTGAGATTACGGCGGCTGGGTGCAGGCACTAAGAAGCCGTGTTCGCGCGACAAATCCCCATCGCGAGGTACCTCGACTCAGCCGTGTCTAGACACCTCTCTTACACCCAGATTTGTAATAAATCCTTATTACCTCATACGCAGCAAGGCTTCTTTCCGATTCAGACCTAAAATTACTTTATTATATTCCCCTGAAATATATTCGTGACGAATTTATTTAATATACGACAAAAATCACATCAATCAGAGATCAGATGAAGACTTATGTGTGATTCGTTTTTGTATTACGTTGAAATAATAAAGTTAGGTAAAGATGATAACAAATTTGTATTTTAGTTATACAGAAGGCAACTTAAGCATATAATTGACTTGCAACATTAACCCGAGTTCCTTTTCCCAAGGGAACTGCGTTGGTTTTGCAATCTAACATTCCTGCTTGATACGACTGAAGGAAGGAACTTACTCTACCTTAATGCAAGTAGTGGGAATACGGACAGCGAAAGTTCAGAGTATTTCTCGGGTCTCTGACTTCCAGAGCGTATGTAGTGCATGTCAACTATACTGTAGGGATTGATAATATGTCTGATATTACAGGCATTATCTAGTGACGTTTATCCTACTTTTTCTCATAAGCAAAATGTCGCTTATGTCAACGTCCGTAAGAAATTTTAATAATAAGGAATTTTATATTTAGATTTCTTCGTGCAGGTATTATTGTCGTGACATCGGAGGCCTACGATGAATAAAATAATAATATATTTAAGTGTTTCCTCAGGGAGTTCTAAACAATCCTTGACACTAGTGTAAACACAATACTAGATTTCATTTCTACTAGATCAATAACACATTAATGCGCTAAGCGCTTACCAAAGGACAACTTACCAACGATCAATGTGGTACGCCAATGGTAAGCTCTTAAGCTTACCATTGGCGTACGCTTGTATGAGACGTTAAGTATTTGTGTTTAAAATTGAGTAATGTGTATAATAGTATGAAGAAATATAAATGGTAATTTAGAATGAGGTCATTGAACTCTACTTGACTTCATAATCGTCTGAAGCTTTTTACTAATATGCAAGCTTATGTAGCAGAATTATTCATTAAATGTCTATATAACCAGTACGTTACATAGTAAATCCGACAAATAAAGATTAGTAAAGGTTCTGTCCCGGGCGTTTAGCGTCGTAAAGTAATAGAATACAAAATTAAGCTTTTTATACAAATAAAGGCGACACCGTTAACAGTTGAACTTGGTCAATCTTAAAACTTACCAAAAGGCTAATAACATTCGAAATAGAGTGTCAATCTAGTCTAATAAACGTTAAATGAAATGTAATTTATTTTCATATTTTAATTTAGGAGAATACCGTTTGTAATATTATGAGTGTATGACACTGTGAGCAAATCAAAACGCCCGAATTTTAAACGGTTTTTAATACGTGAATTGATTCTGAGATTACGAGCAAAATTTATTTGGTAACAAAAGTAAAACATAAAGAAAATTAGTAAAATGGTTATTGTATACTTAGTACAATAATGCAGCATTTGTTTTTACCTTTTTACTATAACCTACTCGCTGGTATAATTTTGTTTCCATTGACGAACTTAATATGACTTATATTCATAAAAAGTAAGTAGCTGTAAATTAATGAATAATACTTTAAATACGTCAATAATTATTCAGCAGACCGAATTACTAAAAATACGGTTTTATACCACAAAGGTATGTTCGTCTTATTAGGCTGGCCGCATGCTAGATTGCTAGGTGTTTTCGTAACAACTTACTATAACCCTATATATGCTTGTAACACCAGAGATTACTCACTCATAGCCGACCCTGCGAAAATCGTACTAAGAATTTTCTGGAAAAATCAAATCTACTTTTCCCAACCCGGGCAAATCAAGAACTCACCGATTAGCAGTCACGTATAAGCTTGCAAAGCAAAACAGACGAAAACTTAACATCCCTTAGTAAATCCGAGTAATAACGTAAACCTTATCAATAAACTTCATTCCTTAGCGGAAAATCTTAAAGCAAACCAGTATTCCAGCTTTTACAGTAACGAGAGTGCATTCGCATTAATTAGACTGCATGTCCATAAAGATCGTGTCAACTTCACAAGTCGGCGCCGGCGCTACATACAGCGTAATTAAAGCGATGAAGTAAACACTGCGCTGTCGGATCAGCTTTCAAAATGCTTTCCAAACACGCTGTGCAAAGGCTTCCTGATGAGGAAAACAAGCACCGCTTGAAGCCTGAAGACGTTAATTCGTTATCTAATTAGAGGAATTGCCCTCGGCCGATGCAGTACTGGCGAGCAGCCGGAGCCAAACGCGCTAATGAACCAGAACGACTGAATATATTAATACGGTAAACGGAGACTGTAATGAGATTAATTATTTCGTGTTAATGATTTTCGATACACTCCGTGTTGCGATACATATTGTTTATATGAAGATTAGTAAATCTGGTAGATTTTGCTTTTAATGAATAAGATCGATAGGTATCAAACATAATATACTATGTTGATACCTATCTATAACAATAAAAATAATTTTAGATTAACCTATTGTATTGCAGCTGTACACCGGTGGCCAAACAAATTAGACTTTCAATTATATCTGGCGTTCTAACAATTAACAAGTTAATTATAATTATGGTAACAAATTATTAAAGAGTGATAAATTAATATTTTATAGCTTTTACAGAGACTGATATAAAAAATAAACGTTTTTTCTTATAAAAAATTACCCCAAAAGTACTTATTTGTGGATTATACTAATATTTGGTGCCATGCAAGGATCAAAATTATAGCACACAAAGATAGTCGAACTAATACTAACATAACCGCAACAAGAGTGTTGCAGCAAAATCTACCTATAACAAATCATAACAAAATATAAAACACGTATAATATGGTTACTTATCAAATATTTATTACATTTGCTGTTATCTAATATAAAAAGGTAACATTATTAATACAACCGCTATATAAAAAATAATACTTTTCAGCGATATAGTAGGAAATAGTGAGAGAGGGTGTTGTCGGGAAATTAGCTTCGTAATCTGTTTAGCACATAATTTCCTCTCCACCTCGCCGAGACGCAATATAATATGATTTCCTTTATATTTATTATGTGTTGTATAAATCTAGACAGACTTGGTTTTTAAGTATGCGGATAATGTACTTTGTTTTATAGTTTTATTATTCCAAATTATTCAATTTGTTAACTATTTGTATTTGAATAAATTGATGATTTGTAAATACGAATTGGTTTACAGTCACGTCATGTACAGAGATATATCGATTACATCATTATGTATTATTTATTTCAAAGATTCGACTGCTTTTCGGCATCCATAATCACGAGAAGACTAAGGACGTATTCGTCTCAGTCTTGAAGTGTAGCGGGGAAAATTATGTAAATGTTGTAATTAAAATTAAACTATAATATTATTAAATTATATATATTTATATTTATTTATATATAGTTTAATTTTAAAGTGTAACATTCGTTTAAACATAAGGTAATGTTGTAATATTTGCATAATACAAACATAACATTAAATTCTGAAATGTTATATCTACGATGTAACATATGTTCGCACAGCGTTCAGTGGCGTTTGTAGACGTAAAGAATTTGTTAATATAATTCTGAATAATAGTTTTAGTGGCTCGATGCATGTGTGCGGGAGATCACAGAGATTCCAAGTGAACTGCGAAATTCTAACCCTTTACGTCCCTTCGGCGATACCATTGAACAACTCTTTGACATCGAATTTCGTAAGTCTTTGATAAATATTCAGAATTTAGTGAAAATGTATGCGATGCGATTTTCCAACAAATTCCTAAATAGCGGCAAGCTCAATTCAAGGTACATAATTTATCAAAGAAACATTTTTTTCGCTTCTGTTTGAAAGGGAAGCTTTTTGGCTTCTGACGTTTGTATCAATAAAGCACCACAACGCAAATTGATACAGATAGCAAATCTTCTATTTATTTACTTTCGTTTCCAGTCCTTTTTATGCTACCAACAATATTTCAAGGAAAAATTGTTAGCAAAGTTTGTTTTTTAGTGAGTGCACTTACTCTCGCATTTTTATCACAAAAGATATGCTTTGAACTGTATAAATATGTTTTGTTACAGGGTTTAGATAAGTACTGTCTGTATTACAATTTAATTTACAATACAATTGGTACCAGCTATAAATAAAACGAAAGACTAGCAGTAAACAAACAACCTTTTTTTTTTTTTTTACGTGGGGGAATGCTATGACGCATATCCCTCCGCGGGGGCGGGCGGAGGGATTATGTCGGACTCGCCGGGGTAAAAGAAAGATGGAATAATAGTAAAGTACCTCCCGGAATACCGACTAAACCTACCACGGTGTTCCTCGACAAAACCACTATCGACGGGGCCGCGCGAATCACTTTCGCATGCGGTCGCGACCCCGCCGAGGTTACGGCCCGCCGTGTGAAACGGCAGGCCACTACCCGAAGAGACCTACCCAAAGGACTCACGCTCAAAAATTCCCTACTGTCTCCCCCCTAGGGGGGAGACGGACTCGACACAGAGGCGCGCGTGGGAACACGCACGCCGCCTCTCGGACCTGGTGCTGAACGGATGGCGGGCAGGCCCACAAAGCCCGCCACCCCCAGGTCAAACCTCAGGGTGGCTGGAGGTCATCGCGCGCCCTCCGGCGCCCGGCTCTGCGGTTGGGGAGAGGGTTCAAACGCTCCTGCTCCCGCTCCGCCGCCTCCTTGATGGAGATTACTTCCTCGCAAAAGGAGGCGACGGCGTTCCACGACCTCTCACTCCGGACCATAGACTGAACTACGGCCGGGAGCGAGAGGGCAATCGATCCGACTGCCGCGATCAGCTCACGGCGCTGCGATGCCCAGGCGGGGCAAACCGCCAAAGTGTGCAGCGCCGTGTCCTCTACAATGTCGCGGCAGTCACCGCAGTGGTGACAACCGGGCGTCTCTTGCCGGCGTATACGACATAGGAACTGGCCAAAACAACCGTGGCCAGTCAGTACCTGTGTCAGCCGGAAGGAGAAGGCGCCATGCCGCCTCTCCAGCCACTCCTCAAACACGGGACTTACCGCCACGATCGTGGCGTGCCCAGCACTGGGGTGCACAAGTCGTTCCTTCCAATTGGCCACTAGGACCTGGCGGAGCTCGGACCTCGCCGCCTTGATTGCGGCAAGACCCGGTCCTTCGCCCCGAGCTAGCGCCTCCTGGCGCCAACGATAGAGTGACGCCAGGAGCGCCGCTTCCAGGTCCCATGGCATCGATCCGGTGTAAACAAACAACCTAGTGTAACATAAACTTGTTTCATTATCTCTGTGACTTAAGCTGATACAGCTATAAATAGAGCACACAACAGAAACGTTAATTGGTTTAATAATCGGTACTTTAAGTACCGATTTTAAAGATTTTTATTTAGTTGAAATTAAATAACTTTATACGGATTTTACAGCGTTGTTTTTTTTGAAATACTATTATTACATATTTTTTAAACTTCAAACTACTATTGTTAAACATTTTAACAAGTTACTGTTTACTTCTATTTAAGCTATGTAATTATAAAACTATTTCGTAAATCTAAATAGTTTTATAATTTAAATAGCTTTATGCTACCAACAATATTCCAAGGAAAAATTGTTAGCAAGGTTTGTTTTTTATTGAGTGTACTTACTCTCGCATTTTTATCACAAAAGATATGCTTTGAACTGTATACATTTTGTTACAGAGTTTAGATAAGTACTGTCTGTATTACAATTTAATTTACAATACAATCGGTACCCGCTATAAATAAAACGAAAGACTAGCAGTAAACAAGCAACCTAGTGTAACTAACATAAACTTGTTTCATTATCTCTGTGAGTTAAGCTGATACAACTATAAATAGAGCACACAACAGAAACGTTAATTGGTTTAATAATCGGTACTTTAAGTACCGATTTTTAAAGATTTTTATTTAGTTGAAATTAAATAACTTTATACGTATTTTACAGCGTTGTTTTTTTTGAAATACTATTATTACATATTTTTTAAACTTCAAACAACTATTGTTAAACACTTTTACTAGTTACTGTTTACTTCTATTTAAGCTATGTAATTATAAAACTATTTCGTAAATCTAAATAGTTTATAATTTAAGTAGCTTTATTTTACATGTTCCAACGTTTCGGTTGCTTTTCAGCAGCCATGTTCACGGGGAGACTAAAAAATTAACAACGCGATAAAATCCGTATAAAGTTGTTTCATTTTAATGTATTCACGTAAACATGAGACAATATTACTGTTTTTATTTAAGTTTAAAAAGCTTGCCCATAAGTCTATTAAAAAGTCTACAATAGATTCTTATCCAACATAAAAAAAGATTATTTAATTTTATAAATAGATTGTCTGTTTTTACTGTGTAGGTAAGACCTACAGTATATTAATATATATTTCTTATAAAGATTTGTCTCCATTTTTATAGCTTATTTTCATTTACATTTTACTTTAAAAGCAAAGTCCTTAGAGATAAGTAACAAATTGATGTTATCTTTAAGAATCTACCAAGAGTTATACAACGAATTTACCCCACATTCACTGAGTAGTATAGTTTAAAGATATAGAAGAAGATAGAAGATATTTATGTGTAGTAGAGCCTCGCTGATTTCAGCATTAATGGGCCAGCTTGACCGGGGAAGGACTACCCTCTCACAGAATATCGACGTGAAATAGCAGTATTCCTGCTGTTGTGTTTCGTCTGGTGAGTAAAAGTGCCGAAAGCCCAATCGCCCTCTTTTCTCTCTCCTGACCCTTCTCCTTCCCACTTCCTTTTTTCCTAAAAGGTCGGCAACGAGCAAGTGATGCCTCCTGGTGTTGCAGGCGTCCATAGGTTACGGTGACCACTTACCATCAGGTGGGCCATCAGGTGGCTTGTTTGCCAACAAAATATCACGAGGTTATTTAAGATATATTTTATACCACTTTTATCTTTAGATATAATTTATCTTTAAATATCTGTATAATACCTACAATAATATCCACCACGCTGACTGACTTCACACATCTTTGAGAGCATTACGAAGAAATCTCAGACATGTAGGCCTCACAATGTTTTCCTTCACCGTCAAAGTGAGCGAAAATTAACTATTTATTACGATACATCACTTCGATAAGTCAGAGATGCGTGCCTTGTGAACGAACTTTAAACCTCTAAGTAGTAGACCAACGGTCTTCCATATAGGCTATCGCTGCCCAATAAATACCCATCTCTGAACAAATTTTAATCTTCACCGGTTGATGTTATTATAATAACGTAATAAACGGGGCGTATAGACCGTCATAAACGACAGAACTCAAGGGACTGTCGACGGACAGACCCCTAAAAAAACAAGGTACCTAATCAAATGAATTTCGCTAACTTTATATTAAAAAACTCGCTACTGCACTGGTTGGAACAGTTTTTCAATAAGTTGCCACTTCACGTGAATAGATGTTAACGATGTAGCGATCCACAGGGGAAATTATCTAGTCTAGTTAGTTGAATATATTCATGTACAGAGCGACGAATGAAATTATTTGACGACAAAATATGGCCGCTATTGACTATATTAAAATGCAACACCACTCTTTGCGTTTCAGAAACATTCTCGGGAACGGAAGCAACGGTGAGTGTATGTGTGTATGTATTTCGCACTCGTTTAGGTGACCATCATAATGCATAAAGCCTTTATCATAGTGCATTATAATTTCAATCAGAGCACGAGTGCTTATTTTGTAAGTCTTATGAGGCATGGCCAGTCTCACAACTAACAAGTAAAAGTTATACGAAAGATAAATCGCATGCTGTCTCACTCTTGTTAGGTTAAAGAAGAGAGATGGGGAGACTTTTATCTTATAGATAAATGCTATCTGGAGGTGGTGGGACAAGCCCTGTGATAAATAATATAAAATTTGCGTGGTTACGCAGATTTTATATTATTTATTTTTGTCAGACATTTTTATTAAGAAGGTTACTATTTATTACATTTATGAAGACCAGATCGGAATTCTATTTTATAGAGATTTTATTACGAGAACTGGCCATAAGACTAAAAATCTTTGTGTGTAACTTTTTTATTTTTACCTTTGTATATACGTAACATATAATTGTTAAAAGTAGAGTAATTAAATATCCATGTGAGGATCACAAAAATGTATATCATAAAATAATTATAGTACCTATCCGAAATAAAAAACACACTATTTTCAATACTTATCATCATATAAATATAAATCTTACAAAGCATTAACCTGTTCAAAACAGTAAAGTAAATCTTTTCACATCAACACGTTAACACCGCAATAAAAACTTGTAACCCAATAACTAAGCGCAAACAAAATAAAACGTATCGGAAGGTCTATTCGAAGTCAAACAGCGAACACACCCAGACGTTAGGAAGTTAAAAGGGGAGTCTCGACTATTTTCCCCGAAGATTAAAGTTACGGAAGTCGCGAGTCAATCTGTTCGTTACGTTGCATCCATTGCCAGTGCCGACTCGTAAACGATCCTTCGCTCGGTAAATGCAACTCGAAATATTATCCCTAAGGACAATAAAGTTAGCACTGGCTTTCGTGAAAATTAACTGCTTAGTTATAAGCGGGGTTAATTTAGTACTACACCCCGATGTCCTTTGTTTGTCCTGTTTAGACCTTATGAACACACCTACGAGTAATCCTCTTGTTACGTATAATGTATACTGCGCAAAAATAAGCATTAAATAGAGATTAGGAGGTTTATGTATTACCTGCACTGATATAATAGAATGATTTGAGGTAATTAATTGCATTAAATATTTATTTAGCCATATGTTCTTTACCTTACTCTTCAGAACTCGCATACATCAATCAATTCTTTGCATCATATGGAGCTTAATTGGCATTAAAGTGATGGTCATAAATAACAAAAAATAAACTGGATATTTAACAGAGGGACAATTATCTTAATAAAACCTGATCAAAAAAGAGTGCCGATCTAGTCGCAATCGCATATTACAAAATGTGTATTATTTTAAGTTAAAATGAACATTAAATGTGAACATAAATTGTATTCTTGTTTATATTAGGCGCTTATAAGATAAATTGGAAAGAAATTTTCAAAATTTCGTTTTGTTAACGAGAATTGGAGCTCAGTGCTTTACGCATTGTTCTCTTTGGACTTAGACGCAAAACTTCGCGCATTATCGGTAGGCACAATAACCATTTTAACAATTGTGCGTCTTTTCTAGTTAAGACTTAAATACCTAAGTATATTTTATTCTAAAAGAACACTCTTACTACATCGAAGATGGTTTAACAGTTATATTTTTCCGAACGCCTACAAATTCAACTTATTTATTCGTTGAATTTGTTATATTTTATTGTTTTGTTCACCTTTCAATAAAATAGTCACCAACAAGATTTGTAAAAAATTATTGAGATGTTAGGCACATGGCTAACCAATTACGCGTAAACTTTGAAACTTATCCGTATCATACATATAGACCTTAATTTTTTTAAGTTTTCATCTTCAAGACTTCGTGTAGGCAAGCCCGCGGACATAAAATAGTTCATAGTTAAATCATTTGCCACATCATTTATATCATATTACCAAAATTAATGTTTCTTAATATTATTCTCCATACAAACTGCGTAGAGTATATGTAAACTAGAAACATTAAAACTTTAGATGCTAAAACTTCCTCTATATTAAACGAAGATATTCTACTATAACACTCAAAACAATTAACGAAATAGTTTTGTACATTGTCCACTTACCTCATCGATATTAAACCACATACAACTCCTTTCGAAGTCAAAACACAGCTCAAAACTCGACAACTCCTGGCGAACTGAACATTCCAAACTACTCATTAAGTAGCTAACATGTAATATTATTTCAAGCATCTGCCTCAGTGCCTAAATATCTGATACCGTACATACTAGTTATCACATGAAGTATTCCGGAATAATAGGTACACGGAACAAGTATTCAAAACTGTGCATCACGGAATAGTTAAGGTTAGGAACAGATGGAGGCAACTTTGTGAGTTCACACCCGTCGACGGCAACTTTATCCTGTTGAGGCGTAACGGCGTGTTTACACTGTGGTTTTGCTCGATCACGACACGGGCTAATTTAATCTGTACAGGCAATCTGTGTAATGTGTACGTAATAAGGTTCTTGCTTCAACATGCTTGGATGAATGTGTTGGATGGATTAATTTTCTTTACCTTATTATTGTCAATTGTATTTGGTTCGGCTTCTAGTCTAGCCAAATATACTGACATCCAGCCATTGCACCGGTTAATGCAGTTGAATTATCATTACTTTTTAACCGACCTCTAAAAGGAGGAGGATCTCAATTCGATTGGTATTTTTTTAATTTATGTTTTTTTTTTTTTTATTCATCTAATGTGGCAAACTAGCATGCGGTCCACCTGATAGTAAGTGGTCACCGTAGCCTATGGACGCCTGCAACACCAGAAGCATCACTTGCGCGTTGCCGATGCTTTAGGAAAGGAAGAAGAGAAAATGTAAGTGGGTTGGAGAAGGAGCGGGAAGGGGGAAAAAGGGTCATTGGGCCACGTGCACTCTCACTCACCGAACGAAACACAACAGTAGGAATACTGCTATTTCACGTCGATATTCTGTGAGAGGGGAGTCCTTCCCCGGTCGAGCCAGCCCATTTATTTATGATCCGATTTACGTGATTCTTCATTAGTTTGATGCGAAATCGTTGCTATTTGGTCCCATAAAAATGTAACATAGTTTGGCCCAGTAGTTTTCATTTTATGAACATTTTTGTTTACGTGGACGATGTAATTTTAGTTTGTGTACGGCTTTTTAGGAGTTTTCATTTAGAAAACTCCTAAGAAAGGTTCATTATATATTATTATTAACCCGTGTCCCGATAAGTGGGTCTCAGGCTACCTGTCATTGAAGCGGAGCGAGCGTGCGGATTAGATAAACTGAGAAATATTATAACCAATACGATTGCATAAATTCTCGGAACGAAGAAATAAAAATAAAATTTCAAAAATAAGTGAAAAATATAATCTGTCTTTAATCGTTGCATTTCCTGTAGTGCTTTGTCATCATATTGTGGTCTATGTAATAATTTAGATGGTTCCAAATCACTTAATGCCACGCCATTGAGTGAAAAATTTTATGAGTATCAAATTCTTCACTCGACTTAATGCCATATACATCTAACCTATTGCAAAAAAAAAAATTTATATCTTTGGTGACAGAACACGGAAAAAAATATTTTGCCCTCTCCAATGTCGTACCTTGGAGCTTGCAAACGGTGACAGCCCAACTTAAAAACCTATCAATAGGTAGCACATACAAATAATAGTATTTTATTAATATTAAAGGTATTAGGTTTGTATAAGAGGTGTATTAAATTAAATCTTTATTAAGTTATTTTATACTTTTTAGTTTGTGACAGTTTTTTTAAACGTAGTTTTTTTACGACGTAACTAGACTGCAGCAAAAAGCTTAATCTCACCTTATTCTGCGCGAAAGTCATTTCTGCACGAACCTTAGACTCAAATAGTTTTCGAATTATGACATGAACTGACTTGTTCATGAATACCAATGTTTTGGATAATGGTGGCATGTGCTTATTGTGGCTATTTCTGTGGTGATGAGTATCAACTCGTTGTATTTGTTGTAGAAAAATGTATACACTTCGGTAAAAATTGAAAGCGTGATTAGTACGCAAATATCTGTCAATCTTATCAGTTTCACTGTCACTGCGACTCAGCAACACGATATTATTTAGTGCTATCCATACTTCGAAAAAGTTTTCAGGTAGTTCAAAAAAGATGTGCTTCAATTGATTATGCTCAGCGCGACAAGAGTAACTAAACGTTGATCATCGGATACAAATATCATACAACGCAATGTGCTGTACACTGCAAGATAATTCGCTTGCAGCTTAAGCACATTTCGTGGTGGTATTATTTGCTAAATAACAACTTTATTGTGATTATTTATTATAACAATAGATATACAAACCGATTTATCATAACACTTTCTAATATTGTTTCAAATTTATGTTAGTAGTAATGAAAGTGAGCATCTATTCTAGAATCCAATTTAGCGTCTGTATTATTTCCCGCGGGCATCATTACTCACTAAAGATTTCATAATAGTATGGTAATAACTTACGGGTTAATTAACATCGCCCTGAATTAAATTTAACTTAGATTTTGCTTCTCATAACACAAATACACGAATAAAACGAATAAGTAAAAGCAACACAATAAAAAAATGGTAATAATTTAAGCCTAATTTTAGTTATGCAACTTAAGTGTCGCATTAAAATTACGTCAAGTCGACTAAAATAAATATTAATGTTTTAGTAACCTTTATCTACTACGTTTCTTTATTTTAAACTTATAAATACCCAACTTTGGTAGTTCTTAAGCCACAGGAGACTATACAAACTTTGGGATAATGGACACAAAGATAAATTAAGGTATAATAATATAAGTTTTAAATACTAACTTCTCAATTAACCGACAACCGGGCACAACGAAAAAAGCAATTTATCTAGGCTCCAGGTTACGAGCTGTCGCCAAGAGAATAATCATAAGCAGAAAAATCCATCATTATTGTATTTTTCGACTTATATTATTAATAAATTACGATTTGCATCGATCAACCGTGACTAATACTGGTCAAGTGTGATCGGTTCTTCATGTAAAAACACAATTGTATGTAAAATTCCCTGCAGAATTGGAAACAAATGTTCGTTGTCACGTAGCGAGCTAAACTAATGATATTTGAACGTATGGTGCTGCGCAAACTCTGTATAGAATCAAAATAAATTGGATTTCAAGTTTATGTGCATTGATTTTTTTAACGTTTCAGTTCAATGAAGCATTTTACTACTGTTTGTGTATCGCAAATTTGTGAGCACAACATATTTTGTATTTTTAAGCTTCGTTTATTTTAGTAAACTATTTATACAAAAATATTGTGAAAATTGCATATATTTTTGTAAGAATAACAATACTTAAACATTTTCATTTAAGCACAGCAGATAAATTAAACGTATTTGGGAAATCTCTAGTGGTGCTTTATCTTTTTATCATTCATTAATTTATGATTAACGTGTCATTTATAAGTATACTATAAATATAAGAAAATATGATGAAATATACTTAAATGAAGCCTAATTGAAGTTATAAACTCATTCTACATGCTGCATGTAGAATGAAAATTGAAAATATTGCTGCATTGACTTAATATTATTAAGATCTATGAATAATTTCTTAGCGTGTAAATCAGATACCTACTGTATAAAAAACAAATGCTCTTTGAAGGTTATAAGCCAACAAGGCTTGTATAATAACTATATTTCACTCTATAAGCACTCGAGCAAGAATAATACACATTATTACTAAATAACGTTAACCTCAAACTACAATAATGCTATTAGTTTTAATTAATATTCGTGTAATGAGCACGATAACTCAAGCGGAGTACAGTTTGTGGGACAATCTGAGACGCGTGTTCCTTAAGATTTGTGCTATTCTCGCTAAACATAGGTCTCAGTGGGCGTTGTTTATTGCGAGGGTCACGGAATAAATCTCCTGAAGACTCCAACCAGAGGTCTTGGCGACGGAAGTACCCAAGCACCCTCTAACACTTCCAAAACAGTCTCGCTACAGAGATAAATGCGGCCCAAATGTTGACCTTACAGTCTGTTTACATTTAATTTACAACATTGCTTAATTATATTTTATAATTTAACGTCCTTAAATAATGTTAGGCGTACGAGTTATGAGTAGTGCTATAATTAAAAGACCTCTTTAGTGTTTACTGTATAGCGTTAAAATTAAGTAACGGCTGTTTGCTAAGTTGCTTAGTGTTATGGCGCGTATAAGTTTCATATATTCACTCTGGGGTAGCAGTTTAAGAGTTGATATATGCTAATCAAAATACATATTTGACTTTCGCTTAGGTTTTATCTTTATTCAGCACCCTGTAACGTGTAACAAAATAGATGTAGTTCGTCTTTAGAGACATAATACATTTTGCATAGAGATATTGCTTGCTGCATGGCAAACATATCTGACTTATGGAATTATACGATCAATGTCAGGTAGATAGACATCTGACGTTGGTTGTTATGTCTGGCTTATAGTTTATTTGATGTGTTAACGTTGCTCATAAAAGTTACATAACTGGTGAAATGTTAGTCATGTTTTTATATATCAAAAACCTTTGAAGAGTTAAAAATATTGCAATGATTACACGTGTATATGCTAAACACATATATTTTATACTTTATAAATACCATATCTAGCCATAGAAACCCTAATAAACACGGGCAAGATATTTTATTAATTACCATCAAATGACTCGACAACTTCCGTAACAACTATCTTCAGCGTTTCAGACCAGTTCAGACTAATGTAATTAATAATATTATTTATCAATTTGTGCCCGCAATAGTTAAAACTTGGTAGATTCAATTACACAACTCGTAAGTCAGCGTTCCGCTCGCCATGACTTTCCTTGACTTACAATTAGCCCTGTACTTTGAAATGGATCCATCCATCTCTACAAACTTACTAGTGAAAACGTCTCTACTACAAAGATAATTTCGTACTAGATATACCAACGTTCAATGCTATATTTTCATTATAAAGTTTATTGATTATTCTTTGTGTCCGTTGTGTTGCCACTTTAAAAAAAACATTTTTTTTATCCAATTTATTATTTCATTAGTTAAGTAGAGGTTGACTGAAAGTGATAATGTTTAGCAAGGCTTTATCTAATGGTATAAACATGCATTCATATGTACATATGTGTAGGTACAATACAAACACAATAATCATTGGCCACAACATCTGTTATAGATGTTTGTTGCAGCGCTTGTGGGTTTACGGGTTGCCACATCGCCGTTGATGGCTATGTAGTCCTATTGCAGCACGGCATTCCTTGCCGCAGCGAACACATATAAAGCCAGTCTGTAGGAGATGGTAAAGTGCACCGGAATCTTTTCTGCTTTAGGTCAACCAGCCAGTCTTCGTCATGTTTTGACATTCCAACGTTTATGTCGTGTCGCCATTCAGGCCTAGTCACGGCGCGTTTTTTCCAACCATCAGTGCGTATTCCAAAGCTGTTCATGTCACGCTTACAGGCATCCTTAAATCTTAAGATTGGGCGCCCAACAGGTCTCTTTGCGTCCGCTATTTGGCTTAGCATGACTTGGCGTGGTAGTCTCTCAGGGTCCATGCGATAAACGTGACCAAGCCAACGTAGTCTTCTTTGCTTAAAGGCCATGTATAGAGACATACTTTGTTCGCGGCTCTTTTCTTGAATTTGATGAAGGGTAAATATCATGTCGGTAGTGGAAAGACCAGCCCTAAACCCAGACTGCGATTCAGGATATAGCTGAGCGGCCAACGTTTCTAGCCTGCGTAGGACCACTTTAGCAAATGCTTTTCCTGCAATACTTAATGAAGATATTCCCCTGTAATTATTACAATCACCCCTATCTCCTTTGCCTTTACATATGGTGATTATATCAGCATCTCGCATATCTTGAGGTATAGCCCCCTTGCTTGAGCCAGTGCTTTTACCCATCTTAAGACTTTGGAGTGCTTTCAGAAATTCATCAGCTGTAGGTGGATCGTCAAGTTCAGTTATGATCGATCGAAGAGTTAAGTCATATAGTGCATCGAGGCTTATAGAGACTTCTTGGGAGTACAGATGCGTATAATGTTGTGCCCATCTTTCGAGTTCCTCTTTTTTGTTGGCAATCGGATTCCCATGCAAGCTTTGATTGCGGCGCGTTTTCTTTTTGTTGGACCAATTGTACTTTTTATTCCTTTGTACATGCCTCTGAAATCACTTACGTCCCTACATTGTTGTATTGATTAACATAGCTTGGCCCAGTAATTATTAGCGCCATCACGACTGATACGTTGTAGCTCTGTTTTAGCTGTTTTGTATGCTTGTTGTTTAATCGGATCCCTATGGCAGTTCAGAAGATTTATGTGAGACATACGTTTTTATCGATTAATGGAAGCAATAATAATATATGTATGTTCATACTCTGAAAACCAGTCATTAATATTTTTTTCTTTTTTATCGTATACTTCTTCTGCTGTCTATGTTATTTCCTTTTTCACTAAATGCCACATATCTTCTACGCTATCCTTTTTCCAAACTTTCGTTGCTGAATTTTTCCTTAATCAGTTTTCTAGGTGTTTATATATCTCCTTATCCAGCATAGCTGCAGTATTCAGTGCAATCTTCTGAGGCGATTTTTTGCTGATTTGAATTTTCTTTGGAATATGGCGAGTCTTACTCGTGACTAGAAAATGATCAGTGTTGCAGTATGTCAGTCAGTCAGTCATGTAAATCTTTTTTCTTTGTGATAATAAAATCAATCTGATGCCAATGGCCTGAGCGTGGATGCTTCCACGACACTTTGTGGATAGGCATGTTCTTAAAATAGGTGTTCGTAACACAAAGAGAGTGAGAAGCGCAGAGCTCAAGTAAGCGTTGGCCGTTATCATTATTTTGCTGACTCCATGGTGTCCAATGCATTCCAGCCAATTTTTGATCGGTTTCCTACTCTAGCATTAAAATCCCCGAGTAACAAAAGTTTATCAGACGTTTGAACTTTTTCTAGACATTCCCGTAAATCTTCATAGAATTTATCTTTGACATTAGCAGTGGCTTTGAGACTTGGTGCATACGCTGAGAGTAAGGGGAAAGGACATGGAACTGATATTAATCTTAGGACCATTATTCGCTCGGACACTCATAAAAATGATTCCATACAGCCAAGTATGCGGTTGTGAACAGCATATCCAACGCCGTGTTATCCGTCTCTAAAAGTAAAAAAAAGTATTATTATCTTCGCGAAGACTGCTTTCGTCCGAGAGACTTGTTTCTTGCAATGCAGCTGCATCAACACGGTCAATGGAGTTCTCTGTCTATGATAGTAGTTTTCCTGATTTGTGATGGGTTTTCGGTAGTTTATGTTGACGAATAACTGTTTCCAGAGAGCATGGTTCTCACGTTCCAGGTTGCAAATCTAGTTACATTGGTGAAGTTGGTTTTACAATTGTTATTATTATAATTTTTTTATTTTGGCAGATGCAACAAATATCTCCTCCCGTTTCAGACACTGCGACATGCCTGCTGCTCCACACACCTATAAAAGCACGAGTGAGAGGCGGACCAGTACCTTAGGCCGGAGGCTGCCTAGCTGAGGCAGGCGGTACCTGGTCAGTTAGCCACGATGGACTATCAGGAGTCACCCCTGGCGCCCGCGCATACGCCCATTAGCGCAAAGCTTATAACCGGTGACTGCGACTCCCCGTGTTGTTATCCGCACTTTTTCAGGCACGGGTGGAGTGACCTCTCCACAGGCGCTGCATATCTGGGACTCAAATTAGAGAACACAGACTTGCCCAGCATCCATGTTCCCCTCTCGACCTCCTTGACTGTACCCTCAGGAATGACAAGTCATTACATGTGGAGCCGATTTAGTTGCAGGAGATGCCGACTTGTTCGGGTTTGACGCTACTGTCGCCTACGGGTTCTCCAGATCCGTTGCCTCATCTGCCGTCTTACACCGTACCGAATCCCATTTTCTCCGCTGTAGTCACCGTTAAGGTCTTTACCCATAACCCTGAACCTGTTCAGGACCCCTGGACCAGTGACCCCTGGGGTCCATGTTATACCTCATGAAACTGGGTTCCTGACCGAACTCAGCCACCCACTCAATCCGACCTGATGTGTGAGGCATGCCCACCCCCGCGACTGGGACGTGCTGGTTAGGAATTACCCCAGTGGAGATGATTGAAGATGGTTCTATCTCCCCGGAGCCGGATTAACGGCTCGTATCCCGAGACCGACGGCACAATAACCTTATTGAATAACAAATAAACAAACTTTGTGACGTATGTTACGTCACAATGTTTTTTTGTACGACTATTACGATTTTAAAATAACTAACATATTTCTAATAAAAAATGTGTTGGCAATATTAGGTTTATAACGATTATTCAAGGATTCACTAATTTATTTGTGTTTCACAATATAAACATAGGTGGTCAGTTTACTAACTATGTATTTAGATATCAAAGATATTAGTTAGTAGCGTTCTCTATGTGGTAGAGAGAACGCAATAGGACCGAATCACGCTCGATTCACCCATGTAGTAAGTTCGTAGCTAGCATGCTCCGTGTTGAGCCCTATTCGATACAGGTTTAATGGTACAAAAAGTGGAAATGCTTTCTCTTAAATCCCAAAGTAATACTACTGAAATGATGATGACGATGACATGACGTTATATGAATAGACTCACGATGTTCAAATTGCAAATAAAAGTGTCATCAACTGCAAATATGTATATAACTTATGTCATCGCTGTTATCTTATAAGTAAAACATTAAATAAAATTTTGTTTTGAAATAGGTATGACTACCATAATAAATATCATTCAAATCTAAAAGACAATAAATCTAAGTATAACAAGTTTTATAACATATCTCTAACTTCCCATTTGTTAAATTTTGGTGAGATCATAATATCAGAACTATACAGTGTACAGGACTGCTTGAAATATAAACCGTCTGCGGTTGTTTATTAAAATTAAAGGGTATGCATGCGTTATATATAAAAGCTATTGATAAAAAAACATACAAAGACACCTAGTAGATTTGATGACTGCTTTACATTTAAAGTCATGATCATGACAATGATCAAGTTAGATCAATTTGAAATATAAATCTTATGCTATCTTATTTATATATAGTGTGAATTTTATCTTAATAGATGTTGCCCGCGGCTTCGCTTGCACTGATGTATATTTTGTCAATAAATTTCTATTTATCCGGAACAGTGCCTTTTTCTAAAGGAAATGTATCTTAGGTATGTCCTACTCTGTACCACTGACAACGTGCACGCGAAATTTCTTGCTGATCAGTCGTAGTAGTTTGGGCGTGAAAGCGTAACAAACAAACTCACATTCGCATTTATAATATTAAGTTAGGATTAGGATATATAAATGCTACTTAGAGATTATGAAACAGGGCCCTTATAAATGTAGACTGGTACATAACAATCAAGCATAATTAAGCATGGTATTGTGCTCTAATAGTTCTCTAATTAATCTCCGTTTCATTAGCGCTGAAGCACCACTTGAATGTATATGCATCTAGGTGAGCGTTAATAACAGGATTACTCAGCATTGCTGGGCATTAGTTAACCTACAATAACGAATCAGAGAATTAGCTATCAGTGGCGTAATTGTGAGCGCTTGTGCAAAGTTCAATTGTAGTCCTATAGTCTAAGTATTAATGTGCTTCTCTATCAATCAAGATCTGCAAAGAATTGCGAGATGTACCCGGCACTTCGAAGAACTTACATGGAGGCAGAGATCCAACATGCAGAAACAATGAAGGTGAGACAGGTTACACTGTAGTGCCAATGGTTAAAGCATTCTCTGCAGACTAAAACTATTAATAAAAATACACCATCTAATTTTGTGAGCTTAAACTGGCTGCAAATTTTCCTTTTTACATAACGTAATAATTATTGGAAGATAAAAATAATTAAAATCTTCGTCTTAATTCATGTGTTACGTCAGTATAATCAGACTTGTGTTTTCCGATAAATACATCGAAATAAAATTGGTGTTAATGGCCCTTACGGCGCCACGTTAACAGCATTTACGCGGTCGTAAGTATCGATAAGCTTTTACTTATAAACGTGACTCTGTGCGTTTTATTTTCGAGAGGGAGCTACTGTATATAAAAGTTTCCTTATGTATGCTATTGTGACCGATAAGGAATGCTGACTGAAGTAGGTCGGAAAATTACGTTATAGGTAAATTTTACGTAGAATACTAAGAAAGTATAAAAAAGAAATATGGAAAATTATTTGTGTAATTTGTTGAATGAAATTAATAAGTGTCCAAAATAAATCTTGTAATCAAATTGAATACGCGAGTTTTGATAACTTCTACCAAATTATACGTTTCTAATGTTCAGAGATGTTTTTACATATGTATCTGCAGTCAGTCTGATAAGCAGACGAAATATCAATTTAAATACCGACAGTCAAATATTAAATTCAAATTACGAAGTGTAAACTACCTTAAAATACATACGCCGATGCAACCTTTTAATTCTCCTTAGCCGTAAAATGATAAAATAATTTAACCTAAAGTCTTTCACTGAAATGAGAGTAGGGAGAGAGGGGCTTGTTGTAACAGGGGTAAGTAGTAACAAGGCTTTTTCGCTAAGAATTTAAACTTTATTAATGTATTTCTTTGACTCAATCTTACCGTTATACCGCGCCGCGCCTTGTCAACACAGCTAGTGTCCCGCCAGTAAGTGAATGTGCACAAGTGCATCATTGTTGCCAGTTAACGTATAATTTTACATTCGTCAAATTTTGGTTGGTTTCATAGTATCGACTGATTAGAGCTTTCTGTATGCTATTTGGTGTTAAAATGTATCTATTTATAACGTCGTGTAACAGTTTTCGAGATTACTAGGTTGATTAAATAGCTATCTTGATAAATATTAATAACTATACCTTGGGGTTAGTTGTAACAAAATCTTGAGGTTTGTTGTAACATGTTACAACTTGCCCCCATATTGTTGTATGTTACTTTTATTATTTATAATGTAATTTACCTAATTTGTGATATTTTAGAACGAGAGATTGTAAATGTGCTGTGCAACTTGGCGCTAAAAATACTCTCCCTTATGTTGGTATAATACATTGAAACTGCAAATACACCAACTTTTAGTTGCTCTGGTTTATAAAATCAATTTTCCCCTTCGAAGATTATACCATTAGCGAACCATCACCGCGGAAAACAAATACAATAAGCAGACGCAAAAGGAAATCTACTGTTTTGACGGACACGCCTCAAAAAGAAACTTTGAGAATGCAATATAAAGAAAAATGAAGAAAAAGATGATAAAGATAAGGTAAAGGGACAGGGGAAAGACAAAGGCAAGCGTAAAATAGAGTTAAAAAAGGTTTTATGTTCAGATTCAGAATCTGAAGAAAAGAAATAAAAAAAGTAGAAGTTAGAATAGAATCAAGTTTGCAGCGAAACGTTTAGTCATTCAAAAGGTAATGTAGGGTATGTCACAGGAGAATTACTATTTCTTTTATTTATAACAACTAGAACTGAAATGAAGGCTAAATTAATTAATAATTAAATTATTGAAAGGTTGATTTTTGTAAGATGTAAGGAAGAAGTAAGAGATAATTACAAGACATAATTTGGAGGTTTATAATTTAGCTTGGATACTGTGATTTTAAAGTGCCATTTTGATATATTATTATAAGTACCTACACATTTATTGAAAACTAAGATCTTTAATTTTTTGATTATATAAGACATTGTGTGTATGTGGTAGAATATTATTATTATTATTATGGGTTATAAAATATTTCAATTCTCAGCTTTGATGCTGGTGGGTGTGAACCTGTCACGGGCTTACGCCAAGTGGGTCGGTTCATTGAGTATTGTTGTAGGTGTCTGAGTAGTGGATGTTAGAAATCGCCGGACTATAAAGTGTTGGGCGATATCCTGTGAGGTTTGTTTCGCAGTTTGTAACAGTGTAGTAGCAGCGAAGTAGTTGTCGATTAACTTCGTCAGTCCATTTCATTCGCTGACGGTCTCTGCCAGCAAGGGTGGTTGCAGGTAGCATGTCCTGCAAAACACTTCTTGCCGATTCTTGTGGAGTGTCTATTGCGGGTGTGTTTCTTGTTTCGGCTGTAGTAGATTGGATGGTCGTGACCCGCCTGCTCAATCTACGACCACTGACGGTTCGCATGCTGCCACGTCCAGCGCCAGCTCCAGACGTGCCCTGGCGGTCCCCAGGCAGCGGTCCTATACGTGTATTCCTTACTGAATTCTCCATGTTGTATGGGTGTCCAGTGCCATGTTAGCCGCGCCCGTAATACATACCATTTGTATGCGTCGCGTGTCCGCCCCCCACGTGAGTCAGATGTTCGACTCGGCCGTATGGTTGGATTTGGGGGGCTTATTATTATTATTATTATTATTAATAAAATGATAAAAAAACACCTAATTATTTTTGTGAAAACACTGCAAAATGATTTAAGGTGTGAAAGAAAATTGTGTCTCGTTTTTTATTAACGTCACTACTTGCCCCAATAGATGTTACAACTAACCCTAAGCACGCGGTAAGTTGTTACACCGCCCTTTTTTAAATAAAATCTAAATGTGAAAGAGTTACTTGTAGATTTTATATTTTTTCATTTTGACTTAATAGAAGAATGGTTAGAGTAGCAATCAATGTTTAGTTATTGGTAATTTAACCAATACATTTCAAGACATATAACATTTTTTTAAATTGTTACAACAGCCCCCCCTCCCTACCCTATACATGAATGTTTAACGGTCTGACTGGCATGTTGAAAACTACATGTTTTCAGTAAGTTATATTATGTCAAATTACATGCTTTTTATTCTTGGTTGTAGATTGGGTCTTCATATAATACGCGTATTGACAAATACACGTATGTGCTTATGAAACGCACACCTATTGGTCAACGCCTTTTTGCCGACGCTCGATAGGATAAATAACGATACACGCCAGAGAATATTTCAACCGAATGAACAGAAGTTACGTTGAAGTTTCCGTGTATCGTTTCCGTATACTTTAAGTTTGTGTATACGAAACATTTTGATTGCGGTGGTGGACCGCGGGCACCGCTCGTAAACCTCGAAGTTCAGCGGATAACGACCCCGCACAATTACTGCGTTTTCTTTCGTTTAATCACAACACTGACACCTAAACGTCAACATGGATTATATGATTTGGGTGTTGTCGTAATTGGTGATATTGCCGTATAAGGATATGTAATGAAAGTTGGGCTTGCATGGGAGAAAGATCTCCTAGGTAAGTAAAAGGTATTTCACATAAATAGTACTTTATGTATCTAAATATATTATACAAATAAATCGCCCTAATTATATAACTTATTTGTAATTTTATCTTGTCAAAAGATAATGTAAAATGATTTGGATAATGTTATTCTCGATCTTAAAGGCGATATTAAATTACCTCTGGATCGAGTTTTCGATAGTCAAACTTTATACAAAAGACTTGTATGTTTATTTATTCAGTGGAAAAATATTAGTAATATTTATAAAATAATAAATACATATAAGTGTTTGTAAGTAAGCAAGTACCAATATTGTTACCGTCTGAAATAATACTTGTAATAATTGTGCTCGATACAGTTTTAGTCTATTTTATAAAATATCATAGCTTGGATAGTTCTAAGTACCGCAGTTTAGCTGCTCCTACTTTACGCTGTCTTGACCCGAAACTCCTCAGCGCGATTGTTTAAGTGCGATCATTAACAGGCTGTATAAATTAGCTAGACTGGGATAATATAAAGCAAATAGTGAAGTACCCTACTCTAGTATGTTAGGTTAGGACCTAACACGTTTAAATTGTGAAACTATGTCGTTTTAGGTATTTAAATAGTTTTCCATTCTAATCTAGGATGGCTTATTTTCGGTCTTACGAGATATATATAGTAAATATTAATTTATCTTTTTTAATTGGGCAATGCAAAATGATGCCTAATGAGGTATTCTCTAACAATTTTTTTAGTAACAGTAGGTACTTATTATGAAATTAGTCTCGTTTATACGAATTTTGTCGCGTTGTTTATTTAACATAATAGTGTTAATAATAATAATGTCAACAATAGTTTTAACAATTTAATTAGCTTTAAAATTAGTAAAGTTTAATAGTAGTAGTGTAAAAGTTTCAAAATTAAGTGTTAATTAAACAACGCTATAAAATCCGTATAAACGAGTTTAATTTCAATGAATAACATTCGCGTAAACAGAGGACAACATAACAGTACATATACAGGTTGTCCGGTAATTAATGGATAACCTTGAAATGTCTTATAGTAGAACAGAAGACCGTTTAGAAAAATGAAAAAAAGCAATAATAAAAAAAAAGATATATTAAAAAGTGCAAGCTAGCTATTAGCATAGCATACTTTTGACTGTCTATCTATTAGCATTATTAGCGTTTAATAATAAAACAACAAAAAACCGATGGATTTCATTCATTTATGGTCGTAGTATACAAGAAAGTTATACATGGTAATTAAAAAAAACAAATATCTCAGGTAGTAGTTAGGTTAGGTTAGGATAGTTTTTTTATATTTTTTTCTGAACGGCCGTCAATTCCACTATAAGACATTTCCAGGTTATCGATTAATTACCGGACACCCTGTATATACGCAATTATGCTCGCTGCTTTGCTGCTCGAGATGTCGGTTTGTAATAAACCTCAATTGATGCATGTCTCTAGATTTGAATAGTATGCATACACAAAAGGTATATTCAAATTAATAATCATGGTTTATAATTACAATAATACGACTATAAAATACAATAGTTCCAATTTAAATTTTAGTTGTAATTGCAAGTTATATCACAAAATTGTAACTCACTTAACAGACCTTATATAAACATTATTAATAACAAACTTAGCAATAAAATATTGTAAGTGCCTCATAAAAACTTGCACAATTAATTTGAATTAACTATCATGATGACGTAGCACAACATTAATACTAGCCTGTGGGGCATAGATAACGAAATACTACCGGCTCCCCTCCGACTGTGCATTTAATATTAAAGATTTGCAAATATCATGGCCACAGTACAGACAGAGTTCATTTGCGCCCCCCTTCCTATAAAGCCATGTACACACCACATTCGCATATCTGAGTATCCGAGTTATCGACCTAACAAGCCGCATTGTGATGCCGTCTCTGAAGTAACCGCAGGCGTAAAGTATCTGTCACATCGTAACTCTGAGAAACATTATTGCGTCGCTGGTGTGTTCTTGCCTTATTGCCCCACCCTTGTGGAGTGCAGCCACAAATAACAGTGGTAGGGACGCATAATGTTTTATTATACCCATTTTATAACCGCAAGAAGAGTGTAATCTCCTTTATTTACTGTGAGAGTGTAAGTGAAGCGTATTATTATGGTTGAAACAAAAACGACAATCGGCAGTGATCTTCTATATCTTATTTTATCCTATATCTTATATTCTTGTCTCCATTTTCTTGACTCAAACGTTTATTGTTAGTTGCCCCTCCGTGGAAATGATAAATAAAAGGAATGAAACTGTCCTCCGTGAAATGTTTATTTTAATACCGTGAACGTAATGATGAACTAAATAAACCTGAGATTTAGTAAACATCCCATTTCCATGCCACTTTTCTCCAGCAGCAATATGAAAATTCTGTATTATAAAACGCAAAGTTTATTCTAAAGATAAAAAATAAACGGTTCTTAGAGAATTTCTGCGCTTTGTTCACGGCGTCTCGCTATTACTGCGATGTCGGGAGTCTAATTTTGTGCATTTTTTAAACGGGCACTTTACCGTGTCGCAGTGGCAGTTCGCACCCGGCTGCCGGTCAAAAGATCATTGTTTCATGACGTCACAAACACTCAAAACGAGAAAGCTGTACAATACAATACATGACACTGTATAGTTCTAGCTTTGCCTACGCTAGTCACAGTGAAGCAGGCTTTTCAGACTGGCAGAGTGTTTCAAAATTACGACCCTGCTTTATGACGTGTGAAAATGAGGGGCAAAGGGATTCGTTTTAAAAAAATAGTCACGTTATTTGAATTATTGCTCCAGGGTTTTGTTATTATCATGAGTTACTGTTGCCGCGTAATGGGTAGTTTTTGCTTCGGTTTCATTTGTGCAATGTTGGTTACTTACTTATCTGTTGAGGGGAAGCGAATGAAAATATATCATTTTCAGTTTATATAATAACGTAATAACAACAAATAATCTAGGCATAACATAACAGTCACAATAAGATATAATTAGTATAATTTGCAACTCTAACACAATCACAATATTATGTGATTATATTCTAAAGATAACTAGGTACATAGGTCGAATACAGTTCAAGTAAAACAAAAAAGAAATACAAGGATTTTGTAACAAAAATGTACCCATAAACAGTGGCTCGTGCATCGAAAATTTGATATGTTCAATTCACGAGCCGCTGTTTAATGCACACAACATTTAATATACACACCACGAGCTGTGTAATGTAATGTTATTTTTAAAAAGAATATTGTAAATTCGACACTTTCCAAAGCTCTCATCATTAGAATGCGTCGTTCTAATGTGTATAATGCTTACTCCAGGTATTACTTTTTAAATACGTTAAGTGAAAACATTTTCAGCGTTTAGATTATGCTAAAATAATTGTCTAATTATTTTGCTACCTATCATAAATATACAACACAACGAGCCTTTAAGCCTGCCGCTATAAATATAATTTTATACTCGATGTCGTAAGTTAATAAAAGCGTACCAACCAACAGATAACACATTTTCCTTTATTTTACCAATAAAGTATAAACCCGAACATCCAACTGAACCCAAACAAAATACGGATTATGAAGTGAACAGTGAACAGCCAGAATAAAAGTGACTTTTTGCGCAGATAGAGTTTTTTGTCCGAATCGTGTGTCGGGCGCAATATGTCGTCGCCGGCCCGAGTGCCCAACACAGCTGGATTTATATTTTAAATGCGGACCATAAATATGCGCATAAAAGGATCCAATTTGATTTCATTAAAACATTCTTGTTTACAAATCGGGACGCAATTTTGGCATAATTTTAAAGTTCGATAAAAAGTTTGGGTTTCGCATTTTGTTTAATAGCATTCATGCTTCCTGTGAAGCTTAAGCTTTATGGGTGCCATATTATCAACCTTTTTTAAATAGATCCTTTTTGTGATAATTATCGTATTGTTGGTAATGATTTTAATATTAATTTATTAATTGGACTTGTGTATAGGTACATATAATGTGAATGATATTGAAAATAATTAAATAATGCGTTTTATGTAATAATGAGTAATATACATCTGATCGACCGTAATATCGTTATATTACTATTTTTTAAATGTTGATATTCAAATTTATTAATTACGAAAATACCTTGTCAATGTTTATATACGAATACCAGCTGTTCCGACAGAAGATGTGCTGTAAAGGCGAAAAAAAATAAAAATCTAAACCGTTCTCGAATTCACTTGAACACACACAAAAAAAATCATTCAAATCGGTCCAGCCGGTTAGGAGGAGTTCAGAAGAATTATATATATAAAGATGTATGTATATAACTATTAAACTTAAACGTCTACAAGTGATACTTTGTGGCTTTCATATTAATTAATCTAATAAAATCTATTGTGTTTGGCTACCGGTGTGCCACTGCGACTCAATAGGTTAAAGCCACAAAGCAACTTATAAGCTTTATATTTGACACTGAAACTAAGTTTATTTAGTCACAGAGTAACAGCAGTAGTAGCCAGTAATATAAACCAGACTTGCAACCACTGCTAGAACTTTATCTTCTTTACTTCAGAACCCAAACATAAAACTCGCCGCTAAAGCAATTTCCTCTAAAACAGAGTTCCTTCAAACGAAGCTCCTAAACCGGCAATCACTCAAATACGTTAGAAAACAGAGTTTGCCACGGGAAATGAATATTGGGCTGTTTCCGAATTAAGACAAATCGGCTTTGCGGTGACGGATGCGACCGCTTCTCACCAAATACCAAAACTGAATTTGCGAAGTTCGTCCAAACGGCAAATTCACAAAATGAAGACGCTGACAGATCCACTGGAATATAGGCTATAAATCTCCCAGTTGAAAATTGTCAACGGCGATTGTTTTAAATTGGGGTAGATGATTTTAAGTAAGAGGAAGCTTAATTAGTGATTTATAATTTGTATTTACAGACGTATTTACAGATTTAATATTGAGTTTCGTTTACGCAATTCCATTTGCTATCAAATCAGTGGTTACGGAATAAATATTATGAAATAATAAATTTGGATGAAAAGTGTTTTACTGTAATACTTAGGAGCCTATTTAAATTGTGAGAATAGAAAAGATCGCTCTTAAACGTAATTGCTCCTCACTACTCTGTAACTAGCAAAACTTTTGCCTAGAACCAAGCCAACTACAATAGCCTGGATTGGATTTTCACTCAAGAGCTTTTCATATTAATCGAGTCTTAAAAGGTTACGAGGGTACAGTTTAGCAAGAAAATAGTAGGTGCTTAAAATCTCTTTAAAACATTACTATTTCATCCTTGTGTACCTAATCTAGCAAGGTATTCATTACTTCACAATTAAACTGCGGGTAAAGACTCAATTGGTCATTACAAATGAAATACTCGCAAAATAATTACTCATACCTTCATAAAAACATTCCCTAACTAATTATTCTGAAGTGGATAATGTTATTCGCTCCACTGAGTATTTCCAAAAGCGATGACTTTAAGTACTGCGATAACCAAAAAAAGTTTCGTAAACCTGAAAAAAATTATGATGCCGACTCGGAGTAAATTTTTCGGTTGGACGCTTTCTCTCCTTCGAATTTTAACCCAAGGCTCTCCCTGCTTAATTTTCCCTGTCTAGGCAATGCCCCCACTGCGCCTGAAGTAATTATTTTATTTGTGCCTGAAATAAAGCTTTTATTCAGCGTCAAAGAACACAAAGGAGCTTAGGATAACATTGGAATAAAAAAGAGAGTATAATAGTTACGTGATTTTACTAATAGTTCATAATTTTACGCTGCTTGCTACTAAATAGCTTAAGTGGATGTCTATGCAATTTTCATCCATATTAATGGTTGAAAACACACATTATACATCATTACACATCATATTTTTAATAATAATAAATCTCCAGAAAGCAGATTTATTATTATTAAATTTCAATTAATTTCACATAAAATTCGAAACGTTGGCATATAATAAAGATTACTAAACTATTTACGTGTCGTTTTAAATATTAGCTACTAGTTTTTGCCCGCGACTTCGTTTGGGAACAGTACTCTTTTCTAGATTATATGTAGTCTGTCTCCCTTTTTGTATCCCTGACAATGTGTATGCCGGTCGAGTAACTAAGGCGTGTGAAAGCGTAACAAACAAACTCATATTCGCATTTTTATATTCATTTATGATTAAAACAAGAATATTTATCAATTGAATCACAAAGCCTATTCTTTCCTCTTTCATTAAGAAATCAGAAATTTACCATATTCTAACCCAGTACATAACATAGCAAGCTAAACTATTACGACTATTTAACGCCGAGCCGCCGACTTATCTCCTGGTTAACCTGTGCCGCATTATTAGAGCCGCATATGTAACATGAAACATAACACGTGACAGAATAGCAAGAAAATCTAGTAGCCATCATGCGTATTTAAACGGTCATCAATCTGAGGGATACCCGGTACGTTGTTGACCACAGTGATTAACGATCTACGTGGCCATAACTAAATTATAACCCTCTGGCCGCCGTCCAATGACATAAACTATACCAACTCATTTCTGTGGAGAGGTTCAGATGATCAATTTTGGGTAAATACTATAACAGCACATACTATTAAGTGTGTTGATGCCCGTATATAAATATCATTAGATGTTCCAATATGAAATTCTTAGAAAGGGCCTAGGATCTGTAAATAGGCCCGGCTGAAAGTGGAGATAGCAACAGACACCCACACACGAATGGGGTTGGTCATCCGTTACTATATAATATCTATATATATCTACTTATCACAATTTATCCATCCGCTACGGGAAAATAGAGAGGTGTAGTGTTGCTGTTGCTGATCAAGATTTATAGATTTATTATTTGCACGTGTGCTAATAATAAATATCTTGATTAAAAAAGACAATGTAATCATTTTACGCTGAGCTATTAGTACGATAAATATATTTAATAATCGAAATTCACGTACAATCGTTAGTAAAGTACGATCCCACAACATATTGTTACAAAAATTAGTCATCATTTATGATTTTTATTCGAATTATAATCGATTGATCGATATTTTAGTCAATGATGTGTTGATAAATCGTGGTCGATGGTACTGACCATATACCGATGATGATGACCACCTTTTGCTTCAAGATTTTGTTATCTATATCTTTGAACTTCGTGGAAACAATAACAGCGACTTTGATAGCTATGCGCTAAACTTCTGTCATTCGAGTCAGTTGCATTCATAGTTATCAAATAATATAATCAATCAGCGTACATGGTCATAGTTTTAATGATGAGACGAAGGGTGCAGAATGTGCTCATTCGTTACCCTTTGCCTTCTTTACCCTAGCTGTTATGTGAACCTGTGGAACTCCTACTCATCAGGCAAAACGCAATAACAGTGTTACTACACAAACATATACGACTAGTATAAGTGTCGTAGCACTGCTATGTGTGAATCTGGAAATACGCCTGTTCTAAAGCTTCAGTGCTATCATGTGAGACCTAAACGTAGCTCATAAAAATAGTTCTAATACGTCCCTACTAATCCCGCCCAGGATATGAATACAGGTAATGTACCTATTAGTAGAGACGTACACACAGCTTTAGAACTTGTACCTACAAGAAATACGTACCTAAAGATAAAAGTTAGCATCTAAAAGAATAAAATAATCATATATTCAAATAGGTTTAACATTAGCTACAATTAGAAAACAATATAAAAATCATTATTTTATATAATCATATTATATTACCATATATTCCCGCCAAAACTAAATTTTACTTGCTGTGCGAATACTATGTAGCCATAAAATACCCAACAGCTCTGAACTACTAACACTTGTCGGATAAATCAAGCCTCGACCACAACCATATGTGAAAAAGTATTTTAAAACAGCAGGCAATTTAAAAGTTTAAATCAAAAGTAATAATTCATTGTAGAACTTCAGTGGTAAATAACAAATAGCCGTCCGCCTAAAATATAGTTACAATTCTTGTTTCTCTTGCTCAAAAGAGTGCTCAAATACTAAAAGAATACATTTCGATAAACATCAACCCCACAAGTGTATGTGAATAAAAAACAAATACCTTTCAAAATAGTTTTTGGTATTTACATGCTTTCCGATGTATGTCCTACCTTACTATGAACTTAGATCATTAAATACATGAACTCAACTTGTTTCAACTGCTTTAAAACCAAACAAAATCACAAAGCGTTCAAACAACTTTTAGAAAACGTAAAAGCTTTTTGGGTTTGTGGTAAAACTGTATAGATAGCAGAACATGAAATAAATATCTGTCCTATATTTATGCACATGATTGCCTAATAAGATTATAAAGGCAAATTTATTTTATTGTTGTTTCCATAGAGCATTAAGAAGCTTTAATTGGTAATAAATGAGTTTTAAGTCCTGACTAAGGCATATCTGAACTAGGCGTAGAAAGTTCTGCTCGGTTCTTTAATAATAATTTACCTGACTGAGCGACAGAAAAAGAAAAATAGACTCCAACTTAAACAGAAACGGACACTAAAATTTGCGTTAAAATTACTAAAACCTTTTTCATTTAATATTGTTTTCTGTTTACGCGAATTTTATTCATTGAAATTAAACTACTTTATACGGATTTTATCGCGTTGTTTATTTAACACTTTATTACATAATTCAGAAACTGTAACACTACTACTACTATTAAACTTTACTAATTTTTACAGAGTGTCCCCGTGACTATGGCTGCTTAAAAGCAACCGAAACGTCAGGGAAAGTATAAAGAAGAATGCTTATTATATAATAAAAACTTTAAAGAAAAATAAATATGATTTGCGAAAAGCGCCGAGATACAGTTACAGTTACTTTATCTTAGATATTAAAAAATCATCAGTTACTTTAAAGAGCAAGGAACATACCAAATCAAGATCGCACCCGCAGTGTTGCTCATGTCGAAAATTATAATAAAGGGATGAAATATAGCCTCCATTTTGTTTTACTTTTTTAATATCTTAAACCCGGCAATATGTTGCTGCACTTGTTGTCATATTAAGAATATTATAATATGTATATCGATTTTAGAAAATAAATATTAACTGCTTTCTTGATTTTATATAATTATTTTGCAAATAATTGTTAAGACGATAGTTGATATTAAAAAGTGGAAGTAGGTATATTTCTGCAATTATAATACGTTTCTTATATTTGTGAGTGGGATATTTAAATAAATCGTGATTTAAATATCCCACTCACAAATATTAGACATCGGTCTTTAATGCTGGTAATCCTGATAATTCTTCGCAACTGTTTTAAAAACAGTTGTGAAATCAAAATAAAATTATATGAATCGTTTCAAACCTTAATTTATTGAAAAAAAACCTATAGCTTTTACAAATCATGAACATTTTAAAAATGAACGTGGGTTTTTGGAACATAGGTACACCATGCCTAGTTCTCTTTCAAGGGTGATATTACGATTGCCCATTCTACTTTAAATATAAATAGTTTTAATAATTCAATTAGCTTAAAAATGAGTAAAGTTTAATAGTAGTAGTAGTGTAACAGTTTCTAAATTAAGTAATAACGTGTTAAATAAACAACGCGATAAAAGCCGTATAAAGTAGTTTAATTTCAACCTATTTTAATTTAGTCTTTGTACAAAGACGAGACGACGTAAAATGTTAAAGACAAAAGCGACTATTTATTTAATTATAATTTCTCTGAAAGCGAGTGATTATTAAATTAGGCGGCATTAAATGGATCTGACGTCTTAAAAATTAACATCTCTTACGGAATAAACATTAACATAATAACATATAAGAGAATATAAAGTGTTTAGACTATGTGGTATTTTTTATGAGATGTAAGATTTTATTTTATTTATCTTTAACACACAGCTTCTGTTCAAAATATGTTGTGCTTTAAACCCTCGAAAACACGATGCTCTACTAAACTATTAAAAGAAAATATATCAAAACTTAAACCGTGTAAGCAAGAATCATGCTCGTAATAGAAAATGTTTGGCGTAGGGTAACCACCCCAGTTGTCGTTGCGTGTTGCGTCTAAGAGCCATGATCGATGTGTCAACACGTGCAGCGGGGCAATGTGCGTCATTTATTCACTTTCAGTTTGAAGGAAGCACAACATTATTTGCAATGATTTATTTTTACAACCTAATAATTTATCTTTCGTCATAAGAAATATTCTTTTCCAACTATCTGACGTTTAATTTCCAGAACACATTGTCGTTCCTTTCATATTCTAGTAGCGTAGGATTGCATCAAAGCATGTGGTGAATATTACGTTACTTTACGTTAGTCTGAAACAAGCTCAGCGTCCCGGCTTTTACCGGACTAAAAAGGGTTCATGGTTAAACTTAGTTTAATACATGGGATTCCTTAGGGGCGCCATAAGAAAGATGATGAAAGTTTTACGTCAATCGAGGGAGTCAACATGTTGTTGGGTGAATATTCAAAACTGTTTTCGAATGCAAAATGAATGTCATGAGAGCTTGACTAGCTGTTATTATATATATTTACTTTTAACTGACGCACAAGTTATAGCCAAATATAATATAGAAAAAGCTATCAAGATAATTTATACGAATGTTACAAGGAAGAAATATTTTTTTTGCAATGTATAAGCTCAAAAGCATCTAGACTGATTTCGTAAATTCTATCTATTAGAAAGCCGTTCTATCTAAAAGTAATACATATAAGCTATATAACATCACGGAGCCGATCACGAGCCACGGAAACCGAGCAGTAATCACAAAGGCTGATCCGCGGATGACAGCTATTTAGGTATAAATTACATACAATTACATAGAACTATTGTTTTTATACCACCGCGGCGAAGTTTACTCGTAAAAAAAATTTATTCATAATATACAAAGCCAATCTATGACACACTAGAGTATACTTAAGTCTATAGAGCGCATCGAAACATTTTTAAAATACAGCCTAAATAAATTAATTACATTCATGGACCTCAAAATATGACTCTATTTACGACGTTGCTACATCGGAACAGGCCACGAGGCGTTAACTCACTTAATTGCTTGTCATTCATGTTATCGACGTTTACTCGTATCTCTAACTTAAGTATACTCCAACACAAAAATAAATCAATGTGTTAGTCATGATATCGAAAAGGAATAAAGCTCCTATCATTGACAGTATCTACGAAAGATGTCGAAACACATAAATGAAACTATTATGGAGCGACCAGTTTGAAAACATTCTGTAGCTATTAAAAATAATAAGCGCCGCGAATGGCACCAGCACAATGTATACTTTCAACTTACTTGACAAGCGGACAGTTAACTTCAGAAAATCTACGACGCCGCTACAGGACACAATGGGATATAAAGCAACCCTTCCGATATAACAGTAAATACGTGGCACCCTCGCGGGAGTTCCCTCACCACATCGACCCATTAGAACTAAGTGCCACTTGTCGAATTGAACGCAACCTGAAGTTAATTGAGAGAAAATTGAAACCAGATATTTGCCGAGTGGCATCAAACTCGCGCATTCTTCGAAAAATTATTGTTTGGGGTGCCACGACAAGAAATAGATATTGAAATGTCAGTAGCTCCGTGTCGAAAGTTATTGGGATGTGTTAGTTTGTGTCAAAACAAGCATTGAAAACTATTTTGCAATGTTACATCCTCTTAAGTTTTAAGAAAATAATATTCTGATCCAACACGATTCAACTGCTGGAAAGTCGAAGTTTTAATTGAAATGAAGATTTAGTGTGTTATTAAAACACTTCGCTGGTATACAAATGTGCTATTTTGCATAATTGTTGGCATAAACGGTTATCCACAAAACGAAAAGCCTATTTCAATGCAATAAAAAACAAACTTGTGGCGAAAATTTATCTATGTTTCATAAAATTCATAAACTTTGGACGTTATTCCACCTTATGTTACGATGCTACGTTTAAACCTATCGACAGATATAAATTTTACGGTCTATATAATAGATAAATGGGATATTTGGATTTTTTATACTGGGGTATAAGAGACATAAATGAAACCATTGTTTTGTAGTAGGCAGCAATATACGTCATGACATTTTAAACTTCCATTTAAAAATGTTTGTTTTTACGCTTAGAAATTTATATTACACTTTTATCCTAAAGTTCCCTTGCAAATTGGAGCATTCTAACGTGTAAGTTCTTAGAAAGTTCCAGAAATTATGTGTAATGGTGGTTTAATATTTACATAATGTAACACAATCTCACGTCACGTTTCTCTACTTCATTTGTAGTATAATGCAACAACAAAACTTCAAACTAATATATTATATTTCAGGATAAGTATGTAAGTAGACAAGGTGAGATATAAACAGAACATCGTGTTCTCCAAGATTTTATAGTCACGTCTGTTGTCATAAAAGACTCCCACACAATAGCTTACAGCTTTTAAGCTTCAAAGAATGTTTAGTAGACTAGTCTATATTTTCAGTAAATAACATAGAAATCCGGCAACAATTTAGATGAATCAAATTAAATTAGGTACATTATATTTATCTTAATAAATTGTACTATTGGACAATTGTTTGCCTTGTTTTTCTTTCGCAACGAGATGCAGGATTTATGTTATTTTTGATATAAGTAACTTAAATATTTGTACTTATTGCACAAACAGCATTTTAATTTATTATACCGCCTTTTATCTATTACAAAAGCGTAGGTATGTGACGTGGTGGAAAAGTCTAAAGTAATTTAGTTTGAAACAGAGCTTAATTAAGCGCAGGATATAACGGTGCGACTTGAAAGAAGCACATTATTATAATCTGGTCAATACCAACATATATTGATTGTATTTGAGCATATTAAGAAGCAAGAGAAAATAGGTATCATCGGTATAAGCTTATATCTATGACGTAATACGTTTGGAGAAAACAGGTTTCCGAGTGAAGACTAGTAATACAATCGTCATTAACCCATTTTTGGCTTCAATTCTGACATTTCAGTAGCTAATTTCTTCGAATTATACAGCCCACGTTTCGTAATACGAACTTTTTGGACAGCTTCCAGAGTGTTCAGTGTCTAAATTAAATTGGCTGCTTGTTCTGTTGTCCCTTTAAGCTGGGCACCGGCATTTGGCCGGATTTAATGTTTTAGGACTTATCTTTAAGAAACTCTGTTGCAACTGGGTGTGTTATAAAATAACCAGCGGAAATTATTATGTGCGTATTTAACGATAAATGTTTAGTGTGTTTCTCTGTTTATTACTATACTTACTACTGTAAGGTATGATTGTCACTATCATATTTAAATGGGGAAAGTGACGATTTACGTTGTCAAGCAATCAACCTTCCCATGTTGGCTTTTGTAATATAAGTATTTAGTGAAGATAATATCAATATGAAAACATATGTGCGTATGAGATGCCTTAATGCTAGTATTCTACTAGCATTAAGACATAGGACTCATCTACTTATTTAAATACAACAAGTTATAAAATGTTTGAAACACAAAACTCGAATAGCTGAGGCAAAAAACAAATTTATAACAGTAACCATACTTACATTCCCAAAATTGATATAATAAAATCTATAGCTTGGAGACGAAAAATAATGTGTAATTTATTAAAGTACACCAAGTCGTTATATGTACATACACCCATTAAACATTTTCTTCTTTCTGACGCAGTCTATTAAAAAACATTAACTCCAATTAAAACCTTTTTTACTTTTAATATATACTATACAAGTTATACTGTCAATAACAAGTCCCATCTGTAACCACTAAAGATTTGTTGTTACTTGGTATTCGGTCGTGAATGCGTTGATGCTGTTGAACGCAAACAGACAGCGTACCGCGCTTGGACCAGGGTTCGCGCTCTCCACGACTCTAACGTGGATCACCTGAAGGCAGCGTTCAACCAAACCACAAAGGTCTGCAAGAGGGCATACTTAAGAGCGGATGCCCAGCACGTCGCACGGTTAGGCCAGAAACTCATGGTGCATCCTACGGGCAGTCGTAGCTATTGGAGAAAGCAGATCTGCTTGCAAATCTTTTTGCTTCCGACTCCCGAATCGATGACTGCGGTTCGCAGCCGCCTAACATTGCCAACTGCGGCACCATGCCTGATATACGTATCAGGCAACGTGACGTTCGTGCGATACTGCAGTCTCTTGATGTTCGGAAAGCCAGTGGACCTGACGGCATCCCAGTTGTGGTCCTCAAAAAATGTGCAGCGGAGTTGTCTCCCACACTTACGCGCCTATACCGGACGTCTTACGCCGCAGGCACTGTGCCTGAGGCTTAGAAGGAGGCGAACGTTCAACCGATTCCCAAAAAGGGGAACCGTTGCGAGCCAGGCAACTATCGACTCATATCACCTCGGTGCTCTCCAAGGTGTTTGAGCGGATTATAAACACCCAAATTGTCCGCTACCTGGAGGATCACTCGTTGATCAATGATCGCCAATACGGCTTTCGGGCTAAACGATCAACGGGTGATCTTCTAGCATTCGTCACGCACCTCTGGGGTGAGGCTATGGACAAGCACAGCGAGTATTTGGCTGTCAGCCTAGACATAGCCAAAGCTTTCGATAGAGTCTGGCACCGGTCTCTTCTTTCCAAGCTTCCGGCCAATGGCTTGCCCCCTCAACTGTGCACCTGGATTGCAAGTTTCCTGCAGAAACGTCGTATTCGAATCCTTTGCGACGGTCGCGCTTCCAAATTTATGCAGGTCAACACAGGAGTGCCTCAGGGATCCGTCTATCCCCTACGCTCTTTCTTCTTCATATCAATGATATGTTGAATCTCGACAACATACATTGTTATGCGATATCTCAGACGTCCTGGGGCCAAACAGGCTGAGGTTGAGGGGAAAAGGCAGGATCTTGTCGTTGAACTTGACCAGACCTTGGACCACATCTCTGAATGGGGTGCCAAGAACTTGGTCCAGTTCAACGCCAAGAAGACCCAGACATGGGCGTTCTCAACAAAAAGTATCCATTCCTTTCCCTCTCTTCTCTGAAGAACATTCCACTGATGATACGTGACAGCCTCTCCGTCTTAGGTATGGATCTTTGCCGTTCCCTTAATCCCAAAACCTACATCGAGAGCGTCATTAAGCAAACTTCGCGAAAACTCGGCGTTCTGAACAGGGTGAGGCGGTTCTTCGCGCCTGGCCAGCTATGCCTATTGTATAAGGCACAAGTGCGCCCTTGCGTGGAGTACTGTTCTCATCTTTGGGATGGCTCCACGCAGTACTTGCGAGACGCTCTTGACAGGTTACAGCGGCGGGCTGTCCGTATCATCGGAGATCCAGAGATCACGAGTTTACTGGAACCTCTGCAACTTCCACGGAGTGCTCTGAAGAGTTATTCCACCTTATCCCGCCCTCCCCTTTCCTACCCAGAACAACGTGTGCTGGGCTCAAATGCCATCCTTACACGGTGGAGTCGACTAGAGTGCGTACCAACAAGTTTGGGTCCTCATACCTCTGCCGAACGATCAAGGCATGGAATTCTCTGCCAAGGCACGTGTTTCCTCTTCCTTCAATCCTTGGTCCTTTAAGCGGGGCGTGAAAAAAAGCACCTTCTGAGGCCTTCAAAGTAGAGACCTCAACATCGCCTCGGCTACTATGAGGACGATGTGGAGGCCACTGCTCTTACCACCACACGACTGCTTACCATCAGGCGGCGTGAGATCATTTAGACGAGAAGATTAAAAAATAATAAAAAATAGACATGGTCGTTACACGTTACATGGTCAAGGACACATTGCATGGTCGTTACACGTTACATGGTTAAGGAGGCAGCGCACGTACTTATATATAGTGTTTATTTATTTATTTGTTAAGGATCTCCAACAAATAATATATGCAAAATTGCAAAAACAAATGAACGTAAGTTTTGTGTAGTGTAGTAGGACAGAGAGTCTCCTTTAGTTACAGGACACCACAGTATGCACATACATATAACAACAAAGCAACAATTTTTAAATTAAAGTTATTTACTAAAAATTAGCTAGGAATGAACTTAATGTGTTGCCCATACATTCGAATAGATTTCGAATACAATAGGTTGGTTGACTCAAATTTGATTACTATCTAAGTCAAATATTTACATTATTCGAGCTTAACAATACATTATTTATTGAAATCTGTTCAATAGTAATTAAGATACAAGTATTTCAAATCTGGTTGTAGGGGCAATTGTCAAATGACAGCAAAAAGGATGTACGAAACAAATAGTAAAGTAACCCCTATTTAAATGCAAGTGTCCGAGAGAGATAGCGACATAATAATAATAATAATAATTTTATTTCCATTATATAGCCCCAGTAGTACCCCATAGTGCTTTTTCTTATATCCAAATTAAAAATATTAATTACTCCCTTCTTTTGTAACCAATTTTAAATGCTGTTTGCACAAAATGTGTCTTTTTATTGCTATGTATGCAAAATAATAAAGCAATTAAAAACAGAAAAATCTTCTCAAGTCTAAAATAGCTCAACACATAAGAAAACAGCTTATAAAAACATACATCTGGAGCATTGCTCTATACGGAAGTGAAACATGGACAAGACCCAACAAGACTGGGAGAGACTGGAAGCATTCAATATGTGGTGCTGGAGACGCATAGAAAGAACGAGCTGGACAGAAAAGAAAAGCAACGTGGAAGTACTGAACCTTGTCTAAGAAGAACGTAATATTTTAACGACAGTTGAAAACAGAAGAGGAAAGATTTTTGGCCACGTTATAAGACATGATGATTTCATAAGAAACATCATTGAAGGAAAAGTGGAAGGAAAGAGAGGAAAAGACAAACCCAGAAGGACATTCACTGACCAAATAAAGGAAAAGGCGAAGGACATGTCTTATAAGGAGGTCAAGGAATTGGCCGTAAATTGAGAAAGATGGCGTATACTACTCCGACAAGAGCAAAGCTCTTAAATATGAAGAAGTGTAAAATTATGTACAAACATAGGTTGTGTGTTCGGTGTTTGTACTTATTTAACGCATACCAAACACACGCTTCAGAGCCTACGGATATAAAATGTGAAGTAATAGTACTGTGGATGATCAGATTGAAATGTGGCTAGTAACAGCATAGCTTCTGAGACATGAGAATTGATGAGAGTGCAACTTAGGAAAGTCAATATGTATGTTTATCCATTGTCTAGTACCCATAGTACAAGCTCTGCTTAGTTTGGGCTAGATGGTGTTGTGTGTATGTGGTAGAATATTATTATTAAACAAAATATCACTACAACATTTCACAAGTTGCAGTCTACATCTACATCTATCCATCATACCTTATATACCACTGCCTATAAAAGTCGTGTATAAAAAAAACTTGTTTAATAAGTCAGGATTTATTTATATAATTAATAATTACAAATTATACATTTTGCTTAAAATAACAAGTGCATTGTAATTGTATACCCTAAATCGAAATAATGCATACTCTGCAATGCGCTGTTTTGTTCTATGCAATAATAATATTTTCAAAAATTGTAATAGAGCCCCAGAACCATGATAATTAAATTATAGAACCAATACGCCATTACATCCCTTACAATAAGGATAAATTCAATTATAAACTCCACCAAATTGAATAGTAACATTATTCTCGGTATCCACTTAAAGAATAATGAGATCATTGAGACTCAATACAATTAAATTTAATGCAAAAGCTCATATAACATCATCAAAATACATATTCAGACAGAGCGAAAGCGTTAAATTAGATAGGGATTGCAATTACAATAGATTTGTTTAACCGGTAAACAATGGTAATAGATATATAAAACTGAAATAAGGCATCAGGGTGCGTTTCCACTGACGCGGAGCTGGACGGAGTGGAGCGGAGAAGAGCAGTGAAAAGTAGCGTTAAAGTAGTGTTTCCATTGAAGCGGAGTGAAGCAAAGCGAAGCGGGTGGAGCAAAGCTGAACGGGGCGGAGAAGGGCAGAGCAGACTAGAGCTGCAATGATCTTTTTATCCGGTATCTTTGACTATGATTTCCCATATCTTTGGTTTTATTGCATTTGTATGTTATCATTCGTGTATCTCATAAACATGGAAATTTATTGACACTTTCAATTAGTTTTTCATCCATTTTGATTCATATACAATGTCGATGACGTGTGAAGTGTATGACGTAATGTCGCTAACTAAACTAAAAGGCAGCGCACGAGTCCTTTCCTGACAAGTCTACACCAGCCGCCGCACCGCACCGTTCCGCTACCCTCCGCTCGACACCACAGCCCGCTCGACTCTGTTCTGTCCGGCTCGGGCTGTTCATTTGTTTTATTTGAAAGTCCACTCAGCTCCACTCCGCTCCACTTGCACTGTTTCCACTGATGCGGACTGGAGATATCGAGCACTGTGATTGGTTCACGGCCCGCTCTTCTCCACTCCGCCCAGCTCCGCGTCAGTGGAAACGCACCCTTATGATTGGATACACTAAAAATAGAAAAAAAAGTTAGTACTTACATTTACCTAGTTTGTATACTTTACATTTTACAGAGTAAATGTAAGTAAGAATATTATTATTAATTTTAATAATTATTATTAGTTTTAGTCATATAAATGCATATTATTTATTAGGTCAATGTTGCCAATTCTTTTCGTGATTAACACAATAATAATTTATTTTATACACAGGTAATTTACTGGTTTCTTTTACCGGAAATTTAATAAAAGGGATGGATAACCAGTAAAATGAAATCCGGTAAACCAGTATAGCGTACATATTTTATGTTTTATGTAATGTTAGAGTTCTTACCCACAGAGGGCAAATATTAAGCGTTTGATTTCGTATGTTAAAGAGCGTGTATTCCCGCGCTAATTGAATTTCAGTCGCACGGCGGGCGGCCCCGTGCCTCGATTCCGTTTTCGCTGTCCGACACGGCTGACCAATTACCACCGCTTTTCAATTCACTTTGCGAATTTCACGAATTCCACCGTGTCTGATAGACTGCACACCTGCAGACGACTTTTGTACAATGAGTACCCTTTCGTACTCTAATTAAAAATAATTCCCTTTTCATTTTCTGTTTTTGTTTTTCTTCCTGCAGCTGTTTAGTATTCGCAGTCACGGCTAGACAACGTCGCCAGCACTAAATTTAATTTCCGTGAAGCAAACGTCAATATTAAATATTAACTCTACTTTTCTCTAAAAGTTATTTTTCTGTTCGTGTACAAAATTGTTAGGTATGAATTTACCAGTATAGTTTAGCGATTCAATTAGTGATGCACATAATTTCATCCGAATGGTATTCGAATACAACTGTGCACAATGAAATTCATACTTTCTACTCAAGCACACAACCCACTCTTTTATGTTTAGTGTAGTCATCGTTGGTATATCCTAATTATCCTTTTTTTTTCGTGAGGAAATGTATTGACGCATACTCTTACGCGGAGCGACGCGACGGAGAGGTTATGACGGACTCACCGGGGAAAGATGGTGAGCGACATCCCGGTAATACCTACCACGGTGTTCCTCGACATCCGCCGCGCGAATCACTTTCACATGCAGTCGCGACCCCGCCGTATGAATCGGCAGGCCACTACACAAATATACCTATCATTTAGGCACTTCTAATTTTAAAACCTACTTTCCCCTTGGCAACACACGACACTCTCTCACCCTCTCGGACCTGGTGCTGATCGGGTGACGGACAGGCTTCCTAATTATTATATCCTAACTAATACTATAAATGTGAATATGAGTTTGTTTTCTTGTAACGCTTTCAACTCTTAACTACTTGCATAAACGTTTTCAGGGATACAGAAAAGAACATATGGTACCTTTCATCCAGTAAAACGCGAGCGAAGTCGTAGGCGTACGCTAGTTCGAATATAATTCAGGTGCATTTGTGTAGATAGCTAGATTGATTAATGTTGCCATGTTTACCTATTGGAAACAAGTCTGGCTAGGCTAGTTTTGGCATCAATGTTCTGATTTTACTGATATAAATTACCTGGAACAATATCGCCCAATCGTAAACAATCTTAAGCAGCAAGGAGTTTAAAACCGTATTCGGTAAATGGCAATAGGCTCGCGCCTAGTACCTAATACCTAAAGTATAATAAATACATAGTTGTTGAATATAATTATGGTATTACTTTCGCCTCTCAACTACCTATTTTTACGGAGATAAAGGCATAAAACTAGGTATGAAATAGGGTATTAGTAATAATTAAGGTATGAATTAATATAAGTAAGGTATAAATAAGAACGAGCATTTTATAAACAAATAGACAGTCTATCTTTATTTAGTATGATAAAATGCAACACTGTGCGGTCCTAATTAAGAATAGAACACCCTATTCCTTCCCTAGGGTGTCGTATTAGGCGAATGAGAGATAAATTATATCAGGTAGTGGGGGATAAAATGCATTTGCTAGTTTGTTAACACTTTGTATGGAGCACAGGTTAGTAAAATATACCTCATGTTTAAATTAGTTGCTGAAATCTCTTCCGTGATCCACATTTATAAAATCACCATGGTACAGCAATTATTGCCTTATGCGAAACTTCTATGTTAAAATAAATTACTTGAGTATTATCTACCAATTATGATATTGATGACATTTCTCTAGTCTAGTCTATATTATGGCAATTTTCAGACGTATTAGGCGCTGAATGCACATCTCAGTTATTTCGTTGCCTGTCTTTTCAATAGATCTATTAAAAGTATTACGTTTTTCGCAAAATATTCTAGTTTCTTATCTTATCTTATGTGGTGGCTAGGGATATCCCCTCTCTCTACGACTAGTCCTGTTTATGATATAGCGTTCCCCTACACCAACCATTAACGTTATATTAGATGGAGCCGCTGTACCTTCTAGTGCCCGAGAGCACCTTATGTGGGGGCTAGTCAGTACAGACCAGCGACACTTCGACCCAGTGGGATCTTTTGTGTCGACTTCCCCAATAACGACTGCCATAGATGTTCATGGCAGCCGTTATATTCTAGTTTACTAATGTATATACTTACCAAAACGATTAGCCCTATCATCTAACTAATGAGTGGTAAAGATATACCTGCAATTTTAGCTGATAATAGAGTAGTTGCGTTTGTTTGATTTGCGCATTATTTTTTACACAGTCTAATGAAAAATAATGCGCAAATAGCAATCAAATTAAATCTCTTTAGGTAAACAGTATCAAAATTGATCGTAAAATAAGGCAGTTATTAATATTTAGAATTTGGATATAAGAAAATGTGGGACTGAAATGGGCTTATCTCGCTCTCTCGCTGGGACAACAGCGATTAAATAGCTGTTACGTAACAATTTGTATCGTGCATCCTTTTTCTGCCATTTGACATTTATCCCTACTACCAGATTCGAAACGTTTGTATCTTATTTACAAAAACAAAACAGAAATTCTTTGTGTTTTAGACTTTGAGTAATGTAAATACATATTCGACATAAATAATAAAAAGAAATGTGATTCCCTAACTATCCTAGTTGTAACTTAGTTGCAGTTACTAAAGTAGGACGATGAGAAGTTCAGTGTTCAGTATCAGCCAGGTATACTGTGTTGAAACAACTCTATCGTCATTATGAAGAACAATTTTGCCATCCGTTTTATCACAATAACAATATAACGGTCGCCGCTTCTGAGAGTAAATTTCTTCGCCAGTTATCATTTGCTCATGAATTTTCATATATCAAGTTATAATGGATTCATTTATTCCCTGTGTTAACTTTTGTTGTTTAAGTTTCAAAGTAACAATTTATATTAACAGAAGCTTTGTAAAAGTATCATTTTAAATTTGTATTTCACGTTTACTTGACTGCATTATGAACATAAAAATGTTTTATCTGGTTATCAAAAGCGTGTGCTAATACTAAACGACAATATTCAGTATTTGAAAAACGGTACATTTTATTTATTTAAAATACGCAACTGTCTCTCTAAATATATTTCCTGTGTCGCAAGGGCCTTAACAAACATTCAAACAACGGACACAAAGAACAGCTAGGCTCTAAACAATAATTTGTGGATCACACAAATAATTTATGTCCCGTGTGGGGATCGGACCCTCAACACTCGGAGCAGTGGCAAGGGCGAAGCGATCACTTGAACCGCTATCTCATGCGTGAGACTAAGTCACTAGGCAAAGGAAGTATCTCAGGTCAGACATTTACAACAACACGGGGAACTGTTCGGATTTGATCCAATCGCCGAGTTACGTAATTATAACATTAACCTCTCTATAAACGTTGCAGTTCACGCGGATATATCCATTATTCAATAAATATGTCATTATTAATACTTGGAGCGTAAATGCGACGCGATAAAACAGTTTCATAAATTATCGTGTAATTATGAGTCCATCGAGCTGTAAAACGCTCAGCTCGAAAATTAACAATTAAATATTATAGGTAAATACATAATACGTGCGAGAGCTTTTGACAAGTTATTGTTTTGAAGGAAAATATGATTTCCCGTTTTTACTTACATTTCCGTGTCTATTGCTCTAACAGTATTTGGGGTACGCTAGTAACCACTGAACCTAACCTGACTACCAAGAAAGTACTTACTGTATTACGTTTTTAAATTTCGCAATTGGTTGGGTAACCGCGCTTAATTATTCAATGGCAATATACCTATTATATAGACATTTCGTTTGACTCGCATGGATCGTGGCCACTCACGGTTTAGTGGTCATGGGTTGACCATTAACCTGTCAGTTTTAGAATGCTTGTACGGGTCAATAATCGAATCGTATTAATTTGATCTTTATTATTTTATTGTGGACTTTAAATATAGCGAATTTTATTATCTTTTATCTTAGTTTATCTTTATCTCACCCCAACCCCGAGCAATGCCAGACATAATTAAAAACCTCTTGTGACTGGCCATTGGTGTGCCACTGCGGCTCAATAGGTTAATTTTATATTTTTTTTATTTTGCTCGCCAAAATGGCCACACTCCGCCTGATGGCAAACGATCATGTGGTCTAAAAGCAGTGGCCTCCACACTATCCTCGTTGCTACGGATTACGGTTGACGGCCTAAGAAGGCCTATTATCACGCTTATTTATTTAACCTTTTCAGCCGCAGCGACACATCGATGGCCAGTCACAGTAGATTTTTAATTATGTATTTTATTCCAAGAGTCGACTGACTACGACCCGTTTTCTAGTATTACATTATGTACTAGATTTTGCCAGTGGCTTCACTCGCGTTAATCTTGATTTTGTCAATAAATTTTAATCCCTCGGAAAAAGACCTTCTTTTTTTAAAAAGAATTTCCTGTTCTGTGCCCCTGACAAAGTGTATGCGAAGTTTCATGATGATCGGTTAAGTAGTTAAGGCGTGCAAGCATAGCAGGTTTGCTACGCTTAAAATAAATGCAAATGTACGTTTTTTTAAAAGTTAATAAAATTATAATATCCGTTAGGATGGCGATTACGATAATACAAATAGACTCGATAATAACAGTAATGTTGAACAAGGTGGGCAGTGTGCTGTAACAAGCTTCCCACCGCGCGGCGTCTGAAACGGGATGTTGCGGACGCGAGGCGCCTGATTCTGACAGGATTATCGGTAAGCTGCACACTATTTACCATTTTACCTTTAACGTGGAAGGGAACAAAAGATCCCCGTGTTTATAAAACGTACAAAACGATGAACTAAAAGACGCTGCAGAATTAATTAAAAGTTACCCGTGAAAGGATTAGGTTTTGCTGTTCACTTAGATGAAGTTGCACCTTTACTTCCTTATTAAACTATCTTTGTCTTGAAATTTGCTAGTATTTGTACTTGTGGCATCGCCACATATTTCTACTTGTTTTACTTTTTTATTGTATAGGCAGTAATAACTATGTCGCTCATTTTGCTGACGATACATGTCTAAATAAACGAATGCGTCAATTATTGCTTAAGACTAAACAACTTGTATTTATCTTTACAATATATTTTGAGTACAATAAATACTCTGGTTATTTACGGACACAATAAACACTGAAGTTTCTTTTCTGTGTACATCCCTTTCTTAGCCATAACATCTACAACACATCTCTGTGTACGGGTAAACTGCTCGTACAGTACTTATAAATCTAAATACATAAAAATCTCATCTCATAAACGTATATTTCATACAGCTAGGTGACGAAATAATTTATTTGGCAGAATATTGTTTGCCGAGTCAGTTAGAACTTTTATAAAGCAACGGTTCTGAAACTGAAAATAAACTGAGCACCTAAGGTGGTGCTCAGTTTATTTTCAGTTTCAGATCCCCGTTCCTTTCTTTCCAAAAAAATATTAATTCATATGTGTAATTACACATTAACAATTAACTAAAATGCGTATACAAAATTAAATGTTAAACTCAAAATGCACAATAATCATTATAATGATTTATTTTCTTCCGTTTTTTATGCACTACAAATCTACCCAAATGAGTTCAGCTATATATACATAGATGTGCAAACATAACATACATACATCCAAACAGTATTCGCATGTTCATTTAGAAATTCACTATACCTTATCCCTAAACACTAGAAAGGGTACGTGTGTCGACGAGTTGCTAAACCAGTCCTTGAACATAAACGCTGACAAGCCACATGTCCCCCAGTCATCCATTAACGACAGTCCTTCATTCTCACCATATGATAGTGGTTCTCCACTTACATTTCACCATACAAGGGTGGTTATGCTAAATGGGGTCAACAGTAAATAATACAACTACATTGACATGTCAGATTCTCATTTCGGGCTACGAAAATTATATAAATCTTTATGTTTACTAATATTATAAAGTGGAAAATTTTGAATATTTTGTTTGTTTGTGATGTTTTAACTCAAAAACGAATCAACCGATTTTAATCATTCTTTTACTATTAGAAAGCTATATTATTACCTATTCGGTGAAAATATAGCTGCACATATATATATATATATATATGCTAGGCTATATTAAAAAAAATATACTATTATTCACCTAACCTAACATAATCTACTTTATCACTAGCGAAGCCGCGTGCGAACGCTAGTAATTTATATTTACATGTGTAAATAAAGTTTAGTTGTGCAACTATACTTTACGAAGAGTTTTCTTAGTTCGTATTAAACTTGACACAGAAAACAAAACATTATCAGTGAGACATATTTTGATTACAATACTACGATTTTTTAATCTATTAATGTGGGTACTCCGCGGAGTCCACGGTTAAAGCAGAGAGGTCGTCCTTTCAACCGCAAGTTGAAAAGCTATTCCCAAATATTAGCCTGCCGATAGAAATACACTTCTAACACGAGTATTTATGGAAAGAATATCAAGAATACACCTCTATCTCTTTAATTACCGATTTTCCAAATTGACATTGTTTTTATTTTTATAAAAAGACTACACATGCATTATGTATTATTCTATCCTAGTGTCGCGGAGGACTTTACAAACATTCAAACAACGGCGACAAAGAACACCCAGACTCCGAACATCTAATTATGACCAGTGTCAACAATCCACAATAATCAATCAAACCCACATTTATATTAAAAACAAAGAAGCTATTATTTTGTGACAGATTTAAATAAAATAAAGACTTATGCAAAATCATTTTAAGAATCTTGATGGAGTTATATTTAGTTACTTATAGAAGATTATTTTTGTCTAAAATAGCGAATAAAATACATTTTTTACATTTACGCAAGCCATGTTTAGGCTATATATTTAGCGACTTAAAATATATCATCGCAGAGAGCCGGAGAGGGCGCCGGAGGGCGCTAACGACCTCCAAACACCCTGAGGTTTGACCTGGGGGTGGTGGGCTTCGTGGGACTGCCCGCCACCCGATGAGCATCAGGTCCAAGAGGCGGCGTGCGTGTTCCCACGCGCGTCTCTGTATCATGTATCCGTCCCCCCCTCGGGGAGACAGTAGGGATAAAATTAGTGGTGCCTCTTTGGCAGGTCTATTTGTGTAGTAACCTGCCGTTTCATACGGCGCGCTGAAACCTCGGCGGCGGCGTCGCGATTGTATGTGAAAGCAACGCGCGCGATCCTGCCGATTGCGGTTATGTCGAAGAACACCGTAATAGGTTTAGTCGGTATTACCAGGATGTCGCTCACCATCTTTCCCCGGTGAGTCCAACATAACCTCTCCCTCGCCCCGCGGAGAGATATGCGCAAAAGCATGAAAAAAAGTTAAAAAAAAATGTAATGAAACCTATTAAAAAATCGTTCTCAAATTGATCTAGTCATTTTGCCGATGATGAATTTCCCATATACTAACACATATCATCGTACTTAAAAATACACTGTATCGTCATACAATTCTAAATACAAAAGCTACAAAGGTTTATTACCTACAAAAAGTGGATGTTTGATGTTGATATTTTTATTGTAACTCGGCATAGTAACATATATTTATGTACATTATTAACTCGTACAAATATGATATTTCACAAGCAATACCACTAATTAACAGGATCGTGTAATAGACATTTTAATTAATGGCTATTATACTCTGATGTTTCCAGTTCGAAATGAATTTTCGTTTTATGGTATGGATTTTCCAGTGCCATGAACTAAGTGTCATATGGTTTAGTGGTGTTGTTATTTCATATTAATCAGGACTGGGAAACTTCGTTGATAGATTGTTTAATATCACAGGTTGTATAGTTGCCGAACTGTATATTAAAACATGTTGTTAATTTCCTTGTTTATATGAATTTCATATTCGAATGGTATTGAACGTTATTTTGTAACGTTGCAATATAGGTGTATTACATATTGACATTCAACAATATGGAGATGTCTCTCATATTGTTGAATATCAATATGAAGTACTCCACCATTCAAAAATATGGCGATAGTCGTCTATATTGTTGGATTTTATTTCATTACTTATTTTGTAGATAGGACGTCCAAATAAATATTACACAAAAAAACAAACAGATAATTATGTGTATCTTAGTTTTTGTTATTTAGTCAGATCTCAGCTATTATTCTCAGAGCTATCTCATATATATATCTCAGCTATTTAAGCTGTCTCTTCACATAGTTAAGGTGATTGACAAAGTTGTCCAAAGAAGTTTGGTATTATACAGTGTTGAAATCTAATAAAAATATAATTTTATACTAAAGTGCCTTTAACGCTATCTATCGAGTTATTATAATACTAAAGTTTTATAATAACTCGATAGATGGCGCAGAAACGCATTATTGATTTGTGATGTTGCTGTATGTATAACTAAAATTAATTACTCCAAAATCCGATAGATGGCGTTAAACTCAGTGATGTTTGAAGAAAGCAAGTTACGGGACCGTATTAACGGGAAATAGCAATATTTGGTTTCGATTAATTTGTTTATCAATATTGATTTGTAACCGTTTATTTATCTGTTACTTCTATTCTAATAATATTGTTGGTTAAGAAAGGCGACGTAAACAAGTGACGTCACGAATCATCCGATCGAGCGGGTTATATTAGCGTGTTTAGCGCGCATCGGGTCACTTTGACATCGAGCGGCGGAAGGGACGGACGTGGTGTGTGATAGTTGTTGGATGATATCAATTAATATGTTTAACTTTATTTGTTTATTTATTTCTTTAATTAACGGTTACAATAACCATCCTGTAAAATTTAATGATTATTTACAATGAAAGTACGTTAATAATTTTATTTGGTATTGACTTCTGTTTCCTAACATCAGAACTGGAATAAAGATTTATTTGCTCACAAGTAATAGAACTAGGTTCTGGCGTTTACAAATAAAATGTTTATCATATCGTTATCTTTTAAGCTGAACTCTACCTACAGTAGAACTAGTAGAAGATCACGTTTTACGTCTCAAGATCGCGAGCGTTCCGCGATCTGTAAAACCATTCGAGTATATCCATCAATCGTTTGAGACTATTGTATCACGGTTGAAAGTGTTGGAGGATCGTTCACAGGTAATAGGGACACCAGATGCTATGAGTAATGAAGTATCGAGTGCGGCTACTGAGGAGGTGCTTTGTGTAGTCCATTGGTTCGAAGAGAAGATAGAGGACGGCCAAATGGTTACACGTGAATTGAGCAGACCAAGATTATGTGCCAATGACAACAGACAGCCGAAGGATGTTTGAATCTATGTGTTATGCAAACTTTATGCCTATGCCAACAGTCACTGTGAAGTATGCGAACTTTGAGCCTATGCCTTCAATGTTTGGATTTGTGTGGCATGCGCACTTTGTGCTTATGCCAATAGTCGTTATGAGGTACGCAATCTTTGAGCCTATACCTACAATGTTTGAATCCTGCAAAATTGAATAATTATTATTTTAACAATGAAAGTACGTATATATCAATACATAGTTAATCATTTATTATTTTTAGGTTCATTAACTTACTTTCAAGTTAATTTTTCACAATTCATTTTTATTGTCAGTTTAATATTTAAGCAATAGTTTCTCGGTTTTAATGTTTAGATTACTATCTAACCTGTATTACTGTTTCTTGTTTTTATTGTATTCTTTTCGTGATGAGTTTATTCACTTTTTCCGGCATTCCTCGCAAACGTAATTCTAACTTATCTAGCTTAATCTGGCAGCACTGGACATATTATAGTTATTTTATGAAAATACACGAAAAACACCTGTTGATGTAGATGAATAAAAGTTTACCACGCTCGTACGCCAAAACTATAGATTCTACAAATATAATATTATAACATAAAATGTAGGCAATTTTTCTAGTTTAATTTTGTATAAAATAAGTTTATCGTAGAATAAGTTGGAAAGGAGATATTGTCAAAAAATTGCTATCAGGCGCCATTTTTTCAATATGTTGGCGCGAGCGGCAAGGTAACGAGGTGTCAAAATTGAAATTCGAAAAGAGCATATCGAAATCTATAAGACTACCAATTTTCAAAACTCCCAGAAACCTCTCCAGGTGAAACTACCAAATGAATGTACTATATGGCGTTATTTGGTAGATGGAATGTATTGACGCATACCTCTCCACAGGATGACGGAGAGGTTATGCTTACCCGGCAAAAGATGGTGACATCCCGGTCATATCGACTAAACCTATCACGTTGTTCCTTAACATGCCATTGTGACTTCGGCCCGCCATATGAAACAGCAGGTCACTACACAATACTACCTATCCTTATTAGGATATAAATTTCATCTCTACGGCTTAAAACTACACAACTTAGAGGCGCGCGTAGGAACACGCACGCCGCCTCTCGGACCTGAAACTGATCGATTGGTAGGCAGGTCCAAGAAGCCCACCACCTCTGGTTTAAAATATCGACACCACGAATTCCGTAGAACTAAAAGAGTAGTCAATTTCTATAGGTTTCGGGTAGGTATGCAGAGCTTAAAGAAAATAGATCCAAAAGGAGTTGCGCACGGTATATGCCGTGCAATGAGGTGTCGTGATTTTTACGGGATAGGATGCGTTTTTTACAGTTTAAGACTAAATAAAACAATAAATTGTTTATATCTTTCAGTTTAATGTTAAACTTATGAGGCGTGCGTCGTATATATATATAGTCAATTCAAAATTCCTGAATCCCAAGAAGCAGTAGCCTACTGCTTCTTGGGATAATACTGCCAGTAGGCAGAGTTATATATACTCTCACATTTTGCTATTGACTAAAACACAATAACACTGTGCCCGACCAGGGAATCGAAACCGCAAACAGTTGAAAAATTGCTGCCGTTTCAATATGTTTCCGCCGTAACATAATAAATAAATAAATATTCTACCATAATATTGTCTTATGTTTACGCGAATGTTATACATTGAAATTAAACACTTTATACGGATTTTGTCGCGTTGTTTATTTTACTTTAAACACTGTTATTACATAATTTTGAAATCTCTAACTATACTACTATTATTGAACTTTACTACTATTTAAGCTATATATTTTCTAATTAAAACTATTTATATTTAAGTTTACACTTTGCCCCGACGTTTCGGTTGCTTTACAGCAGCCATGTTCTCATGGGGAGACCCCCCGTACAAAAAATGCCTTAAATAACTTAAACGAATTATAACCTAAAATAGTATAGTTTGATGTTACTCCGTCACTAGAAATTAATATTGTATCGCATAGGACTTGACAATTATTAAAACTATGGACACATAGAACATTCAAACTTCGAACGACTATTTGTAAATCAATAACATTTATGTATAATTTATAGATGAATCCACAACACTCGGTGCGGCATAGTACGAAGACGACCAATAAACAATAAAGTATATATCCTTTTGTGAAAAGTTTCATATAAATGTATTCCATTCACATTCTAGTATAGCCGTACATCTCGCTGAATACGATGAGCATATATTCCCGGAGGACTGCAAGAACGTGTTGAGTGGAGGTCAAATATATGTATGTATATAGACATCGTTGTTATGAAAAGGTTGACGGTATTGCACATATAGATATATTGCAATTTAAGTGCGTCTACTGCCTTAGTGGTACAGTGGTAGTGAATGCGACTGCTGTGCTTAAGATCCCAGATTTGAATCCCTGGTCGGGCCAACGAAAAGTTATTGGATCTTTCTTTTAGGCAGAAAGCACGTGTAGGGAATGATCCTTCGTCTCAATTGTCTCCGGTCATATTCAAAAACTTTTTATTGTATGTAACTTATTGAAATTAAACTACTATATACGGATTTTATCGCGTTGTTTATTTAGCACTGTATTACAAAATTTTGAAAATATTACACTACTACTACTATTGATTTTATTTTACTAATTTATAAGCTAATAAAATTATTTAAACTATTATATCTATTTATTTTTGGTTTACACTTTCCCCGACGTTTCGGTTGCTTTTCAGCAGCCATGGTCACGGGGAGACTCGTCTCCCCGTGACCATGGCTGCCAAAAATAAATAGATATAATAGTTTAAATAATTTTATTAGCTTATAAATTAGTAAAATAAAATCAATAGTAGTAGTAGTATAATATTTTCAAAATTTTGTAATACAGTGCTAAATAAACAACGCGATAAAACCCGTATATAGTATGTAGTTTAATTTCAATGAATAACATTCGCGTAAAAAGAAGACAATAGTATGTAACTTAGTTGTATGAAAAATTTTCTTTATTTATTATGGTTACTTGACAATTTACTGGCAGAATTTTGCACTGCAGTGTACTCTAAACACCTGGACTATCGACATTTCAACCTTTATGTAATGTTTACGTCAGTGGATATCAACTCATGCCGGCTGGCTGTACAAGCTTTTTATAGTAAAAAGAAGTGATTTCCTTTCTTCCAAAATGGCTTTCTTCCTCTACTGAGAATTTCAGACATATATGCTACCAACAAGGACTCCTTGATCCACTAGCGCAGTAAATATAACACACCCAGTTCTTAAGTTATAGTTGAGATAAGAACGGAATGGGAGCGTATTCCACAAGTGACAATTAAACCCTTATTCAAAGCAGGCCTACGAGAAGTGTGGCTATTGTTCTAGCGAAGTAACAAGTAAATGTCGTAGTATAAGTTATTATTAAATATGTTTGTACAAATAAATCTAAATATACCTACAATGAGTGAAATACGTAAAAAATTGTAATAATTTCTAAAAGTTTTACTTACGTTTCTACAATATTATTCGAAGACATCATTGTATAAACGTTCTTTAAATTCTTTATAAACCAGAATTTTATAAAATATACAACAAATAATTATAAATACTATTGGTCTTGTAATTCTCAAACGGTATAAATATGAATAATATGTAATCAAGGATTTGAATAGGCTCTAATAAAAGTCACACACGCACACTCAATTACAAGTATATTATACCACGATCAGTAAACGAATGAATCAATAATAATATCACAACGGTTTTTATAACAAACTGCCTTATTTAATACGAAGTACCTTTAAAGTTTAAATGTGTTATATAAATCGTATAATGATGTACTTAATTATAATATTTATAAACATAATTATTTGTTACTTATACAATAAAAAGTAATATAATAAATAATTTAGTGGCGCCGGAAGTTGGCGCCACGTATTTTATAATCAATTAATTACTTAATAATTCATATACATCTATTCTATTATTATTGGATTTAATTATATATGTATTTACAGGTATTATTTAAATGTATTTGATAACAAATATCTATAATATTTCAAGCACTCTACTAAAAAAATATATTTATCTTACAAAGTAAAAAAATGGGGTTTAACTGATTACGGTAAGTTTCATCTGATAACGTGATCTTTTTTCACTTAAAATATTTATAATGTATGTGCTTATTAATTAAATTATTAGTTAGCTACTAAAATTAAATATTAGAGCGTTATTATCGCGATTCGCATTTGGCAAAATGTAAATTTTGGTAACGGCAGCCAATCTCTATGGAACGGGCACGCCACAATCGTGGCAGTAAGTCCCGTGTTTGAGGAGTGGCTGGAGAGGCGGCATGGCGCCCTCACCTTCCGGCTGACACAGGTACTGACTGGCCACGGTTGTTTTGGCCGGTTCCTGTGTCGTATACGCCGGCAAGAGACGCCCGGTTGTCACTACTGCGGCGACTGCCGTGACGTTGTAGAGGACACGGCGCTGCACACTTTGGCGGTTTGCCCCGCCTGGGCATCGCAGCGCCGTGATTTGATTGCGGCAGTCGGATCGGTTGCCCTCTCGCTCCCGGCCGTAGTTCAGTCTATGGTCCGGAGTGAGAGGTCGTGGAACGCCGTCGCCTCCTTTTGCAAGGAAGTGATTTCCATCAAGGAGGCGGCGGAGCGGGAGAGAGAGCGTTTAAACCCTTTCCCCAACCGCAGAGCCGGGCGCCGGAGGGCGCGCGATGACCTCCAGCCACCCTGAGGTTTGACCTGGGGGTGGCGGGCTTTGTGGGCCTGCCCGCCATCCGTTCAGCACCAGGTCCGAGAGGCGGCGTGCGTGTTCCCACGCGCGCCTCTGTGTCGAGTCCGTCTCGTCCCTCTAGGGGGGAGACAGTAGGGAATTTTTGAGGGAGTCCTTTGGATAGGTCTCTTTGTGTAGTGGCCTGCCGTTTCATATGGCGGGCCGAAACCTCGGCGGGGTCGCGACCGCATGCGAAAGCGATTCGCGCGGCCCCGCCGATAGTGGTTTTGTCGAGGAACACCGTGGTAGGTTTCGTCGGTATTCCGGGAGGTACATTATTTTTTTTCCATCTTTCTTTTACCCCGGCGAGTCCGACATAATCCCTCCGCCCGCCCCCGCGGAGGGATATGCGTCATTGCATTCCACCACGTAAAAAAAAAAAAGAAAAAAAAATCTATTATATGTACTAGCGGTCGCCTAGTGGTCAACATTCGACCAAAATTCCTAAGCTTGCTACTTTGTTTTGTTTTTCTTTATTACATATACATAAATAAAGTATAGGTGACCATACTTAGAAAGTATTGTACGACGTCAGACGAACAATGCCGAAATACTACGAACGCAATTCGACTGCGTGTGTCAAATGCATGGTTGTGTGCGTGTAGTGTTTATTCATTAATTTATTTTATTCCTAATGCATATTTTTAAATATTATGATTCGCCCCTTCCTCTCCATATAAACTTCAATTGTGGCAAATTTCACAGTCCTCCGTCCGCGCAATTTTCGTAAAAAGGGGTACAAAGTTTTTTGATTCACTTATTTATATATAGATATGCTTAAATGTATAAACACAAGTGCGCTCTCTATTCTCTCACTTTCATAATTCGACGGGACTTCATTCCAAGACGATCGTTAACAAATAAGGAACAAGATACAACAAGACACACGACTTTACTTGTTTTCCATCCGAGTTACAGAAATGAAACATTGGCAACTTTCTACACCGGGTAACTACCATAACAGAAAAGCCAGAAACTTTTTATTGATTCGACCAGGGATTTGAACATAAGACAGAACATTAGCACAACAGTCGCATTCATTACCGCTGCACCACTGAATTCCCTATCTGGGTCTCGATACGGGATCTTATAATCCATAGCCATATACACTAGTCACTAACAAGGCAGTCGAGTTTTAGTCTGATATGACGCGGTAGGTGGATTTGGGAAGCTGCGAAAGTGGCAAAATATAAAAGTGTGCCGTCGCCGGCTGAATTTTTTTTATAAATACTTGATATCATAGTGAGCTGGAATTTTTTTAGCTGCATCATGAAGTAGGAATTATTCATCACTTACTAGTGTGACCCTGCGTTTAATTACGTCTTTATGGTTAAATCGCTAAAATGATTGAATGCATTTTGGCAGAGTAGTCTACTTCTGTTCAATTCCTTCATATTGATTTTTAGGACTTTGCCTTGATAAAAATATGACGTGGCTTAAACATACATAGATCATACCATAAAAACTAAACAAATATCATTAAGATTTATAGAATCTTATCAAAATAGCAAGTCGTGAAACTGTCCTCACTGCATACCATGCATATGTCTTTACAACTCTACGTTACGGTCTTATATTCTGAAGTAACTCTTCTGACAGAGAATTAGCTTTTATAGCACAAAAATGCCTAAGAGTAAGCCAGGTATAAAAACATGACTCCCTAAATTGTACCGTTTATCGAATTAATATAAGAATACGTTTATAAACCTTAGCAAAACCTAGTGTCGCTAATCCACAAAAGTTCTGAGGTCGCTGCGCCAAAATTTTACTGAAATAAACCTTTAGGTCGATAAACCTAGTCCAGAAGAGTCTTGTAGGTGACATCAAAATCCCTGACATTAGATTAGCTGCTAATCATCAATTTGTTACCTGTTATAAACAAATGAATTAAACAACGGACGCTCGTGCTATCGCCATCTAGCGTAGAACATTCACATTACACAACATAATATGACACACGTACTCTAATTTCATCTAGTGCCCTTCAAATGGATAGAATCGTTACAGAGGTTCACACGATTGATTAGTTTTCCAAAGGGAAAATTTGTGGGTATTTTCTAGACAATTTTCTTTACAGATATGTTGCTATTTTTAGAGGACTTTGTCTTAAATATATTACATAATATTAGGGTAAATTCATTCCGATAGTAAGAATACTAATATTTACTAAACCTTTCGAGCGAATCTCTAGTTTTTAACTGATCAACATCAGTCAACCCATTAACTTTTATAATGGTGTAAGCAGCCGAAGTAAGCTTTGCTGACAGAAAAATTATGTGGGCCCCCCATAGTAGCTTTGAATCTATTGTAATACCAAGAAACAATGGGGATTGTATTACTTCCAATACTTCGTCATTCATTAGAGCCAACTTATCTAACATTCAGCAGAGTGAATTGAACACAATTAGGTTTTGGATGCTGATACTATCATTCTTACTTACTTACAGTGAACAACTTTGTTATCTGAATAATTGCACTGTTTCTTTTGCCAAAATGTCTCCTTGACAATAGATTTTCTCATCATAATTTGAATGATTAGTCATATCAGAAGTATCTAGAAGAACTACACAAGTAAATATGCTTCATAATTGCATTTTAACGAGTTCATTTAATGACAAGTTAATTGTTGCGGTGTAGATTACAATACGTTGATGTCATTATTAAACAATAGATTTACCTGTTATACTATAATATTTTTATAATGCTTGCTTATACGTAACTAAAATGACGTTCCTCGTTTGATACCCGAGTTGTGCTAAACGTAATGGGATTTTTTTAGTAGGAATTGCCTATTAGCAACAGTAATAGATGATCTGTTATGTGGGTACTAAATACAGCTCGAAATTAAGATGTCATGCAATTGTCTGTTCGTAAATTTCTTAGGATATATAACTGTGTGATGTTAAAAATAGACCAACGTATGTGCGAAAGCAATCACTCCAATATTGGTAAACTAGTTTCGATAGCAGCCTATGCGATTTATCTTTATCCAACTTACTACCTTTGAAGAAGCCAGAAAAGTATATATATGTATACTTGATAAAATTCGCAGCGGATTCCAAAACAGAAAGTTTAACTTTCCTCGAGACTTCACGTTTATGTAAACTTAGTAATTTCTGCAGTGACTACTTCTGAACCGGGTGACTGATTTTACAGAGGGACAAAGTATAATATTAGGTCCTAACATTATAAAATTCGGCTCCTATTTACGATCCACTATTATTTAATAGTGGACCGTAAATAGGAGCCGATTTTTTTTATTACATAATATTGGATCATTAAATAAACAACATAACTTACCATTATATCTAGATGAGAAATTATGGCCGTAAGGTATTATTTTCAGATGATTCGAACATTACAAGAACAGATGCATCTCTGAACACGGCCCGTTAGACATCAAACATGGATAACTTTTATAGATTCGCCTCTTTTAATTGTAAGAATGTGAAACGTTCCGTAGATAGCATTAGAGAGTTATGCCAGACATGTGACATAATTGCCCTACAAGAGACATGGCTGTTCCCGTATGATGTCTCTTACCTAAGTACCATTAATAATGACTTTGGGTACACTGGGACATCGGCGATCGACACGGCGGATGGAATGCTGCGATGCAGGCCATACGGCGGTGTCGCGCTGCTATGGAGGAGCAGCCTCTTCACTAATGTGCCTGTGCTACGGTGCGATAATAATCGTGTTTGTGCGGTGAAAATAGTCAATAATGATCGACCGATTATTGTGTTTAGTGTGTATATGCCTACGAATGCAGTGGAGAACTTATCTGAATTCACAGACTGCCTTGGCACGGTAAGTGCTATTATTGATGAATCGGGTGTAGAAACGGTATTTATTATGGGTTACTTCAACGCCCACCCCCGTGAACAATTTTTCAGAGAATTTATAAGTTTTTGTAATGAACAATCCTGGACTTGTATTGATGTGGATATATTAGGATCTACGTCTAATATCTATGCGTAGGCAACCGCGGCAGTCGAGGCCTAATGGTATGGGGTGTGCACCGATATTCCCGAATCGCACATTCCAAAGCTATCCTTACCTCATCATGGTAATGAATGCTTACATTATTAGTCATGTCATCCTCATCCTCGCTAATAATGTTGTGGGGCAACGATGTAACACTACTTGTTGTTACACTAGGTTGGACGTGAATGGCATGACTCGTACGTAAACACTCTGAGCGAAGCCTATCAAGTACGTTATCATCCAGCATCCGATTGCGCTGGATAACTCGCAATTGATCCGATAGTCGTTGTGCCGTGACGTTGAAGCCTGGTTCAAGACCCTGAAACAGAGGCAGCATTCGATTACGATACGCACTGAGGTTGGTTCCTCCCTCTGTAGCCACAAAATATGCCCGCATGACGTTTTCATTTGTTGACCTCGTCCATCTCATGCGGCGCACATCACTACCGACAGCGGGGGCCCTGCTCGAGGCCTAATCACCTCCTTCCCCCCTTCCCGCTCCTTCTCCTTCTCACTTCCTTTCCTAAAGGGTCGGCAACGCGCAAGTGATGCCCCTAGGGTTGCATGCGTCCATAGGCTACGTTGACCACTTACCATCAGGTGGGCCGTATGCTTGTTTGCCAAATTAATTTGAAGATAAAGGGAGCTGAAAATTTTGTAGTGACTCTTATGCTGGTGTTGCTAAATTATTATTATTAAATATTATATAAATATATAAAGTGGAAATTTAATATTGTACATATATACAATATTAAAATTTCCGAGCCATTGATAATTAAATTACAAATCTAATAAGCCAATAATAACTTTAAAGGAAAGTATAGGGCGGAAACGTGGATTTCAGAGAGTTCTTCATAATATTTTAAAGTTATATTTAGTGTGCCAACCCGCACTTGGCCGGTGCGGCGGATTTTGTCCTAACCCCTTTTTTAAACTAAGAAGTGACCTAGCAGTGTGACATTTTATATAGGCTTGGTTTTATATTACGCTAATACCTCGCGCACAATAAGGATAAACTCAATTATAAAACTACAATAATACAATTAAAGCAATTCCAAAACTCATTAAGTAACTTCATCAATACATATTCGGACAGAGAGAATACATCGGCTTACGTTAGAGTTCTTCGACTAGACAACGTCGTCAGTACTAAAAATATCTGTAAATTAAACGTAAACATAAAAACGCTTTACTTTAACCTTAAAATTATTTTGCTGCATGAGTTCTAAGGTATAATAATAACCATTATATCTTCGTGATTTATTGGTAATCAATATAGAAGATTCTAGTATTGCGAATATAAATATGGGACATCTGTATCGACCAAATCCTATGAATAAATTAAAGAGGTCAAGAGCACAAATGTCACTATGTGGCAAAGTCTAAAGAAGCTCTCACTTTAAAGAGAACGAGATAACTTAATGAACTTCGTATCACCTAAAATTAGTAATCTGAAGTGAAACTTCCCATACAAAATAAAGAAATTTAATTTTGCGATAAATCAGATTTTTTTGAAAATCGGCTTTTTTGCTTTAGTTTTTCTAATATTCTTTTTGTCTAACCAACCCACATATTGAGGAGACAAAACAAAATTTAAATCGATGAAGCCATTTTCAAGTTCTTGCGAAACTAACCCACGGCAATTATTTTTTATGTATATATAGAAGAAAGAACATTTTGGTAAATAAGCAACCTTAAAAGCTCATCATGACAAAAGCTAAACAAACATGTATTGTAATGAATTACAGATAGAATATTTGTTATACAAAATTTAACACTGTAAGAATAAATAATTAACAGATTACCCTATTCTTTTCCTAAGCTGACGAATGGTGAATGAAAAGTAAATTAAATTTTATCAGTCTGGTAAAAATATTATACACGTAGCACAGATACTAACCGAGGTAAAATATATCACATGTTTTATTTAGCTGTTTAAATCTCTTCTGTGTTTGACATTTGTGAGATGCTATAAAGCCATACAGCAATTATTGCCTAATGCACAACTTCTACAGAAAATTCAGTTTACATGAGAGCGTGATTTCATAATAATCCGCAAGTCATTCGTAGTAATTATGATGACTTTTTCCCGTGATTATTGACGTTCTTTAGAAGTTAATGTGAAATTGCCGTTCATTATAGCTGTTTTAAAAAGTAACATGTGCTGCATTCACACCCCACTTATTTCCTATAAGGAAAAATTCATAGTAAATTTTTCCTCGTCACTCACATTTTGATAAACAACAAAGCGAATGATAGTACTCTGTTCTTTCTTAGAACACTCTTATTTTATAATCACTAACCATTCAGTGTACTCATCAACAAAACTATTAATCCAATCATCGAAGTAATTAGTAGTAAATACTCACAACCCGATTTCCTCCATCATCACGTCATACCTAATTAGTTAGGCATTTGTATGTGACACCGTAGTAACTTAGTTGCAGTCATTAGGGTAGGACGATGAGAAGACATTGTGTTCAGTATCAGCCAGGTATTCTGTTTTGAAACAACTCTATCGTCATTATGAAGAACAATTTTGCCATCAGTTTTATCACGATAACAATAATAACAGTCGCCGCTTCCGAGGGTAAATTTCTTCACCTGTTGTTTTAATAATTTTTATAAATACTTGTTCATGAATTTTCATATATCAAGTTATAATGGATTTTTATACCCAGTGCTAACTTTTTTTGTTTAAGTTTCGGAGTACCTATTTACCTACCTACCTAATTGATATTGACATCAGCTTCGTAAAAGTATCAGTTTAAATTTGTATTTCAAGATTACTTGTTTTTAATCATGATCATCATAAAATGTTGTTTCAGATTGTGATAAGTGTGTACATAAAGACAAATGTCCAGTATTCGGACAAATGACTCAGGTGTCGCAGGATGCGTGGCAGGCCAAGTATCCTTGCTCAGACGCTTACAGCAATGAACACAGCCCGGTGTTTGGGTTTGATCCAGTCGCCAAAGGAGATTACGTAAATATATTCATATATAATTCAATATTTTGAACAAGGACTATCCTGATATTTCTCTTAATCAACATATATGTTATTATTATTTGTAGCTTAAAAAAGTTTTATTATAATTTAATCAATCTATACAAAATTAACGGTTAAAGGAAATATATACATATATAAAAAATATGCACGAAATCGAATAGTTCGTATCTTCAAGACAAAAGTGTTTACCTGTTTTTGTTCCCAGGTGTGTTGCTCTAACGGTATTTGGAGTAAAACTGGAAACGCTGACGAGTATAACAGTAATGGCGGTTATAACAGCAACAATCCATACAATTCAAATGAACAAAACTACTTCAACAACAACAGTCCATACGTGACTTCAAATCCTTATTTTCCTATAAAAAGTCACGGCAGTAACCATAATAATAACCAATGTCCAGTGACAATCTTCCCACCATCTCTAGAATCGGGATGCTGTGGAGTCGAGGCCTATCCCGACAGAATTACTAGTAAGTTCCACATTATTTATTTTTTCCATTTTATCTTTAACGTCAGATCACCTTGTTTATAAAACGTTAATCTGAAACATGCTGAAGATTTAAACAAAGGTTTGTTTGTAGAGGAATTAGATTTTGGTGTTCCCTTATGATGATGCACTTATACTAGCTCAATAAACTATCATTACCTTAGAGCTCATTTTTCAGCATTAGTATATTTTTCTATAAAATAGTCAAATGCACAGAGACTTTAAAAGCACATTTAAGCAAATCATGCACATACCCAAAAAAGATTTCTTTCACGTCAACATTAAATTTAATTTATGTTTATGCAACTAATATTTTTATACTAATATAACTGAATATCTATGACGATCTCTATTTTATTGCTTTGCCTCTTAATCTATGCACTACCGTTCTTTTGCGCAACTATTCTTATCTTTGCACAGGGCACCAACCACGGACTAATCGGCCCGCAACTCCTAGAACTGTACAAAATAATAATTATGGATACTACAATTGGGCACCAAAACCATCAACTACTCAAAGCTCACAATCTCCTAATACAAATAATTGGTCATCTTTGCTATCTGCCTTAGGTTTGGGCTCAAATAGAGCAGCTCGTTCAGTTGACGATGACAAGCATAACTCTGGCGTTGGCACTCGTATAACAGGTAAGGTTCACATATTAATTTACTATCTACTCGTATTTATTTTGTAAAGTAGCCATCGTATCTGCGACAGCAGGGTTAGCCTAGTGAGAGACCGTTGGACTGTCAGCGTGATATATATAATTCATATGTCATTGGCATTGTGTAAGATGACAATGTCCAAAAAGGGAATAAAAAAGCAATCGATACATCGGAAAAATGTAAACTTAAATCTAAATATTTTTATTAATTTAAATAGCTTAAATGGTAATAAAGTTTAATATTAGTAACTTAACAATTTCAAAATTATGTAATAAAAGTGTTTTAAAATAAAACAACAACACGATATTATATAATTATTAAATATAAATATTTTGGTATTAGACAGATTAAAAAAAAAATATTTACCTTGTAACAATATTTATGGCAAGTAATATTTTATACCAATGTAACTCAATACTCATGTTTACCTATATTTTTTTACTTTGCCTTTTAATCTATGTATTACCTTTCTTTTGCGCAACTATTCTTATCTTTGCACAGGACACCAACCACTGTCTAATCCGCCCGCATCTCCTAGTACTGTACAAAATAATAATTATGGATACTATAATCGGGCCCCAAATCCATCAACTATACACAGCTCACCATATATTAATTCATCGGATTTGTCTGCCTATGGTTTGGGCTCAAATAGAGTAGCACGCTCAGTTGACGATGACAACAATATGCCTGGCATTGGAACTCGTATAATAGGTAAGGTTCACATATTAATTTACTATCTACTCGTATTTATTTTGTAAAGTAGCCTTTGTATCTGCGACGGTAGGAATAGCCTAGTGAGAGACCATTGGACTATCATGCAATGGTCTCGTATTCCGAGGCGTGCATCTCTGTCTTTTCGAAGTTATATGTTGTTGTATTTAATAGTTAATTATCGCTCGCTTTAACGATGAAGGAAAACAAAACGTGGAAATCTGCATCTCTGTAAGTTCTCCATAATATTCTTGAAGATATGTAAAGTTTTTCAATTTGCACTGGGCTATCGTGGTAGACTATGGCCTAACTCCTCTCAAACTGAGAAGAGGCCCGTGCCAAGCAGTGGGCCAATGCTGATAGGCACTGAGGGCTGGTAATACTTGGGCTGATATTATATATATCTACGACTGTCTCTACGGAACGAGCGGATCTATAGTTTTGCTCTTGCATTTGAAATGATAATATGGATGTTGGCAATACTCTAGTCTAAACATATTGGTGACTACGTATATCGTATAGTTGTTGAACTAGTCGACGAACATTAATGCTAACATCCATCATCCATTAACGACGGGTCTACATTCTCACCGTTTAATAGTTAATCTCTACTTACATTTCATAATGCATATTCTAATGGTATAGCAATGAATTATAGCCACTACAGATTTTAAAACAAAGTTCCCCGACGTATCTGTCTGTCTGGTCGCGATAAACTCAAAAACTACTGAACGGATTTTCACGCGGTTTTAACCAATAGACAGAGTAATTCATGAGAATTGTTTAGATGTATAATTTGTTAAAGATTTGAACTACCCCAGCGAAGCCGGGTCAGGTCGCTAGTATGAAATAAGTTAGGTATATTATACCATAATAAAAAAATATTTAAATCATACATGTGCCCCCATTGTACTTAGATTGCACAAAAGTGTCCACACTAAGAAAAGTGTGACCACATTACGTTTACGTGATGAAGACTGATAGAGTACAATTTTTAATAGAAGTAAGCGTGATTATAATCTATACCTACTTATATAATTTATGTGTCTTTGCCATTGTGTGTCAGATGACAACGTCCGGAAAGGTATATTTACACGTAGTAAGATGTATCTTAGATTGAAATCTATGATAATTACACTGTCAAATAGCATTTCGCTTTATCATTACATTTATGCTTACGACTTAAGTTAGTAAAGTTTAGTGCCGACAAATTCACATTAAGCAAAACATATTTAAACATTTATGTTTTCAAAGTACTTTGAAAATAACTTCAAGATATTGAGACGACCACAATATTGGTCTCCCTGTAATGTGTCTCCCATGGTTGCTGAAAACATAAACCGAAACATTGGGGAAAGTATAAACTTAAATCTAAATATTTTTAATAATTTAAATAGTGTAATTAGTAGTAAAGTTTAAGAGTAGTAGTTTAATTGATCCAAAATTATGTAATAAAATGTTTTTAAAATAAACAACGCGATAAAAGCCGAATAAAGTAGTTTAATTTTCGTTCGCGTAAATGTTAGACAATATTAATAAATATACATATTTTGGTATTAATAGATGCCTACGCATTAAGTAATTAACGTGAGTTAAATTAAAACATTAATCCCAGGTTTTCTAAAAGGCTAACCAACTGTGTAAATAAAACTATTAAGTGATCCGATTGGCTGATGCTAATACAGTCAGGCAATCACAGTTGTAGACATGCGCATTAAACCTTTGTATCAGCACAAAACATGCTTTATATAAGTTTACCTTTCATAAACGCGGCATTACAGTGATTTTATGACTGAGGAGAGTTCCGCACTCATTAAACTTTTAATGTCAACGCACACCTAACAGAAACATTTAGTTCGACAGATTATTATTAGAAATTTGAAAAAAACAGGACCTTACCTGTAGTTTGTAACCCAAATTACAAATTTCTAACTCGTGACGATTTCAAGTCCATAACGCATCTAAAACTATTGCGTCATACTATTAGTAGTAATTATTATTTAACGATTATACTCGTTTTATTATCATTTTATAATAGGCATTTTATATGGGCTTCCCGTAATTATAAAATCAAAATTCATTCTTGGAAGGTCTGTGGTGAGACAGGCAGATCATTGTTTTCGCATTCTTTAAATTTAGAACAAAGTCTTGTTCTCTCTAAATCTGGCATAGTCATGCCAGATTCTTAATACATTAAAAACTATAGTTGTTACCGGCGACTTCGCCCACGAGGAATTATTTGATTTCACGTCATAACATCAGCTATCTGCCAGTGAAAGTCCCGTCAAAATCGGTCCAGCCGTTTCAGAGATTAGATAGCCGAAAATGGTTTAATTAAATTTTTTTATAAAAGTACCGTATGTACTTTCATATGGATTTAGTAAAAAGCTGTTATACACTTCAGTTTTATTTATTTGTATAGATTTGCATACGTATCTTAAAAAACTACTGAATTCTTTTTAAATTACACACAAAATATTTTTGATCGGATTTAACACTATGTGGATTTTATAAGATAGATACTTTAAAAACGACCCAATTCTATATAATATTTATTTTAACTATTTTAATTTTTAGTCTCTCTTTTGTACCAGACTACAATAATTGGTAGAAATTTTTAACAATAACACATATCTCTATATAGATTCAAAAAAGTTTTACCGCACTAAGGCAGATCGCAGACTGGCATTAGAGTGACATCAAAGTTTCATGTTTCTTTATGAGAGGTTCAAGTAATATAGGCTAGTGAACCTGTCACTTACTTGACGTTTACGCACATTCGAAGTTTATAGGCACCCGGGGACACTTAAGTAATAATCCCTTTTTCGCACTTTACGACGGTACGGTACCGTTTTAATCTTAGTCAGAAACTACTAAACTCGAAGGCACTAAAATATTTTTGGTCCAAAATTAGGGTTGGCTGAAAAATTTGAACTAAGTATATCCAGTACGGGTCGCCACAGGTGTAATAAAAAAGTCTTAAATAAAAAACAAGCTGGTCAATTTAGTAAAAATATTTAGTTTAACATTTTTATTATACTAGCTGTATTACGCAACTATGTCACCCTTTATATTCTAACTTACATTATAATAATAATTTATTTGTAAAATGTAGTAGTTACATGATTATAGATGCTGAGTATATTTCGCCATGTTTAAATAGCTTGCAAATTTTGTTTCAAGATTTACTCTATCATTATTAGCGCATTGTTAAGAGGAAATGCGGACAGCGTTAATTGCATACAAACGTGCTCCTCTGTTTTCCTCTGAATAAAAAAATATTTGCGATCCAATCTATATTCATTATTCACCTAGTGGTAAAATAGCTAAACATAGGGAAATGGCCATGTCTCTATGTTTTGCTATTTTTCATATTTTAATTATTATAAGGCCAACATCCTCAAGAAATACAAAAATCATCCGGTTATACTATTGATTTTAAACGCCCAGCAAACAAATATGTCTTTCTGGTAAAAAACCTCAAAAATATTGCCTAAGATCATGCAACAACAAGGTTTTCAAATTAATTCAGTCGTACAGATCATGCCTTTCAGTTCTTTTTCTAACAAATACATCTCCCGCTCTAGCAATAATTCGTGAATCGCGGAGGACGTTACAAACTTTAAAAAAAACTGACACAAAGAACATCCAGACTCGGAACGACCATTCGTGGATCACATAAATCTTTGTACCAAGTGAGATTCGAACCCACAACACTCCGCGCAGTGGCAGTGGCGAGGCTGTCACTTAAACCTCTACGTCTTTCGTGCAGAAATCTGTCATATATACATACAAAAACACGTCATAGAAACACACTTTATTGTCAGCCAAATGTAAATACTGAAGGTTCAAAGGATTCGTTATATGCCTACGAACAGTAAACGTTTGATGTTTAAATATTTTTAGTGTAACTCGACACAGGAACATACATAATTAATAACTCATACAAATGTGATATTTCACAAGCAATACAGTGAAAGTTTTTAGACTATCGCGATTTGTACACAGTCATACTTATTATAATGCTAGATAACATTATTAACAAGTATTTAAAAGTTAATAAATACCTATTGTTTTACCGACGTTCCGACCGACCTGAATTGATCGTGGTCACGGGTTGACTAATGTGAGCTCGAAACCCAACATTACTGCGGAAGAGCGTCAGGCACTAAAGACGCTGCGTGATGACACGAATATTTTGGTGCTAAAGCCCGACTAGAGAAACGCCACCGTGGTAATGAATTCCAGCGATTATGACAGTAAAGTTAGGAATCTGTTATGCCACACTACTGTTGATAACCCAGTGTCATACAACCTGACTGCCAGGGTTACAAAACGCATAAGAGCACTAATCAGGGCCATGAAGACCTACTTGCGTAGATGTATTTGAACTACTATACAGACCTGAGATCGTGCAGCCACCGAAACTATATGGTATGCCTAAAGTTCACAAGACAAACGTACCTTTACGCCCTATTGTAAATCAAATAAATTCACCTACATATAGTTTGAAGAAACATATTAGGAAGGTACTGCAAACATTAGTGGGTAAGTCTCGTTTTCGTAAAGGACTCGCGCCATTTTGTTGACATCCTGAAGCACGTGATAGTAGAACCAGACCAAGTGATGGTGAGTTTTGATGAGGAATCACTATTCACTAATGTTCCCATTGAAGAACGCCTTGTGGTCATCGAGAGGAAGTTAAAGGAAAAGCGATCTGCCCAACGAACACACTGTTTTACTAAAGAGCTGCTTAGAAGGCAATTACTTCCTATATCGTGGACAACATTACTTTCAGATCGACGGAGTAGCGATGGGCAGCCCAGTAGCACCGGTAATGGCTAATATCTGGATAGAATACTTCGAGCAATCCATAGACATGCAGGCCTCAAATGTAAAACTGTGGAAGAGGAATGTCGATGATATATTTTGTATCATGAAGGGCAACAAGCACGAAGTAGAACAATGTGCAATGCGGTTGAACTCCATACATCTGAATATCCACTTTACTTACGAAATAACACACGGACATGACACGTGGACAGATCGTCACCCTTTCTCGATGTAAATATAACAGTGAGAGAAGATGGCACCCTGGGACACACTGTATACCATAAACAAACACACACAGACAGGTATCTTAATGCCTACTCGCATCACCATGCGCGACAATTACAATCCGTTGTAGCATCACTGACGAACAGAGCGTATGACCTCTGTGACACTGAACACCTAGACACTGAGCTCACACATGTTCAGGAGGTACTTAGGCGCAACGAATATAAGTGTAAGATACACGGTCCGAGAAGAAGTGATAGCCAACCTGGGATCAGCGGAGTTCCGGCAAAAATGCCGTATATAAAAGGAGTAACGGACAAAGTTGGAACAGCACTGACGAAATACTCAATTAAGACTGTATAAAGTCCGTTCTCTAAAGTAGTAAGTTATTTACGCACTCTAAAGGATGTTATCCCTTTTCAAATACCTGGCGTCTACAAGGTGCATTGCAGTTGTGGTAGTTCTTATGTCGGACAGACCAAACGTCCGATCGCTGAAAGGGTCAAGGAACATATCACAGCTGTCAAGAACCGATTAATAAACAAATCTGCTGTAGCCGAGCATTTGCTAGAGTCTGGACCAAACCACTGGATTGAGTTACATAAACTACAGGTCTTATCCACCGATCGCCACTCCAGGATAATACGTGAAGTGGTTGCAATTAAGAAATATCGCAATTTCAACCGAGAGGATGGATACCGTTTGTCTACATCTTGGAATCCAGTCATCAGCAAATGTAAACGTCGCCGTAGTGACTTAGGTTGTCAGTGTGTAGACGTCGTTAGTGTTGTGTGTCGAAATACCGACAGTGCGAATATAAATAATAGTGACTAAGTGAGGGTAGGTGCCGAAACCCGCACTTCACGAAGGCGCCGCTGAGCTCACATCGGTCAACCTGTGACCAAGATCGATGCAGGTCAGTCGAAACGTCGGAAAAACAATAGGTATTTATTACCTTTTAAATACTTTATCGCGAGTAAAACCCGTTATCTAGTATTATATTAAGTAATCAATACAGTGGTTTTAATTAGTGAACGGGATCATGTCGATAGCTCAGTGAGGAGACCAACAGACTGCAATGCAGAGGGTCTCGGGTTCGAACCCACGTCGCGCACCTCTCACTTTCGGAAGTAATAAGACTTTTCAAAAATTATGTTCATGTTGATTGACAATTATCGCCTGCTCCGTGCCTCGGAGAGCACGTTAAGCCGTCAGTCCCGGCTACCATGAACATCTATAGCAGTCCTTATTGGGGAAGTCGACACAAAAGATCCCACTGGGTCGAAGTGTTGCCAGTCTGTACTGACTGGCCCCCACACAAGATAAGTTAAGTTAACGGGATCGTGTAATAGACATTTTAATTAACTGGCTATAATGTCTGACATTTTTAGTTCGAAATGAGTTCTCGTTTTAAAGTAAGTATAGATTCTTTAGTACCATTAACTAAGTATCATATGGTTTTCTGGTGTTGTTATTTCATATTAATTAGGACTGGGGAACTTCGTGATAGATTAGTTTATATGATTATCAAACTGTGTATATATGTAGCTACTGAATGTTATCCAATGCTGTGTTTATATTAATGTCTTATTCGAATGGTAATAATACAAGTTTGTTTCGTGATAGTGTTGAATGAAGAACGCAGTTCTCGGGTGCACATTCACCAATATAATGACACAGTTATTACTTTTATTTTTGTTTATAGTTTTTAAGTTAAAGTCTGTCGTAAATATTTATCGGATTAAAAACTTGAACTTTAATGCCAATCTCGTTTAAACGCCTATTCTTTACTTGTGTACAGGTGGTAAGGCGACAGAATTTTATCAGTTTCCTTGGACAGTATTGTTGATGATAAAATTCGACTACGTCGACAGAGAAGAGGCCTTCAACTGCGGCGGTTCTCTCATCAGCTCTGTATACGTTCTCACAGCCGGTCACTGCGTTTATGACAGAGGCGGCACTGTGGTTGAGTAAGTTATTGATTCTGCTTATCTTATAATAGCCGTCAGGGACGCCGACTCTATGGCTGCGGGCACCAGCACCAATAAAAGGCAAATAGTGGGTGCGACAAACCCATAAACACACACATCCAAACTGTTTAGTAATCCGTCTAGAGCTATCTCTCTACTACTCTACTCGCTCACGGGGCAAGGCGTTTACTACTTACGCATTGCGTAAAACTGAATGTCAAGGCTGAAGTTGCAGACTATGACGGCGTACGGTAGTGTACTTCAATGGTTTATGTAAGTATTAAGTAGTCTTTAAATGGGCATGCGCACCCATAGGGTTTTCCAAACACTGGCGCACCTGACAGTCTTTCCTGGTGTACTAATTACGAGAACGCATCTATTCTTATGGAAACATTCAGTCAGCGACATAAGCATCTGAACATTTAACAATTTTATGCAAGTATTTTATGAATAAAAAAATCCTAGTTGTAATAACTTGTGAACTATGATTTCATCAATTATCTCGTAACTAAAACTGCAGTAATAAAGTAAAATTTGTTATAATTTGGAAAGATAGAGGCAATTGATATTCTGAAATTGTGTATTGACGTAAGTCTTTAACTGTACAAGAGCAAAAGTAACAAGAAGTTCGGCGCAGTCCCGTAGCTCTTTCTGGTTCCAACGATGATGATTATAAGTGGTAAATAATATGTACACTATGACTATAAAAGGGTTTAAGCTTTATGTAGAGTTAAGCAGGTATGAAATGAATGGCACACGCTATAAGCCGCATGTACAGCGCGGTAGCGTGGCAGTTTACAAGGGATTATAGGCTCACCTTACTTCTTTTCAGTCTAACATAAAACCGAAACATAAATGTCATGTACCGTCGTCTTTTTTTAATATGACCGCGACCTCATTCTTTTTCGCATGTTTAGCTTGTGAATGTACCTACATATATAAACGCGCAATTTCGAAGCAACTCTGTATAACAACCAATAATTATTTAATCTTGCCATATATTTTATTAAGGGCTTAATAATAGAAAATGATTTAATAGTACAAGTTGTCTGTGAGACATAACCAATTAAGTATGTTATTCTCTGTCAATCAAGGTACAACTATATGCGCAACCTTACAACTATGAAAAGAAAGAAAGAATGATTTATTCACAAGAAACATGGTTACAAAGATGTTGGAGAAATAGATAATTTAATTACAAATAGATTTTTAATGCTTATTAGCTCAAAACGTCATCACCATCAGGGGATTAATAAGTACTTACGTACAATAACTACTTATTAGTTCCATGCCTAAATAAGAGTCTAATTCTAAAATACATCAAATCATTCGAAAGCTTTTATTCGAGTAACAAAATGATATAATAAATACTTATTTATTTAGGCTTAATGCAATATATTTATAAATCTTGTTGCTTCTCCAATCTATAATCCATTGTTGTCTACAAAAAATAACGGAAATATATAAAGCACTTTAATATTTATATTTCACCTAAGACTATTATCTTTTATAGAACGATTATTAATCTATTCATTCATTTACATTCCAGTTTAGACGTATATCTCGCTGAATACGACAAGCGAACATTCCCGAGGGACTGCAAGATGGTTTTTGGTGAAGGTGAAAAATGTATAGAGAATATTCTCATGAAGGGTGAAAGATTCATACTGCATCCGAAGTATGAAGACACACAGCTAAAGAACGATATCGCAATTATAAAGATGAAAGGCGACGCGCCTTACACAGGTAAGCTTGTGCTTTGAATATTGAATAGAATGCCTTCAAACTGATTCTGAATCAATTTAAGTGTCTTGTTGCCATTTGGCATATGGTTGTCTACAACTCCGGTCGATCGTGAGATTCAGTACCACAGCCAGGCAACTAACATACTACGATATTGTTGTACTGTATGAAAAAAAAATCGCTTCGTTTCGATTTTCATACAAACTATAAATAACACCAATATTTTCTGTGAATCAGAATGGCGGGTGTAATGTTACGAATCAAATCCAAAATCTGTGCTAAATAACAAATATTTTCTGGACTTTAAGCCAAGTATCGTTTGCCGTAAATTGTCTGAATCAGCAATCATCGTACCAAATGCAGAAAGATGTAAAACGATCTTTGAACAAATCGTATTAAAAGTAAATGATGCAGATTATTAAATCATTAAAAGTAATTGATGCAGATTATTAAATCAATAAAACTAAATGATGCATATTATTAAATCATGTTATTGAAAGTAAATTGTATTTTAGTTTACATTTTATTAGACTAGACTGAAACTTACTTTGAACGTATTTTATTACGAGAATTCGCTGAATTCTGATGAAGTTTAAAAATAGGAAGTAATGTTTTTAGTAAACAGTTCCTCTACTTATTGGAATAGATACCTTATTTTATGAAAATATACACATATAAATTTTAATTGTTCAAGCGCTAACGACTATTGATATCCAGTGTTAATCAAAATTCTATTAACTTAATTACAAAATACAGAAGCAGATTTTACCTGCTTCTGTATTTTGTAATCTGTTGTGTATTTTAATTTGCTGTGTAGAACAGGAGAGCCTGTACTTTGTAAGAAACAAGGAAAAGGGCTGAAATAATGAACCCATTCAAGTTTATTTTGTGTGAAGCATAGCACCTATAACTACTTACCTAATGCAACCTTACTTACTTTTTACTCTGCTGATATTGAAAATTCTTTTTCGTAATAGCTTTAAATATTTTTAGACATGAAAACATTACAAAATAATAAGGTAGTATGATAAATAATAACATAAGATAATTATACCTAATTAAATATTTAAAAAGGGGCAGCTCGAGGAACCCAAAATCAAATTATTGAATATACCTATGTAGAATTTTAGGATTTCTGTTCGTGTATTAGAAAAATAAATATAAATCTTGTAACGCCTGGCGCACGTAGGCGCAACCCACAAATCGAAATTGGGAACTCGCAATAATTGTCAGTAATTCTAAGCACATTCACGCTGCTGAAACTAGCATGCCAACTTTTATAAAACTAAACGTAAACGCTACTTTCATTACTTTGTAATTACGTTAGCGTTAGTGTTTGTTATTTTCAATCCTTCCTAAGCAACAATAAATGAACAAAAACCAACAACTTTAATGAAAGCGTTAAAGTATCTTTTTAAAATAACTAAAAGAATGAATAGTTTAATTATATAGCTAATTTTTAATTATTATTATGTATATTAATTTAATAACTTGAATGGCCATTTAGACGTGTTGATATAAATTCCAGAAAAATTTTGCAGAATTACCATGGTATTCACAAAATCTCATTTGCAGAGTACATACGGCCGATATGCCTGCCGTCCATAGACATCAATACTCCGAAGTTTGCCAACCTTCGGCTCGCAGTCGCCGGCTGGGGCCGCAATGGCCGCTATAGGTCTGACATCAAGCAATCCACTGTTGTCCAACTCGTACCACAAGAGAAATGCGCGACATTCTACCCGGGGATTTCTAGACGGACTCTCTGCGCAGCCGGATATACTGGTGAAGACACGTGTAAGGGAGACTCTGGAGGTCCTCTTATGACATTGTATGGAGGCAAATATGAAGTAGTCGGAATAGTAAGTGGCAAGCGGGCGGACACGCGATGTGGCTCCTCGGTGCCTTCACTGTACACAAACGTCTACTACTACCGAGACTGGATACTTGCAAGCATTGAAAATTAATATGTTAGTGCGTATTATTACTCGTCAAAGTCAAACTTGATCAATTTAACCACAAAATATTTTTATTGTTAATAAAATGTATGAACCATCATTTCTTTTATTATTAGCTAGTTTTTATTCAGAGTTTTCAAACCGGTTGCACGACAGCCTTTAGGTTTGGCTTAACGTCTAGGCTATCGACGTATCAACTGTCAAATGTACTCGTATGTGTTCAAAACATTGGATACGAACGGATTTACGTGACGCCAGGGTATGGCATGGATGAATTCCTTTATTCCCAAATTCTTGCTTCTGCTGAGTATGTCATAACGGAAAAACCAATGACACTACATTCAACGGCAAAATTATACTACAGGCCCAACTTGGCATACCAATTAAGACTAAGAAGTAAATTAAAGAGAGAATTTGTTTAATGCAATTCCTAGTCTCTCATAAATCTAAAAGTGTGCTCATTTATTTTCCTTTCTTAGTAACTAAAAGGATCCATAGATCAGTGTTGCTATAGAGGAACGAAAATTTAGATTAAAATTTCAATTCACTATAGTAATCCCCTTTAAGTATTGAATAAGTTAAAGCAATAACTTTCCGTAGGTATATACAAAGCAAACGAAACCACAACTGAAAATACTGTATTTAAATTCATTCCACAATAGATTTAGCTCGAATGACCGGATCTCTCTTACGGCAATGCTACGTAAGTTAAATGTACCATAATATTGCAAACTGTGCAGGGTTTGAGTTTCACAAGAGCTAGATTTTGCATGCTATCGAGTGCAAATAAACTTTTATGAAGTGAAAAATATGGCGGGCGGTATTCGAGGTGGCAATATTTTGTAGCTGTTTTCCCGTGCCGATGGCAGGGATGCTTTGTTGACGGGTAAATTGCACCCGTACTCAGCGCCGATTGCAAAATAGTGCATTGAAGAGAAAATGGGTTTTATTCAAGAGCTAATAGAATGGATTAATTATATAAAATATGTGATCGGATTTAATTTACGGTCAAGTATTTGACGTTATATACCGACGCAAAACTATTAAAACTCGTAAGGATTTCTCGTTTTAATAGCTTATGGTAAGGATGATGATGACAATGCAAAGCATTCTGATGACTTCGCTTGTCTTTTTTTAAGATAGCGTCCGCACGGATAATCAGTTTTACCTGTATCGCAGATGACAATACTATCATCGAAACAACGGATTTAAAGAGCACCCAAATGCGACTTGGTGGCTGAACGCCCCATAGTAGGCATATTTATGCTATCGCCAATTAAATCACGATGATTTACATGCAGTTAAAACAAAGTCAAAACATCAAATATTCAAACAGCGAACCTAATAACGCGTTTGGCGTTCTTGTGTGAAGAGCTAAGCGTTTATTCGCTACACTCTGTTCCGAAAAGCAGCTTACTAGCCGCTAGCTAGCTATAGATTTAAATTTATTTATTAATTGCCTAAGTCCTGTTTAGGAGCTATCCGGTTCTATATGCACAAATAAAAAATTTTCAGTCAACATTTTCTCAGTGGCAGTACGTTAATAAGCGCGCCTCGTATTACGTACTAAAAAGTTTAGCTCGCGGATATAGATGTTTTATAACTCTACCTACTTATACCTTCGAGTATATAGACGTGAGTCTATCTACATATATATATATGTATGTACAGCATGTACTAAGAAAGGTTTCGAATAATATGCAGTCTTCAAAATCTCTACAATATCGAGTAGTACAGGGCTAATCGCTGTCCTTAAACCAGCCACGATAGACGTATACGTGTCAAAGCTACTTCATCTATACATAGCCGTGATACAAGGTGAGTATACCCACTGTGTTCGAACTAGGGTTGCCAACCATACTCTAAAATAGATCATTGTACTCTATTTCATGTCTATGTACTTTATAATCTATAATAATTATAGAGAACCCCAAATAACTACTTTTACATAATGTTTACTAAACTAATACTAATCATGCATACCCATTGTCATAATCCAAATATGTTGTTAGCCCCGAGCCAAATTAGGAAGATTGTGAAAGCAGCCATCGTTTAAATTAACCCCTTTTTTATACATAAGTGCTCTATATTTACGGTCTCTGAAATCAGATATACACTATGTACATATTTCTTTTAAAAATGATGGCACCCCTAGTTCGGACGCAAGCCTTTGTATACACAAACTTTGCCTTACTGGAAGCCTGTTATAGAGACGCCACGTGTTACCAGTTAATGAGCGTCATATGGTATATGAACAAATAATAATGAATTACAAGATTTTCCCTTGAAGCTGGTGAACCTTATTGGCATTGACCATATGGCGGTGAAAGAAGGAAAAACTTACTGTTTGTTATTATGTTTATATGTATATGTAGATTTAACATAGATTTCTATTATAAGAATCATGTAATATCTGAAGGTAAAAATCGATATTGGATGTAATATAACGTTTGAGTAAACAGAAAGTTTTAATATTTATGGTACGCATAATAAATATACCTACTGCCAACACGTCTAAACATCTAAGATTGGCGCTGGTGCCTATACCTATACATATATATAATTTTTTTATTCAACAAATGTTCCAATCGATTATTTGCTTACTAAAGATTATGATCGCATCCAGTACCTGGAGTATCACTAGCGAGTTACTAAGTCTAGAAAAAGGAATTAAAGATTAAATGAAAGGAAAGCAATTAAAGTTGTATAATGACGTTCCGAAATTCTTATTCTACTGACCCAAACGCACGAACAGTGTTCGACTGTAACGGCGCTTTTGTCGTAGAGGGTAGTATGTACTTTTACAACCAAGCCAAGTCTTTCGTACTATCACCAGGTATTTGGCAACGGTAACTGCAAGCTTTTCCACTAAAGTGTCCTCAGCAGATACCTATTTTATACGGAATGTATATTACAACTTAGATCAATCCATAATGAATTGATGCATTATATACTCATAATAGGGTGATTGTATACCTAACAATAAATGCACTTATTGTAAATGTCTCGTCAATCATACGTAATCAGGCGTACGGTCGCAGCCTTATATTATCGTATCTACTATTGTAAATGTTATTGTATATTTTGACAGTTTTATGTAACAAATAGGCTACTATCTGTCTCAACTATTGAAGTACTAGATTATACCCACGGCTTCGCTCGCGTAAATGTAAGTTAGGTTATGTTAGTAACAATATTTATTTTTTGGATGAAAGGTACCCTATATCCTTTTCTGTGCCCCTGACATTCCCCTGAAATTTCAATCGGTTGAATAGTTAGGCGTGAAAACGTAACAATCAAACTCACATACGTATTTATAACATTAAGTAAGATATCGACGGTTTAACACAACAACATTTATTTTGCAAAGATCCTTTTTTAATGTTCCTCTCCTCTTTAAGAAAATGTTGCATTAAAATACTTACAGCTTAATCATTATCCAAGTATGTATTTAGTCGGTGTAGCAATAAGCGCTGCCTTTGACGAATGATGATGGATGGTGGGAACTCCGGCGTAGCTACGACGTAAAAATCACTACAAACAGCCAGTTTTATTAATAAGCATAACATAGTAAGAACACAGTTCAAAAACTCAATATTCAGAGTAATATTTCATAGTAGCATGCTATACAATATGTCTGGCTTGCATTGATAATTTGATACTCAATTAATGCAACGCTAAATTGATACTTTCCCTGACGTGTTGACGCAACGCTCACACGCTTCCCGTTTCGTACGCGAGACTCTTAAAGGCACGCTTCACGTTCCCTATGCTATTAAACGTTGTGGAACGCAATCCGGTAGAAGAACACTCAAATGAGCAAACACTATTATCAGGACTGTGCCGAGGGCGTACAGATTTCCCCAGAGTGCCCTTCTCCTTAAAAGTGCCGGTCCGATGACCGCTATTCACCGCAAGACTTGTGGACGGTTACTTTTTGTTTTTTACAAAAAAATGTTGCGATGGAAGTGATAAGGACCTCGATTTTAAACGAGATATTTTATACAGGTCATATTTTGTTTACCAAGTATTCAATAAACCCTATAAATGACTATTTATATCGACATTCTAATACAAAACTGACGAATGCCCGAATCTATTGCAGGATATAAAAAAATGCTGCGACGAACGCGCAATATAAAGCCTCGCCGGGTGACTTTTGACAGGCCGGCACTGTCTCACAAAAGGGGAGAATACAATTTATCAGCGATTTTGTCTCTGATCCCTGAATCCCAATATCGCGGTACATTCACAATCTATGTCGGTCCTCCCGCCGGGTGGCAAATTTATGTAAAATCAATGCAACAAATAAAGAATGGTGCGACGGTAAATATCCGCACCACGTCACAATTAGCGTGTGTCCCGCTGGGCCGGACACATTTTGTTATTTGCCAATCTATTCGCATCCCACCCGATACGCCAACCAAAAACGATTTATACCTCTTTTTTTATTCCGTAATGCCGCAGACGAGTACGTACTGTAATCAGAAATATACATATTTTTATCAAAATCCACTGAGCAATTAATGCATAATTGGAAAACTTTCGCATTTCATTGGATGATTCAATTTAATGGAAGGATTTCACTATTTGCATTTGCGTATTACTAGATAGGGGAACAAATTAATTGCAGCCCATAGTACGTAAAGGTATTTATTAAATTTAAAAGCGGAGTTAGATTTAAACAGCCGGTTAAAAAGGTTCAATATTATTTGTGGTGTATTTGGTGAAACACGTTTAGGCCGACAGATCCGATCCTGAATTAAGTCAAGCAGAAATACAAGATTGTTTCCGTTCAATAGGACTAATCTCTCAGACGGGTATTCGTGCTGAAACGATCCTCTTTTATTGGCGTCTCTTTGTCGAAGTGTTCGACATTTTCATCTTTAACTTGGGCATTGGGCAAATCATCTTGGCTGTATAAAAATTGTAATTTGAACTGCTCTTATCACCTTAGCACCAACAAGCATAAAAAAATCTATTTGAAATTAGATACTCACTTAATTTTTTTAGTCATACCTCAATAGTACTATCTCTAGCACTAACGTTTACTTAGCTATTTCGTTTATAAACGAGAATCAGTAAAATCTTACAACTGATTGATTGCACCAGCTTTAGTTTATATGGTCATCTCATCAATAATGCTTTGGTTGTTGCGAGTATATTTGCACGCAATAAATATTTGTATAATCATAAGAGATGTGGAACACATCAAGATCCTCATTAAACTTGGAAATTTGTTCAAGCTAGACCAACCCGGCTGAATAATTCACAAGATCATAAGCAAACCAACTCGCTATGTTATATATAGGAGCCTACTACTCTTAGTCACTTGCATTTAAGGCACAGCTTGTAAAAGCAAGCAACATGCTAGTGATGTCCTTGATGTTAGGATGTCCATAGGCATGTAGCCTATGGACATCCTAGTTTTAGTTTAGTGAGATCTAACGGTTATATATATCGGTTATTTACCATCCTGACCGTATAAAAGGAAAGTCTCAATTTTCCTTTAGTGGGTTGTTTCAATGTTTGTAAAGTCCTCTACAATAAAACTGATTTGTAGTATGTAGTGTATACTCTAGTGCTGTTGAGACCTTAGGAATCGAAATCACAGAGTTAAGGCCAGCAACGCATTAGGTATACATATTTGTATAACTGTAGGTACGGCCCTAGGCTTGGTGACTAGACACTATTTTTGATCATATGAAATAATATGATGGCGTAAATGTTAAGTTCATCCATGATATTTGCCTTCTAGATTAAATAAAATGGAAAAATATGGTCTTAGTATACAGGGTGATTTTGAAATCGTGTAATTCCTTTTAACCACGCATTCTACTGGTGATATAGAATAACCCTGACCATATTTTTATTTAATTAGAATTTTTTTTTTGAAAAATTATTGTTCCCCTTTTTTTCGTGAAATGGTGTCAGATAGTCATATGTTAACCAACCGAGGCAATTTTAATTTTTTACTAATTAAAATAAAAAACATATTAATAATTAATGTCGTAAATAATAACGGGCGGTCCTTTTTATTGCCCCTTATTATTTACGACATCAGTTATTGTTATGTTATTATTTTTAAATTAGTAAAATATTAAGATTGTGTCAGGTGGTTAAAATATGACTATTTGAAATCATTTCATGAAAAAAATCTGTACTCTAATTTTGCCGAAACCATTATTCTAATTAAGAAAAAATATGGTCAGGGTTATTCTATATCACCAGTAGAATGCGTGGTTAAAAGGAATTACACGATTTCAAAATCAGCCTGTATACATTGGTCAATTTAAAAAGATTGCAAATATGCTATGCCTTTTTACCAAAATATTTATATCATGGCACATCAAAAACTAAATGGAGATCTATTGTACTGTTGTTATAATATATATAATGTACGCTGAGAAAATTTCATAGAGTTCATTGAAGTTAAGTTTTAGTTTATAAGGCACTTGATTTCACACTCAATTGCCCAACTATGTTTATAAGACCAGGGAGGTGGAAATAGAATCCGAAACCACATGACAGGAATAGAGCCCGAGACCTTAGGACAAGCAGGAAACGTATATACCAGAAAAATGCCATATTCTATACGTAACAGATACAAAAACTATAATAATATAATTAAATTAAACATTCTTTATAAAGACGCTGTATACACAAAGAATGTGTAAATATATTTAAAAAATTTTTTTGCGTATTTATTTAGCATGCTCATGTAATGAGTGCATATTTTTATACATGTTTGTAGACGAATAAATAGACGTACATAAATATTGGCTTTTTTTGCATTTTATAAAAAGATCTTTGAATAAATACCTATATTAAAAAATTTAAAATAACGTGTAACATAAAATTTAGATTCATGGGTACACATTTTAATATGTTTGTTTACAATCGTGGCCGTAACGGTGGTAAAAAATGATATTCATTGTAAATATGCAACGAAACCCGAAACCCGTTTCATATGCAACGACTCGGTCGAAGATCGTGTTCATGGACGTCAGTTCTCTCCAAGCTTTGATCTCGCCTGGACTATTGTATAAACAGAATACTTTGTGTGTGTTTTAAAAAGTAAACTTCCTTTTATTAACGACCCTGCGGCTCCCCTACAACCTAAGAACTTTTAAAAAAGAACGATGTCTATTACGCGATTGGTTGCAATAACAGGATGTGACAGTGGCCTCGGCTGGGCCATAGCAGCTAGGTCAGCTCGCGAAGGCCTCGTCACAGTTGCGGGAATGTATCAAGGAGTGGACACTGAAGCGGCAAAGAGCCTTACAAAATTGTGCGCACACCCCTGTACCCTAGATGTAACGAGTCCTGAGAGTGTCATCGGATTCCGGGATTACGTCAAATGTCTGTTGAGAGACAACCCTAATTATAGTAAGTGATTGTTTTGTTTTGTACCAGTTTATCAGCTCTTTATTTTTTGCGGAGAATATGTGTCTTTTAAATATTTTCACATATAGAAATATTTGACTTAAAATACAATTGTTGGCTGTGAACAGCACTTGATAGATGAGGGTTCGCGAAAATGATATTAGCAAAATCAACTATGACTGCCTTAGCGACGTCTAACATGGCAAACTTTTGGCATAGGTATGTATATGTTTAAATTTACTATTGATAGTGTGCCGGATTCAATTATTGGTTAAGGTATAGTGTTCTAAAGCTTTATGTAAATAAGCTTCCTCAGTAGTCATGTAGCTGGAAATGAGTCAGGCAGACGGCTGTAGGTAGGTAGTCCCTTATTATATAGGGCTTAAGCCTACCTAGTCCTACAAAACTACCGAATTGTTTGCATATTTGCATATACAATCGTTCTCTGTTACAAAAAAATCCTGTAAACCTTTAACTTGTATTCAGATAGATTAATTATTCACAATTTTAAGCTAAGACTTTAACAAAATACGCACACGATATCGTAAAATTTACTATGTTACTTTTTATAAATATCAATGAAATATAATTAAAATCTCTTCGAAACACTAAAAATATGCTCATAAGTCATAATACACCACAGTTGCTTCAACACATGATTATCACGTGAAAATCACTAATATTGTCTAAATGTACATAAGTTCATGTCCCTGTTTTTAATTTCAAACACCGGATACAAAACAGAATCATCAACTGCACTGTAATTAATTGTTGGCGCATACTTATAAGAAGTGATCACTGTTCTATATTTTATTAGCACTGCAAGAACTCATTTTAAATAAGAAACTGTCTTAAATGCATTTTAAATATGCATTACATAGGTACCTTCTTTTAATAATCCAAGTAAAATACGAACTGGTTTTATTATTATTTAATTATTTTATATAATAATATTATTACCAATAAGTACCATAAATATTAAAATAGGATTTTTATTCTTTATGATTTATCTATTCTAATTTAATTTTCGAACACACTGATAAAGTGATAACAGTTGGAATTTTGCTGTATGAACTTAGAACCCAAGCAAATGACAAAATAAACAACCTAAATAACTGACAATGACCAAAAATTAATTATCATTAACAAAACAATAGGTACTATTAATTATTAACAGAAGACCAAAATTAAACTACCATGATATAGGATGATAAATGATACCTAAATGTCATATATATTATACATTTTTCATACATGCTGCTGTATAACAGCGAAATGTAAAATAAAAATAAAATGTGATGGTATACTAGATGGAGTTGAAAAGAGTTCCTACCTAACTGGATCTCTCAAATAGGTAGGTATGTTTTAAAACCATGTCTTAATTGCAGTTTAGCGGTTCTAATAAGACTTCATCCATTATAAGCGTATTTTTGTTTTGCCTATTATTTATTTATGCCTTGTTAGATCTATATACCGAGCTAAAGAATGAACTAAGCTAAGAATAGAACGGTAGCGTATACCACAAGAGTCTATTAAACCCTTATTCAAAGTACGCCTGGGAGGGGTCATGATCTCGTTCCAACAAAAGAAATTAACACAGGCTATTTTCATATTAGTTTCTTTTAATACTAGATACATGAATTAAAGCAGATATTATTATTTATATAATTCTATAATCTACGTATTGGTAAAAGATTTTGAACGATGTCATTCGTTATTTGGAATCTCAGTCTATATTCTAAGTTTGAAATAAAGATAAAGATAAAGATACAAAAATGACTTACCTACCTACTATTACTAAAATTGAACTTAAAGATTACTTCATAATAAATATATAATAATGTTTTTAATTTATATAATATAATATCAGCCCTGTATTAAACTATCCCACTGCTGGGCACGGGCCTCTTTTTATTGTGAGAAGGGTTAGGCCACCACGTTGGCCCAGTGCGGGTTGGCAGACTTCACCTATCTTAGAGAACATTATGTAGAACTCTTAGACATGCAGGTTTCCTCACGATGTTTTCCTTCGCCGTTAAAGCGAGCGATAATTAACTATTCAATACTTCGAAAAGTCAGAGATGCGCGCCCTGGGATCGAACTCGAGACCTCTGCGTAACAGTTCAACGGTCTCCCACTAGGCTATCGCTGCTATTGTTTCTGTTATTGTTGTTATTTTTGATGACTCCAATAAAAAAGAAAAATTATTTTGTAAAATAAATAAATGTAGTTAAATTAGATGCAGTTGCGAAAATAATATTTTACCCAAAAATTCATAAGACAAGTATTCTAAGCAACCTGGGCATCGCAGCGCCGTGAGTTGATCGCGGCAGTCGGATCGGTTGCCCTCTCGCTCCCGGCCGCAGCTCAGTCTATGGTCCGGAGTGAGAGGTCGTGGAACGCCGTCGCCTCCTTCTGCGAGGAAGTAATTTCCATCAAGGAGGCGGCGGAGCGGGAGAGGGAGCGTTTAAACCCTCTCCCCAACCGCAGAGCCGGGCGCCGGAGGGCGCGCGATGACCTCCAGCCACCCTGAGGTTTGACCTGGGGGTGGCGGGCTTTGTGGGCCTGCCCGCCATCCGTTCAGCACCAGGTCCGAGAAGCGGCGTGCGTGTTCCCACGCGCGCCTCTGTGTCGTCTCCGTCTCCCCCTTAAGAGGGAGACAGTAGGGCCTTTATTTTGAGTAGTGCCTATCTTGGGTAGGTCTTATTGCGTAGGGGCCTGCCGTTTCATACGGCGGGCCGTAACCTCGGCGGGGTCGCGACCGCATGCGAAAGTGATTCGCGCGGCCCCGTCGATAGTGGTTTTGTCGAGGAACACCGTGGTAGGTTTAGTCGGTATTCCGGGAGGTACATTATTTCTTTTCCATCTTTCGTTTACCCCGGCGAGTCCGACATAATCCCTCCGCCCGCCCCCACGGAGGGATATGCGTCATAGCATTCCCCCAAGTAAAAAAAAAAAAAAAGTATTCTAAGCAACGAATTTTCAACAGTCACGCTTTTATTGAATTTGGTATAATTATTTCTTATAATCATTATCTATTCAAATTAACCTGAAATTACATAATTAATACAAAATCTGTCAAATTAACACTATATTAATTCTCCAGACAAGTTTTGTCCGGTAATTGACAAATCGAGCGATGAGCTAATATTATAAGTACACACTATATTTATACATTCGTTTAAGACATTAACTAAACATTAAATGATTGATTCCTTATATAATACTAGATGTGCCCGCGGTTTCCCCCGCGTTTATCGTAACTGCGCCACTCCCTTGGGTCGTAGCGTGATGTTATATAGCCTTTAGCCTTCTTCGATAAATAGGCTATCCAACACTAAAATAATTTTTAAATTCGAACCGGTAGTTCCTGAGCTTCGGCTTTATAATATTAGGATAGATTAGTTTATGGGTCATGTGATTTAAACGAAAGAAAACTCAGTAAAATATGTTTATTATTACTTTAAAATATTTTTATCAGTAGGTTCTATTTAAGAAGCTATATGTTACTTTACGTTTTATAAATGTATACTAGTAATGGCTTGCCGTTTCAACCGCATTTAATTTTGATTGTACGCGCTTGCTCTGTTCTTGTATGTGGTAGCTTAATAAAAGGCAAAATAATTTTCAAAACTGCCCTTGTTCATATAAACATATTCTTTAGTTTTATAGAGAAATAGATCTTAAATCTTACAGGAATACATTAGAAACATATGACTGTGTTAACCCAAAAAGTAAGTACAATATTCAAACGTTTACAATTATTATATATGTATATAGGCTAGTTTTTACCCGTCGTTTGCTTCTTCAGTCCTAAAGCTCGTCCCCACTGCAACTGTAAAAACCGTGCATTCTTCGTTTACTACCTAAGCCACCTTTACACAAATCAAATCAATCACATAAATTACGTGAAGCCGTTTTAAAACTTAGTTGCATGAATGAAAGACAGTAAGACACACACACATACGTATGTATTGAATATAATGACATTTCATAAATTAAACAGCAGACTGCACATTTTATCTCTTTTACATCGCATTTCATTCATCCATCCGACACATCCTGAAAGAGATTGATTACGATAAGTCAGTTAAATGCTCAGTACCTACTCGTATAAATTATTATAGCTTTCTATCTGAGTATCTGTTGATTAATTTATTTATAAGTACATACAGTTATTAACTTATTATCTGATCGGCGGTCCAGACATACATAGACAAACGCCACTATTTCCCTCTCCACCACTTCGAATGGATATGCAGAGGCATATAAAACCCACATTTCGGTATTTGAAAATCTGTGGTAATATGTAACGATTTGATGTACGGTCTTAAATTATTGGAGCCTATTTTTGTGTACTTCTTTGAAGCAATAACAGAGATTACCGTGATTTTTCCTAAGAAATAGTTTATGGACCACACCGTAAGATAAGCATAATAAAAATTGCTCGGTATCTGCATGATACAATCTTAGATCCAAGCTACCGAAACGACAGATAGACTGTATGTAATACCTAACAATAATAATGATTATTCTTTTTTATTTTACCTTATTCTTTTCAGAACTACATGCGGTAGTAAACAATGCTGGAGTAATGACTATTGGTGACTATGAGTGGCAAACACCGTCTATGATCGAGACCGCGATCAATGTCAACCTTCTAGGTGCCATGAGAGTTGTATCGGCGTTTCTACCTGACCTCAGAAGAAGTGCTTTGGAGGTACAATATATTCTGCCCAGCTTTCTTCATTCTTTTATTCCTTTTTAGATTTTGATTGACACGGTTTTTGTGCTCATTTATAGTCCAGCTCATCCTACGACGATAATGCGACTTTGGTACTAAATAGTATATATTAATTCAAATATGCTGAGTTCTATCTATATCTAAAATCTTCATACTCCTAATACTAGGTACCCATGAGTCATGAGTTTATAATTTTCATAAATTTATGAGTAGTTTTTGGTATATATATATGTACATGTACACTGTACAGGCTGCTTAATACTAACTGATGAACATGAGGTCTCGGGTTTGATGCCCGAGTTTCAAATTTCTTGGTATTGCTATGGAGTCTGGAACTGGAATTTTGCGATGGCATGCATTTTCAAGAGGGTCGGCGACTACCTGATAGTAATAATAGTAAGATTTAAAATGTATGCAGTTACGTTTAAACGACTAAATAAGAAAGAGCATATCGAATCTCTGTTGAAATTTTAAAGCAGCTAACAACCGAATTGGAATAAATTTTAAATAAATAATAGAATTTATTATAAATTAAATGTTAAACAAAATCACTACGAATAATTTAAGTAGGTACTTAACACACAGAAGATATTTGTGCCCGCCCTCTGAAATCAAAACACCGCTGTCCCTAGCAACAACTTAAAATTCATATAATTACGGGGTTCCAGAAAACAAGTATTGTAATAACAACGATAGAAAATTTGATACCGCCGAAATAATCGTATGATTTGTACGTAAACAATGAAATAGGACTCTTGGTTCTAATGAAATTGACTTCATAAACATTTTGCTATAGGTGGTCGGATGCAGAATTACAGAGCGTCGTAAGACAGAAAATAATATAATTCCATAGGGAAAACGTCAATGTTTTTTTGTATAAAATGTTTAATTGAATATAGGCTGGATTTGTTTAGATTATATTTCACGTTTTTAAAATATCCTTCCTCGTCTGTTTTGTTTATAAAGGCAGGGATGGATTTGATTGATTGTTTATTGTAAATAAATAAAAATATACATGTACACATCGCATACTTTTAATACAGTGACTTAACTCGAAATTTGGGAGTATGGCAATTCGAACTCTATAAATTCTAATAATATTTCGTGTTAAATTATTGCAACAGAGTTCAAATTAGTTTGATCCAAAATACTCAGATAGGTCACTGTTTTATTAAGAATGCGACATCAGCGAGCAGACACAACATGTTTTTAATTATATGTTTAGGGATCTCATCACAATACACGTACAACCTGAATGAGAAAGTACATTGACGCTACAGAAGATCGTTATCAAGGCCAACAACCATCAGACTTAACGATAGTCAAATGCGTACGCGCGATAAATGTTACTTAAGACATTACTAACAAAAACCGTTTAAAAACTGAAACATTTATACAGTCCACCCGATGTTATGTCACATCTAGATGCCGGCAACATCAGGGAAGAGACCACTTCTGCAATCAACCTGGACCACTAGCAATCTAGGTACAGTTTACAGAGTTGGATAAAACTTTCAAGTCACAGTGGCACACCAGCGGCCAGACACAATAAGATTTTATTTATGTCTGACTTTCCAACATTTGACAGGTTAATAGAATATTGTCATCGTATACAAATATATAAATCAACTGTCTTTATCACAGATGATTGCAGTTAAATCCAAAGCACATTTTTCTCCTTTACGAAAATGACACCTCGACATTTCGCATTACAGAACGCGTGCTCATCAAAACCTCGTATAATCAACGTGGCGAGCCACTGCGGTTTGCATCCGCTGCCAGGCTTTGCCGCGTACAGTGCCAGTAAGGCGGCCGTCATTGCATGGACTAAGGCTTTGAGAATGGAGCATATGAAACACGGGTTGAGCGCCACTGCTTTTATCCCGGGTAGGTTTTAATACGTCTAGGTTTTGTCTCGCTTAGCCATTGTGAATGCTTTTGTTTTTATTGAAGTAATAAGACAGAAATATATGCTTTATAGTGGTTCTGTTATTGTTTGTTTATAATTAATATACAGTTTTATTATGGTACAATTATCTGTATAATGTACTTACCTGTTTTTAGTTCAGCAATTTGAAAATTATCCTTCCATGATGCTGAATCTTAACGTTCTGCAATTTAATACGCACAAATAAATTTAATATTGGTGGAATATAAAATTTAAACAGATGCTTTAACTATGAATTTGCATACATTGTCATCCGATTTAGATGATATAAATTACCTAAATGTCAGCTTAAGCTAATCTCATAATTGAAAATAACATCTAAACTGGCTCAATTATTGTATAGATTAGTATGAGCAAACACACGGACTAAAATCAGTTTACGATTTTATTATCTGAGTAAGATAGGAAACTTTTTGCTATAAAGAATTTAAAGTCTATAGCAGGTTATAAAAGTATAATTATGAATTCCTGCAGCAGCTACACCCGACAGTTATTTGTGCACAAAGCTGGCAACTCTCCAATATGTCTGTTCAAACAAAAGTTTTTATAGATAGCACTTAAGTACACTTCTTTCGTAAATACACTTAAAACTAAAACACAATTCGGTTAGTAAACAACCAATTAATTAATCCATTTCCATTCCAGGCGGTTTTGTCACCTCTAGTAACATAATGTCAAGTCAAACGGCTTACGGACACACGATGCTGGAACATTTGAATGACGAACAGAAATCTTTTTACGGGAATAGGATCACATCCCTCACTAATTACCTCGAAGCGGCGACAGCACACCATGCAAACTACAACTCTTTGAAAAATGAAAATATCATAGAGACATTCGTCAAAGCTTTAATTGAAGATAATCCCAAAGAACTGTACAAAGTAGAATCGTGGAGATATATGTTTTACTATAATCTTTTTAAGTTGCCGTTGTCTGAAGGCTTTCATAGCTGGGTTGTAAAAAAGTTCCTTAATTTTCCCGAGTGAAGATTTTGAAATGCGTACTTATCTTTTGTGGTTACGATAATCACTGTTTCAATGTGTAATGATAAAATATAATATAGTTATAAAATATAATGTTTGCTACAAAAATATTTTATTCATAAAATGATTACACTTAACCCTTAACTACACATTTTTACTAAGCGTAAATTCCGTTTCTGCCTATATAATGTTATGGTAATTACTTACATAACTACTTATTGCATTAAATCTAGGTAAGTAGAATATTTTTAGGTAGCTTTCATCAAAAAAAGAAACAGTAAGCTGTGTGTTTATTTCTTGAACTAAAATAAGTGCCGAATACGGATACCTACACCTACCTACCTACGTATATGTATAAGGACTTATTAATTCCATGGTCTATTCACAACCTTTAAGAATACGGTCTGAATCTACTACAGAGCAGAGCAACTTTACGTCGTCTGGATGGGCCATAAACGTAATAAGTAAGTAGTAACGTAGTAACTTAAAGAGTGTTCGAATGTAATTGATGAATTTTTGTTTATTTCACCTAGATCTTTGCCTAACAAGACAAACATTGTAAGGCATTTACCCAAAGTTTTGCAGCTTTACCACCCTTGCCGGCATACTGTTTACTAACATTAAAAATTGCTTATCTGGATTAAAGTGTCATCAGGCATTTCTCAAATAACATTACTTAAATAGTAATAAGGAAATAATACAACGAATGCTGCCAAATTATTTTAGCAAGTTTTCCGCAGCATCAATTACGCAAAACGATGCCTGGGATTACTAAATATTACATTATATTAGTTACCTAAGTACGTCTATTTAATTCTCAGATCTATATGATAGACATAACAATTTTAAAAACATCTTGTACGCCTGTTGTCATTGGTTTCTTTCCTTAGAAGAAAACGCATAGAAAGTTAATAAAAACTGTCTTGCGCCAGTGTCCTCAAATAATTAGGCATTAGGTATTTTTGACGATATTTGCTAGTTTGTCAATTCTTTTATCAATTCTGATTATTCTAATAGGTAAGCTTGAAATGATAAAAATATCTGGTCCGTTACGACTTCGTTCGCTCGGGACCAGTTTTTCTGGATGAAAGGAACCCGTTTTCATTTTCTGATTCATTATTATTGCTCGAGTAGGTAACGCGTGATAGCGTAACAAACTAACAAACTTACACATTTGCATTAAGCGGGAAGTCGCGTAGTACCTACTACCTAATAAACTTAACAAAATTATAAACGTCTGTTAAAACGAAACCTAGATTACAATACATATTATGTGTAAGTTCATAGATACAGTAGGTAGTTTATGAGTATGACTCTTCGGATTTCGATGAAAGTAAAACATATAAGACAGTGTAAAATGTTATCTACTTAAATAATAACTCGTTGCCGCCAATTATTAACACTATACCAAACCTCCTTGAATCATTAAAAATGGTGTCTTTTAATTACATAAAAGACACCAGAAGAATCTAGTCTTTTAGGTATAATACAAAACTGAATACCTTTTCGCATAAAAGCAACTTACAATATAATTAATCATCAATGTCATATTGGTATAGCCAAGCTGAATAGGTAATTTGATGTCGTAAACATCAAATTATTATTAGATATGCGATATATCTAATAATAATTACATTAAGTATAAATTCTTGACCCAAAATTTCTTTGTTGTTTGCTTTTTATTAAGTAATATGCTAAATACCTACTTACAATTTAATTTGTAGGTAATAAGCAAAATATGTACTAAACAAAGCACAACAATTTCTAATTAAAATGGTTCTAGACTTTGCTTGACTCAGCCAAAAGCCACTATTCAAATAAATAAGTAAGTACACCACTAATAAAAAAAAGTTATAGTATTTAATCTACGGTCAGATTATTTATTAAAAGATAGTGTGGTTGTTTTGGCGCACAACACAGGTGCCGTGCACCATAATATCGCCTTGCGCAGAGCTGGCTTATTTCTGTTGAGATTGACCGCCACGATCAGAATTAGATCTCAAGGGGATTATACAATATAACTTAACTATCTGCCTATTTAATGTTACCTAGATAGTTGTTTCCAGAGGTCTTTACTTAGTAGGAAATACCTAGGCCAAGTTGAGCATCGAGTGGCCTAGACATTTGCAACGGTCAAAAGCTACAGTCGTGGCTACAAACGACACTCCGTGTAAACAATGATTCGACTTCCTTTCTTGCCTCCTTCCCGCCTTCGACGTAAATAAGTACACTTCGTATATCGCCTATCGTGAAAATAAGCATTAAATTTACAGCTCGGTAGAACATTATTAAATTCTTCAGTCATTTTAAAGAATATTCGGTAGTATCAAGCCCGTCACAGACAGTATATTAATATGAATCATAGCAAGGCATATTACGGCATATTTTCTATATAAATTTTCGAGTGACCACACACGCAGCTATAATATATATTTCTATGACGTCACCAAATATGTTGACATATATGTCTCGGTATATTTTGTCATATTAATATATATTTTGGTATATTACGAGTAATATATATTTTGATATATTTTGAGAATAGAGGTGTTCCATTTGAACGCCTGCCCGACGTCCATGCTCGATGCGCACGAGCTTAAATTACGTACTTTATTTAATTAAAATCCAATGTTGCAATTATAATAAATGATTGAAATATGATTTGTTTTTACTTCTTTTCTCAAGCATACTGCAAGACGTTCTTCAGAACTAATGCTTTTGCACATAACCGTATCGCATTTTATTAAATCATTTTTATCAATAATTCATGAAGCTCGATAAATACCGATCTTGAACTTTTAAAATACTGTGCAAATTTATTCGATGATAAATTTTAATCATGATACAAATTAAATTCGCCACGAGTTCTCTTTTGTTTTATATGCGACTCAACCCAGATGGTTCTATTTTTCGTTCCTGACAAGGCAACATGCATATCAAATTCAGCATCGGATTCAATTCATTTAGGTACCTAGATTGATTACAGTGTTATTTCAATATTTGAACATCTGTACAGAAATTAAGCTTTAAAATCGTGCTCTTGCAAGGACGACCGCAGACCGAGTGAGGGCAAAATATATAATATTGTCTTCTGTTTACGCGAATGTTATTCATTGAAATTAAACTACTACTAATATACGGATTTTATCGCGTTGTTTATTTATCACTGTATTACAAAATTTTGAAAATATTACACTACTACTACTATTGATTTTATTTGACTAATTTATAAGCTAATAAAATTATTTAAACTATTAAATCTATTTATTTTTGGTTTACACTTTCCCCGACGTTTAGGTTGCTTTTCAGCAGCCATGGTCACGGGGAGACTAAGATGGTAGTTGTCTCAATGTTCCAGTGTAGTTATTTCAAAGTACCTGAACATAATTTAATTATTGGTGTTCCTATTTACGCAGAATGAGCTCTCAAAGTATCATGAAGTCTAGCTGTGGTTTGTTTCTTCTTGGGTTTGACTATTTGAAGTACTGGATCCCAAGCTGGTGGTACATTCCAACCATCTTCTCTATTGAAATTGGGATGTTTTTTGATCTCAATAGCCTCGCGAAGCATCCTTGGGAGGAATCGGTGTTCTTTAGCGAGTATATGTGGTTTGTCAAATCTCAGGTAGTGGTTGGTCCCCTGTTGTACGTGTTCACACACAGCAGACTTCAACGAGCGTTTGTGTTTCACGTCAGCTATGTGTTCTTTTATGCGGGTGCCTATGCTTCTCTTGGTTTGACCAATGTATGAGAGTCCGCAGTCACAATCTATTTTATAGACCCTTGCATCTTGTAAAGGTAATTGGCACTTGACGGATGGTAAAAATTGACTTATCTTCGTTGGCGGCTTGAAGTATGTGTTGGTTGAAGCTCGCTTCAAGATGTAGCCAATCTTGTCAGTGACACTCCTTACATAAGGCAGTATAGCGGGCTGGCGCTCGACTGTGGCTGGCTTTTCTCGGGATCTGTGACAATTTTGTAATACAGTGATAAATAAACAACGCGATAAAATCCGTATATAGTAGTTTAATTTCAACGGCAAAATATATATTATAGTATAGCTCCCGTGTGTGATAGCTTGCTATACTATAATATATATCTCGATATATTAATATATATTATAGCTTCGTCTGTGACGGGCTTTACGGGGTCTGGTTATATCACAGACATATTATTATACGAAGTAGTTATATGCCTAATAGACAACAATGGGTTCCCCGAATTAAGTATGACTACGTAGTACTAGTGATTATTTTGTGTTTGTGTATTCTGTCTATGAAGTTCGCAATATCTTACTCCGATTTTATGGAACGAAATCAGAACACCATCGTCGAATGTGAATTATGTATCTTGGAATACAAAGAAATATTACAATATTTTTAATTACGAATAACTACCTAATTTTTTAAGTAGGTAATGCAATCAAATTTTAATATGAGCGAGCCAGCTTCACCGGGAAAGTAGGTACCATGGAATATCGATGATTTAAAGTACCTACTAGAATAGCCACGCATTGTTATGTTTATTTTGAAAAAGCTGGCAGCTGAAGTCCCAATCACTCATTGTTCCCATCCTTCTACTGTCAGACAGTAGACCGTACGATGGACAGTGACTTGGTTTTGTATCGTTGAAATGACTTGAATGATACCAGAAAAACATATCCAAAGTACATGAGCGGCGGTTACCTGTTACCATCAGGTAGGTAACTGGTTAGTCAGCCAGCAGCAGCATTAAAAAAAGACTTCGCATGTTTTGACTGCATGAATGGCGTAGTAATTTAAGGGATCGCTTTACCACTACCAATACGACAGGTGTTATTCAATCCCAAATATTTGTATGTTCCACAAATTGTAGCTCCGAATCATCCAGGTTTTACTCCTAGTGCGAGATAAATAATAAATTTTATTTTCGAATTTTTTTATTGCGACTTCGAAACTCCAAACTGTTGTTATGGGAAAAAGCTTGCATGTTATTTGCAATGCTATTGAAACCTAAAACGCAATAGAAGGGAACCTCTATAAAGGAGCCTCAATCGGCTGAACTGATTTAAAATTTTACGTGTAAAATAAACGGAATCTCGGGCAAATTATTGCGCACTTGCAAGTTATGTCGCCACCTTTGAATGATACTGACCGGCCGAATAAAATAAGCCCCATCTTAAGAATTCTGTAGGCACTGATATCACACACACTTCAATAAGCTGATAAGTCTAATAACGATATGTGCCCAAGATTTTGAGGCTATAAAATTAGGTTAATGTAAATTTTATATTATTACGTATATTATTATGTATCTATGGTACCTATTTTAAATAATTAATTAATAGACTGTCCAAAACTCATTTATTTTTATATGTACAATATTTAATAAGTAAAGTTACTGCTATTTCTGACCGAGTAATATAATGTAGAGACCATTACCTGAACTTAAAGATTTCACAAATATGAAAACATTATCATTTTGGATGTTTACATCTACAATAAACATAGCATTAACATTTGTTATAGTTTCAGAGCTCTAATTATGTCTCTATCTATATATAAATCAATAAAATATGTGTCACAGTGTTATATATATAACACTTCACAATATATTCGATATATAAATTTTATAATAATACGTATACTAAGTTACTATACTTACGTATTATTATAAAATTTACTTTTAGTAACTAAAGGTATAATTATAAATTACAATAGCCCCTGTTCCAAAATCTAGCTATATAAAAGTAAAATGGAAACTTTCAACCTAACTGTCACTAATGTCAGTAACATATGTGACAGTTAGACATTATTATTGAGTAATCTGAAATTCTCTCTTTTCTGCTATAGGCTTTAAATTGTATAGTTTATAAGTATTTTGTGTTATAGAAAACGTTATTTTAAACTTTATCCAGGTTATATTCAACATCATATTGCATTTATCGAAATGGAGAGCTCATATGGGCCGAATTCGGCCGACGAACCGGTAAGTACAGTGCAATGCAAATCAGTAGATATATAACGTTTTGATTAATTATTAACAATTTCTAAAATTTATTAAAAAAAACAAGCTTCTTGATAAGTGACATATTTATTATTATTGTAAATATTATGCACATTTGTAGGTTAGTATTTGGTATAGTTAAACGAACCTATTTCAAAACATAATTTTACAATGGTATTGTTATATCCGAATGGATATATATGCCTAAATAACCATTATGAAATTATTATGACTTACTTACGCCATCCTTCAAAGAAAGACCTACATTTTTACTATTACCACAATGTTACATTGCAGAGCCTTCTATACAAACTACAACGTAAAATCAAAGTGTTCAATACAACCAATCCTCTCCCAAATAGAGGATACAACTTGATTGCCTGCAGCAGCAAGTATGGACTGGTGTTTGTTGGTTCACCTGATGGAATATTTACTGGTATGTCATTACGTTGTACAACATCAAAAACAAATAATGCATGCCTCTTTGTAAATGTGCAGCCAAAAATAAAGCAGATGTGCAGCCAAAAGTAAGTATTTTTTGGAGAGCTAATATGCTGGTAGTAGGATTAGGATTTGACTTTGGTAATACAATTGTTGGGACTTAAACCCACAATCTCTTGACTGCAAGTCGAAAGTCTTATGGGTTACTGCTCACTGCTTAAAAAAGTACATTGGTCAAGTGACAGTAAAGAAAATAATAATGCAAGATGTTAGATTACTAACATTTTATAGTCATATTCAGAACATCAAAATTTAAAAGCAATCAAATATTTATTGGTACCGTAGCATAAATTTGTGTTTATGATAACTTTATTTAGGAGATATGGAACTTGACTTGCAGTTCATGTGTAGCCCAGGTTTGATATTGGGATTAGAGAAAAGGTTACTAGGTTTTCTTGTTAGAAAAGGAAATAAAGGAATGTTAGATAATTGTAAGCCTATTGTGTCTGGCAACAGAATGCTGCTGTGCAAGAAGTTGATCATGTTGTAACTACTTATAGATACAAGTACCTATATACCAATGAAATTAAGAACCATTAACTTATATTGTATTAAATATTTCTACAAATCATGAAAGCTAAACATTTTATATATTAGCTTTCATTTGGTGATAAGAGAATGTACATTATATTTATAAGTGAGTGAGTAATCAAAACATTATATTTTCATGGGCAGTGTATCACTTAAAAGATCTGGTTGACACCAATTGTGAGCCTCAGCATACAACGGTCCAGCTTCAGGAGCGTCCAACGCATATTGCCGTGAGCTGTGACCAAGAGCTATTAGCTGTTACAGGCGGACAGCAAATATCCATCTATAAGATCTCTAATTTTCAGAATCCAGTAAGTATTATAAATCCAAAAGTAATATAATTGTAGTTTAATATAATATGTTTTAACCAAATAATATGGAAATAGTTTACATATGGAGTTAAATTCCATAATAAAGTTTTATCCAATAAATACTACAATTAGAGAAATTTAACCTTACCTGGACATTAAAACTTGTTTATTGTATGCATATTTTATAACAGAAATTATGGTAAATATAAAAAAAATCTCAATACTCTGATTTTTACTTAAAACTGAACTACATAAACTCAGATTTATTCAAATATAAAATAGATTTGCATGTGTCAATATAAATATTCATTTAAAAACCAGCATGAACCTAACATTCACATTGCTTCTACATAAAAAAAGATTGCCACAAAACAATGGCAGAACTGGGTCAAGAAAATTTACAATAATAAATGTTTAATATCTCCTATTTTTTTCAGAACCCAATGTCTTTAGACATTAGAACTGAAGTGAACCCATCAACTTTTGTATCTGGACTGCAATGGAATCCCATCATCCCTGATAATCTTGCTATGGTGTTCTATGATGGGACTCTTCTAGTTGCCCATATTGGAGCTGCTCCCCAATTGAAAAAAGTGCAATCAAAAGCAAGGTGTGTTTGAAGTCTAAATAATAACAATTTTAAACAATATTTTGTATTAGCATTAGCTCTTTGTCAGAAGTGTTATATATTATTGACACATAACTAGATTAGACATATTTTATTGATTTATATAGATAGAGACATAATTAGAACTCTGGAACAAATGTGAATGGTATGTTTATTGTAGACGGTGTAAACATCCAAAATGGTAATGTTTTCATCTTTGTTAAATAATAATAATAGTCTATCACATACACACAACACCATCTAGCCCAAACTAAGCAGTACTATGGGTACTAGATAGACAATGGATAAACGTATATATACCTATGTATATACATTTTTTTGTAAATACTTACATACATATTATACATAGAAACACCCAGACCAAGACAAACATCCATGTTCACACACACAAATGTTTGACTTGTAAGGAAATCGAAGCCGCGACCTCAGGCGTGGCAGTCGGTTACACACCACTATGCTATCGAAGCCGCCAAATCTTTAAGTTCAGGCAATGATCTGAACATTATATTACTTGGTCAGAAATAGCAGCAACTTCTACTTACTAAATATTGGACATATAAAAATAAATGAGTTTCAGATAGTCTATTAATTATTTAAAATACCATAGATTAAAGAAAAGACCGATTAAGAAAGTTTATAAGTCTATGAACGGAACAGTCGTAAGAGGCAGACCTAGGCGAAGTTTCTTGACCAGATTGGAGATGTTTTGGACAAAGGCCAAGTTATGAGCACCTTAAGCTGGCGAGCGTGTATGAGGAATGTGATGAAAGTGAATGAAGCCAAGGAAGTGTGTCAGAATCCTAGCAAATGGAAATCCATAGTCTCTGCCTACCCCTCTGGGAAACAGGCATTTAGAGCATATTGTATTTAGGGATTATAATTTTATGGCATGTGATATTAAGTGACATAAAGTTCAGGTAAGTTATTGTTTGGACAAATGATGATTAGGACAAAATAAATTATGGCACTTTAGATTATGGATAAAAAAGTTAGGTAACACAATAGAGAACCCTGCCAATATTTATTTATTTAATATAAAAATGCTATCAGATGCGACAATGCGTTTTTTACTGTTTCCAAATATGTAAAATTACAATATCGAAAAAGAAATGTTCGATAGGTTTTTCCCCTATAACGGCAGAAATTTACATTCGCTTACCTATCCTATCCTCTAGTAGTATGTGTACTTTTACAGATGTCTATGCTGGAGTCCAAAAGGCAAGCAACTGGTGACTGGCAACAGCGACGGCACTCTCACTCAGTTCAAACCCGATCTAACACCTGCCAAGAACATTCCTGCACCAAACCTGCTAGAAGGAACTCCGATAGAAGCACTTGCTGTGTACTGGATATCAACTTTTATGTTTGCTGTTGTCTACAAAAACGCAACGGATAACAGTCGGCCATGTATGAGAGATTCTTTTAAACCTTATATATTTTTAAATTAATTTCTATAGTCACGTGCTAGACACTTGGACTGAGGCGCAGAACTAACTCAATATTGAATTCATTGCTTTAAAGATGTGGTGCCCAGAAAAAGGAATTTTTGTGTGATTTTGGTCTGGGTCTGGGTTTGTGTATGGGGTGCTTTTTGTAGCAATTAGCAATTAGTAGGTGTGTGTGTAATGTGGTCCATAGTACTAAGATGTCTTACGCGAGATTTTCTCTAGTAATATAATATAAGTAACTGCCAATTTCGCAGTGTATATTAGATATGATAATAAAACAAGTTTTTATTTACAGTTGTTACTGTAATAAATACACCAAAAGGAAAGCCTGCACACTGTCTGAACTATGAAGATATTTGCTACAGTATGGGATCCAATAGGCCATGGTACTATTATCTGCAAGGAATACCTCAGTGGTGAGTAGTCCTTCTTTGTAGCTGTTATGTTATATTTTATTAATCTTTTATGTAATATTATACCTACTGCCGATAAAAATCATCACATAAATATTACATGAGAAGCAGTGATACCATAATGGATAAGGATAGACTTGCAATTGTGAGATTTTAGGTCTGAATCCTACTGATTGCATAACCGACGTGAATCCATACCTAACACAAGCATATTAGCCCAGCTTGGTGGGTTAACAAGAACATCATCGAGAATAATGTAAACGATACCTGTATCTGTATCGTGACAAAGAAATCCAGTCGAGGACCTCGCAAACATACAATTAAGGTATATGAAGTTCACTAAAACCTAGAACAATCATTTGTGGATCAGACAAATAATTGTTCTGTGTGGGATTCGAACTTACAACAGTCAGCGCTACGACAGCAGCGAGATGACCGGTTGCCCGCTGCGCCACCCGTGCAGTCAGTATGACTGCATATTATATAATTATTATCAAAACTTTGTGATACTAAAAACAGTCACATACAGAATAGTTAGTCTTGAGGCCCATTTAAACGATTACAGTTCTTAAAACAAGTGCAAAGATGTCTTTGTTTTATTTGACGATAAAAAGAGGGATAACATAACACTTGATTTAATCTGTCAAGATACAAAAAACCCGACATAATTAAAAACTTTTCTCTGGCCGTCGGTATACCGCTGTGAATAAATGGTTAAAGAAGCATGCTCCGTCTAAATGGGCCTTTACATATCCAAAGCTAGTACAAGCGACTTGAACTATAATTTATTTTACAGGAGTATAATAATGGCGTCATCATCAAATAGTATGGAAATAGCAACATTGGGCTCTAGAGCGGAAGGGGATGTATGGGTGCAATGGTGTCAGGTAATTTATTACAATCCAAATATAAAATCTTTTTCAAGCATGAGGTGCCGAATCCCGGATCTGGCCAGCAAAAAGATATTGGGTTTTCCTGCTAAGAATTCTCAATAGCAGCCCAGAGTTAGAAAAATGGCAGTGTTGGACACCTCCATGCCTCAGAAAGCATGTAACGACGTTGGCCTTGCGCCTGATCGCTCTGGTTGTGTTGGAGCGCTGTACCATAGGCACATGAGAATAAAGGAACAGAGAATGCATTTGTGTTTGCGCACACACTTCTGCATTAAAATATCTCCTGCGCAGATGGCCAGTCTCCATTAAGATCAACCGCCGTGACCAAAATTCGTTATTATTATTAATAATACACAATGCGACAAAATAGCCAGTGTATAACTTCTAAGTAATTTAAGATTAAATAAATTGGATTACTAAAAATGGGCATGAACATTTACTATGGCCTACTATAACCACTATTAGGAGATTACGTGATCTGCATATAATCAGACAACTGTTATTAGATTTTCATGCTTAAACCAAATTTGACGGAATTTACATGTTTTTTTTTTTATACTACTGTGTTGGCAAACAAGCATACGGTCCACCTGATGGTAAATGGTCACTATAGCCTATGGACGCCTGCGACACTAAAGGCATCACTTGCGCGTTGCCGACCCTTTAGGAAAGGAATAAGAGAAAAAGGAAGTGGGAAGGAGAAGGGGCGGGTATGTGGAAAAAGGGTGATTGGGCCTCCGGCACTCACACTCGCCGAACGAAACACAACAGTAGGAATACTACTATTTCACGTCGATATTCTGTGAGAGTTCCCCGGTCGAGCCGGCCCATTCATGCTGAAATCAGCGAGGCTTCACTACGTTTCACTTTAATGTGTTTTCTTTGTAGAGTGATGAAGCGAGACCGGAGCTGCCTTTAACAGATAAAAAGATAGAGAATTTTCCTATTGGCGTCTCCATAGATACCTGTGCCATACATCAACTGCCATGGGGTAAGTTAGTAACTAGACAAAGTAATACCAACCAATATCACATAGACCCAAAATTTCGAATGCATGGATGGCGTAGGGGTTTAAGTAGTCGCCTCGCCACAGCCATTGCGCCGACTGTTGTGGGCTCGAATCCCATACGGGACAAAACTTTGTGTGATCTACAAATGGTTGTTTCGAGTCTGGGTGGTGAGAAAGATCTAAAATTGCGCTATATGAAATACATTTAGTTTACCAATTTAATCACACGTGTATATTATCTACATATTAATACGTAAAGCGTAATACGTAAAAATTGCGCGGGCGAAGGAGTATGAAATTTGGCATAATTAAAGTTTATATGGAGAAGGAGGGGCGAATCCTAATATTTATATAAAATATGCGTTAGAAATACATTAAATTAATGAAAAAACACTACACGCACACAATCATGCATTCGACACACGCAGTCGAATAGCGTTCGTAGTATTTCGGCATTATTCGGCTGATATTATAGTACTACATCAGCCGAATATTGCCGAAATACTACTACTTCTTCGTAACTATGGTCACATATGTCAATATTTAATTATATAATAATATATAGGTAACTAAATAATATTTTTTTGGAAATTATATGTAAATTAACCTGTATAGATCGAAATCTAAATGAAATGTGATTCTAGGGGTATAGTTTTAGACAATAAAACCTTAATAACTATCAAACTTAAAATTTAAATCAATTATGGTCGAATTTCGACCACTAGGCGACCGCTAGTTTATATAAAATTATGGGATTAAATATAATGACCATCAAAAATACTAATTGCACAGCAAATATTGCACAGCATAACGAGTACCTATACGCCTCAAATCACTGCATTCCGTCTCGGAAGGGTTAGGTTATGTTAGGTTCCTTCTTAAACCCACCCAAAAATAGGAGCCCCGCGAAGCGGGACCCCATCGACTTAGTTTGATCTCTTTAAATATATTTTACTGTGCAATTAGTATTTTTGCTTTAAGTGGTCGCCTCGCCATTGCCGGGGCGCCGAGTGTTGTGGGTTCGATCCCCACACGGGGCAAAACTTTGTGTAATCCTCAAATGGTTGTTCCGCGTCTGGGGTCTTCTTTGTGTCCGTTGCTTAAATATTTGTGAAGTCCCCCGCGACACAGGAATTAGAATTGTCCATTTATAAAAATAAATGTTATTTCAGGAGAGAATCAAGTACTACCGTTCATGCCGCTCCTTCACGTGTTGTCCCACAACGGGCTGCTGACGATATTCAACGTTATCAACTTGAATAAAGAAGCACCTCAAGTCTGTTCGCCGCCCCAACAGTTGATGTTACCGGCGGGTGCCATGACCAGGTATAATAATTTTGAATTGAAAACTACGCAAGTGTATGCAAATGGGGCGGAGTAAAACTTCAAGATTTTTATTCGAAATCTATTTTATATACTTTTAATACATATACATCTTATGTGAAACAATTTTTTTTTTTATGTTTAGTGTGATCCCTGGCGAGGCGCCGGCGCCGGCACAGCCCGTACCCGCGCCTGCGCCCGCACCGGCACCTGTTCAAGTCAAGGTAAACATTATATCATCACACCTACATATTATTATAAAGCCCGCCAGACAGAAACAGCGGAGGTGGTGAGGTACCGAGGACCGATGGCGGATTTTGTATTGTTCGAATTAGTATAAAACTTGTGTGTAATCTTTCATACTACCTAATTCAAATAATACCGTCGCACTTCCTAGATAAATTAATGTAAGCAAAAATCACAGCAGCTTATAAACTACTTGTATCCTTCCGTTATCGGCTTTTGCTGTTACAAACGTTCATACTATACCTAATCTATACCTTAATCAAAATGGTCGGCAAAAGTACGGGTCCGTAAACCAGTAGCCGCGTATAACGCAATTATCAATGCAAATCATTTACAGATTCATTTAGCTCCAGCAAAACAGATTTTAAAATTAAATATACAATTTTTGTCAACTTCTTCTATTTCTATTTCGACTGTCTAATATCAAACGCTGCTATACATATGCTACTGTGCCATCCATCTAAGTGATATAAAAAGACAAATATTCAAACTTGGTTTGACTTGACTTGACACACTTGGATGGCGCAGAGGTTTAAGTGGTCGCCTCGCCGCTAACACTGCACCGTGTGGGTTCGATTCTCACACGGGACAAAAAATTATGTGATCTACAAATAGTTGTTATGAGTTTGGATGGTCTTTGTGTCCGTTTTCTGAATGTTTTTAAAATCTCCCGCGACACAGGAAATAATTCCATCGCGGGTGAGGTCTTCTAAAAATATATTCGAATAACCCGAAATGTTTAATCTGCTAATCATTACAATCTCCACCTACATTCGAACTTAAATATACCTATTACATATTATTAAGACATACTTTTAAATGTATATGGATTACGAGGCTGACAATAGAGATTATTTACTTCTAACACTGAGAAGAGGCCCGTGCCCAGGAGTGGGACAATTTAATACAGGGCTGATATTATTATTATAAATTGTAAAATATCTTAATTTTAGGCACAAATGCCGCCAGCACAGCCCGCGCCTCCGCCCCAGGCGCAGTCCGCCGCGCCGCCCCCGCAGTACGGCGCCAGCGTCATTAACATACCGAAACCTCCCAGCTACACCCAGCCGCAGCCCAACCAAGGATATGCGCCAGGTATATATGATTTACAACACAGAAATTATTATCCTTTATATTTACTAATCTAGGTTTGTTTAATATTAGACAAAGAAAGTACGAATAACGAAGCGGCGGTAGTCCAATGAATAAGGCATTAGACTTGCGATCCAGAGGTCGCGGGTTCGAATCCCACCCATTGCACTACTGGCGTGAACCCACTCCTAATACAAGCATTCTAGATTAGCTGGAGGGCTTAATAAGAATACTAGTAATTTGAAATCCAAATTGCAAGTAATCTTTAAAAAAAAATACTAAGGAAATTACACGGTACTCTTTACTTTCTTAAAGACTTAAGGTTCATTTTCAACAAGATGTAGGGAGTATCGCATTACGTCGTGACGTCACCCCGTCGTATTATGGCAGCGACGCTGCGTCGTGTATTAGCACGATACGGCAACGTATCACGGCATGGTGCCGTAGCGTTTCACATTACGGTACCGCGGCGTATATTTGCACGACACGGCAACGTATCACGGCATGGTGTCGTAGCGTTTCACAGCTACCGTACCGCGGCGTATATTTGCACGACCAGGTGTCACGGCATGGTGCCGTAGCGTTTCACATTACCGTACCGCGGCGTATATTTGCACGACACGGCATGGTGTCGTAGCGTTTCACAGCTACCGTACCGCGGCGTATATTTGCACGACCACGTGTCACGGCATGGTGCCGTAGCGTTTCACATTACCGTACCGCGGCGTATATTTGCACGACACGGCATGGTGTCGTAGCGTTTCACAGCTACCGTACCGCGGCGTATATTTGCACGACCACGTGTCACGGCATGGTGCCGTAGCGTTTCACATTACCGTACCGCGGCGTATATTTGCACGACACGGCATGGTGTCGTAGCGTTTCACAGCTACCGTACCGCGGCGTATATTTGCACGACCACGTGTCACGGCATGGTGCCGTAGCGTTTCACATTACCGTATCGCGGCGTATATTTGCACGACACGGCATGGTGTCGTAGCGTTTCACAGCTACCGTACCGCGGCGTATATTTGCACGACCACGTGTCACGGCATGGTGCCGTAGCGTTTCACATTACCGTATCGCGGCGTATATTTGCACGACACGGCATGGTGTCGTAGCGTTTCACAGCTACCGTACCGCGGCGTATATTTGCACGACCACGTGTCACGGCATGGTGCCGAGCGTTTCACGGCTACCGTACCGCGGCGCATATTTGTACGACCACGTGTCACGGCATGGTGCCGTAGCGTATCACAGTTACCATACTGCGGCGTATATTTGCACGACACGGCAACGTATCACGGCATCCTTTCATAGTAACCGTACCGCAGCGTATATTTGCACAACATGGCAACGGTACACGTTGGTACCGTCATGGTATAGCTTCGTTTCACGGTTACTGCCATTGTGACGTGCCCGAGCCCTTAGTCTTACGGACCACTTGCATCCATCAGGCGTTTACACGATGTTACTTGTGTCATTTACAAGAGCCATAACCTACATATTTTAATGTACGAATATAATTATAGTGCTTATTTAGTGAATGTATTATTTTTCAGCACCAGTCCAAAGTGAACAAAAACTGCCCATAGAAGTAAAACCGACACCGGTACAGCCTAAACCAGCACCAGCTCCTGTGGTACACATTTTATTTACATATCAATTAAATAAAATAATTATTTATTGTATAATTATTTGCAATGATATGGTAAACTAATTAAAAAATTTGTTTATTGTAATATTGTTGTTTGTTTCTCATTTTACAGGCACAGGCACAAGCACCGCAACCCGTAGCGCCTAAACCTCAAACAGCGCAACAAGCCCAAGAGAACGCCGCACTGAAAGCCGAACAAGAAAGGCTCAATGAAATGAAAGCCAACCAAGAACTCAAGAATATGCTCGTTAAAGAAGTGAACGATTTTCAAATGGAGCTGTATAAGTTTATGGTTAAGACGAGAGAGACACAGGCTAAGGTAAGAAAGATAATAATACCTTATAAACACGTTTAGGCTTAAGCTTAGTGCTGTAACTGTTTTCAGTAGCGTAAAAAAGGCGAGTGTTTAGAACCAAATGCAGTATGCAAAAGATAATATTGTTCTACACAATTATATTATATACAAGATATGACACATTCATAGTAACTGATGTTTAAAATCTGGTCGCGCAGTCTATATACCAATAAACTACAAGGACGTTGACAAGTAATCTGTAGACAAAAGATAGGAAAACACATAAGTGAAAGATATAGGTAGCTATCATATAAACGATAGTGCTTCAAATGTCTTGTCGTTTTTATTTTCCGCTGCAATATTATTGAGTACATTGAAATTAAACACTTTATACGGATTTTGTCGCGTTGTTTATTTTACCTTAAAACACTGTTATTACAGAATTTTGAAAACTCTAACACTCCTATTATTGAACTTTACTACGTTTATATTTAAGTTTACACTTTGCTCCGACGTTTCGGTTGCTTTACAGCCATGTTCACGGGGAGACTAAGATGGTAGTTGTCCCAACGTTCTGAAGTGTAGCTAGTTATTTCAAAGTACCCGAACATAATTTAATCTTTGGTGTTTCTATTTACGCAGAATGAGCTCAAAGTATCATGAAGTCTAGCTGTGTTTTGCTTCCTCTTGGGTTTGATTATTTGAATGACTGGATCCCAAGCTCTTCCAGCCGGCTTCACTTCTCAGCTAAATGTCCTTATTCCTGAAGGACCACGAAGCAAGCCTTTGGACGAATCACGCCCTGATTATTGTCGCGTAGGAAAGTTATTATTGTCTAACTCATATAACTTGCTCCTTAGTAATCTATTAAAAGTGTTAATCGTCATCTTATCTTTGATTAATCTCTAAACAATTTTACCTTAAGACACCACGCCCCTACGGCCTGGCCTGTTCTATTTCTGGATCGATCAGATCCCAAGTTTATAACCACACTAAAGGTTACAATGAGACATTCCAACCATCCTCTCTATTGAAATTCGGATATTTTTTTAATTTCAATAGCCTCGCGAAGCATCCTTGGTAGGAATCGGTATTCTTTTGCGAGTATATGTGGTTTGTCAAATCGTAGGTAGTGGTTGGTCCCCTGTTGCATGCATTTTTACACAGCGGACTTCAACGAGCGTTGGTGTTTAACATCAGCTATATGTTCTTTTATGCGGGTGCCTATGCTTCTCTTGGTTTGACCAATGTACAGAGAGAGAGTCCACAGTCACAATCTATTTTATAGACCCCTGCATCTTGTAAAGGTAATTGGCACTTGACGGATGGTAAAAATTGACTTATCTTCATTGGCGGCTTGAAGTATGTGTTGATTGTATAACAGTGTTTTAAAGTAAAATAAACAACGCGACAAAATCCGTATAAAGTGTTTAATTTCAATGTATCACATTCACGAAAACATAAGACAATATTATATTATTGAGTAGTTAGAAATATTCTATAAATTCTAAACATACCTATTGCAAACTTACATGTGATATGATAATACTTGTATTTTATTAACCATAAAATATTTAAAATTGGTGCACTTTATAAATACCTGCAAAGGCATTTTTGTGGGTTTTCTATTTTATTTACAGTGTTATTGGTGTTTTGCACGTCTCCTCGGTTAATTTCGAGTCTCCACAATGCGCGCTACTAATATACCTGTTTCTTTTTTTAATATAATATAATTGCTACCACTCTTTTCTGGTTTTGATCGATACTTTACATTGACTTCTTAATTATTATTCCAGCGCTTTTCGAGGCTTGTCAGCGTCGCTTGAGATAATTCGTTTTTATACTTAATACATATTTTTCATTATAAAATATTTGTTTTCGCTAATATAAATTCAAATGGTGTTTGTCGGTCCTTTAATGTCATAAAGAATATAATAAACGATCTATTTTAATGGTGATTACTAAAGAAGCGTAGATATGTGACGTATTATATACGCTGATGCTACTGATTTGATGGATGCAGCTATCAGTCTCAACACATTTTGCAAGAAAGATTATTGTTTTCAAAACAAGTCTTATCATAATAAATTCTTGTCCGCTAATCTCCAAACGCGGCACTACCACTCATATCAACAAATGGTTGTAGGGCTTAGATGCTACGTTCGGGACACCTGTATCAATGGAATTAGTACAGTACTGCGGGCTGATTTTTCAATTGTCAGATCTGAGAAATTAATGACGGTTTGACAAATTTTTCATGCAAAACCTGTCAAAACGTCAAACATGGGAATATGTATATAATATAATATAGTATAATAGATAGTTAAAAATTAAAGGCCTAAGTGACACAGTCTTTACAACACTTATTTAATGTCAAAGAAGAACGAGATGGGTGTAAAAACCTAGGATTCAACCTCTTCGTCTTCATGTGACTTTTTATATCAGCTTTTTGTAATGTCCCACTGCTGGGGGCAAAAGCCTCTCCCTTGGACTTCCAAATCAATCTGTTGGTGGATATCCCCTGACCTTGTGACCCCTATATCTCGGGTCTTTTGATCCACAGGGCCCATATTCAAACTCGACCGAGGGATGACCCCAAGGTGTCTGTACACCAAGTTACAAGTCTATCGGTCCAGTGATTCCGGAGCTATGCCTGTCACTAACAAACTGTCACTAACAGACAGACACACAGACCCACATAGTGTTTTCATTAACCTCTTCGAAGAAGACTCAGAGGTTAATAACCTATAATCATTACTCGCCCTTCCTTTACAGCTACAACGGGACATCAATTCAATCAACGCCAACTTCAACTTCGGCTCATTGGATTGCGAACAGCTAAAGAAGGAGTTTTGTTTAGACGATCTGCGAGGTGCTATCGTTCAGTTGAAGTTGGAGCTTGTACGAGCGTGCGCCGTCGTGGCTGAGGCTAGAACTCATGCTGAGTAAGTATTAGTGTATAAGAATAACCTATAGCGAAGGGACACAAGGTGTGCGTAGAATATCAGTCTTATATGCTCATAGATGAATGGACTATTTACAAAAGTCAGAGAAACACTCTTTCCGTGTCTGAGCATGTTAAGGTATAATACTCTTAGATATTATTCGTACAATGGTTGTAATCTTGATTGATAATTGTTACCCATTTATAATAATGTAGGTCAGATAGCAGTTACTTTATGATAAAGTTGAAATCCAGGTCCATTTAGTTGAATAGTCAGCAGAAGCCATTTATTGTCCAATAGTAAATAAATTATTTAAGGGTCCGGTAGTTATGATATTCGCCTTGCAATCAAGGGGTGGTTCATGGTTTTGATATGGAGTCATGGTTTTGATATGACCTCTAAAAAATGGATAACGATGTACATCACCCAATACAAGTACTTAGCAGGAGGTATTATATAGGTAATACCAGTAATCTTCAAAAAAATATATTATATACAGTTGTACAAAATGTGTTTATTTTATTCTAGAGCTAAAGACTGTCACCAATGGACGCAAGCTGACCCTTTGACAACTAAACGCGTGGCTTCAGTGAAGAAACTAGCTTACTATGTACAAAATCAATTGGAACAGGCACAGAAGGCCCTTGACTATAAATGGAACGAAGCTCTCGCGAGAGACCCACATTACAACAAGTAAGTTATATTTTGGGTCTTATCTTTACTTTGCCTGAAAGCCCGTGAAACTTATTATAATAATATGCCTGGTTCACATATTTGAAGAAGGAACACATGCCTATGTGTATAACCGCCTGGTTAGGCCCTCTAGGTTTCGATGTTATCCCACTTCTGACCTAACCTGATAGGTCAGTAAAACAAAGCCGGTTGTGTATTTAATTATTATATTCCAAAGTGAAAATATCTATTCTGCGTTTGAATTATGGAATCCGTACTCTTGAAAATTCGAGCAAATAATGCCAAGTCAAATAAATCAGATAACTTAATTATATATACATCATACTCATACATACCCACCCTCTCACCCACACATACACTAGTATACACACGCATGCACGCACGCACACACAAACAAGAAGTATCCTTCCACAGGCCATACAATATTAACATTATAAATACTATCATTATCTTAATGCTAATACACCAATGTATAAAATCTAGACTTTGTGTCTCGGGTGGAGACCTGGTGTCCTGTAACACAGGCTTCGCCCTAGCTTAGGCTCCAGTCTCCCACAATGTTCCTTCTGTTTAATTTTTAATATTAAGCAATTTGTATATTTTGTCAACATTGTAAATATTGTGGAGAAAAATAAACATTATTATTACTTGTATAATCATATTTATAGCACACAGTAATCTATTACAAGCTTACATATTTTTGCATAATTTCCGTTTCCTTGGCCGTAGTATAGTTATTTTATTTACATTACAATTCTAAGCAGCATGCAGTTTCCACTGCACAGCACTAGTAATTCACACACTTATGTATTTTTCTAGGCCCGGACAACGCATGATCCGTCCGATACTCGACGATGTCTACCAGCCGCTAGTAAAACAACAAGAGATCTTAAGTCGTCAGCAAGCTGTGCTTCGTACGTTGAGGAACACACTCAAGGAGTGTGACGTCACACCCATGTTCAAGTCTACCTCGCTCCTAAGAAATACACCATTTAGGAACAAGTACGTATTAAATAAAAATAAACTGCTTTAAGTAGTGAAATACTGATCTTTATGTAGTTTAAAGAGCTTTAAGCTTATAGACAGATTTCTAAGCTCTGTAATTGTCAGTAAAAAAGTAAAGATCAATTACGTTAAATAGCCTGTTTCTGTTCCTTTACAAGGAAATAGGGTGTATCACGAGCCAAGAGCACAAACTAGCAGTGTTACAGTTTAAAAGTGTTTAAAATAAATTCATTTTCGTTGTATATAATGTATGTATTATAACCTCAATCATAAAGCTTTATTACTAATCCATGTAAAGCAAATTTAAATTATAACTAACTTCCTAAACATTGAATTTTTTGTCACAGAGATCCGCTATCAAAACTAACAAAAAACATTCTGAATATGAGTATCGAGCCTGAAAAACCTAAGGAACCATTGCTATCATCCCAAAAACTGGACGCTCTAAGAGATATGCTGTCGAACCACAAAACGGTGAAGATAAAACCTGTCAACATAGAAATGAGACAACACTTAGCGACTATGAAGATGAATTATGAAAAGAGTTTGAAAGAGAAGTCAGTGCCAGTGAAGACTCAACCAGTCATTCAGACACAAGTGAAGCCTGGTAAGTTCAATTTATTTGTTTCTAAACTAGCTTTAGCTAGTGCGAATTCTATAGGAACGCATATCGTGATAAAAAATTCAATTAGCTAATTCGGTACATCTTGTGTGCCAAGGTTTATTCCAAATCCGTATAACGTTTTACGCGTGATTAAGTAAAAAAACATTCGCATATCCAATTATCTTTTTATAATATTAATAGAAATTATAACAGAGATAAAAGACAAACCATGAACATTGACAAACATTATTATTGTTCAGCCAACTGGCAACATGGAAAATGTTTATAAAATAAATTTCTATTAATTTATAATTTATATTCTATTTTAATATTTATATATATAGCAATTATGTGCACCATATTATATAGTATATTACATTTCACATAACCCTAATATTAAGTTAAATTCTTACGACCGGTTAAAATTTTAGGACGAGAAATGACTTTTTGTGCTAAAATATTGAGAATATGGATAGACGGCAATAAGACGTATCGAAATATATGCTGTACACCTCTGCCTGTATATCAACAGACATGAGACAACATACATATTTTTAACGGAATTTCATAAAATTAATGCACTTGCAGTCCAACCGCAACCACAGTCAGCTTTCGTGCCTAAAGTTGAAGTGAAAAGGGAGCCGAAATCGTTACCTATCAGTGTTCCATCGTTCACTCCGGTAGGAGGCGTGAAACAGCCAGTACCGGGAATGATTAACGTCGCCAGGACATTGTTTACTGATGGTAGGTATTCTACGTATATTCTAAATAGCAGTAACTCTGTGTCTTGGCTTGTGTGTTTTTAATACGCTATGTTCTTTCTTTGAATTTAAACCACCTATTGAGGTAGCGGCCAGGTACCATTTTGACAAAATGTATTTAGTTATAAACGAAACAACCGAGTAGCACATAGTGCGCTTATATTATTCATGTCCCATCTGGTTCCCTCAATACAAGACATACATTAACAGACTGGAGAACATTCAGAAACGTTGTAAAGTTCCTTAATTATAAATCTAAAAGGCGCCATGGATCTTATTTCGATGACTGTAAGCACTATAACATGCTATCACTTAATAATAGGCGTACAATGTTAGATACATATGTTATTACTATAGATATCAAATAAATTTATTTTCTTTCTTTCTTAAATAATACCACAGTTAAGTACAAATATGACATAAATAAATAATTAACAAAATATATATACAAATTATTTACAAGAAATATAAACTAAAGAGAAAATCAAACTTCAAAATTAAAAAGCGTCATTATATTCCTCCGCATCATCGTCAATTGGCAACGTGCCCAGAATACTGGCAGCATTGCCACGTACTATTACTATATGACATCTTGCGTTGTAATATAGACTGTATCGAATTAGTTCCAAAAATTTACTTCAACGTTCCTAGTAAGCGCACTCGTCACACCAGATTATTTCATGTCCCATTTCGTCGTACCAATTGTGAAAGAAATGCGATTATGACGAGGTTGCCATGAACTTACAACTCTACGAGGGGAGGTCAAAAAGTTCGCGGAATGACAGATAATGAAATGAACCATCAAACACTTTTTCCTTTTCAATGTATTCTCCCTTAACCCTAATACATTTATTAGATCTGTCAAATAACTTACAAATAGGGTCGAAAAAAAATTGTCTTGGGCGTCAAAATAGGCCGAAACTGCCGACTTCACTTCATCATCGCCGCAAAAAATTATCTTAATGTCTGTGTGTTTCACTTCTTACTACTAAACAAGCCAGGAAACTTAGTAATTGGCTTAAGTATAATTTTTTGTTATAGGCGAATATGAATTCTAGGATAATCATAGTGTTTAACGTATTGCTAAATAATATAAGTTTAAAAACTATTTAATTGTAGTATAAGTGCATAAATACCGCAATTTGTCTGCATTATGTTGATAGGAAAAATTCAGATAAAAAGTATTAAGTAGAAATGCAAAAATGAATGAATCTAATTATAGCCTTGCATCTGTATGTATTTATTATCAATATCATCCACAATCATTATCAGTTTACCTACTACTAAATATAAAATTATAAATCAAAATAAAACTGAACTATTTTATATTTTAGAACCAAAACAGGAACCATCCAAGCCGATACAAATTCCACAGCCATCGCAAGCGAAGCCAGCGCCATCTGCATTCGCGCCGCAGTACTCGCCCATCACGCCGGTCACGCCGATCACTCCGTCGTCCTCCCCGCCGGTCAACACACGGAGCGTGCTTAAAGACCTCTTACAGAACAAGCAAGCTAACCTCGAGCTTGCAAAGGCTAACGAGGCTAAGAATGACGCTAGTACGTTTATGGGACAACCTATATGTTCACCTTTTGCTTGTAAGTACTATTTTAGTTTATCTTTGAACCGATGGTAGTACAGCGCCAAAGCATTAGATCTGCGGATCAAGAGTTTGTGGATTAGGTACCAAATTTCTGATCTATTAACGTGAATCTACTTACAACACAAGCATTTAGATTAGTAATAACTTGATATTTTAATTAAAAAAGACTATGGGCTTATTGCTCCGTAACATATTGTTAGATCGATATATAATAGTATTATGGAGCAGGATTGAAATAGGTTTTTTAAAAAATAGAAATCAAACACTTGTAACCGACGATTAAGAACTTTATGCCAAACTTAAACGATACACTTTTTACAATTTTAGAAATATAAATTTAGGTAGGTAATTGAACAAAGACTGCACCCTAAGTTACTACAGCCCTAATACATGTCCGCAACGTTTGGAAACCGAACACCCAGAGAGCGAGCCCGCCGCTTTCCAACTGTTATATAGGATCAGGGCAGCCATCTTGTGTCGTCAGGTTCGGTGTTGTCACTTCATTGTCGATTGTTTCCAACACGGCCTCTCCTGACAGCGAGGCGCCCTCGACCGCTTGATTTGAGGAACCGACATCAAGTTCATTTTCTGAAACAGGACACCTATGTTAGAAAGCTGTAAAAAGACAAGATGTTTCAGGGTAGGTATGGCAATTCAACATTACGATAACAAGCGTGCACACAAGCCATCGCAATGCGAAGTATCAGACTACTAAGAGATTCAATAATGTTTATCGAACCACAAACGACAGGCTCCGGATCCCCGTCGCTGTACCGCATAGCGAAAGCAGTAGGTCTATGAATGCAATCGCTATGCCCCGCAGCACGAAGCACCAAGTTCGCTTGCTGCGTAATATTTCTGACCATAGCCTAGGCACCAAGTTCGCATGCTATGGCCACTACTCGCATAACTAAAGCATCTGGTCTGTAAATGCAATTGTTATGCCCCGCGACACGAAGCACCAAGTTCGCTTGTCGCGCCACCAAGTAATCATAACATAGGCACCAACTTCGCGTATTATGATCACACCTGATATACCACATCATGTGAGCACATCATGAATTGCCAAAAAGACAAGTGCGACGTCGGCTTACCAGTCTCAAAAAAAACTGAACAGGCGTCGAGCGTCCATTCACCATGCCACCGAACCCTATGTTCAGCTGCTGCATGAGTCCGTTTGCCGTATGAGCCAGCTAAAAGCTCCAGCTCATAGCGATGATGAGGAAGACCTCGAGTGACTTTGTAAGGGCCTCTCATGCTCGAGCCCAGCTTGCCAGAGGTCTGCGAGCCCTTGCTGACGAACACGAGGTTGCCCACCGCGTAGGCGCGAGGCTCCTTGCGATTCTCGTTCACTCGTTGGTCTTGCTGCCGCCGATTTGCTTCCAATAACTGTGAAGCTCGTTGTCGGCGCAGCGTTGTCATCGCTTCACGGTTTGGATTGCTGCTATGCAGAGCTACATCCCTGATGAGAGACCTTAAAACAGGTGTAGACCCTTCAATGCCTGTCAACAGATGCAAGGGTGAAGTTTGGGTGGTACACTGCTTAGTTATGTTAAGCGTTAATTGAATTTTCCAAAGGACATTGGACCAACTATTGCCTTTAGCATTGACCTCGATCCGTAACATATTTAAAACGGTACGGCAGTATCGCTCAACTTGACCGTTCTCACGGTGCATTCCCGGTGTAATACGATGTGTAACACATCCCATGTCACTTACACAGTTTTGAAAGCCGGTAGCTTCGAACATTCTACCTTGGTCAGTTATAATAAGGGATGGAGTACCAAAAAGAGATATGGCATTGGTGAATACTCGTTTCAGTTCATCTGTTTCTTGCCTATAGAGTGCATATAAGAGACAATACTTTGAAAATGCGTCTACTACAAGCAAAATATACTTAAAGCCATTAGACTCAATCAGTGACCCAAGTACATCCAGATGAACATTATGAAAGGGTACATTGGGCTTAGTCCACGATTGGATGGGCTGATGCGGTGCACGAGGAACTTTCTTATGGGAAAGACAAACAACGCAATGTGTAATGTATTTTCTCACAAATTGCCTCAGACCGGGGAACCAAAAATGACGTAGTACCATGTCGGTAGTCTTGTCAATACCTATATGGTCATGATCGTCATGAAAGACGCATAAAAGACTTAGTCTGTGTCCCTTAGGGATAAAACACAATAAGCGTGATTCCTCACCGGTTGGGTTGTACTTATAGTAAAGAAGATTGTTTTTCACAACGTAACGGGAGGAATCTAGCTGGCCATCTCCCAATTGCTGTATAAGCTCTTGAGTTTCGTTATCAGCAGTTTGCGCGATTTGAGCCCAATTATTCGGTCTACGAATATATGAAACCTGAGCGGGATTACGACTTAAGAAATCTGCGTGTTGCATTAGGGAACCCTTTCTATATTCCGTTGTGAAGCGGAAATCCTGGAAGTATACCCACCAACGAGCTACGCGGGGAACCAGGTCTTTCTTTCGCTCAGTTAATTTAATCGAGTTGCTACTATCTTAAACTCGATACCAATAAGGTAATGACGAAAATGTTGAAGAGCCTTTACTATAGCTAAAGTTTCAAGCTCGTAACTGTGATATCGAGCCTCCGCACCGTGGGTTGCCCTGCTAAAATAACCTACCACTCTTTTACGTCTGACCTCATGTTCTTGTAAAAGGATCGCACCTAAGCCAACAGCGCTGGCGTCGGTATGCAGCTCAGTAGGTAATTCAGGATCAAATATTGAGAGCACGGGCTCTTGTGACAGACAGTCAATTATGTGTTTGTGAGCTACGTCCTGTTCCTTTCCCCAAACAAAAGGCTGTCCCTTTTTAGTCAGTTTCGCAATACAAGCGGTTTTAACAGCGTAGCTAGCAATGTAACGCCTAAAATAGCCAGCGAGACCTAAAAATTGGCGCACTTGCCTTACGTTACTCGGCTTGGGTGAGCGAATCAAGGCATCTACCTTGCGAGGGCTCGGCCTCACCTGACCTTGACTAATTAGCCTACCTAAGTATTCTACTTCAGTCTTTAGAAAGGAACATTTTTTCAAATTTATTGAAAACCCTGATTTAGCTAGAATTTCTAAGACTTGCCAGAGAATACAGAATCCTTCCTGAACCGAGTCCGACATAATCAAAACGTCATCGATGTACGTCAAAACCTTACCAGTATCTATCAGTGGCTTAAGAGTCTTAGAAATGATCCTCTGATATACTACTGGTGCATTTGTAAAGCCATAGGGCATTTTAAGGTACTCATATTGACCCTCCGGTGTTACAAATGCAGTCTTACTAATGGACTCGTCGTCCTTTAAGGGTACTTGGTGGAAGCCCGTGGCCATATCAAGACTAGTAAAGAACTTACTAGTTCCTAACTTATCGATATGGTCATCAATAAGTGGTAAGGGAAACCTTTCCTTTATAGTAATAGCGTTCAGGGCCCTATAGTCCACGCACATCCTATCAGACCCGTCTTTCTTTTTGACCAGTATGATAGGACTTGCGTATTCAGACTGGGATTCGCGGATAATGCCCTTGCTTAAGAGATCTGCAATAATTTCGCGAACGCGTAACTTTTCGTCAGCCGATAGCTTATAGGGATGATAGTGTACTGGCGTGGTATTATCCTTCAACTTTATCTCCATACTACCCGTGTTAACAGTAGTGGTCGCGGTCCCAGTAACGAATGAATCTTTAAATTCATTTATAAGAGATAGAAGCCTATTCCTGTCTTCACCTACTAAGGGAGTATTAACCGTATTGTTGCCTGCGTTCTCCAAACAACATACGCGTGGTGGATCCTTAGCCCCAAAAAGCCGTTGCGTATCGCTATTTCTTATGTACGTTACACCCTTGCGATTTAAAACATCCGTCCCAATCAAAATAGGTGTGGTAATACAACTCGAGGGAACAACAAACATATCAACCTCTATGGCTATCTCTGGGAACTCTACGATCGCGGTTATATAGGAAGTAGACTCGATTTCCTGACTGCCTATTCCGCGCATTAACCGATAAGTAGGTATCTTATTGCAATCAATATGTTTGATGACCGAATCAGAAATGAGCGAGATATCTGAACCACTATCGATTAACACATCTACCGGTACCTTATTTATAACTGCAGTCATCACATTATTTTGATTACAGTTACGTAACTTTTGGCAAAATTTTACTTCACTCGTGTTCTTGGAATTAGTTTCAACACGCTGTTTCACAAAGCAAAAGTCTATTGAATGACCCTGCTTTTTGCAGTACGTACAAGTCATAGAAGATTTACCCGACTTGGAGGAACTAACTGACGCCCCGTCTAATTTAGAGTCGGATTTTTGTTTCTTTGTACAAGCATGCCCCTTATGACCCTCAATACCGCATATATAACATTTGCCCCGTATATCCGTGTTTGTTGCCTCACGTTTGCGACGATAAGGACCCTTTACATGGTTTGACGAACGGACAAGATTGTGAGTAGTACGAGAATCGAGTTTAGGCTTAGTATTAACAGATAAAAATTCCACCAATTGGCAGGGTTGTAGCTTCGCATTGGATGCGGCAGCTTTTACTTGAGGGTCTGCTATACCGCGGACCACAATAGCCGTTTTTAAGTCTTCCGATAGACCTCCAACAACATTTAAACGCAAAAGTGATTTGCGAGCGTATTCGGCGTATGTACTAAATTTACTCGAGTTGGTACACATAACATCGTAAAGAATATTCGCGACGTCGACGTTTTGCGGACAGAGTGATCTAAATTCTAACTTGAAATTGGACTACGCCTACGCGATCTATTACGACGGCGTGATCTATCGCGGCTCCTCCTTTTAGAATTCCGCCCAGCCATTTGAGTAGCAAAATACTGACGTACGAAATCACTAATTATTACACGCGAACACAAATATGGCTTTTACAATTTAACAAAACGTGATTATAATAGTAATCTAACCGCTACTAAAGTATTTCAATCCTACCCACAAAGTAAAATAATTATCAGAATGCCTTTTGCGAACAGTGTCGTGATGATCCCACTTCTGATATTATGGAGCAGGATTGAAATAGGTTTTTTAAAAAATAGAAATCAAACACTTGTAACCGACGATTAAGAACTTTATGCCAAACTTAAACGATATACTTTTTACAATTTTAGAAATATAAATCTAGGGTAGGTAATTGAACAAAGACTGCACCCTAAGTTACTACAGCCCTAATACACGTCCGCAACGTTTGGAAACCGAACACCCAGAGAGCGAGCCCGCCGCTTTCCAACTGTTATATAGGATCAGGGCAGCCATCTTGTGTCGTCAGGTTCGGTGTTATCACTTCATTGTCGATTGTTTCCAACAATAGAATAAATGTAATATTAAATAAATCCAACATAACATAAAGATATAATATTAAATAATGATAGATGACTTTATAAAATGGAACAACATATAAAATATATAACAAATGATTTCAAGAACCCTTGATGTTATCATAAATCCGTATTATAATCATCTTAATCACTACAGTACAGTCACTCCTTTAGTGTACTGTATTGATTACTTCATTTAGTACGGACGTGTCTAACAGCTATTAAAATAAACAAATAATAATTAATCGAATCGTGACCTCGTTTTGACAATAACGCAAACCGTGTCACATGTTCCGTATAATAGTTACGACAGCGAAATTGTGGAAATGTTTAGTACATAACAAGAAAAACAGTTTTTAAAATGGAAAATAGCCCATTTAACGGAAGTAGCAGGACAGCACGCATCCTACCGCCAACGCCGGCGCCTGCACCTGCATCTACCCCGCGCCCTAAAGCCCCGACTCAACGAGACGATGTTCTTGAAGTCATCTCAACACCGGAGATTAAATCCTGGATGTCATCCATTGAGCAGTGCCTCAATGAGGTGTGTTCTGTTGCAGCCGAAAGAAAACTGAACTCTGAGCAGAAATTGCGCATAAATGGCTTATGTCGAAAAATATAGGCAGCGGTACATCGCATATGGCAGTGCAATACCAGTCCCTCAAGTATAAAGCAGTACAAGCCTACTCCTTTATCCAGACTTACAAGACCAACTTAATCTGTTACAGCGACTGCAGGACCTTAAGCGGAGTGTTAACAATCTTCGAACTGGTAGGTCCACGGGAACTTCCTTTGCTGATATAAATGAAACGATATCATTTGTCCAAAAAAATAATTGTCCAACAAAATGAAACTACAAGTGAGAGGAGTACGCAAGACAAGGAATGGAGGTGTTATAATCAGCACATCTGTGCTGATTATAACACCTCCATTCCTTGTTTTGTATCTACAAAGGACGACATCGAGAAGATTAAACTATCCGTGCAGATAACCAACTCAGACCTTAAAATCGAAGATGCTTTTAAATGAAAACCTAGAGTGGTTGTTATGGGGGCACCTGCATCTATGGAAGAAGCATAAGTTTTTCATTGTTTGTTCCACCAGAATCTAGCCGATAAACTTGAAAATACTAATCTTGAGTCGTTTATGAGTACGATAAGATTAAGCCATAAGTCGGGCAAGAAGGAAGCGATACCTGTAACTATATAATAGAATTATCTGCAGAAATTCGGAAAGCACTAATAACAAAGCAAAGGGTATTTATGAATTGGTCATCTTGCCCTGTGAAAGACTTTACTTTAGTCACTAAATTCTATAAGTGTCAACTGTCAAGCTGTCTGTATCATCGGAGATCCAGAGGTCACGAGTTCACTGGAAACTCTGCAACTCCGTCGGGACATTGCCTCATTGGCATGTTTCTACAGAATATACCACGGGGAGAGCTCTGAAGAGTTATTCCACCTTATCCCGCCCTCCCCTTTCCTATCCAGAACAACGCGTGCTGGGCTCAGATGCCATCTTTATACGGTGGAGTCGACTGGATTGCGTACCAACAAGTTTGGGTCCTCATACCTCTGCCGAACGATCAAGGCATGGAATTCTCTGCCAAGGCACGTTTCCTGCTTGCTTCAATCCTGGGTCCTTTAAGCGGGGCGTGAAGAAGCACCTTCTTAGGCCGTCAAAGTAGAGACCTCAAAATCGCTTCGGCTGCTATGAGGACGGTGTGGAGGCCACTGCTTTTAGACCACACGACTGCTTACCATCAGGCAGAGTGTGGTCATTTTGAAGAGTAAAATAAATATTTTAAAAAAATGCGGCAAAGACGTGTCGGGAGACTACTTATACCTGTGGCCACTGTGGCGAGCAAAGTCACTCAATAAACAACTGCACTGAAGGCCGATGAACCAAAATGCACTTCAAAAAGCCAAACACGCATACCACAGGCGCTAATGACTGCCCGGCAAAAATTATGGCTGAAAAGAGATATATAAATTCGGTTGATAATGGAGGCACCTAATAATTTGTGCTGCCTATTTTGGATACTAGCACTTCTTATCATATAACTAATATATAAATAAAACTAAGAATTAGTAGGTACGCAACATTGTGTTTGACACACATTGCAATTTTGCTGACGACTAGTTTTGTATGTTAGGTACCTACCTACCTCGCAGAATACCAGTGTTGCGATTTAACAATCGCAACGTACAAATTTTTGCACTGATGCGACACACACTTTCTAATTACTTTTTAAACTTCAGTTAAAGTTAAATAATTGAATGTTTATAATTGTATCGCTACTCACTGACAATACTAGCCTTGAATTCGATGGAGGCAGTTCTCGACTTCCGTTAAGTCAAACGGAATGTGTGGTGTTGCCAGTGAGCAGAAATTAATTTATAGTGTTAGTATTTGTTTTATTTTCTGGCTTTATTATTTTTCTGTTAGTTGGTTCTGTTTTATTTTGTATCTTTTTAATTTTAATTTATTTCTCCATGTTTTGGGTGTGCCCTTTTGTGAGCAAAAATAAATATTTTTCTTTCTCCTTTTTATATTTAATATGTTAGGCAATGTACGGCTTGCAATTAAAAAGATGAGTAATCAATATTATGTTTACATTACAGACTACATGTTATTCATTGAAATTAAACTACTATATACGGATTTTATCGCGTTGTTTATTAATCACTGTATTACATAATTTTGAAACTATTACACTACTACTACTATTGAATTTTACTAATTTATAAGCTAATAAAATTATTTAAACTATTAAATCTATTTATATTTATGTTTACACTTTCCCCGACGTTTCGGTTGCTTTTCAGCAGCCATGGTCACGGGGAGAGTCCTCGTGACCATGGCGATAAAATTCGTATATAGTAGTTTAATTTCAAAGACTTAGTTAGCTTTAGTTTATTATATTGTATTTGATAATTATTAATATTGTTTAGGTAAACAGTAGATTTTGTTTCGTTTATATTTATATTTAATACCTTTCTTGCTTATAATTGTTTTATGACTATCTTAGCTATATAGATAATTTTTTATAACTGAAGACCCTGCCTACCTGTGATACAGTTTCTAACTAGTACAGGAGACAGGTGATTTTCTACACAAAGTTTCAGAATCTTTAGTCTTAAGTTTTATTTGTGCAATTATGTATAAGAGTCAAATATTTGTAACTGTATTTTGAGCAATAATAATAATTATTATTATCTTATATTCTCTATGTTCAATAACTATTTGATTTCTTATAATTTTCAGTCTCATCACCTACAAGCACAGCAGCTCCAGCAGTCCCCCGAACAACGGCCTTCACAGCGAAACCAATATCGGATATAAACAACATGTTCAACAAATTCCAACCTCAAGCCTTCGCACCAGAAGCTAAGCTTGGCTTTGGTCAAGAGTCCAAACCGCAAGCATTTGAACCAAAACCCCAAGCGTTCGCACCCACAGAGGCCAAAACACCGGCCTTTGTTCAAGAGCCTAAACCTATAACTCCAGCATTCCCTAACAGCAAATCAAGTGAAACAGGCGAACCCGAAGCAGAAACTAAAACGTTTACTCTCAAACCTAAAACTGATAAGCCAATCACTAATCTTTTCGCTATGAAGACATCAACGCCGGCCCCTAGTCCAAATGTTCCTGACGTTTTGAAAACCACTCAGGAAGCTAAACCCGAGAGTAAACCTAAGCCGGTAGAAAAAGAAAATCAACCAAAGGAAGAAAATAAAGTAATACAGAAACCAATAGCTGAAAAGAAAGAACCGCCTAAACCACTGACTATACAGACAAATAAAGCTTCTTCTGTATTTGGTTCACCACAGACTGCAGCAAGTGGCAATACGTCCCCGACTCCAAGTAAGTGTATGTTTCACAAAAAGTAAATTGCATTAATTGGTCGTATACAGATGGTTCGTTCTTTTTTAAGACTTAACCATATTTAAAGTAACGGTAGGAATCACAATAAATTTAAATTGACTTATATATACTACTAGCTGTCCCGACAGACGTTATCCTGTACAGAGGAAAAAATAAAAAATACAAATCTCAACCATTCTCGAATCTACTTGAACACAAACAATTTTATCAATATCGGTCCAGCCGTTTAGGAGGAGTTTAATTACAAACACACGCACAGAAGATTTATATATATAAAGATACTGATTTTATTATTATCGAATAGATAAACTATAATGAGTTTATACTTGGTTATGATTGCACAGAATTGATATCATCCATGTAAAAGATAATATTTAATTAATTCCTTATTAAAATTAATAAACTGATATTTATTTTTAATCATAATTAACTGTTACTTATAGGCGGCAGGTATATATGGTGCGTTGGGTACGCTAATAACGAATGTAAATTTTTCTTGCTTGTCTTATTTGGTAAACAAACAATTTATTATAAATATATTTAGTTACTACTGACATATTCGTTCGCTAAAAATAAAAATGCCAAAAGAATGGAATACATAAAGATGTGTCTTCTCTCTCTATGTATTCGTTCTAGCTACCAATATATATATATATATATAAATGGACTATATTTACTACAATTCACAATAAGTGCTGCGAAAACTTACCTATATTTATACATTGCCATCAATACACTGGCTGCTAGTATTTACATGTTGTGGACGATCTTCAGGATTAATTAATAACTTTAACCGGGTCGTTTGTTTCTAGACGAAACTAAGCCAGCAGAGCCTAAAACTGATACGAAAGAAGAAGCAGAGAAAGTAGCGGAGGAGCCTGCCACTCCAGCTTCAAACGCTTCCTCAATATTCGCTGCTGGTAATGCTACAGTACCGTCAGGTAGACATAATATTCGTAATTTTAATATGTTCATAAAATCTATGTATTTTGATAAAAAGATATGGTAGATATGGGACGCAACCGTTATTATTTAAGAAGGGTGGATGGCGTGAATGTGCGTAATTGCGATATCTCACTATCTCCCTAGAACGGGAGACAATGGGATATCTTTACTAAGCCCCTACTTTTATTTATACACGAAGAATATAAATAGCACGTTATTTCGCAACCAATTTTGACGGTGCTGTCACAATATTTTTTGTTTTGAAAACTATAAGAATTGCTGTTGCGAATTAAAAAAAAGAACTTAATAAAAATCGTAACTATCATATTATAGGTCTTAAGAAAAAGTTATTCCAAATAAAATGTAAAACAGAATTGTTCATATTTTATTGAGTCCGTTATAGGTGCCATGCTATCTGTTATTTACTTTAACAATGTATTCTTTATTTCAGGGACGAAAACGACAGCACCGGCTTTAAAACTTGACGTGACCACTTCGAAACCAGATTTAACCACACCAACATCAACACCTGAAACTACTACGCCACCGAAACCTTCAATATTTTCTTCAAATAGTAGTCCTTCTGCTGCCTCAGTATTCGGCTCTGCCATTGCTTCCCAACCTAACACAACATCACAAGCAAGCTCTATATTTGCTTCAGCCCTTTCAACTTCGCCAACACCTTCATCAGTCTTCGGATCAGCCGCTCAAGGTTCCATATTTGGGTCTTCTCAAACCTCCGTATTCGGGTCAACTACACAACCAACTAGCACAGCAACAACAACTAAACCTTCTGTGTTTAGTACGCCAGCCCCAGCGTCGCCTACTCCAGGGTCACCTTCATCCGTATTCGGATCTGCTGTAACAACATCCCAATCCTCATCAATATTCGGCACATCCGTATTTGCAACTTCTGCTACAACTCAGTCGTCTACTTCAGTCTTTGGATCGTCTACGGGTTCAGTTTTCGGTACAGCGACTACTCAAGCTTCAGTATTTGGTGCGACCACAACAGCGCCCTCTGTTTTTAGTTCTACAGCCACAACGACTCAAGCGTCTATATTTAGTCCTGTGTCAACAACTTCGGCGCCTAGTGCGTTTACTCCAACGACTACGCAAGCTTCTGTCTTCGGTTCAACTACGCCTACGACGAAAACTTCTTTGTTCGGTACTTCGGGAGGGTCAGTCTTTGCTGCCGCAACACCTAATGCTAGTCCAACGTCTGTGTTTGGAACGTCAACGCAGGCTTCTTCAGTCTTCGGGACGGCAACTGCTACTACTCAAGCATCTGTGTTCGGTAGCTCATCTACTCCTACCACACAAGCTTCAGGTAATATGTTTTTCCAGGTATATTGCTTCCGCATGTTTATGTCCTCAAAACTACACATAACACAACGTGGCATTTCTAAAAAGTATTGTTTTGTACACTTTTTAACCCGAAGATTCCACGGGAACGGGTATTACTTATAATTAATATCAACGTAGCCACAACTAAGCGTGGCCGGGTTTAGCTAGCACTTATAATAAAAGTCTGTAAATCTCAAAGACCACCTATTTTTTTGCCAGTTATGAGCCTAAGACGCAATACCAGGGACATACATTGCCAGGCTCTGTGCTTTGACTGAGATTTTCCTAATAAAAAAGCAATAACACTTTGCCCAAACCAGCCCATACATTTTACCACAAGACCAAAAAAAGTAATACGTATTGCACCATATCACGTAACATTAATTCTAGTTTTTGGATCATCGCCTGTAAAGACTCAAGCTTCAGTGTTTGATAGCTATGAGCCTTTGACTTTATTGCCAGGCTCTTGTGTTTTGATTGAGAACTTTCTAACAAAAAAATAATAATACTATTTCTGACACAAGCATCTGTCTATAATCTTATGTCACTAGGCCAAAAAGGAACTATATTACATGTTACGTTAATCCTAGTTTTTGGAACGTCGCCTGCGACGACTCAAGCCTCGATATTTGGAGGCGCTCCCGCGCAGTCGTCTGTGTTCGGTAGTGCGCCCGCCACCACTACACAGAGCAGTTCGTTGTTCGGCGGCGCGGAGGCTAACCTGTTCGCGGCGGCCAGTATATCCACTACTAGTGCACCTTCTCAGCAGACCAGTGGCGGCAGTATATTTGGTGGCAGGTAATAAATCACCCACTCATAGTAGTGCTCCAATGACGAAAAATACATTTACAAAAATCCCCCAGATTCGGTTGAACTATTTACATCATATTGATATTCAAATACTGGCACCTATATCATAGCTAAAGGATGACGGTCTAGAGAATACTTGTGCATTTTTTCTCGCATCTATATATCCTATAAACCTTTGCTTACCACTTGTCGCCAGGTATGATTTTGCCACGTAATTGGTGGCGGCCTATTTTCGTCTTCCAGGCACTATTCTATACATAAAAGCCCATAGTTTTGCTTAACCCTTTATTGAACATTTTGCCTAATTCAATATCGAATATAAAACCCCATGCAAAACAATCTCGTTCATCACAACCTACTCCATCGAATATATATTTTATGAGATTCTTCGATTCTTATAAAATACATATAGAAGCATTGGAATATTATTCGCACAATGTTCCGATACATATATAATACTTTCTTCACAGTCCGTCCGGCTCCGTATTCGGCAGTAGCAACACAAACGTGTTCGGTAAGGCTGCATTCGGTCAGCCCAACCAATCGGCCTCGTCGATATTTGGCGGCGGCGGCGCTACCTCATTCGGTCAGAAGCCAGCCGCTAGTTTCTGGTCGGGAGGCACTGGCAACACTGAAGGTGGATTCGGATCACCTAGTGGAGGATTCGGTAAGTTTGTAGAGCCACTTCATATATTAGAAAAATGACAATATTTTTACTAATATTAAAGAGAACAAAAAACAGTAATAAAAATAAATAGTTCGTAAGATTGAACGCGATTTTCCCAGGTACTTGTTGGCCGGTTTGAATTGTTTCTTAACCTTCAATGTTAAATACGTAACCGATGTGTAATAAAAGCGCGTGACACAGGTATGTGATTACAGTCTGTTTAAGCTGTAATCTACGTCTTATTAAAAAAACTAAGCTAATCGTTCTTCTCAGTATAGTCTCGGCTAGCTAACGATAATGAATTCATCACCAAATAGATCACAGTTTTCTGCTTCAATTCCGATAACTACTAGTTTCCACGACACTTCATTCGCGTTAAGCCTGCGGAAATGCATTAATGTTTAACAACTCCTATGTGTTATTCCAGAATCTAGTTTATCTGTGTGCCAAGTTTCATTTATTTCCATGTAACTATAGACGCTTAATTGATAAACAGACAACTCCAAACATCTACACAAACTTTCATCTTTATAATATAAGTAAGACTAGGAGAACACATTCAATAAACACAAGTACTATAAAATACTATTGTTTGATTCAGGTCAACAAGCTACCACGCAAGCTTCCTCAATCTTCGGTGGCAGTACCGGTGGTAGTTTCAGCACGCCGTCGCCCACCGCGCAAGCGTTCGGCAGCCCACAGCCAGGCGTGTTCGGCACCCCGCAACAACAGCAAGGCGGCGGTCTGTACATATTTATACATACATAGATTCACGCCTATATGCCCAAAGGTATAAGCAGAGATTGTAGCCCCGTTTAGTCTGTTTTTTGCCCTTTTTAAATATTACTCCTGCACTAGTAATAATTCCTGCGTGGCGGTGGAGTTTACAAACATTCAAAAAAAGAACACAGAACACCCAGACTTGGAACAACCATTTGTGGACAACACAATTTTTTGTCCTGTATGGGGATCGAACGCACAACACTCAGCGCAGTAACAGTGGCGAGGCGAACACTTAAGCCACTACGCCATTCGTGCTGTCGAATTCTACGTAGTGAGCGAGCTTATTGCTGTTTATCGGGAACATTCTCAGACTGATGCGTTAGTACTAGAAATTACTAAAACCCGATAAAACTTCGTCCGACCCGGGGACTACACCCGAAAAAGAACTAGTGATTGCAAGGACATAAAATGTAATTTTAAGATTATAAACTCTATAGATGGAGTTACTACTAATGGTGCGGGACCATCGAGGCACTCATATAATATATGGCGTGTCGGGCTGGGCTGTGTTATAGGATTTCCTATAAGTAAAACAAGCACGGAGTTTGGAACTCCATCCGGTAAATCTAAAATCATAGTTGACGAAATGTGTATGTAATACAACTCTGGTTACTACTTCGAGGAGGTAGGCAGTCTATGTATGTATTCCAAACGCAAATAAAATTACATTCTAATTTTCCACCACACCCATCCTAGAAACACACCTAAACAAAGGTATTCTTTACAAAAATATGAAGTTACTACTTCAATATTTTACTTTAAACCGGGTAACGTTTCACATCCATAACAAATTTCTTAACTTAAAACTTACTTCCAGCTCCCGCCTTTGGCGGATCTCCCGTATTTGGTGCTGCTAAACCAGTATTTGGCTCATCGGCGCCCTTCGGATCCCCTTCGGGCGGTTTCGGTTCGTCGTTCGGCGGTGGTTTCAATAAGACTCCGGGCGGTGGGTTTGGCGCGCCTGCCGCTTTCGGTGGAGGAGCCACTTTCGGAGGTGGAGCCGCATTTGGTAGCACCTCGCCAGGGAAAATGTTTGGAGGGGCGGCGCCAGGTTAGTATATATTTTTATTATAATTGATGTATTACAAAACATGTAATGATTCCATGTTTGTCAGTTTTTCTAGTATAACTAACGTAGCAAACGAGTTAACGGGCCATCTAATAGAAAGCGGTTACCGTAGCGCATGGAAGCTTGCATCATCAGAGGTATTACTTGAATGTTTGCTGCTTTAAAAACATAGACGCTGTACAGCCTGAATATTACTGCTACACTGATGTCAGTACAAAGCCTTGTTAAGAAGCCAGTAGGCCTACCGTGACATCTAAATGGCGAAGTTTCTGGACGACTGTTTGTACCGTGAAACTGACTTATTTCAAAGTTCGTTTTGAATTTCATACATAACCTCTTGATTGTCCTAAACCTTTTCATGAAGTAGACCGAATAACGGAATAATGTCATTTTAAAAGAAAGTAATCCGAGGCAACTTAATTTTCTAGTTATTTTTGTTCGGTCCGAAGTTTCGGACATATATGTTCATGGTAAACCTACTGGCCACTCTACTCACCACAGGAACACCACACAAAGTTCAGTACAATCTTCTCTCTCTTAACGAAGTCTTAATTATCCCCAAAAGTCGTAATTCTAAAGCTACAACTATGAGGTACACACGGCTACACATCAAGTTAAACACCCTATATACGCATAACTACGCTACATACAAAATAGAGAATTGTCGGCAAGGGACAGTGCATAGTGATGTAGACCCATCATGGTGCACTAGCGCGTGCGGCGATGCCCGCGGCCCATTCAGCGTGAATGAGACAAAATAACAAAAATATAACGTACTCGCTCGCACGTCGCAGCGTTCAACTACTAATAGTCCAAAGTCAAACAGTCTAGGTTGATGAGTCGCTGTGTGTACGTAACCTAAAGTATTAAAATATTTTTGTATAGCTCCAGCCTTTAGCGCGAATCAATCCAACGCTACGTTCGAGACCCTAGCGACCCAGAATACGCTGACGTTCGGCAATCTCGCACAACAGTCCGGTCAGCCGCAGCAACAGGCCCCTAGCTTTAACACGTAAGTTGTTAATTGCATTTTTAAAAAGGCCAAAGAAATTATGGGTAGAATATGTGAGGTATGATATGAACGAAAAAAGAGTTAATGCTGAGATGATGATGAGATCAGATATATTTTTGTACTTTAGCCTCCAAAGGTAAAGCTATTTCCGTCCGTGTACTAAGAATATAGAATGTAACGCTTGAAAAGTGTATATGGACTGCAAGAAAATATTAAGAGTTATCGTATTCAATTGTGTGTATCCTAGGAATAGGCAATTTGACATATTCAATATTTTTACCAAAAAAAAACAGCAATCTTAATTTATTTTTAGTTGGAACCATGTGATCGTAAATAGTTTTGATTGGCTACATTTATTTTGATGTTACACGTTTATAAACGTCATCTGTCATTGCTTGCTGTTCGATGTTTATTTACAAACGTATTACGTCACTTAACGGCTCGACGCCATAATGTCGGAGCAAGCGTTTTAACATTTTAAATAATCGGTGTATTTCGTAATATATTTTTAAATAATATTCTTTAATTAAAATAACATTATTTATAGGGTCCATGGACACGGCTAAATAATGTGAGATGGTTTCCAGAAACTAGTTAAATAGCCTATTAGTGGTGTATTGTACAATTGTCATACCTAAAGTGAAGCTCTATCAAGGTTTATTTTGGAGGTTTAATTTTTATGTATATTTTCCAGGTCTCCTTCATTCACTGGTTGGCGTGGCTGATGACTATATTACAAAGAGCGTGCAGCTCGATCAAAATAAAACTATTAAGACTTTTAGAGTTAGTGCCAATATATTGTAATTATAATCATAATGGTGAAATCATTGTAAACGATTTTGTGTATGTATAACCGTAATAAACTATGTAACCTGTTTGTGTATGTATTTAATCCGGAGGCGTTTTATTTTATTAGGGTGGTTTTAATGTACCGCCATTTTATTGTTAGGATGGTATCTATTCGGTGGCGCAACAGTAGTCTTTGCGAATGTTCATGTGATGATGTTCGATTGTGTCTGATAAGGTGTAATTGGGTTTTTCTGTCAAGTAATATTCAGGAGCAGCACGGAATCTGAAACTGATACCAGTAAACGGTAAAAGACTCGTCCACTATTACATCGGACACTATAACTATAACTGGCAAAATGTAGCATTCTTCTGCTACATTTTACCAGTTAGCCTTAGTGTGAGTCTTCTACACCAATAAGTAGTAGACTATCAAGTACTATCATGGTTCTCAAATACGTTGTTCTACGGTAGCCAATCATTATTAGGGTAATAAAATTTACGCTACAGGAACTGTTAAGTGGTTTTTATTGCCTATTAGCGACCCGTCTCGGCTTCGCACGGGTGTAATGTAGATACTAATGCCGCTGCCACCCGGGACGGACATACGGCTCGACAGCCGCTCTGCCCTCGCATTTTAAATCTCTGATATCTTCTAGGATATTCATTTTAATGATATACTGTAAAGGGCAATTTTGATCTACATTACCCCTTGAACCGCCACGTCATAAAAGCAAAAGCGCGCTCTCGGCGCCAATCTATGATTTCATACTTTAACTTGTTATGTAGTCATGACCGTGGCGGTCGAAAGCTTAATTAGTATTGTCTACATACTTATTGCTCGTCTCAAGCGGGTTGGTAGGTACCATCATTCTGTCTATTTTAAGCGGTAATCAGATTTGCGCGGCGCTTGAAGAGCGTTGCTAGATGTTGTTATCTTGCTATTACTTTAGCAATGTCAAGTAAACGAATCCATGTCGATGAGCGAGAGTTACTTTTACCAGGAGGGCCTTCGGTGAGTATGTCATTATCTCTACATAGTATAAAACTAAGTCCTTTCCCGCGGTCTGTACGCTTAGATCTTTTAAACTACGCAAACGCTGGATATACCTTACGAGATAGATCAAAATAATGTATTACGGAATTGTATAGGTATCTTAAAAAGATCAGGTTATTTATGAAGCTATTTTAAACAATACAATATTATTCCTAATTCAATTAAATACATTAAATACGTTGTGCATTTCATACAGCACCCTGCCACGAAAAAGACCGAGACACAAATACTGCGAACAGGCGTAGGTTGTGCTACATCGATGTCTCAAGAAACCGTTTTCGCATACCTGAGACGATATTTTTGAACTTACTGCAACCGAATAGGTAACGAGCAGGATGGTCCGTTGCTCTAGAAACAGGTGTACAATTCACACAATAAACATTCTCGATGTTTGACTTATTTAAGAAACTATTTTATTTACCAAACGCGGCAAAAGATGAGGTTATTAAAGTCATCCATTCTCGTTATATATTGTAGCAAGTGGCAAACTTTAGTATCTGCTTATAACTTTGGAAAACATGTTAGGGTCGATATATATATCCCACCAGAATATAATAAGGACCATTAGTAAGACTAACAGATTATTAACTGACGGAATATAAAATAGACAAGCGATTCTTTAGATTATGACCTATCTTATACTATAGGCCAATCAGTGAACAGTATTAAAATCTTAGGATTTTTCGGAGCGTTAACAATATAGTAATATCTAGGTACAGTTAATTGCAAACGTTGCCTTGAGTGCTCGGTATTATCTATCAATGGTTCGCTCGCTTAGGATGTGAAGGCAAACTGCCTGGAAGAAGCATGACGTGTTTAGGCTAAATGATTTTGTGGCAATAAAACGATAACCTAATGATTTTCTAAAAAAAGGTAGGTACCTATAATATTATAAAATCAGTTCTTAAATTATTCTTACTTATATACTTACCTACATTAAAACTTGAGAATCTGTAAGTAATAGCTTTTGATGCACCTAAGTGGGTAAGTCTTTTCGTATATATACGTTTGCAAAAAGAGCCTCTAGCAAAATTTTACTACCTACTCACGATAGAAATATTTACAAAAGCTTTTTAAAAATAAATAAATACCAACGCCGCATTTGCTTCACCAGCCGCTGTGTATACAAGCAACTGCAAAAGGCTACTACTATGGGTACTTAGTATTATGTTGATTTTTATGTAAAAGTAAAGTGTATTAGTGTAAGTAGTGTTGTTGGTAAACCTAAATAAATAAATACTAACGATAGGGTGATGGGAAATCGTTGCACAGCACTGTAGTCTCGAGTTCGATATCAACTAAGTAGGTACGCAACGCAGACTATTCTAAATTTGGTGTATACCTAATATAATTTTTGTGCATAATAAATAACCGCTTGCTTTAACGGTGATGCAAAACGTCGTAAAGAAAACTGCATGTGGAAATTCTCTGTAATGTTCTAAAGATATCTTTCTCATAGGTACTGAGCGGCGATTCAAACCTAGCAGGCGTGTACAGGTTTTAAAAACGGCCGATATTATTATTATTTGTTTACTATTGATGCATTTCATATTGTAAACCTGGTACTCCCTTTCTTCTCCTAAACTTGTTTGTCCGAAAATCATTATCCATAACATGTTTGCTATAAACTTCAGTAACCATAATGTTCAAAAAGTCGAAATTTTGTCTTATTATCGAGTACCTACTATAATAATAATAGAATCTCCTAATTTTGCATGAAATAAAATCATATGTCCCAAACATTGTATTATACAGTGTCCGGTAATTAATGGATAACCTTGAAATGTCTTATAGTAGAACTGAAAGCCGTTCAGAAAAAATGGAAATAAAAGTAATAAAAAAAAATATATATATATTAAAAAGTGCAAGCTATATTAGCATAGCATACTTTTGACTGTCTATCTATTAGCATAATTAGTGTTTAATAATAAAACAACAAAAAACCGATGGATTTCATTCATTTATGGTCGTAGTATACAAGAAAGTCATACATGGTAATTTAAAAAAGAACACATATCTCAGGTAGTAGTTGGGATAGATTCTTTTTCATATTTTTTTCTGAACGGCCATTAGGTCCACTATAAGACATTTCTAGGTTATCCATTAATTACCGGACATCCTGTATAATGTGTATTATGCCGAATGTCCATTTATAATAAAATTGTTCACCCTAAAATATTTGTAAAAATTAGGTTATAGTGACAGAAACGAATCGATGTGAATCCGACTCCACGCAGTCTTGTCTGCCCTACCCGTAGAATGTAATTTAGAATCGCGGAGGCGCGTGGGACCGCCAGAGACCCGCAGCGCCGAAGCTGTGACAAAAGCCAAGCTTTGTGATACAAATTAGTTTTAAAAACATTATTAGGATAAATAAACATTAAATAATTTGAATTAAGGACTTTAAAATTTATTGAAAACGGTTTTAAGTCTTTTGTATATTATTGATTGTAATATTTATGATAAACAAATTTAGGGCATATTGTATTTAGGGATTTCAATTTTATGGCATGTGATATTACCTATGTGTCATAAAGTTTGGTCAAGCTATCATTCGGACAAATGAAGATTAGGACAAAAAAAATTATGATACGTGAGATTGTGGATAAAAAAGTTAAAATAACACAATAGAGAACCTGTAAACCTACTCATACTTTACTAGTTTGATTTTTTAACTCGATCACAAGCTACACTGGACTCGTTAAAGTTGATTCGTTAGTGCTACTCCAATGTCCGGATGCGAACTGCGCATCTCACGGTTTGTTAGCGAGTTATCTGAATGTATAATGAGTTCGTGCAAAGTTTAGAAAAACTTGCGCCGTTGAAGAGCTTCTGTATGTCCTACTTCTACTAATGAGAGAGCGATCGAATAATTGAGTGAGTATCCGAAGCAGCGTAAAACTTCGAAATCATAATGTAATAAAGTCATTTAATTTAATGATTACACTGTAACTAAAGCCTAGTTAATATATCATCATCTATACCTACTGAATAGAATACTTACCTCTAATTACTTAAGTATACTTTGCAAAAATACTTAAGGATCTACTCATTTACAGTGTACCATTTTAAGTTAGTATATATACATACAGCGTACGTACATTATAGATTTAAGTACTTACAGATTAATAGTAATTACACTTACTTTTCCCTTAAGCATATAATGTTTATATGTGCTCCTTTTTATATCATACTAGATATTTCTCGCGGCTTCCCTCGCGTAGGTTAAGTTAATAATACTTACCTAATACTTTCTTCTAGATAAAAGGTATCCTTCCTTTTTTGTACCCCTGACAACGTGTATGTGAAATTTCATGATGATCGGTCGATTAGTTAAAGCGTGATAGCGTAAGGCGCGTCGCCCACTGGTAAGTCGAGGCACGGTCGAGGCGTTGTGTTTATGTAGAGTCGAGGCAAGATTATTTATTCAACATGTCGTCGTCAGAACGTGATGAAGACGTACTTGCACTCATACAAGTTATTAATTTAAATTGGAGAAGATTTTACTTAAACTTAAGAGAAACAAAATTATAAAATTACTGTGGAGTTGCGGCGCGGTCGAGCACACCACCCCCGCCGCTCCGCCTCCGCCTCGACTTCACCTCTCCTGTTACGCGACTCTAGTGTATGAATGCACTGCCATTTATTCCTGAAGGAAACAGAAGCGACGCGCCGCTCGTGCGCCCGCGCTTCGGCGCCATCTCGATTCCAGCTCGTTTGAGCGATGGGCCTAACAAACAAACAAACTCACCTTCGCATTTATAATATTAATTAGGATAGCTAAAACGGATGGGAGCTGCAGTGAATGAGTCCTAGTGTGAAGACCTGATATGGTAAACTGACGGCAATTGTAGGTCGCCCGCGAACCGGGTGGACCGATGACCTGGAAAAGGTCTAAAATATAGTAACTGCGTTGGTGGTGATGGTGGCAAAAAGTCTAGAACGCATTATGTATCAGTTCCCCTTTTATGAGCCATTCGTCCAACATTCCTTTATCGACGTAGTTTTGGCTCAGGTCGGTTCGGTGTCTTCCATGGAGACTTTTCCCTATCCATTTGCCATCTTTTTGCTCTACATGTAGTCGTTAACTTTTCATTATCTTAAAGAACTTTAATTTTAAATTAAGTGGTGTGAGTTTGTGGTCTATATCTGTGATGTGTCTATGAAGTCATGAGTGCTGTGACTTGGTGTGGAAGTACTGTCTAAGTGTAGAGATTTGTTTATTATGTAAGTTTTGTATATCTATCAACCCTCTTCCTCATTTTTTCCGTGGTAGTATAAGCCTTTCTATCGATGATTTTGGGGGTGCTTACGGTGTTTTGTCATTAATGTATTTATTGTTCGTTGAAGATTCTTAAAATCAGTTTGTGACCAGTTTATAATTCCAAATGAGTAAGTAAGAACAGGAACAGCAAATGTATTGATAGCTTTAACAATACCTTTTGAATTGAGATGAGATTTTAATATGAGATTAAGCCGGTGTTTAAATTTGTTTGTTAGCTTTGCTTTTGTTTCCTTTTGTAACATTTATTATTGGTAAATTTGGCGTTGTCTGGCGACCAACAAATTTAATTTGCCCGCACGTTGATGCACTTTTATTGCATCAAATTCTTGCCGATTAATTAACTTGATTACCAACTAGGCGTTCATGTAAATACCGATATAAGGTAAAGTCACCAGTCATGGACAGTATAAGCGAATTTTTTTTGTATTTGCTTTGTAATTTCTTCATTTTTTAATATACTTTCTTTGGGATTTGGAGGTAAATGAAAAGCTCTTTTCTCAATCAATATTCAATGTTTAATTTCAGTTTAGTACTCAGTACAATAAAATATTATAAATAAACAACACTCCTATTTAGACACCAACTATGGACTGTAATAATCCAGTGTAGGACCCCCAATTGTGGACATTATCTAATTATGAACAGCCATCAATGGACAGTAAAAATCCAGTGTAGGATCCCTAATTATGAACAGCTAGTTATGGAAATATGAATAATCAAGTAAAGGATAAAAGTATACGTTATTAACGAAATGCTTCTCTTTAAGCCAACCGGTCAGCTATGTTATTTGAATAAAAACAATCTAACATTATTATCAATATCAGTCTTTTATATCAAGACAATACTCGAAAGCCAACTTTAAGCAAAATGACACATCTTTGCACAATTATTATTCAAAAAAAATTAGCTCATAATAAGACACGAACTTAAATTAAATGTCTATCACTACTATTATTGAAAAATCAGTCTCATAAATCACATTATTTTCCATTGTGAACAATCTAACAATGTCGTCCTTACACAAATAAGTATAAACAAACCTTTTTAGATGTTAAATAGAAATTCCAAAATCAAAACATTCATATTCAACAGAGATCTATGTCTTCCCTTAGTTTTCACAGAGACAATAATGTAACAATCTCTATAAACCTATAATTATAAACAAAGTATTGCAATTAAAAACTTAACATATAAATGGTAAATATTTTTCCATTTCAGGTACTTTAAAAAATCCCCTATTGTTGACGGTTTTAGGCTTTTGAATTTTTTCCATTATAGCTCCCCTATTATACCAAATTTGATCCGGAGTGTCGGGCCACCGAAACGTATTTCCTCTTGATAGAACCATTGTACTTATTTCGTAAGTATTGTTATCAATATTTTTAATCATCCCGGGAAAGTATTCTCCTTCATATTTAATTATAACATATGTATTTTTCTTTAGTAATTGCAGGGATATGTCTTGCAGAGGAATATTTTCATCTGACTGTAGTGATTCAGTTTTGGGTGGTTTATCTGGTCTTCTTCAGACAACTCTAAATCTTGGTCACTTTCTTGATATGGTATATCATTTTCTTCTACTGATGAACTAGATGATTCAATCCTCTTCCTTTTGTTATTTACAGATTTTGCAACTTTTTTTTTATTTGTAACTTTCTTCGTTTCTTCAGCTATTTTCTTTTTTATTAGTTGTTTCTCTTGTCTCTCTTTTATTCGTTTGTTTTTCTCTTCTTCCTTCTGTTTCTTTTCATTTTCTTTCTTGATCATATATGCTCTCCAACTCTCACCAGTGATTGCCGAAGGAAGACGTTCCTTACTACGCCTTTTTTTCATTTCTGGTTCTGGCCAAAATAAAGCACGTTTAAATGGCGATGGAATATTTACCTCCATTACATTTTGTGGCTTTAAAGGCATGGGCTTGTATATAGTGTCATTTGATTCAGAATTCTGAACTTTATTATAAGTAGTATAAATTGCCGAGCAGGCAATGTCTTTTGACATCGTTTTCGTTGATTCTGTAACAGATTCAATATTTGCCTTTATTATATTTTGTGAGTTGGAAGGCAAGGATTTCGAAGTGTCATTTGTTTCAGAAGTCTGAACTTTGTTCGGAGTAGTATGCATTACCTGCTCGCCAATATCTTTCGAAACCATTTTCGTTAACTCTAGATTGGATTCAGCTCTTCCGATGTCTTCTTTTTGTAAATCTGGATTGCCACTACCGGTAGCATTCATGTCTGTACAAACTTGTGACGTACTTGGTCCAAAGAACCTTTCGTGCATATTTTTTGGGGCCAACACTTCTGGTGGTTCTTCAGAGATGTGGTGAGAGACGTCTAATACGTGTTCAGGTGAACAAGAAATTGAATTGTCAGCCACGGATGCCTCAGGTGTTTGTGGTGGCAAAAATTCGGATTCTCTTACATGTTCTGGTCCGGAAGAATGCGAGACTTGTATTGATGGCTCCGTGATAGTTGCGGAAACTCTTTGAGGCAAATTTTCATTCAAATAGTGTTTAGTTTTAGCCCAAATGGTATATAACGACAGATCTTCATTCGGCAGCAGGTTCTCAACGTTAGCTCTGGGTACATAGTACAGCCTGGTGAATAAATACAATTTTTCATTTGTAAACAAGCTTCGTATTTCTGATTCCAAGGTATTCATAAACTGTTTCGTCGTATCAATTTTTTTTTCTAATGCTGATTTCGAGACAGTGGCACGATTATGTGAACTTATAATGTTTCGCAAAGCTGCCTCAAAGTTTGGAGCAAAATGCTCTCTTCTCATTGTTTGTTTCGGATTTTCCATTTTCCAACTCTTCACTTGATTCTGCCACGATACCTTTAAAGGTCTGAAGACCGCAACATCCATCGGCTGAAGTAGATGTGTCGAGTTAGGGTATAGAGAGATAACTTCAATCCCATTATCTTTACAAAAATCTGATAAATGCAGGGTCATGTGTGACCTATGTCCGTCCAAGAATAATATAACTGGCTTAGGTATATTATTTATTTCTATCCATGGATTGAACACATTAGTAATGTATTCATAAAAAGTTCTTGCACACATCCAGCCTGAATCTGACCTGCCTATGCACCAATCTTTTGGTACGCTATTAGCAATTACAGCAGGTAAACGCTCATAAGGGTATACTATCATTGGTGGAGCTAAAACTCCAGCAACATTACCAGTAACCAACACAGTTAAATTTTCTTTCTCATCTCCTGATGCTGTATAGACATTTTTTCACCTTTGCGCACTATAACTCGTCCCGCTTTTGGTTGTAAGTAGAATGCGCTTTCATCAGTATTAAAAATTCTTTCAGGGTCATTTATTACTTCAAGCAAATCTTTATTTGCAAGGTAACCTTTAATTACTTCAAACCAACGGAGTATGTCATCTTCTGTGACTTCATCTCTCGCTTTACTTAAATTTTGCGCTGTGCGTTCAGAGAGATCTGGATGCCTTTTTAAAAACGAAGAGTACCACTTTTGCCCAGGCCGATTGTTTGTGAACGGACAGGAATCTAAATTTTTCTCAGATATTATTTTTTGGACGCTATCAAGCAATTGTTCTTTGGTCACAGGAAAATGTTTTTCAGCCATAAAGCCTATCCATCTCACGAGTATCCTTTCTTCCTCATATGTAAGTACAGTAGCTGGACCTAAATTACAATCAATGGGACTTTTCCCGGTGATTTTATTATGTAAAGTTATCCTTGGGACTCCGTATCTTGTAGCGGCAACAGATATTTTCTCTCCTTTTCTTACTTCTTCGATAGCCTTGGCCATTTGTTCTTTTGTGTAGTCTTTTCTTGGTGCCATTTCTAGGTTGAAAATAAATTTGTTTGTATTAGAAATATGTTGAACCTATTATAGACACCTAGTCATGGACAGAATGTCCATTATTGGATAGACTAATAATTTATTGCAGATTTCTAGAGAAACACGAAGATACACTAGAACAGACGTATGAAACATGAAAACTTATAAAAATTTGGAAGTTCACTTTATGGACACTCTGTCCATGATTGGGTGTATAATGATGAATAATATCCAGATATGGACACCGGTAATTTTAGGATTAGAATGACAATGACATTTTGGGTTATATTATAAAAGTAATGTATTACTATTGATAAATCAATAAATAATATGAATTTCAACAACGACGATACACCTGACACAAAATAAGATGTTAAGTGTACTTACTTGCATCGCGATTCTTGTAATAAATTACGATTCCCGACACCAAATGACACCGCGTAACTAACAACCGTTATGGCCGCAATCAAAATGGGTGTCGGCTGTCAAAAACAGTTGGTATGACAGCTAAAATATTGGCACGATTGATCGGTGTTGACATTTGAAAAAAAATACTGCGCGTTTGCTTAATTTTGGAGGAAAATTCAAAAAATGTCCATGGCTGGTCCGCGTCCAACATAGGCGCCATTACCTTATTACCCTTTATTGTAGCTAGAATACTTAACAATAATTCTTTAGTCAAATCTACACAGCAAGTTAAGAACAAACATAGCCACTTAACAATATTCCATGTTATATCACAACGTCTAACAAAGACAAATTATTTGCGAGGCAGCTGCAGGTGTTGCTCCGTAAACAAAACTTGCGTCTAGCGATAATGGGGTGCATTACTCTTGGTGCAATTATACTCGATGTTAGCGAGTCGCGCCCCTAGATTGCACTCATTACCGTGAGATGGCTTCTTATCGTTGTTTTAATTTTTTGGGAATGTGTAATTGTAAATGTAAATTGGCATTGTCTGTGTAGGTAATTAGTGCTACGGGTGTTGTTCCTGTAGAATCAAAATGATAATAAAAGTTGTATTGTTGACTTATGTCTATTTCCGATGTATTTATTTTATTTTAATGCCACCTGCCTCTACCAGTCAACCGTAAAGTAATGCAGAGATAAAATGAAGTAGGTAGGTGCATACAGTAGCATGGAACATACTTGTACATAATATATACATACCAATAAACATATTAAATAAACTAAATTAAAAAATAATATATATATATGTCGGCGTCGTCATCGTGCCTAGCTACAAGGGAGTACACGGAGAAAAACCACGTGCTAAACGTCAGTGGAACGTGCATCGAGCGGCCGAGCTGCGCGTGACTCACCGAACGCGCCCCACCACTACTCTATATAAGCCGGTCCGCCCGGCGCCGAGGGACAGTTCTTGTTGAGCTCGCTCGGTGCACGGATCACTGTTTTTGTCCGTGTAACATTTAATTAAATTCATCAACTACTTGTCGTAGTTAATTAAGTTATTTAATTATTAATAAAAGTGAATTTAAAAGCACCGACTTCTTTTAATTATGGAGGATATTCTTACATCAGAAGTGGGATTGGACCAGCGCACAGATGAAGGGCAGAATCAAGGTGGTTATTCTGACGCAGGAGCTCAAATATCATTATTTTCTGCTGGCATGGAAGCCGCCTTTCTGAAGTTGGCGGAAAAGTTATCCAGACCAGTATCTGCTCCAACTCCTGTATCATTGGTAAAGTTTGATCCTGAGGAACCTGACGTGGATATCGAAGGTTGGTGCAAACTTAGATGTAATTGTAAAAGAAAAAAATATCAGTGGTGTGGACCTCATGTTGGCATTGACCAAAGCCTTGAAAGGCCGTGCAGCCACTTGTCTTACGAAAGCTCATCACGAGGATCTAACGTGGCCCACTATAAAAGAGCTGCTCCTATCTACCTTTTCGAAACCAATGACGCTGCAAGACCATTTCGATAAAGTTATCAAGTTCCAATTAGCAAAGGATGAAAGTGCTGCCCAAGGTGGTTTGCGTCTTTGGCAACTTATTGAGTCAATGTCTGTTCCAAGATAGCAAGAGATACTTTGGAAATTGATGGTATGAGAATTCAATTTATTTTTGACTCTGGATCTGAGTGTAGTCTAATAAGAGAAAGTCAGTCGCAGTTTTTTGTCGGTGAGAGATCTGATAAATTAGTAAAATTTAAAGGCATGGGTTGCGACAATATTTGCAGTTACGAACAAATAGTTTGTAACATTACAATTCAGAACATCCCGGTTAAAGTAGTTTTTCACATTGTTCCCGATGATTGTCTGAACGAAGATGTTTTATTGGGACGTGATTTATTAGAATCTGGTTTATCTGTTGAGATTGAGTGAGTTCTGTCCAGAATCCATTGTATTTAGAGAGACAACGAGTAACTTACTCCTTAATTCATTCACTAAATTAGACTTTGGTTCAACTGATACTGATTTAACTGGTGCAGACAAGTTGAAACTATATGGTATTCTAACTAAATATTCTAATAACTTTACACAAAATTTCCCTAAGTCTAGAATCAATACTGGAGAGCTTAAAATTAACTTAATAGATCCTAATAAAACCTTTCAACGAAGGCCTTATAGATTATCCCCAACAGAACAACAAGTAGTCAGGATCAAAATTAATGAACTGCTAGATGCTAACATCATCAGGGAAAGCTCATCACCGTTTGCAAGCCCTACCTTGTTAGTGAAGAAGAAAGACGGCAGCGAACGTATGTGCGTGGACTATCGTGAGTTAAATAGCAATGCTATACCCGATAACTACCCTTTACCCCTTATTAATGATCAAATTAATAAACTTAATGGTGCTCAGTATTTCTGTACAATTGACATGGCATCGGGATTTCATCACTTACCCGTTCACCAAGATTCAATAGAAAAACAGCTTTTGTGACCCCCAATGGACAGTATGAATTTCTTGCTATACCCTTTGGTCTTCGTAACGCTCCTCAAGTTTTTCAGAGAGCCATTCATTCAGCATTAAAACCCCTAAATGATGATAGAGTACTCGTGTATATGGATGTTCTTTCAGTATCGGGGACTATCGATAAAGGTTTAAAACGATTAGATAAATTATTACAGACTTTGGCTAACAGTGGCTTCTCGTTCAACTTCAAAAAGCGTAGCTTTATGAAGAAAAAGACTGAATACCTTGGGTATGTAGTTTCAGCAGGAGAATTGAGACCGAATCCTAAAAAGATTGAGGCTTTGATAAATGTTCCACCTCCATCAACTGTTACCCAAGTTAGACAATTGATAGGATTGGCTTCTTACTTTCGTCAATTTATTTCTGCTTTTTCTCAACTAATGAAACCTCTTTACCCAATGACTAAGGGCCATGGGAAAATAAGATGGACCCAAGAACACGACAAGGTTCATAAAGCTATTATAAAACATTTAACCAACGAACCAGTTCTTAAAATCTTTGATCCATCTTTGCCCATCGAAATTCATACAGATGCTAGTTCTGATGGTTATGGGGCGGTTTTGATTCAGAAAGATGGCAACAGGCCTCATGTTGTAGCTTACTACAGCCAGCGAACCACTGACACATAAAGTCGTTATCATTCTTATGAGCTCGAGACCCTGGCTGTGGTTCGTGCTGTTCAACATTTTCGGTTTTTACCGACTGCAATTCTTTAAAAGCATCCCATTCAAAAAAAGACCTTACCCCTAGAGTTCATAGGTGGTGGGCAATTCTTCAAGCTTACAATTTTGACATCGTGTATAAGGAAGGGAAACAAATGGCACATGCCGATTTTCTGTCCCGCAACCCTACTAATAGTGATAGTGATAATATCCAAATTCAACCTACAGTAGTTAACATTATATCCAGATTAAAATCGAACGCATTCCCGGACGATATCACCCAAACTTATGACATCCGTAAGGGTGTACTTTTTAGAAAAATTGAACGTAAAAGGGTTAGTTCTTGGTTGCCTATCGTTCCTCGATCATTAGTGTGGAGTCTGATTAATCACGTACACTGTGAATTGAAACATTTGGGGTTTGAGAAAACTCTTGATAAATTGTACGAACTGTACTGGTTTCCAAACGTGCATAAATATGTCAAAAAGTTCACAGACTCATGCTTGGTTTGCAAAGCTTCCAAAGGTCCCTCCGGCGCTCAACAAGTACAGCTCCATCCCATCCCTAAGGATCAAGCAGAGCTAATGGACAAGTAGAGCGTGTGATGTCTAGTATAAAAAAACAAGCCAATGATAATGTTAATCGGTTTAACAGAGGTAAAGCAACTATTAAACCTTTTTCCGTGGGGGACTTCGTTTTCGTAAAATGTGAAGAGCGTCATCAAACCAAGTTGGATAGAAAATTCAAAGGTCCTTTTAAAATTACTGCAGTTCTTGAAAATGGTCGTTACGAATTGAAACATATTAATGGGTCTAATAGGTTTTTCAAAATCGCGCATGAAAATTTAAGGAAAGTTCCTACTGGTCAAACGGGACTATTCGAGATAGTCGAGAATTATACTGACAGTGATGAGTCCACGTCGGCGGATGAAAATGTTAATATTTCCATTCCCAAGTCTCCAAGTCCTGATCCTACTAATGGGGAGACAATATCATTTAAACCAACGGAATCTGGAACAAGATTTTTGACCACTGCTATTGTTCATAGCCCGCCCAATTCAGATACTGTAAGCGTGGATAGTGAAGAAACTTTATCTGTTGGATCTGAACCTATGACTGCTGATAGTGTTGTGGACGATTCATGAGACCTCTCTAATAATTTATTATAATTACTGAAGAATTACTACCAGTCACCTGTCAAATATTAACTGAAGGTTTTCTGGTCCAGTAACTAATGCTTCAACTAAAGGGGTAACCGGACTAGTTGAAGCTTGCAATCCGGTCCAGTAGTGCTGTTGTAGGGATGCCCGGTCCAACAGCATTGCTGAAGGGATTTGCGATCGGTGATCTGGTCCAGTGGTGTCATTGCAGGGGTAACCGGTCCAATGACGCCACTGAAGAGATATTTTGTTGTGATCTGGTCCAGTGGTGTCATTGTAGGGGCAACCGGTCCAGTGACACCGCTGAAGAGATCTTTTGTTGTGATCTGGTCCAGTAATGTCATTGTAGGGGCAACCGGTCCAATGGCATTCTGTAGAGATCTATAGTAGTGTATGGCTAATGTTGATTTTTCGGTCAGAATGGTCGAGCTGTATAATTAACCATGTTATCTTCTTTTAAGATAACTAATGGAATTGGTAGCAACGCACGAGGACGTGCGCTCGTCAGCATGGCCGTGTCGGCGTCGTCATCGTGCCTAGCTACAAGGGAGTACACGGAGAAAAACCACGTGCTAAACGTCAGTGGAACGTGCATCGAGCGGCCGAGCTGCGCGTGACTCACCGAACGCGCCCCACCACTACTCTATATAAGCCGGTCCGCCCGGCGCCGAGGGACAGTTCTTGTTGAGCTCGCTCGGTGCACGGATCACTGTTTTTGTCCGTGTAACATTTAATTAAATTCATCAACTACTTGTCGTAGTTAATTAAGTTATTTAATTATTAATAAAAGTGAATTTAAAAGCACCGACTTCTTTTAATTATGGAGGATATTCTTACATATATATACATATTATGAATACATATTATATATATGTATAATATGTATTCATACGAGTATAGATACATGCATACATATATACATACATACGTATTATATTATTGATAAGAAGAATGAATGAAACCAGAAGTATGAGAGGGACAAAGTAAGAGGAGATTATTGGAAGAACGAAGATTTCTGTCATGATTAGAACATAGGTATTGGAAAAGGTAGGTTAATTAAGTGGAGGATTGGTGAGGTTAGAACAGAAAATAATACTTTAAGGGCACGCAAACTACGGCGTTGACGAATGGGTAACCATTTTAAAGTGGATCTATGAGATGAAATATGGTCATATTTAAGAAGATTATAGATGAATCGAATGCAGTTATTTAGAAGTCGGTCATATTTATTGAGTAGATCTGCATTTGCCTTAGATGGCAGAAAATTCTTTAGGCGATACAAGGCTCGTAGCATTCCAGTTACTCTCTGACTGACACTAGTTACCTGAGATAGCCAATTTAAGTTGGAGTCAATAAGCAAACCCAGATCCTTTACAGGAGGACTGAACGGTATAGGTGTTCCATCATACACAACAGGAGGTAAAGTATTGGAGTACTGTAGGTTTTATAAAAATTGTAATTTTTTTCCTAGACAGATGAGATTTTTTGATATATGCTTTAGTATAGGCCCAGTATCTCTGAAAAAATAATGATATCCCATATATGGGTCGGTCGGCTTAACCACTCCTTTTTACTTGAATGCTTCAATCCATACATAGAAATAAAAAATAAAACTCTTTTTATTGAAACAAATGTATTAACTTTGGTAAAAGTCAAACCAAATAACATAACCTAGGCGTGTAGGCCCAACCCAATACTTATCTCCATCTCCATCTAATTGGCTTATCCCTGAAGAATTGCTCACAATATAACCGCCGTAATGAGGAATCATAGCCTCGTCGATACTATGCATCTCTTCAACAGGTGCATTTTCTTGGAAAACAGCATTTAGTAAACTAAATAAAGGTCTCATTTTAGGGAATTTATTACTTTGGGTCTGAATCAAGGAGTTGTCACAACAGTGCAAATGGTTCGTGATATATGTAAATCTGTCACAAGATAGAGATCGATTCACAGGAGAAAATTTACAATCAGACAAGTTTTCCCAATACATACGACGTCTTGATAGGGATATATTTCCACTATAAAGTAGTATTCCAGTGAAGTATTTGCTTTCACTCGTAGTTACTTTTCTTTTTTTGAGAGGCGTACAGATTCGTATTTTCCACAAGCAAATTTATAACGGCGTCGTTGAATAATTGCACAAAATAGTTTATTGGAGAGCGTAACTCTCAAAAACAAATGTTTTTGAGAGTTTCCAATGGTTGAAAACTAGGGAACTCATTTGGTCTGTGTCGATTCTTCCATTGGTATGTTTTATTTTGCACAGATGTAGGATGAATTAGAGTATCTTCCAGTACGATGTAGATGGCCTTGGCTGTTGAATTGGCTGTTCAATGTGAGATCTCTTTTGCAAACTAACCAAAGGAATATTATCTTCAGTCTCCGATTCAGCGCTAGTATATAGCTATAATTGCCATAACAACTATCTGCAGGTGCATGTAAGATAGAACCTGGTAAGTTGCATATGGTAATATCATCCTTTTCTCCAGAATCTTCATCAGTAACAGCAGCGTTTACGTTAGCTGTGGTTCGAATGAGATGCATTCTAGGACTGGATCATTACTATTCATTAACTCATTCAAAATTTCGTGCAACCATAATAGTTTTAATCGGAAATAACTAAAACAAATTAATTTACTCGTCAATTTCAATGTATTATGGTTGTGCCGACGGGCCCATGTATGGGTTCATAGAATGTACAGCTGAAGAAAAGTAAAAACAAATGTAATAATTATAATTTTGTTTGCAATATAAATTTTATAATGTTCCGTATTTTTTATTGTTATTTCTGTATTTTTAGGATAATAAAGATAATGTCATATAAACTTACCTTTCTGAGGACATGTTTTACAATTTCCAATTTGGAATATTTTACTTGCAAAAAACAACTAGAAATGAATCAATTCACTATGTTACTTGTCACTACAATTAACAGTTATCGACTGAAGTTTCGAAAAATATGTGAAATTTGTTTAAATAAATTAAATAATGAGAGTAGAATTTTTTATTTCTCAAAACCTATGTATGAGTCGATAGGTTCATCTGGGTTGTGTACCTATCGCTAAATAGGTAGACCGCTTGTTACCTTTGAATCTGGCTTTGACTGCATGGTTGGCATAGCGGCTAATTGGATGGTGCTTGAGTGGTTTAGGTTCGAATCCCACACGTAATCGTATTTCTGAGTCTACTTTGTATGCGTTAGTTGTATCAGTTGTATGTTTATAGAGTCTCGCGCAATAAAGAGCATCCTAATGCGGGACTAGTTATTTAAAAACCTCTAGGTTTTTTCTATTAAGGCAATAAAACAGAGACATGAAAAATTTAATACAAAAAATATTGTTTTTAGCGGAAAGATTTTACTAGAGAAGTATCTTTTTAAATAGTTATACACATAATATAGCACAGATACATCAAAGTACCTTTAGTACCGTACCGATCAAATTGATGACAATAATAACTTAAAGATAGGTAGGTACTTACTTTATAAGATCGTCGAGAAAAATACCTACGTATTTACCACAACACTTTAGACGAACACGCGCGGTCCTTAAAAGCAGTGGCCTGTCAAATGCAATTAATGTAGGCTGAAAGGATGAAACATAAAAGAGGCTACTACAAAAATGTGTATTCGAGAGTCGACATAAAAGCTCTCCATCAACTTGAGGGCCAGCGTTTCACGCTCGCATGACTCAATTTTCCGAATAAAATTCAATTTTAAAACGAATTTAAAGTGCCCGTTACAACATCCGTATAACTAGACATCTACATAGCGAGTTCATACAGCGAGGTATAATCAGATTACCAGCAAGCCAAAATGTTGTTGTGGTCGACGCTGAGTTCTTATATAGAGAATATACATTTGTACCAAACCTACTATAATTATTATATAATTTGAGCCTCAGTAAAAAAAAATATTAGAAATATAATACTATATAGTCATCTGTGAGGCGCGTGAGATACCTTAGCTGAGTATATACCTATATTTGTTGGTTGTTGTGAAAATATTGCCAAAGATGTTATACTAATACAAACATCTTAGCTGTTAGAAGTGATCTCCTTGATGATTTTATTTCTTAGGAACAGGTACCGCGCTAGAAAATTTTGAATTGCGGCAGACTTCACAAACTATTGGTTGTCCCGTGTTTGATTGGAATCCTCACACAACGCTTGCCGGTAATAGCAATTACGAGGTGACCACTAAGCTGCACGTAACCAACAGGCAAGGTCGCAAAAATAAATTTTACGTCGCGCGTTGGTAACACAGGGCAGAATAGTAACAATATTTGCCTAAAATGATATATCAATTTTACCACATATCAAGAGCCCCTAGTCTAATACCAGTTTTTTCAATAGCCCTTTACTACATCTTTAATCCCGACCCCAATGCAAATTATTCATGTCGCTATTCTGAACTTTTTGATAGAATACTAAATCATCTATCCTCGTATACCATATCCCTTCCTTCTTCTTCTCTTCTTCAAATTTACCGCCATTTTAATTTCAAGTTGGATGTAGGGTCGGTTTAATTAACCTGCCAAGTCTTAATTAAACACCAAAATTCTTAATCTCGTTATTACTATTAAATCATGGTTCGATTGTCGCACGAAACAAAAATGTATACAATTCACTTAGGTACTGTTAGTAGGGTTCTGATTTCTCTTTGTGTTTATTGTTTCTATATTTGTAAAACCGGCCCGCACACCGATTATTCTCAGAGCAAAGGTAGTATGCAAATGATACGTGTAGCCCGTAGTAAACTAGTAGTGTAGCGATGGGTAGGCGAAGATGTATAAATTTAGTGCATCGATATTTGGCCAGCTTTGTTTTAATATCACACGTAATAGAGTGTGTCTAGTGACGTCTACGGGCACTTTGGTAGATTGTCAGTTGCCACTGATATCTTCCTAACAGAAAATACCAATGTCACTATGCCAGACCGTGGGACCAAAATCCAGAAGCTAACGATTGTATGCAAACATAAGTGCAAGGTTATACCACGGGATAATTATCTTATTAGTAGGTAATTACATAAGTAGATTAAAACATATATTAAAAGCACTAAGAAAATTAAATAACAATATACTTTTTCGATATATTTATTATTTATTCCTTTCTTTATTTATTTGTTAAAACAATTAGTATCTGTTAGGTATGTAAATAATCCTAACTAATACCGAGTAGGTTGTAAAATATCATAATTAATTTAGGTACGAATGGTCACTTGCACCTACAACACACTCCACACAACAGTGTACAATCCAGGAAATTGGGCGGCTATCAAAATATAGGTCGAGCCAGTAATGCCGGTAGCAGCTAAGTTGTGCAAACTTAGCTGTAGCCAGCGCTCGTACACCCTGTATACAATATTGCCAGTACTGACCCAGGAAATTAACAACATCGTTATTTTAAGCCAAGTTATATTTAATGTTATTTTAGGTAAGTGACCATGATGATAGTAGGTAAACCTACATTAAGGACTAGTTCCTATATAACAAATATTTTTAAAAAACTAGTTAAACGTTGACATATTTTTCATAGAATACTTACTTATCTGCCGAAAATTAATTGTCCGTGGGTAAAATAACTCGTTTCTTGAATATAGGAACCGAGCCTAGGTCAGTAATAGAAGAAAATAATTTTGAACGTTAAAATAAATATAGATACTTACTTAGGGAGCCGTGCGATATTATACTCTTGGAGCAGAGGAACAAAAATGCAAAAAATAACGTTTCGTTTTTTTTCGGGTATTCAAAAGTGAAATATCTTTTTCTTGTCTCAATAGATGGCAAGACATCTTATTTCTACTTCTCGCATATCGTACATCACTCAGGGAATCTCGAGAAAGCAATAAAATTTCGCCCTAAATCGACGTGTGCTGCAAGTCCGCGGCTTTGCTTGCGTAAATGTATCTTAAGTTAGTTTAGCAACAGTACTTTTTTCTGGATGAAAGGTACTCTATGTCATTTTCTGTTCCCTTGACAACATGTATGCGAAATTTTCGGGTTCACTGAGGTCACTTAATCAGCTGTTAGTGCTGTTTAAGTATAGACTAGATAAAAGGGTCAGGACCAAATTTTTACTCGAAACTGACATTTCACGGTTTTGGACTGTTGGTGCCACTAAATAGTTCAATTGATGGGTCCCAATAGCATTCTCAAGTTTATATGGCTCCATTGGTGGGTCCAATAGGTTCTACGAATTCCGATAGTTCCATTTAGTTGGTGGAGTTAATAATCTAAATTTTAACAAGTACAGATCCGGTCTCGTCGCTTCATTATCAAAACCTTACATAATAAAGTGTCAAATTAAACTTTATTCCGAATTATCAGGCAGCTTGGACAAACAAAAGAACATCACGAAAACAAGTAAACACAAGGAAATTAAATGGAAATCACGAAAATAAATAAACATCGCGAAAACAAAACCACTATTCTTTAATAAATTGTTCATTCTTGAACCAATTTGTATTCATATAATCCATAAATGGTTTTAACTTTTGCATCACATTGCATTCTGATTGTATATAATTCCATCGCTCATAAATACAATTTACAGGTAATAATGGAAGTGCTGACTGTGCTGTACAGAAACCCACTCTGCGACGATATATTTTTAATTTCAAACCTAGATATTTTGTTTTTCGCCACAGGGAATTGATGTAATGATAATATTATTGATGTACTTTTATTGTTGGAAACACCTTTCTTATAGCGTTTGTCATTGCTATCTCAAAATCGCAATGAATACTTACTTCAACAATACGACATAAGACTGTTCAGTTTTATCGCTCTTAAGACAATATGTCAGCGGAACTATATTTGTTGTCTGTGACGTACTTCCGAAGTTACCGTGTAAGGTAGGTACCTATATAATTGAGAGAATGGAAGCACACCTGGTGCTTCGAAAAGTACCATCCCCGTAATATTCTTCAATATTTTCCAGTAACCGCTTAAAAGTGAATTAAATTTTGCCGGAGTTTCCACTTCTTGGATATTATTGTAGATCAATTTTTATACTTTAAATTCTTGTTTTCTTGTAGCATATATTGAAGTTTTTGAACTCTCATATGCAATTTTTGTTACTTTGTCGTGTCCCATATCATACAATGGTGCCATAACTTCTCTAAAAATAGCAGGGATTGGTTCTGTTGAACTAGATGCTTTTGCTTTAATATAATCAAGAGCTAAGGCTACCAGATTTCTAGCCTCATTGGGCAAATATACAACAGCGTGCTCTGTAAATTTTTCTGTTTTCACTCTAAAATAAAGATAATGTAGGTATTACATACAAATTATAAGCCAACAATCTAATGATAATTAATTTTAAATAATTGAATGCATGGGTTCTAAGTCTACATAAGATCACATTTAAGAAAAACAGGTGCAAGCAATTTTGGACCTTATCGACATTGCATAGGTTTCCGTTTGTTTTGTTACATTTAGAATCAGTGTAATTAATGTTAGCCGAAAACTTTGTTTTTAAAGAAGTTTTAATAAAGTCAAAAATAGGATGCATCACTTTTCGTAGCGCCTGTCTGGATTCTTTCATAAGATTTTTTAATTTTCGCCGACATATAACGTAATACTGTTATACTGGAGTAACTCGATAATCCGTGTCTGTGTCACAGATGTATTGATAAACTCAACTCATTTAATTGATACAATAGATACAGGCGCCGAAAGCCATACAGCTGTCTACTTGGTTAAAGTTAGTACTACGGCAATAAAAGAATGTGAAATTTTCAACTGCACGGTGCGAAGCGTAGTGAGGCGACTAACACACGGCACCGCGCACCGCCGCGGTAGGCGGTGAAGCGGATCTCATGTTGCATTGGCCTCTATTAAATCCTTTGATGCCTAACACACGTACACCACCCGACCGCGCGGTTGAGCGGTACTCTCGTACTACCGGTACCACCATCCTCCGCGGCGGTGCGCGGTGCCCTGTGATAATCGCCTGACAGACAACGCAGCAAATATGAGTCGTATGAGACGAGATTTGGCTCAACAGGAAGAACTAGCTTCTCACAAGGATATACTTACATACGGCTGTTCGACACACCCGTCAAACCTTCTAAAGAAAGGTTTGAACGCAGAAGACATTACTGAGAAAGTTAAATCGATAATGCAGTACTTCAAATACACTCACTTTGCATCTGCTAAATACAAAGAAGCTGGTGGAAAAGCAATTGTTATACCACAACAGGTACGGTGGAACACAATGGCCGACGGTTTAAAAGTTTTTTTGGAAAATTGGCATATAATGTCAGACATATGCTTAAATAATGCAACTGCTATAGATTTGTCAATTTCATTAAAAGTAAATAACATGGCGCTGAAGCAACAAGCCTAGGCTCTCTACATACAAAAAACTGGAAAATATTGCAGTTACACTTGCCATCTCCCAGAAGATATCCTGCTGTATTGGCGAAGTGACTGAAGCATGGATAGAGCTTAAAAATATGTTTGAGGGTGACAATGTACGACTAGGTGAGACCGAATATTCAATGGATGGTTTAAGTAAGTTCTATGCCCGGCTTAAAATAGCAATGTCTCCAGCTCCAGCAGTCAAAGTCTTAGCCGATGTCAAAGTCGTAGCCAAGATCAAAATCTAGCTGATTTCAAAGTCGTAGCAGAAGTTAAAGTCGTAGTCGAGGTCAAAGTCGTAGCCGAGGTCAAAGTCGTAGCTGAGGTCAAAGTCGTAGCAGTCATAGTAAATATTGTTTTTGGTAAACTGAATATAAATTGCATCGTAGAAAAATAATATTTTTAGTATCTGTGGTTTTGTTTAGAAAAATATGCCTTTAAAAAATGTCATGTCTTCATCGCTCTCAGCATAAATAAATTACTCCACACCTAAATTAATCTTCTTAGTATTATCATTTTCACCCATAACCTCCTATAGGTTACGGCCCAGGCAAGACGCGAAAGTATTAATAAAGTGAATACTAAATTCCACTCGAAAATTTTCGACGTCTTAGGAAAATGCGGCTGTCGTTTGTTTTTCCTCTACGATGGCTACAAGCTCCACATCCTACCATGTACCGACTCTGTCTATTGAGAAACTAAAAGGGATCGAGACCTACAGCTCATGGAATTTTATGATGTGGATAATTTAGACACAAGAAGATTTATGGGAATGTGTGGAAAACAAGGAAGTTGACACTAGAAAACAGCAGAAGGCAATGGCAAAAATTGCATATGAGGCTTGGAGCAAGTTGACGAAAGCCAATGAAGACAAAGGATTATGTCGCAGGCTGGGGCTCCTCAGAACATTGTTTTCGACAAAATTGAGTGAGAGTGAAAATATGGAGAGCTACATCAACAAAATCACCGAGATGTCACAACAGCTGAGTGAAAAGGAATCACCATTGGAGGATGATTTTATAGCTGTGATTATGTTAAGCGGATTAACGTCTGATAATGACTCGCTAATAATGCTGGCAATGGAAAATTCGAATGTGAAACTTTCCAGTGAAATATTCAAAGGAAAGTTGATGCAGGAGAACATCCGTAGAAGTGACAAGGATGAAGCTGCCTCTGCATTGTTTGTTAGAAAACAACCAAGAGGTTACAGATGCAAGAAAGTAGGACACCTGATTAAGAATTGTCCTAAGTCCGGTTATAAGAAAACTGAGAAAATCAATACGGATAAATCTAAGGCCCTACTAGTTGCGCTGTCAGCGAACATCAAGCATGGTTTATGGTACATCGATAGTGGTGCTACAGGACACATATGCGTGGACTAAAGCAGCATGAGTGATTTTGTAAGTGACGGAAAGCCAGTAGAAGTGAACATAGCAAATGGTGATAAGTTGTATACTGCTGCAATAGATTCTGTTATAGTTTCTATAAGAAATGGTGATGTAAAGACAATAAGTCATGTTCATTATTTACCAAACTTGGCAGCAAACTTGTTATCTGTTAGTGATATGGTTGGCAAAGGGCTGAAAGTGGTGTTTGGTTCTGGTATTTGTCAAATTTATGACAAGAGAACTATGATAGTTACAGCCACGTTGCGTAATGGTGTCTATCAGCTAGACATTGCAGAAACAACTACTTTAAAATTTAATTTAACTATGAAATTCGATGCCTCTCCTAAACATAAAGATTCTAGTTGTGCTGAGACTGATAAGAAGCTGACTGTCAATGAGTCAGTCGTAAGTGAAGAAGGTTCAGCAGCAGTGGCTGTGCCTGCTGTCGTCCAGAAGCAAGAAAGTGCTTCTCAGCAGGTCGTCGTCTTGCGCACCTTAATAATCGGAGCATGGAGTTATTAAAGAAAGGTATGGTTTTGGGCATTTTATATAATAATAGTAGTTTTCAAAAATGCGCATCATGTATTGAGGGAAAGCAGACTCGTTTCCTAGAAAGTCTTTTAACAGAGCTACAGAAGTTCTAGAGTTGGTTCATTCTGACCTGTGTGGTCCGATGCCTTCTAAATCATTTAGTGCAGCAAAATATTTTGTGACATTCATAGATGATTACTCTAGAAAGACATTTGTTTATTTTCTGAAAAGAAAATATGAGGTTAATAATACATTAAATGTATTATTAACCTCATATTTTCTTGCTTGGAAAGTTCTAGTAGAAAATCAGACTAACAAGAAATTAAAGATGATAAGGAGTGACAATGGGACTGAATATAGTAATTTGACATTCCAGAAATTTCTAGAAGAGTGTGGAATCGTACACCAGACAACAGTTTCATACTCTCCACAACAAAATGGAGTTACGGAGCGTGCTAACAGAAGCATAATAGAGAAGACACGGTGTATGCTTCAAGAGGCAGGTCTTGGACAGGAATATTGGGCCGAAGCTGTGAACACCGCTGTATACCTCAAGAATCGTTCTCTGACCATAGCTGTCAGAGTATACATTCCAGAGGAGAAGTGGACGAGTGTCGAGTGGACGAGAGTGCGTACATTTGGTTGCATTGCGTATGCACATGTACATAATCGAACAAAGCTAGAACCCAAAGCTAAGAAGTATATTTTCGTAGGCTATTGCGAAAATACGAAGGGCTATAGGTTATTAGACCCTAAACGTCCGAAATATTATAAATATTCATTAAAAATAAATTTATTAGAGAGGACAATGTGTCAAATGACGATAATAATTGTAATGAGTCTTTCACACAAGTAACTGTGGAAGTGAAAGATAACACAGAACTTTCTACAGAACCATTGAACCTGAAACCTGAACTAAGGGATAGTACGACAACAGTAGATGATTCAAATAACGATGAAAGCTTTTATTCAAATAGTACTGCGGAGCCAGAGGAAGACACTGATTCTGACAGTGACTCCAGGATGGCTCATCTCGTCAGAGGAATATTCCGTACCAGTGACGACGATGAACCACAGACAATACAGGAGGCGCTAAACAGTCCAGAAGCAGATGGCTGGAGACAGGCAATAAAAGATGAGTATAACTCGTTTATTGTCAACAAGTGTTGGACACTCGTAGATCGAGTAAATGGTCAGAAGCCTGTGAAATGTAAATGGGTATTTAAAAAGAAACTGGATTCCAATGGTGAACTCATTAAATACAAGGCTAGACACTAGTCTAGGCCAAAGGATTCACGCAGCTATATGGAATCGACTACAATGAGACTTTTCTCCTGTCGTTAGATATTCCAATTTCCGGGCACGCCACGATCGTGGCGATAAGTCCCGTGTTTGAGGAGTGGCTGGAGAGGCGGCATGGCGCCCTCACCTTCCGGCTGACACAGGCACTAACTGGCCACGGTTGTTTTGGTCACTTCCTGTGTCGTATACGCTGGCAAGAGACGCCCGGTTGTCACCACTGTGGCGACTGCCGCAACGTTGTAGAGGACACGGCGCTGCACACTTTGGCGGTTTGCCCCGCTTGGGCATCGCAGCGCCGTGAGTTGATCGCAGCAGTCGGATCGGTTGCCCTCTCGCTCCCGACCGTAGTTCAGTCTATGGTCCGGAGTGAGAGGTCGTGGAACGCCGTGGCCTCCTTTTGCGAGGAAGTGATTTCTATTAAGGAGGATCTTCTCTCTAGACGGCGGAGCGGGAGAGGGAGCGCTTAAACCCTCTTCCCAATCGCAGAGCCGGGCACCGGAGGGCGCGAGATGACCTTCAGCCAACCTGAGGTTTGACCTGGGGGTGGTGGGCTTTGTGGGCCTGCCCGCCATCCGTTCAGCACCAGGTCCGAAAGGCGGCGTGCGTGTTCCCACGTGCGCCTCTGTTTCGAGTCCGTCTCCCCTCAAGGGAAGAAAGTAGGGTTTTATAATGAGTGAGTGCCTTTGAGTAGGTCTCTTCGTGTAGTGGCCTGCCGTTTCATACGGCGGCCCGAAACCTCGGCGGGGTCGCGACCGTATGCGAAAGTGATTCGCGCGGCCCCGTCGATAGTGGTTTTGTCGAGGAACACCGTGGTAGGTTTAGACGGTATTCCGGGAGGTACATTATTCTTATTCCATCTTTCTTTTACCCCGGCGAGTCCGACATAATCCCTCCGCCCGCCCCCGCGGAGGAATATGGGTCAATGCATTCACCCATGTAAAAAAAAAATAAAAAATATATTATGTTCGGGCACACCACGATCGTAGCGATAGGTCCCGTTTTTTGGAAAGTGGCTGGAGAGGTGGCATGGTGCCCTCACCTTCCAGCTTTTATTCCAGCAGATAATTACTGACCAAAGTTGTTTTGGTCAGTTCCTGTTTCGTATAGGCGGACAGGAGACGCCCAGATAATATCATTGTGGCAACTGCCGCGATGTTGTTGTGGACACGGCGCTGCACGCGTTGGCAGATTGCCCTGCCTGGGCATCGCAGCGCCGTGAGCTATAATATAATCTTCTATCACATACACGAAACACCATCTAGCCCAAACTAAGCAGAGCTAGTACTATGGGTACTAGACAATGGATAAACATACATATATACTTTTTTTTTGTAAATACATACATATTATACATAGAAACACCTAGACCAAGACAAACATCCATGTTCATGCACACAAATGTTTGACTTGTGCGAGAATCGAACCCGCGACCTCAGACGTGGCAGTCGGTTACACTAACCACTACGCCATCGTGGCCGACAAGTTGATCGCGGTAGTCGGAATGGTTGCTCTCTCGTTCCCAGTCATGGTTCAGTCTATGGTCCAGAGCGAGAGGTCGTGAAACGCTATCGCCTGCTTCTGCGAGGAAGTAATTTCCATCAATGGAAATTATCTTCTCTCTAGACGGCGGCGCGGAATAGGGAGCGCTTGAATCCTCTCCCAAACCGCATAACCGGGCGCCAAAGAGCGATAGGCGAACTCCAGCCATTATAATAATGTACCTAGGGGATGTGGGCTTCGTAGGCCTGACCATCACCCGATCAGTTGCAGGTCTGAGAGGCGTCGTGCGTGTTCCCACGAGCGCCTCTCAGTTGTGTAGTCTTAAGCCGTAGATATGAAATTTATCTCCTAATAAGGATAGATTTCAGAAAATTATTATAGATTTTGTAGTCTTGTAAGTAGATTAGGTTGGGTTATGTTAGTAACAGTAGTTCTTTTTTAAAATAACACATGACCTATGTTACTCGGTGATAATACAGCGTTCCAATAGTAAAAGAATTTTTTAAATCGATTGTGTAGAATTTAAGTTAAATCCTTACAAAAAAGAAACAAATCTTTCCATTTTAGGGTTCCGTAGCCAAATGACAAAAAACGGAATCCTTATGGATTCGTCATGTCTGTCTGTCTGTCCATCCGTGTGTCTCAGCCACTTTTTTCCGAAACTATAAGAAATATGCTGTTGAAACTTGGTAAGTTGATGTATTCTGTGAACCGCATTAAGATATTGACACAAAAATAGAAAAAAAAAAACAGTAAATTTTGGGGGTTCCCCATACGTAGAACTGAAACTCAAAAATTATTTTTCATCAGTCCCATACGTGTCTATACGACTCATCAAACATCGGCGTTACTATCCGTCTCACTCATCCTAAAAGTCGAACGACAATCTGTCTCGCTCTGACAGACAGCGTACCTACTATCTATCTCATTCTTATCACTTTTTTTCATTACAAACAATGGAGACGCCAACCTTTTCAAACAAAAGAGTATCAGATATTTTTTTTTATATGAGGGATCCCTTCTCCAAAAATACGAAGTAGCACTTTAATTGGCAAGAAAAGTGGCAAGTGTTGTACCATTTTGAAATCTAGACTAAAGGCCATCTTTTGAAATAACTTGCTAAGGGTAGTGTGGTACATTTCTTTTCCAACATAGAGTGTCAAAGTTAACTGACAATAATTTTGTAAACCATAACTTGTCCAAACTTAATTTATTTTACATAATTAACAATGTTTATTACTTTGATTTGTGGTTGCGATTAATAGCACTGTTATTTGACATTACATTATTAAGAAAATCACTGTAAAATTGTGAAAATTGTGATCACAGTACTTTAAAATACGACCACGGGTGTCAAACTTTCAACTTTTTCGAAAAATGCCCGCTTGACTATGTGACATGGATTTTTCTTATTTTTTTCATAACTGGTATACCTTGGCCTCTCGCCCGGTACCACGTTATCGTTGAGTTTTGGGACACCCTGTATATATTCTATATATAGGTATATTCATTTCAGAACGGGTATGATTATTTATCGCCGACAATAACGAACACAACAACGAATAATAAAAAAAAAGATATTTAATATTTTTGATATTGCATATTTGCCCATTTTTACATGGCATGTTTAGTGCTATCTCTTTTTCTCGTGCTGATTTTAATACGGTGCTTTACGGTATTTTACTTCGTACTCCAATTTAATGCTCAAAATCGTAAGTAAAATAAGACTGTACAATTTTATATTGTTTCACTTGTGTCCGTGATAATGTTGACAGTTGACAATTTACGTTTGACATTTGACAACGATAATAACGCAAACGCTGTTTAGTTTAGTTAGATTGTAAAAATGTCGAAGCGCAATTAAATCACGAAGGATTTCTGTGCATATTTATTGTAATGTTGACTATGCAGACTTTAAGACAATGAAGACTCAATGACATCTACAACTAAACCTTTTCCAAGACTTGTTTATGAACTGTAAACATGACACGAATATTTTTCGTGCAGTTTTGTTTTTTGTTTATATTATCGCGAGTTGGAGCTTCAGACGATGCAAACTCAAAGGGTGATAAGCTAGTGACAGTGGACTGTAGTACTTTAAGGCTAGGTCAATATATTTGTCCGGATCCTTCACTCGATCAAATCGATCCGGATACTCAACAGTTTGCTGGATGTGTGAAAGGAAAAGATAATCCTTCAGAAGGTGAAGCAGAAGGTAAGGTGCCTGTAGTCTCTATTACGTGTATTTCTGTTATTTCTATTAACAGATTTAGGTTTAATAAATGTCTTACTTTTTATGTGACACCCTAAATAGCCAATAATCTAATTTGTAATACAACCCAGATCATGGCTTGAATACTTGTGTTAGAGATATGTTACCAGGTATACACATCAGTAAATTTAAGTAAATATTAGTCTCTTTAATATAGCAGACATCACTGAGATTCACAACATTAAACATTTTCTCTGTAGTGAAACATATTGCATGTAATATCTATGGTATGGCTTAATGATCACAGCTTCCTAATATGATTTAGAACTGCAGCTCAGCAGCCTTAGTTTATTCAATTTCTATATAATCTTGAGTTAACCTGTCAGCTTAACACACGGACATAATAGGATTTCAATTTTGTCTAGCATTCAAAGCATAGACCGGTTAACTATATCAAGTCCTTATAATGAAATAACTATGTGTGTATTAGCCAGCGTCCAAACTATTTAATGAGTTAAATTATTGATGTAAATTTAAAGGTACTTTGCTTCCAATAAGAAATATATAAGCAAATCATTCATGTTAATGTTGTAATCATTTTTCAGTACTTTGTCTTGCTGCTGAGGGAATTATATGCAATGAGACAAACAGTACCTCATTCAAGAGGAAGTTGCCATGTAAATGGACGTAAGTATGAGTCATCAAACTATTTTACTAAATGTATCATATTTTGAATATTGTGTATTATGCCTGATAATATAATTTAATGTCACAAAATAAAATAATTATTGTATTTTAATATTACTTATATTTGTATTATGTAAAATTGTGAAGAGCTATAATGTTTATATAATCGCTACTGTGCTAGCCCCATAACTGACACAAAGTACCAGAGCAATCATTTGTGAATAGATATATATACAACACTGCTATATCTGTGCACTTAATTTATAATATTGGTAATAATGTTTATTTACTTATTCTTCTTAATCTCAAGTTATTGTAATCTTGGGTTGTTTTTAAGTGGAGCAAACTATATAAATACCAAATTTTTATTTAATAATTGTACTGTTGCAGGAATGGCTACTCTTTAGAGATAGCTCTTCTACTCTCAGTGTTTCTGGGTATGTTTGGGCTAGACCGGTTCTATTTGGGCTACCCAGGCATTGGACTTGCCAAACTATGCACTTTGGGATTCATGTTCCTAGGACAACTGCTAGATATAATACTAATCGCTGCACAGGTAATTTTGTATATTTTTTTTATAGGACACACAGGATATAAATTGTCACAATGAATGGAGTAGTTGCCCTATTAAAGAGTAATATAATAATAATAAAAACAACATATATTGATAAAATTGTTTGGTTTTTACATTCAGTGATGCAGCGATATTGTATGCAACAGCTGTGTACGAGGTATCGTTTATAAGGTCTTACTATCATGAATTTCTCCATAGCAGTATGGAGTCTGTATTTGGCCCAGTAAATGGCAATTACCTCGCCCCTATTATGTGAATGCCGTAGTGGTTTGTGTAACCGACTGCCACGCCTGAGGTCGCAGGTTCGATTCCCGCACAAGTCAAACATTTGTGTGCATGAACATGGATATTTGTCTTGGTCTGGGTGTTCCTATGTTTAATATGTATTTACAAAAAAAATGTACATATTATGTATGTTTATCTATTGTCTAGTACCCATAGTACAAGCTCTGCTTAGTTTGGGCTAGATGGTGTTATGTGTATGTGATAGAATATATTATTATATAATATTATTATAGAAGGCGAAATGTGGGTGAAATAAATTTTACCTACCCCTTCAGTGTGGTGTGAGCTTGTTTTTAAGTCTTTAATTTTCCAGGTTGTGGGTCCTTCAGATGGTTCAGCCTATGTCATACCATATTACGGGGCTGGTGTCTCAGTAATCCGGAGTGACAATGAGACTTACCTGCTCCCCCAAGCTGACTGGCATAACATCACCTGACAGTGGGGAACAATATCATTTGAGGATGATGAGGACTATGAATGGACATAAACATTACATTACCGAAGAGTCACTGTGTAGTGCATTGTGTACAGTGTATGTAATAAGACTTATATTTATGGGAAAGTGTTTATAGACCTTAAAACATTCTATATATCCATAGAATAATGGGTTATATGTAATCAATGGCAATATCTGTACAGCTGTCAAAATGTAGTGATTATTAGCATTGTAAAGCGTCATCTTTCTATGTCGCCTGACAGATAATACATGAGTATTCTTAATCTATCTCTGATATTAATAGCCAAGCAAGTTAATTTATTATAATATAAATTGTGTGTACTCTCTGCAGGAATATAAGTAGTGCTGAGTTTATAATTTTTTTGTTTTGTACAGTCCTCATTATTGATTTTTGTTACCGAATGTGAAACAATATAATCGTACACAAACTGAAAATAATGTTTTGATTTGTATGAAAGAAAATCCCTTTTAAAACAGAACAATTTTAATACATTATATAAGCTACATAATTATTTACAATGAAGCATCTGATTTTTCACTTTTACTATCTTCTTGAGGGGCCGGTTGGGTTTCTTGTACAGTTATGTCATTAGGAGGTGCAGTGAGCGTGAATATGACTGGTATACTCGATAATACAGGGTTGCCATGCTTTTCTAGTAGTCTGATCCAAGATAATAATGAATCTCTTGAAGATGTGCCTGAAATAATATATATTATATCAATGCATTTGTTACGTAAAAAATAGTAGTTACATAGTAAAGTGAAGCAAATTAATATTTGTTTAATTTTTCTGATGACAGCATATTTTGGGAGTGAAAGTGTAAATAATTAGTGTATTTATTTACAAATTTATTGAAACAATATTTAAACTATTATAGTGACTTTGGGTTAGATCATACTAAATGTGTGCTGTTAAATAAAGGCCTTATGAAATACGTGTTAAGGCAGTATAACTACTATATAATACTGTTATTTTATAAATAAAAATCAAACAAAGTTTTCTCTTTCTGTGACATGCAATAATTATGCTTTAAGAGAAGGTGAATGCTGTTGAATGAAGCTGAATCGCTGTAATGCATAAATATTTACCTGTAGCACAGACTGATACAATAGTGCCATCATCTTGTTCATGTACTGTTGATTGTATAACTGCAGGCACCTTAGTTGTGCCAATAAATCCAGGTATGCCTGGAGGTTTTTCTATGTTAGAGACATCTGAAAATTTTAACATACATAATAATATAGTCTAAATCATTTATGGTATTTTAAACAAATATTTATCCAATTTTATTCACATTTTAAGAACCTTGACAACCAACCAGTAGCTTTAAATAATGAGTATACATACATACATAGTTATCAAAAGGCATAGATCCAATTTACATTGGTGTCTATTAAACTTGCTCATTCCTCTAGAATTCCAGGCAATGCTAATTAATGATGTGAGGATAACAACCAATTACTAACCAATATTCACAGTGTGCAATGTTAGGCTAATTGTAGACACATCATTCGCAACATGGTCAAATGTTCAACAGACACCAGTATGAATAGGGACTTACATATATATTAGGTAAACTAATTATATTTCAAAACTATTTTATTTACCATCAGGATCTGTGTCATCCTTAGGTTCAGGTCTCGTTTTTCCTATGAGCATAAAGTAACTCACAACTTGGTCTCTTAAATACACATCAAAAGGGCCTTTTACAACTAAAGGTTCATCAGAGGGCTGCCCTGCTAACAAGAGCTTCTGTGCCTCACTCTGTGCACTAACTACCCAAGTTTTGTCCAAACAGGCTTCTATTTCTTCTGTCTAACAAAAATTACATGTTAATGATAAAACAAATTTTAAATGTCAATTAGCTCTTAGCTCCCTCTCAACACGTTATATTTAATAAAAATAAAGAAGCTACATAAAATATTTAACTTGTTTAGTCTTGCAAAGTCAGAAATAATTAAAAACCCCTTGTGTCTGGCTGCCAGCATGCTGCTTTGATTCAATAGTTTAATGCAAATAGTAATGTTTTAACATTTATATAATACAGTCAAAACCAGATATAACGACATTGAAGTGTCCATATAACTTTGGATGTTTTGTCCGATAGTTGTTATAAGCACTATACATAAGTACGTAGTCATATTAATTGTCATATGTATGTTTAGAATGTTTAAATATGTACAATTATGTAGTATGCGTATAGGTTATGCTTCATAAATTGTTTTCAAATAAAATGTAGAAGAAACAATTAAAAATGTTTATATTCTGAAAAATCTTATTTAGAAATAATAACTATACAGGGTGATTTTGAAATCGTGTAATTCCTTTTAACCACGCATTCTACTGGTGATATAGAATAACCCTGACCATATTTTTATTTACTTAGAATTATTCTTTTTGAAAAATTATTGTTCCGTTTTTTTCGTGAAATGGTGTCAGATAGTCATATGTTAACCAACCGAGGCAATTTTAATTTTTTACTAATTAAAATAAAAAAAACATTTTAATAATTAATGTCGTAAATAATAACGGGCGGTCCTTTTTATTGCCCCTTATTATTTACGACATCAGTTATTGTTATGTTATTATTTTTAAATTAGTAAAATATTAAGATTGTGTCAGGTGGTTAAAATATGACTATTTGAAATCATTTCATGAAAAAAATCTGTACTCTAATTTTGCCGAAACCATTATTCTAATTAAGAAAAAATATTGTCAGGGTTATTCTATATTACCAGTAGAATGCGTGGTTAAAAGGAATTACACGATTTCAAAATCACCCTGTATATACTACTCAAAAAAAACTAAGGGCCACTAAGATTTTTTGCTGTACCATTAAACCAAATAAAGACATTAAATTGTTTAACTTATGTAACTACAAAATAATGTTATTGGTTATAATATAGGCTAACAATTGTTTAAAATAATGATCATGAACTGTTATTTTTAATTTCATAATGAAATTGGCCATTTTAGTGATAGGTGAGCTCGGTTATACCGTGTAAACTAATCCCAACCCAAACCATTACGTTGGGACCACCGAAACGGTCAACTTCGTGGATGCAGGGCTCCGAAAACCGCTCGCCGCGTTGTCTCCACATCCTAACACGGCGATCATCATTAAAATTTTTACTTTGCACTCGTCTGTAAAAAGCACCTTGCCCCACTGATTAATCCCCTAGTTCAAATACTGACGGGAGAATCTTAAACGGTTTGCACGTTGAACCCTGGTCAGAGGAATTCGAACAACTCGTCGTCTTGACATTTGCTGGTCTTCGTGCAATCGATTACGTATAGTTTGATCACTGACACGGGTACCCGTTGTCAGCCGTAGGTGGTGTAACTTATATACGATCACGACGAGCACTTAGTTGGATGTACCAATCCTCGTGCGCCGTTGTTACACGAACTCTACCTGAACCGGGTCTCCTGGCAACACTGCCGGTCTCTTGGAAGCTATTCCATACATTTTGGACAGCTCTTCGAGAAAAACCCAACTACAGACCCACGTAACGCTGAGAACGTCTTTCTTGAATCATATTTATGGCTCTGGTTGCTGTAATTGTATCCATGTGCCTTCGTACTCGTGGCATGATTAACGCGAGATGATAAATGAATCAATTAAAATTGAAAAAATAAAACTTTTTCCTAAAATAACCGAAACAAGTTAAGAAGACAATAGAAGAAAAACATAAGAATAACATCCAATAATTTTTTCCCTTAAAATGATGGCCAATACTTTTCAAGTTAGGAACATGAACACCAGCATAAAAGAGATCAAACATCAAAGAGTTTGTAATATCAATATAAACCTACTTATCAGTTACTTTCAGTTTACTAAAGTGCACTTAAATGTAAATAAACTAGTGGCCCTTATTTTGTTTTGAGTAGTATATATGTATATACTAGGTGTAGTCTACAAGCTGTACTCGGCTTAAAATATTCCTTCTTAGATTGGAATAAGTTGAATTATTAATAATTATTTTGTGTGAATTGTTTTGTTTGCTGGGACAAGTAAAATGGTTGGTTGCTAAAGCCGATGAATATCAATAAAGCACCATTGTTTTAAACAATATGTTCCTGTATCCGATGTTGCTATAGGCGGTAAGTTTACTTAATTGTTTATATAGGTTGCAGATCTGTCATTATATTCGGTTTCTACTGTAGTTTGTTTTAAGAGAGATTTTGTGAAAATAGCCATCTTTAACTGATAAAAATGTGATGAGTGAGAAAAGCTATGTTTTTAAGAAAAAGATGTGAGTATGTTAATTTCGAACAAATATACTAAAAAGCTTTGAGATAAAAGTCAAAACATTGTCACCTGCCAAACTTCAACTTGAGTGTCTGGGTCTACTGAAGTTATCCTATGAATGGCCATTTTGGCCAGTTCCAATGTGTCACCAGGTAGTTTGTCGGGCAGGTACCATGGACTCAGGTTTTTGAACTTAGGCATCCAATACATAATACGCCAGTATTTGCGCAGCGGTATACCCCGAGTGCCAAACACATTGAGTAGCATCTGTTCCATTTCTGAATCTGGCATTACTTCTGCACTTTCAAAAGAAAAATTGTTATTAAATATGTTAGTAGGTATCACACTATTATAGTGTCAGCAACATCATTTCTATAAATAAAACTAAAACAAATAATAAACGGCAAGTACTGTTATCTTCCATTTGCTCCAGGAGATCCACCGCACACTGCTGTTGCTTAGGATAGTGCATGAATTCAGACTGAAATATATTTGTTGGTATGAATTTTCCTTTGGGCAATACATCCACTAAAGCCTTATAGACTTCAAGATCCTTGTGCACACCAAAATCTTTCATTTTAGCCATGGCAGCGTAAATAAATTCGACATGACCGCGTCTTCTGGTGTCCCGGCCTTCGAACACTCTTATAACCTCTAAATACGATTTCTTATTTTTTTTGGGCAGTGAATCAAATGGGTCATATACAGCGATACGCTTTTCAGAACTTTCCCATCGCTTAAATAACATATACGACGGCTTTGTTCTCAAAATATTGCTTAAGATTTTATTTGCCATTATAGGTTATGTTAGTGATTATATTTACTACAAGGTAATATTTCTGGGTAGTATGGAACGCCGTAAAACAACTAGTGACAGTTCTCCGTATGATTTCACAAATTAACCCTATTTTATTTATTTAAATGTATATTGAATTGGTTTTTCTGTAGTATTCATATATCTTGACAGTTTACATCACTGACATTTCTGTCTCCCGAATTGAGTTCCTTCAATTCATTCTTACAAACCACAGAGTATAATAATTTATAGTCCGATCTTTGCGTCAATCCCAAAATATCCTGATATTTTTTTTATTTTAATGAATTTTTGTTAATATAATAAAATTATACATGCCTTAAATGTAATACAATTAATCGTTTGACAACCCTATATTAAAACATCATTCAATTGGATCACATTCAAATATTTCACTCGGTCAGCCTTTCTATTTCCCGCTATGAATCTTGTTCATTCTTTACAATTTACATCAGTTGTATTTAGTCAACGTACGGTGTTGAACGTGTCGCACTGAAGCTTGTAAATTACGTATTTAAATACGAAAATCTTAAAGTTAGTTGCCGCAGTTAATGCATGACTTAAAGTGTATGTTTCTTGTTTGTTACAAACTATAAAGTTATATGTCATATTAACCAAAGTGAAAATACTTAGTATTTTGTAAGATATGTGTGTATACCGGAAATAAAAATCTTAAAGTAATTGTTCCGAAGAAAGTGTCTCAAGATGTCAAAACTAATTGAAATATGCTGTTTGCTTATAATTATCTCGTTAAGTGCCACAGGTAAGAAATTTTCATGATTTTGTTATAATTATCTACCTTTCCTTCCCATTTTTATTTTATCATAAAGACCTCAATAAATCTATAAGACCTTAATAAATCTATAAAAGGTATGAAATTTAATAAGTAATGAGTGTTACAAGCAACTTTCATTAATAAACAGTGAGTTGATAAAGGCTGTGTTTTGCTTCGTTTCAAGGTTAAGAGCAGAGTGGATTGTAAGACGTCTTGCTAACGCTCGTATAGTAATAAAACTACATATGTACCGTTGGAATTCATTCAATTTTCTATTATCGCATCTTAGTAAGTGTTCATAAAAATATGATATATTTAATCACTAGACAAGTAACTGATAAATTTTCACCAAAACATATTAATAAACTACTTTTCCCGCCAGAATCTAAAAAGCTCCATTTAAACGACTGTTTTACTATTCTGTTATTTTTCGATGTGCATATAGCAAAATAACAAATTTTATCATGATAATATACCCATAAAAAATTACAATGTCTTACTATTAAGAAATGCAGTTATTAATAAAAAACAATCATTGCTTCAATTCATTCCGATTTAATAAATATTAACTTCTACGAAAATCGTTATTGCAAATAACATTAAATAACGAAATACCATATCGAAATACTACAAAAACCTAGCTAACTTCTTTATAAAATATAAAATCATTACTAGCTACTAAAAACTAGGTAGACCATAGCGTGTATTCATTTGTTTTTAACATTCGATATTGTTTCATTTTCTCAGTAAACGAAATATTATGTCGCTCAATAAATGTTAAAAAAAATATGTAGGTAGGTGTGTATATTAGAAATATCTTAATGCTTTTTATTATATTAATACCCTATAAGTATTCAAAATAATTATTCTGTGATTATCTCAATTGCCAATTTTGAGCAGCTGAGATAATAGTTACTGTTAAAATACCAATGAGATAACAACATTAGGACCACGTGGAATGTATTTAGAATTCATTCCCTCCCATTTCAGTGCCGAGGAAATTTAATATAATTTTATGTGCTTACGTTCAAACTAGAGGGGCGTTTCTGGATATGTTCCAAGACGATTTCGGTGCATCAAATGATAAAAAACATGTACGTTACGTTGAATTGTTGTGTATTTTTATTTCATTTTAAATGTCCTTGACGTAGATCTAGTTTAATATTTATTAGTAATAATTGGTCGGAGGTTTTATTTATAATTCTGGTTTTATTCTGTTTAACTGGCTAGAACACGTTTAGACGCGTCATAGAAAATACTTTGCATAAATCATAATTATGATTTATTCGTAGTACGGAATAGGTACAATTACCGATTAAAAAAGACCACGTAGAGACAGACGCAACAACTGTGATAATTTTATCACGCTATAATTAAAACAACATCAGCGTTACTGTTTCTGCACTACCGTTTGAAAAAAAAAACACCAAAAACACACAGCAACCCACTCTTATATTAAAGGCGGGTTTTGTAGGCGGATGCAAATAGACATTAGACTGCATTCCAGCCATATATTGCAAATACATACATCAAGGAAGTTTTATACGCAAAATGGATTAAAAGGCGTTAAAATACTTACAATTGCCATACTGGTCTGTGTCTAGCTGAGAACCTATTAAGCTAGTATATTCTTCTCCCTTCTCCCTAGCCTTTATTATTCCCAAGTCACTTGGGGTCGGCTTTTCTAGTCTAACCGGTATCAGTTTTTACACGGAGCGGCTGCCACCTGACCTCCGCAAACCGAAGGCTAACGATACCCTAAGGCTAGACCAGTGTCAGGATATTATAGGGCACTGACTTCCCAATAAAGACTGCCATAGATGTTCATGGCAGCCGGGAGCGACGGCTTAACGTGCTCTCCGAGGCACGGAGCAGGCGATAATTGTCAATCAATACGCACATAATTTTGAAAAGTCATACGACTTCCGAAAGTCAGAGCTACGCGACGTGGGTTCGAACCCAAGACCCGCTGTATTGCAGTCTGTTGGTCTCCCCACTGAGCTATCGCTGCTATAAGACTAGTATATTATAAACGTAAATTGATTGCACTCTAATTGTACCTACCTAGTTACCAATTGTTCAATTGCACTAGTGATGTAGCCCACCTGTGTACACCTCAAGGCAAACAATCATAGTGACGTCATTATACACTATCATACGAGAATCATTTGCAGTATAGCAAGTTCATTGGTACCGCATTTAGCTCAGAGCGCCATTTTTTTGTTGTTTATGACCTGAGGCGTGGCGATGGCGTCTGCGGGCGCGAGTCCAAACGCCTACGGTTGGTGACGCTGTTACCGTTCTCATTGATACACTCGAATAGATAATCCCACTTACTAAAATTATAAATGCAAACGTTTCGTCGAGTCGAATGGTTAAATTGTTATCGGGTCGTTCATTATTATACTCAGATTATTTTATTGTATGTAGATATTTAACTAAGGAGTTATATCCCCGAATTCGTATGGAGAGATTTATTAAACCCACATTTCGCCAAATTTGTTTTTAAATCCCATAGAATTTCACATTTCTAGACTAGTCTATTCTAAATTCTTAGTAGTAGTTTCAGCCAGTACATTAGTACTGTCTGAAACTACTACTGAGAGTTTATTGACAGATTAAACTAAAAACAATGCCCGGGAATCGAACTCTTGACTCCTTCACCGCTGTATATGAGGTAGCATTCATGACACGACTATCACAGAGGCAGTCGTGTAAATAAAATATAAATACCTATATAGTTTTAAGTTCCAACTATAATCGTTATTAACTGCGATAATACTTTTATTATGTAGTATATACTTAGTACCTAGTACCTTTATATTTTAAGTTTTCAATGGTGCCAATTCTGTTGTCACAAAATTCTCTTATCTTAGCTTAAAGTCTCTAAAATTTAGATTAGTCCTGTCAAACGACATTTTGTATTCTGAAATCGCTAAAAGGGACAGGACTAAACTAAATTTTAGAGATTTTTAGCTAAGATAAGAGAATTTTGTGACAAAGAATTGGCACCATTGTCCAACTTTCTTGTAATACTTATACTATTAAGTCCTTTTAGCTGAGTAGTGTAAGCGAGAACATTAATGCGCTTATCAAAGTCAAAGTCAAGCCAAAGTCAAAAATATTTATTTCCATAAAAATGTGCAAACAATTCTTGGACACGTCAATTCACTATTATATTAATAATAATAATATTCTACCACATACACACAACACTATCTAGCCCAAACTAAGCAGAGCTTGTACTATGGATACTATAATAGACAATGGATAAACATACATATATACTTTTTTTTTGTAAATACATACATATTATACATAGAAACACCCAGACCAAGACAAACATCCATGTTCATGCACACAAATATTTGTCTTGTGCGGGAATCGAACCCGCGACCTCAGGCGTGGCAGTCGGTTACACTAACCACTACGCCATCGAGGCCGAAAATTATAATAAAAATAAATAGAAGGAAATAAAAATTTAGCATTGAAAAATCCTGTTCGAGGAGTAGAGCTTTCATGAGAAGAAGCAGGCAAGAAACTCATGGCCACTCTTTTTAATCGCCAAATGTAAACTTATAAAATACTTTTAACCTATCGACCTAAGTTAAATCCGCGCGGGCTCTAACTGCCAATGCTATAGCAAAATAAGTAGACGATATCAATGCATTTGCAAAACAATTGCTTATTTCTATATTATTTTATTTATTAAGGATGTCCGACACACATTATACACAAAACTGCACAAACACATAAACATAAATTTACAGGAGAGCACAGCTATGCACTAGAACAACAAAATTTATAATAAAAGATTTACATTAATTAATTAAAAAGAGCTACACATTTGAAATGTATTTAACAAGAGAAAAATCTCTTTTAAGTGACTTTTATATTTAAACTAGCAGACCCGCGCAACTTCGTCTGCGTCACATAAGAGAATATTCCCCCGTTTTTGCAACATGATTCATTGATACTCCGCTCCTATTGGTCGGAGCGTGATGTTATATTTATATTCCTACAGCCTTCCACGATAAATTAGCTATCCAAAACTAAAATATTTTTTTAATTCGGTTCAGTAGTTCCTGAGATTAGCGCGTTCAACCAAACAAACAAACTCTTCAGCCTTATAATATTAGTATAGATAGATTGTGCCCAGTAGCCCTCTACAATCCATTATAATTAATAAATAATATAATATAATATAAGCAAAAGATGTAAAAACTAAAATGTAGTTTTTGTAAGATAAACAATACTGATGGTATTCAAAACCAGCAAAGAACCACTACAAGTACCTGATGATCGTATTAAGGTCCCTTGGTACAAATTAATTTGTCGACTGAATTGATTTGTACAATACAATGTACACCAATTATAGCTTGTTTAACGACACATACACAATACGTAGATATTAATACTCACGTTTCGAAACATGCAAATAAAATATGACTATGTACTACTTAAAAATATGTAGATGAATTGTCTATTCAAATAATAAACACAGATTATTTAGTAGGTACACAAACTTTTTGGTCTTTATGCACACACTTATCTTTACAATATCTGAACGTATTTAGATGATTTATTAAATTTAAACCGGTTAAGAAGAAATAAAATAATACTTTTTCGTTTTAAAGTGCCTTTGTATACGATGATAAATGTTTGGTCGTATGAATTTCGCGAGCAAGGCTAGTAAAATTTTAAAGAAAATATGAATTCTGCTGTGTCTGTTATTATTTATATCTAAAAAACTAAATAAATTGATTTTTTGTTGTAGTAATGTTATATATGTACATTACATACTACATAATTTTTTTAAATAAATGAGCCGGTTTTGGTTACTAAATGTATGTACATTTAGTATACAACACGATATACCTGCTCATTTGTTGAAAAAAATAATGTACCCTATAATATATTGATATTCAATTGGCGATCGAAAACAGTGGTCATGAGTTTCTTATCTGCTTCTTTGCATGAGAGTTCTGCTCCTGAAAGGAGAAAAAAAGAGAAAACTTTTTAGATTTATTTCATTTTTACGATTTTTGACATGGCCATATAATATATGAAATTAATTTATAGAAATAAATTATTTGAATTTGAAATCGCCAATTGCAGGCGATAGAATACTACAAAGACATACATACGACATATGTTTCAATTATTCAATCTTAGTACGAGGCGAATTAAACTGCAAAGAGCCATTGTATTTCCGATCGACTTTGTCACTATCAACGCGCATCGGACCGTTTTCTGACCCAAAACATTTATAATTAGCTGGAGGTGTTAACAATAGTATTCATAATTTAATTGTGTAATCTATAATCTAAAATTTCTTAAATAAAAACATTGAAACATACAACTAATTTCGTCAATGACTTTCTATAGTTTCTATCCCTGGAGAACATACTTGTTGCAGAATGACAGCTACCCTATGTCCATTTTTAAACCCCTGACAAGGTGTATGCGAAATTTCAAAATAATCGGTCCAATAGTTAATGTAACAAACAAACTCACATTCTCAATTTATAATATCAATTAGGATAGGCATATATTGTTCCAAATACCGTATTATACACAAAAAATGTGATGTTATTAAAGATAATACAAATCTAGAATTACGTTAAAATCCAATGTAATGAATCAATGTTTTCTGTTAAACTATTATAAAATGCAGTTTTCGATAAATAATGTCATACAGTTTTTCCCGACAGTACTGCGCTAGTAGCGCGCAATTATGCCCTATTCGATTCAATAGCTTCGTGATGAATATCGATGATGACCCATTTGAAATGCGCCGCTTTATTCGCTCGTGTAAATACTATACGCTCTTAATAGCGAATTGAAAATAATATTATGCAAATGGTTATGTTAAGTGTTAAATAAATATAAGAGAGATGTACACAATTTGATGTATCGTTGCTTATTTCCTGTTTAGCTGTAGGCGGTTATAGCCTCTCGCATTCGATACACTCTATTGAACCAGACCGTTTTATATAACACTTTGTTATTCGTCAAAAGACAGCGCGTTACTTTCAGAAAATTGTTTTTCATGGAGCTATGAAAATATATTTTCTGTAAATAATGCGCAATTTGAAAGGTTATTCTTGATTTTATTAAAACATAACTGTTTAGATTGTTATACTTATTATTTTCTTAGTGGGAGTTGTTGTTTTATTCAACATCACAATGAAATTGATGCCTAATTTTACTTCTTGTTCCACTATTGTCGGAGTTTGTACAAAGTCAATATGGCTATTTTAAATTTCGATCGTGTAGCTAGAAATAGAAACTTAAAATACCAGATTCACAACTCTTAGTTAGGATTGTGTTTTTACTGCCAGAACTACATTAGTCTTTGCTTTTTTATTTATAATATTTGGCGTCACATGATAAAAGGACATTAGCTATCTTCTATAGATTGCTTTTTTAATAAGTTTATTTAAGTCTTATCTAGCAGTATAAGAGACAGCATTTCCATTTAATATTCAGTTTTTAAAGCTTATTTACAAAATAAGAAAGTGTAACAATTGGATTGCAGGCTGTGTGTTGAATAGTTAAAATAGGTTAGGTATCAATACGCGATTCTGGCTCGTACAAAAGGAAAATTACACCCGGCCCGCGGCATGAATTCGGTCAATTTGGCGCCCCTAAAGCCTTTACGTAATCAAACAAAATTTTGAAACGATATAGTTTGTATATTAGATTTCATCTGTTAGTACGTGGAACGATTTTGAATACATGTCTAAATTATGATCGATCTTTAGTGAGTGATACTATCTTTAATTTTCTAACTTCATAGAAGTTCTAATCCCTGTGGTTATACAACCTGTAATATATTACTATTGTATGCAATGTGTTATAATGCGAGCTTTACGGAACAAAACTTTTATTTAACTTTGCGGATTCTACTTGCCGCGAAGCAGTGTATTATAAAAGCAACTGCTATAAAATAGTATTAGAAAGTAAGGGTAAACAGGTAAATATTGTGCATGTTTTGGTCCCCGAAATAACAAAGGCATTGTGCATACCCTCATAAATCACAACATAAAACCCGTGACAGTTATTTTAAAAGTAGGATTTTAAGTTACTACATGAACACGGCTTATTTGCTTTGTTTTGGGCAAAGGAAAGAGTTGTACGATCTAGTTCATTTATCTTGGTTTTGTGACCATTGCGAGTCCTCATTAGCACCAGTTTGCCACTTCAAAACAGACTAACTATCACGCCAGGCTCATAATTTAATTTAATTCATATCGTATTTATTTTAGTCCTATATATTTCAATGTTTATTTCGTAAACGTATGATTATGTAAATATAGATCAAATTTATAAATTCATGATATACGCTGATAAAATATGCAAAGGTGGTTTTACGCCGCTGAGGTATTCCCACAAGGATAGTGATTTTATCAATTTTATTGTTATCCAATTGTAAATCAATGAATCAAAAGATTTCTTGTAAAATGACTGCAAGGCGCTAACAGTTTAAAAGCTGATTTCTTGGACATTGTAATTTACCTTCGAGTAACAATTTATTTATATTACAGGTATCAAAACAAAAGTTGATTTTGTATTAAGTAAACCATTTGATACACTCGGCTTAGGTTAATTAGATATATTTCGGTTTCCGTTCATATTAGTATTTATTACAATTTATTCTAAATGAATTGCAACAAAATGGATGAATAAATGGGATAACCATTCATCCATTTTGTTAAGTAAAATTGGTATGTAACATATGTATATTGATTGAAAGTAGGAAAATAGGGTATTTCTTGATCTTTATTTTATTGTCTGCACGACATACGCTAAGAATAACTTTACCTAATCCTCTACTTTTCATGTTTGTTATACGTTCGTGATTGTTTTACTGGTTGAAATAAATATTGTTAAAATTTTATGTGGGCATTATAACAAGGGAAGTACAGTCGACGCGGTTGTGGCATTACCACGTGAACATTATGGGTAATTAGGATAAATTAGCCGAAGGAAATATTGACACATATTGTTATGTTATTTTCAGAACAAATAATATTATTGTAGGATAATCTATTGATTCATTCTTTCACCCGAAGGCTAATCAGAATTTATGAGGTAAGCCGCATAGTTTCGGGTGCGATTTCAGTCAGATGAAATTGTTTTATCCAAATTTATTACCCGCTGGAGGCTGGCTTAAACATTTTACGTGCAAATCTGTTACGTGATAAATGAATATCTAGATGTAAACAGTATGTGCTTGTTATTAAACGTTTAGTCGTCTAGTAATCGTTACAAGTAACAATGTGCAACGCTTACGTCATGGTCATCCATAAAGATAAATGATGATTCAGCCGTAATTGCAATTTTGCGAATTTATTATTCTCAAATGAGACGATTAGCGGTAAGAATGAGGAACATTAGTGTCGGGGTGTGATAATAAGGCTCGTTTTCCTTTCAAAGTTGGGATGAAGTCAGCGGTCTGAACAAAAAGTTACCCCATCTGAGCGCTATGACAAATGACCGGTGAAGCGCTGAGACATCAGTGAGACGGACGATTTGCTTCGCGATCATTCGTTCCTTTATACTCCGTGACATTGATATGTTTTCATAATATCATTCTGGTTTATTCACTTCCGTAAAATCCCTGAATGGAAGTAATTTGGTGTTGTGCCTATCGGATATTAATACGATTTATACATGAAACTTTTAATGAGGTTGCACGTGGTTTGGGCATCCTGGTTTAACATTTGTTGTCAAAATTGATGTTGATGCCAATTAAGTACGATTTGGAAATTAGTTTGAATAATCTAATGATATTCAAAGGAACGTGACATTAGATGTAACGTAATAATTATTAGCCATTAAATTTGTAAAAAGTTATTCAAATATTATTTCGACATAGAAAAGTTAGTTATAAATAAGTTGTAATATGAATCGCGGATTATCTCTTATGTTGGCACTGATAAAAGAATCGATAAGGCTGTCGTACGTTTAGATATAAATATTTGCGATTCTTTATCTACGAGGTATCACCGAGGTATTTTTCCGCGCAAATACAGACAAGATTTCAATCAATTAATGGATGATTGCAATCGCCTGATTAGATGTCTTAGTAAGTATATGTCAAGGTTATAACGTATAGATTACCTATCTTAAAGAGAGGCGGTAAAGAACGTCTTTAGTTATTTTTAAGGGTTCAATAACGTCTCCTAACTGCCTCGGTGGCGCATCGGTTGTGTAGGTAAATGCTGGGCATGAGGTCTCTGGTTTAATACCCAGGTCGGGAAATGTTATTGGGATTTTTTTGTTAAAAATGGCTTGGAGTATGGAGCTTTGCCCGAAAGGCGGTAATAGGCACGCTTCCTATAACGTGGGACCTATGTACAAGGGTAACTAAACCTACCACGGTGTGCCTACTCCTGCCTAAAAAGCTGGGTAGGTCGCTAGGACTAACAACGTGGAGCCTATAATATTTGCGATACGTGGGCGTAATTCATCTAGGCCTATTCTTACAGGGATATGGGTATAAGACTATGTATATCTCCTTCAAAATACATAACTTTGATCAATTCTTAATGAGTTTACACATAATCTATCTACTTACTTACTTGTAGGGCTCGGTAGGAAATCTACTAATATTAATTATAAATGCTATTAATAATTCGTATGATAAGTAACATAATATTCGTGTTGAATAAAATATGGACAGGTTAATCGAAAAATATAACTAACACATCACCTCTCAACTAATTAAGTATCAAGTTTGTCTGCGCGAATGGTGTAGTGGTTTAAGTGGTCGCTTCGCCACTGCCACTGCGCCAAGTATTGTGGGTTCGAAACCCACACAGTCTGGATGTTCTTTGTGTCCTTTGTTTGAATATTTGTGAACTCCCCCGCGATACAGGAATTACTCGTAAGGTGAGAGATGACTTCTTAAAAAAAATTATGTCCTTGGTACTGACCAATGTGTCTGAAAAACAGCGGCGGGCCGCTGATCAAAGGTTAATCATTGCATTAACCTTTAAAGTAATAAAAAAATAGAAGTAAGTATATATTTGTTATAATACTGTTATCATTTACACGTATGCAACCCGTTAATATCCATAGCTCTTAGATTATTTTATCAAGATTTGTATAGCTAACTTTATTTAACATTTCAATTTTCACCACGTTTCGATTATTTCAAGTCATGGTCACGGGAAGACTTGTCGCCGAGCGCCCATGGCTGCTATTTGTAAATTAATTTCAACCAACTATTTATTGAAAACAGGAACAATTTATGGTTAAATTTAATTTACTACACTTATTATGTGGCAAAGGGAGTGGTTTCGTCATATGTTGAGAGCGTATAAACCGCAACAATACTCAGTGCTGGTTTTCGATACGCCTCATAATTTACCGCATCAATTTTCAACGTGTGTTTTTACGGCGCTGTAAATACATACATCCCCATTTTGAAACATTCTTCATTGATGCGCCGCTCCGTGTACCGTGATGTTATATAGCCTTCCTCGATAAATTGGCTATCCAACACTAAAATAATTTTTCAATTCGAACCAGTAGTCCCTGAGATTAGCGCGTTCAACCATAGAAACAAACAAACTCTTCATCCTAATAATTTTAATATAGGTACATATTTAGATCTCAGATGGAGGTAGGCAGAGATGTAAGGCTATGTATGTTAAACCAACATTTCGCTAGCTATGTGACGTGACATTCCACGGAGGCAAAGGTTTTTGTATATATACTAGGTAATATAGGGTAGGTTACTAGGCAATACGCGTTACGGCAACAGGCTCCTTGCCTATTGTCATAACACGCATTACCAGACGCCGTATTGTTACTGTTAATTAACAGGAAAACCTAATATAAATGTAGGTAAAATAACAATCCACTTTACTGTTGCAAAGAACGCGTTAATAGCCTTGTCATATAGGTATTTGAGATCATTATGATTACTTGCAAGCAGGTTGCACTACGTAAAAGATTGGAATTAAGGGACTATCAGAGTCGGTCTAAACTACTACAGAGATAATAAAACATTGTATTCGCAGGCAGTTTATTGTACCTATTTACAGACCTTCTGTTGGTGCAATATTATCTTTGTGTAGACCTTGTATTTACAAAGTAAACTAATTAGGTAAATTCACCACAAGCTATGCGATATTGACAAGATTCTCGCATGTTACTTAATTTATAAACTACTTACATTACTAATGTTAATGATAATAATAATAATAATTGAGGAATGTTATGAAAGTGAATGAAGTCAGAGAAGTGTGTCAGGATCGTAGCAAATGGAAATCCGTAGTCTCTGCCTACCCCTCTGGGAAACAGGTGTGAATTTATGTATGTATGTATGTATGTATTACTAATGTTTATTAAATTTGTAAATGAGTAGTTGGATCCACTAGGCCTCTTTTCAGTAAACTAAGGATCACGCTATAGTGCACAACAAATATCTGAGACGCGTTATAATTGCGTTTTACGTCTTAGAGTTGCGTATAACGCATTAAATGTGCGTATTATATACGCCATTTGGCTATATGGTTATTAAATCTCTGCAAATTTACATACATAACAAATACATGTACCTACTAATTTTAGCATTATTTCAAGTTCATTCCTATGACATCGAGTTTTTTTATAAATAACACTACATAGCGAGCGGATCGTAAAATCCGTAAATTAAAAACACAAACTCGAACCAAAATCTGAAATATTTTGAATCGCATAAATACTTGTTTCATGATAGAATTGAAAGGAAAATATTACTAGCTGGTTTCACTCACTTTTATGATTATTGCTCCTCTCCCGTGACTCTTAGCGTAATGCTATATAACCTATAACCTCCCTCAAGAATTCGGGTATTAAATGCAACAATAAATTTTCAAATTCGGCTGTTGGTTACAGATTCGCAGGCTTAAACAAAAAACAAACAAACTTTTCATCTTTATTATATTAGTATAGATTGGAAATATATATGACAATTGTTTCACCTTTTTTTTATATGTATCTAGAAGTAAAATGACAGAATTGCTGGTCTGTGTATTTCTTCATAGATGTAAACGTAACATAGCTACATAATTATCATGGGAACATTGGTGCAACTCGCAATTTATGTCCGTCTATGTAGTATGTGGGTCATCTGGATGTGATCACAGCACAGCACTAATTAAAGTGACATTCATTAGAACGTAGCTTGAATATCGTAGCTTCCGTAGTGTTTTTAAATAACGCGTTATGATTTCGAAATAAGGCTTTTAAATATTAATTTTATGTGTACTATGCACATGAAAGTATAATGAAAAGCCTTTTGTTTGTGTATTTTAATTTACTGTATTTTTTGACGGCATACATAAACACTTATGTTTATTATATTTTACATATTGTTAGTAATAGCAGATAAGCCAGTAAAACCTTCACTTAATAGACGTCGCTGTGGTCATCTATGAAGCTACTTAAAGGAAAAGCAAACAGGAACTACTAATTCTGCAGGTACTATAATCTAAAATGTATCTATTCTTTTGCCGGGTGAACTGACCCTCGTACATTTAGTGGAAAATCTCATTTATTATGGCACTCTGACACTAGTAATAGGCGAAAGGAAGAATGACAATACATGGACCAACCCAAGACTGGACAAAGTGTGCGGTATTGAAAGTTGAAAAAACTTCCGGCATATAGCCCAGGCAGCTCTATTGCAACCAGAGCGGTTGAAATCAGAATAATCCATCGAGTAGTATCTTTTACTTATACCTAGTAGCGTATCTTACTAATTCGCGCTAATACAGTAAAACCTACTTCCTAAGGCGCAATAGAGTTATTGTAAGCTAGCTTTTGTCCGTGGCTTTGCTTGCATTAATGTAGATTTTGTCAATAACATTCTATCTCTCGGATACAATACTTTTTCCTGGATGAAAGGTACCCTATGTCCTTTTCTGTACCCCTGACAACAAACTCACATTAGCATTTATAAAATTAGTTAGGATGCCAAGTTTCTATGGGTTATTGTAAACGCATTCGCAATGAGATTATTTTATATTGTAAACGGTGGCGTGGCTAAAATTCTGTGACATCAGGTTGCCGCTGCCTGGTCCATTTATTTTGCACTAAAAGTTCGGCCGATGAGGTATTTGGCGTGAAAACGAGATAGATAAGGACTGCGGTGCTATCAATCCTGCAGTTTAAATATACGCTTTTGAATAATATTTGGGAACCGTTAGTATCATGAGATGTGTGACATGAATGAATGTTAACCACGTGCCATGGTTTTGCATTTATCTTGATACGGTAGTTGAAGATCTAGATACTGATAGATGATTGACTACACCGCATAGTACATAGGTTAGGAGTTAAGAAGAAGTTCTGTGAATCGAACACATTGAAAACATTTAATTTTATAAAATATAATTTATAATAATTTTCCCTAACAGTTAGTCTTTTGTCAGTTAAGAATTTGTGTCACGATGACTTGGGTTTTGAGCAGATATTCTTTAATCTTTATCGATGCGATTAAGGGGATATGCGAGACCAATTAGTTATTAAAATACTTAGAGATAAAATATCTATAATATAAGTGGCGTGATTTGCATTGTAATAAGCCGATAATATTGATAATGTAGGGAGCGTGGTGAGACACACAATGACCTACTTTTTGCGAGCTTATAACAATTACTTTAGTTATTAGGAAAGAAGGGGCTTGTTCTTTTCTTGTCCTTTCTACTTCACGCATGCTGTGGCTGTTTTAATACAATAGGCATTCTGCTAAACTTGTGTGGTACATAGATATGTGCGATAATAGGTTGTAAATTAGCTATACAGAAACCTACTACTCGATACTCAACTTTATTTATGACAACATAAATCGTTATATCTATATGTATACGTAACATGACAAGCTTTGTACCCTCTACCTAAGTAGTTAAAGTATATCAGGAAAATGAGTGTGAAAAGCTACTACTTAATAAAGTACGGTGAATTTCGTCCACTGGGTGACGACTGGCAGTTACAAATATTCTTTATATAAAATGTATTTATTTTTCTGCCTCTGTGGCACAGTGGTATTGAATGCGACTGCTGTGCATGAGGTCTCAGGTTCGAATCCCGGGTCGAGCCAATAAAAAGTTATTGTGTTTTTCTGTTAATAAATCCAAATGGCAGCCCGGAGTTGGCGGTGTAAGACACCCCGGTGCCTCGGCAAGCTCGTTAAGCCGTTGGTCCTGCGCCTCATCTCTCTCCGGTCGTGTCGGATTACCTTCACATCGGATTATGAGAGTTAGGGAACAGAGAGTGCACTTGTGTTTGCGCACACACATGCGCACTATAATATCTCCTGCGGTGTTGGCCAGTCTCCGTTAAGACTGGCTGAAATCGGTCTGGAGGATATTATATCTCTTGTGACATTTTTAACCGACAAAACAGAAAGACGCTTTCAATTTGGCGCGTTTTTTAATGTTTGGCTTTTTAATGCGCTTGCTTCTACTAAGAAATATTTTACTGTAAAATCCAATAACACTGACCGAATCAGGCAATGTATCCGTGGCTTCATGCACAGCAGTAGCATTAGCTAGGTACCGCTACGTATATCTTTATATAATCAACAAAACAAATCTGCGTGTATCTTTATATAAGCTACAAACAAATCAATCAAACTTCTTGTTAGATAGTTTAACGCAGATCGTTATGACGTTCCATTCCTTCATTAAACTGGGTATTTATTATTGTAATTGATCATTTATAAGCGTTATGTAACTACTTGTAGCACAATATTATTGAAGATAATATTTATTTTCTATTTATAAGGTCAAAATACGACCGTTATTATTTGATTAGCCATTTGCAAAATATTTACGTGTATTCTATAATATGCCTGTTGTTGCCGGCTAGTATATAGCAACCATATGTTCCATTAAAAACAATGTCAGTTTCACGGTCAGTAAGAGTAAATATGGGCATCAGAATATTTAAAGAAAAGGTTTTAAAGAAATACTAGATATTATCCGCATCTTTGCTTGCGTAAATGTAAGTTAGGTATGTCAAGCTTCTATCCCTCGGGAACAGTACATTTACGTCATGACAGGTACCCCATGTCCGTTTCTGTACCCTAGACAACGGGTATGCAAAATTACATTATAATCGAACGAGTAGTTAAGACGTGAAAGCGTACTAGCAAACGAACTCTAATTCACATTTATAATATTAGTCAGGATATTGCTGTCGCACACGAAATAACACATAGCCCGAAAGAAGGGATAACTACAGCTCGAATTCATTTTACCTCTGAAATCATGATCTTGTACTCTCCTGTTTAAAAATAGACATGGAATATACGTATATATGAACTAAACCCTGCCCGCATTTACTCTTAAGTTCATCACTATAAAATTGTAGGCAAAATTGAACACTATGCGTGTAGGCAATAAAACAACTTATTGTCAAAGGTGTTCCATTTTGTTATACTTATGCCGTAAATGTCTGTTCCGGATTCTAATGGACAATTTATGCAACTAAGGTGTCAAACAAGCATACGGCTCACATGATGGTAAGTATGATGAGGCATCACGTGCGCGTTGCAGACCCTTTAGGAAAGGAAGTGGGAAGGAGAAGGAGCGGGAAGGGGGAAAGAGCGTGATTGGGCCTCCGGCACTCTCACTCACCGAACGAAACACAACAGTAGGAATACTGTTATTTCACGTCGATATTCTGTGAGAGGGTAGTCCTTCCCCGGTCGAGTCGGCCCATTCATGCTGAAATCAGCGAGGATCTACTACTCTTACTATTGGTAAAAGTACAAGGTTTCCAGTACCAAGTATTTGTTTCTACGTTAGATACCTACAAAAAGAATCACGTCACAAATCCCAGATAATATTATACTCAAGACGATATTGAATAATAAAAATAGATGACCCTATACCGGATGACAAAATTACTGATTGAAAAGGTGATAAAACTATTGAGAAGCCGTTACATCATATTATCGGACACTTGTATAAATTGCATAGTTTATCGCGAGGTTATGTGTATGCATTTAAAGTAATCTTTCACATGACTATCACTAAAAACATGTATGATTTCTTTAATAAACAACTAACACGAACTACTATTCTGTCAAATGATTAGTTTATTTTGTAACATAACTAAGTTACAAAGTCTATACAAATAAATAAAATTGAAGAGTCTGTTTGTAATGTAAAAATAACAGCTTTTTACTAAATGCATATGATAAGATGAAAAACCAAAAAATTAATTAAAAATTTTTGTCTGTCTGTTTGTTCCGGCTAATCTCTGAAACGGCTGGACAGATTTTGGCGGGACTTTCACTGGCAGATAGCTGATGTTATAAGGAGTACCTCAGGCTACGTTTTAGAAAAATATCTGCGAACTGAACAAAACCTTTTTTGGTTAATGCCACGCGGACGAAGTCGCGGGTAACAGCTAGTTAAATAAAATAAACAAATGTAACATTTTTGTTTAAATGAAAAATATACATTATGATGAAAAGCTGAGTTTATATGTAACATTGTAACACGTGTTTGAGGGCATGCTCTCTAACTCATTTAATCTTCGCAAAGCGCTCACTGCAATGACACGTTGGAATACAAAATTGTAATGTTTAAAACATACTTTCATTGGTGTCGTGGTTAGTTAATTAATTTGGCAATCAAACGTACAAACCAGGAGCGCATGCACTCTAACGCGTGTTACAAAATATTTAGGTGAGTTGTCTACTCTAATATGTACTAAGTATAATATAATAAACATTTTAACTCAATCGTGGTAGAACGATTTTCGTTTGAGGATAATATTTTACTTATATACCAAATTTTGTCTATTTTATGTCATACTTATCGTATGAACAAGCAAGACAAAGTCATACAAATCTATTACTTTTTACTTTCTATTCCGATTTTTTATTATATATATAGATACGAATAAATCTTTAATGTGTTAAATAAGTCTTAGTTTGAAACATAGTCGGTGTGATGTGTTCCAATGATAAATAAATATATGTAGGTATCCTTGATGTCTACTTATATGTCATATATGGAAATGATTTTAAGCATACTAATATTTAGCATACAATCAAATATATTTGATAATTTTCTAACGAAAAGTAAATAGGAATTCTTTAACTGACATAATTTAAAATGAAATAACATATTCTAGAACATTCTAGATAAGATACAGCACGCGAAAGCATTTTATTAAAAAATAATTTCAATGCGAGTTGAAATATCAACTCACGATAGTGTATGACAGATTTTAACAGGTTCGGCTATTTTGAAATTAAACGTTTTACATAAGCTGTTAACATTTAAATTACACAACTTTTACAAATTGTATCGTGTCAATAAATGCTTACAATCGTAAAGTATTGGTTAGATATATTTAATAGTCCTTATAAAGAATGAATGCACGAAGATTTTGAGAACAGATATCACAGTTGCCTATTATACTGTATTGTTACATGCCCGTGTATTTGTATTCTGCCCGTAAACAAAAGCCGAAGCAAGAAATAATAGCACCTCTATTTGGGCAAGTAAACAACTTTTATACGCGTAACCTACTGTACAATAAATAGACGTACTTACTTATTTACTTACTCCTGTTATCAATGTCATTATCACTCACTGATAACGACTAGGCATAGTAAACGCTAACATTAATGTCATGCTCGAGATATTTACCCTCCCTTAAAATTGATAAGAATCAAAATTTCCATTATACCCTCTCACCTTGCACGTTTTCAACTAATTTTACAACTTCAGAATAAGTCGTATTGTCGCGAGATCCTAAATCTTAAAACAAAAGTTAAGAGAATAGATTATATTGATATCATTACAAAACTCAAAGTTCTTCTGAAAGTACCGAATTGAAAATTAGGTAGGTTTTGTCTTATTAAAATATATGCAATTTAAAAGGTGTAAATATATGCTCGAAAAGGTAACATAACAATTATTCATTTGACTAGATAGGTACAATGTAGCGGTAAAAACCAACAAGCATAATATCAAGTAGTATTCGAAATATGTCCTGACTGACAATAATGACTAATAGGTGGATATTAGAGCTAAGACTACAGAAACGACTCGAAGCGTATTTGTATAATAATAATAATATAATAATAATATTCTACCACATACACACAACACCATCTAGCCCAAACTAAGCAGAGCTTGTACTATGAGTACTAGACATTGGATAAACATACATATATACTTTTTTTTTTGTAAATACATACATATTATACATAGAAACACCCAGACCAAGACAAACATCTATGTTCATGCACACAAATGTTTGACTTGTGCGGGAATCGAACCCGCGACCTCAGGCGTGGCAGTCAGTTACACTAACCGCTACGCCATCGAGGAGTAATCGTCGGAGTACTGTTTCTAATCTTGAAACAAAATCATAAACCAGTCTAATAACCGTCTTGAATATTCATAAGATGAGGTCACCAGCCGCATAGAAAGAGCCCTTTGTCACTAAGGAAATCCTTCGCTTTTTTGCTATAATATTTAAGTACATCTGCAATACACAGCACATATTCTAGAAGTTTCCCATGATCATATCGTCACAGAATTGTGCCTTCAATAAAGAAATCTGCCGTCTTGTGAGTGGAAACGTTTTGACAACGTGTACAAATAGTTGAACACACATAAGTTGTAAATATAAGTAACGTTCACTACCGTGTGAAAATATATAACTATGTTATCTGAATCAGCGGAAAAGAAACGTTACGCAATTGCTTTAGTTCACAATAAATTATGAGGTTAATAATGAATCAAAACAAATGGGGCGACTACGTCATCGTGTCAAGGCAACAATGAGACTTCCTATGGCATCGGAGCAATTCAATCAGTCTCCGTCCTATACTTCTTAAATTGGTCCCCGATTATGCTTCGATTGAGTGAGAGCATAGTGTGAGAGCGTGGCTGTATACATATACACCGCGCACACATGCAAAAACATCGTACGATACCAGCTGGCCAATGACAGAGAGCGGCGTGGTGGGCTCGGCTCCCCACTACACCATCGGAATGCATAGTGCTAAGAACGGTACTGGTAAAAATAACTACCTGTTTGACAGGATAAACACGATGTCAGATGACGTCCGAGGCCATTGCCAATTTGAGAAGGGAATCCTTTTTTTTTTGTTAATATGATTCGGAAAACAGTGTTGGCACTGTTTTTTTACGTATTCATATAAAATCATTTTGAAACGGAACTATTTATTCAGTTTATTGACTAGGTAAATAGTGATGAATTCTAAATAGTACGTAAACTACAATACAATGTGGCAGATAGTATAGAATATGTTCTGTAAAATTTTCCAATCCAATCACATGTGTGTCTGCAAACAGCTGATTGCGTGCACGCCACGTGAAACACGATCGGGCGTGGGTGACGCGCGCATGCACCGCTAATAGATAACAAACACTTTCCAAAATACGAAGGAATTGATCCTAAACTGTACCTAATAGAATAAATTTATAAACTAGGGGCAATACGACATTTTGCAAAATCTTAATCTAAAATTGTTAGATATTATATTAACGCATATTTTTAACGTCTATATTTTCGTATAATATAGTTCTCAATTTAGATACTCGTGCGAAGCGATACAAACAGCAGCCTTGGCTTTAATCGTAGAAACACAATCAACGAAGATGAATGAGATTTTGAAGACGCTCCGGCCATACGTTTTAATATTCAGCAGCTGCCTTTCACTGTAATAGAACTATCGTTCATCACTTGTATCGAATAGATTGTCTATCTATCAATAGTTCGACAAAGTGTGAACTGTAAAGTGATTGTAGGAAATAGAGCGGTCAAATAAAGTTTTGGTCTATCTTTCAGCCACAAACTTTATTTACTCATTATTCATTCGATGGTAAAGATTTGCGTAATGGAAATTCGCCAATATTTTATTCAAATGAATTTGTATGTGAAGCAATTTATTGCTGTTGGTCAATTGATATATATAAAATTTTGTTATAATAATTATAGTGCTAAAAATGTTTCGACATTTTTTGGTTACTTTATAATACAGCTACTTTGCGGTTTTGGAAAAAAGTAAATAACTTGTTTGTCTGTCATACGTGTTCTCAGTGACAACTGAGATCTCTTTTGTTGCTATCTGTTTTATACTTAGTTTTATGACTTATAATAACTCAACTTTTACTTTAGCTTTGGTATATTCTCAGAACACAGATGCATAATATATAATGCACTAACCAGCAACACAGCTGCTTTTGGATATTTATGTCGCTTGGCATAGATTATCAAGTTATGTACCAAGATGCCACTAAAGTAGCCTACATTTTAATTATTTTTCTTCTTCTAATTCATCTCCACTACTGGAGGTTGGCAGTCAGCTCAGCAAATTTCTCCCTATATCTCGCTTAATGGAATAGATCTTCTACCGTTGCGACGCCTGTCCAATCTTTGATGTTCGAGAGCCATGACATTTTGGGCCTTCCGACCGCTATTTTCCCCTCCACTTTACCCATGATTACTGTTTGAAGCAGTTTGTAGCGCTCATTCCTGAGTATGTGACCCAAATATGCCACTTTCCCTTTCTTAATAGTTTTCAGGAGTTCACGGGGCATTTTAACTTTTCGCAGCACCTCTTTATTGATCACTCTATGAAATACAACTAATCTATAGCATCCTGTGGCACAGCTACATCTCCAAGGCTTCTACTTTTTGGACATTTTTAATACTTATATATATTTAATTCGTAATTTTATGCCAGTAAATGAACTTATTGCGTGCGTGATAGTTAGCGATTATTGTAGCCTTTGAATTGAGATACATTGATATTATTTGCTCGTCGCCAACTTTGTTAAAAAGGAGGTGCTGTAAAGGATCTAGCTGCAGACAACATAACGTGACTAAAGGAGCTGTCTTTTCGTGCATGTAAAAGTGACGCTTTATGAAATAGTAGTATTGCCCCTTGAGTTCGATTCAACGGACTACAAGAAAAGTTTGTGCGGTTCGTTGCCTGCGATCTACTGCAGGCTAGAGGTACAGAGGTACACTCAGCCCGATCGGAGTAGTACCTACTCCGATCGGGCTGAGTGTAACCTCTCTTAATCTAATTAAGTCATTAAGGATAATAAAATTGTTCAACCTTTTTAATTAAATCCTTCATTATAGTTTTAGTTGTATTCTTAAATCTTACAAGCGTTCTATAGCTTGAAAGATTGAAACATTAATGTTGTCTGCTCACAATAGATTTTGCCTTATTAATCCAGCAATAAAGTTACTTTGTTAAGTTTCTTAATCGTATTCCACCTAGAGTCCTTTATTTTAAGATATCTACGTCCTATTAGGTATCCGCTTGTAGACGCCGAATTATAAGTTTCTAGACTTCAAAGAGACTATAAGGAAAGTTAATTTAAACTTTTCTCTTAGCTAAACAGGAGGTACACTGAAAATATATAAAAGAGGTTTATTACTTGTCCTGGGTGGTTATTCTGGTGCTAAGGCCAGACAATTAAGTGGAATAAAAGGTAAAAGTAACATTTACCAGCGTAAGTTGACCTGTTGGTGCTATTAAAGTGCGTGTAAACGCGGACTCAGATCATAAGATACTTTATGTACTGGAAGTATAAAAAAATGTTTTCTTTGTGGCTAGTACCCACCTAGTAAAGTAGAATATGTATATATTAATTGATAATTATAAAATGTGTGAAGTTTTATTATAATTTAATACATTTACAAGAAATATACAAAAGGAATACATAGCGTCAGTTCCAATAATGTTTTTCATTTTATATACTCATATTAAACATGCTTTCGTTTTTTTAAATGAGCAATATGTTTAGTCCGCTTAATGGGAAGCGTAGGGACGATTTTGTACTGACCTTCAAGCACGGTACTGTACAAACATTAGGTATATAGGACCTCACAATAATTTTTGGCTGTGTCTGGCAGATAAACAATTACTTGAACATAATTAGAACAGCGGCATTATTATTTACGATTTTCAGACTTTAAAGAAGAAATTGTCTGTATTAATTTTATTTATTAAATTTTTATATTAATTTCGGTATTGCATTAGGCGGGCTATTTTTATATAACAATAGGGTTACGGTGAGAATTTTAACTCCGCATTAGGTTTATATACTAGTGAGGAGCGTAATAGATAAGTTTTACTAGTGGACATACGTACTTCTCTAAGTTATCAGTGAACCAAAAGCTAGCTTTTTGTAGAGCATTATAATAATATGGTATTATCTTATGCTTACGCGATTTATAGTATACATTGAACTTAAACTACTTTATACGGCTTTTATTGCGGTTTAGTTGAATACACTACATTTATCTTGTTTTGAGAAATACTATTACGAATTAAATTATTATTAAATTTTGATTTACACTTATCTCGAAGTTTGCTTTTCAGCAATGGTCACGGGCAGACTTCCGAAGAGAAGAGATTATAACAATATATTAATTGAAACTGTATATGTATTTTAATCAAGCATAATTATAAATTGAACTTTGAATGGCGATGCCTATTCTTGTATAAAAATGTGATTTATATAAAATTTTGTATAATACGTCGTTGTCCCAATTTCAAAGACATTGCATTTTTAACGTATATTTCTTTTTGTCCACAGGTGCACTCAAAGAACATTGCAATCGTGAAGAAGACTTACTACAGAGATGTTCGATGGCTTTACCAGTGCTCAGTTCACCAGAGATATCTTTCGCGCTCACTAGAGAAGAACTGGACAAAAGTTGCATGTAAGTTGACAAGAATCAAATCAAATCGTTTATTTTGCGAATATGGGTAGGTACATAAAATGGTCTTAGATACAATATGATGCAGTTTCTGACTACAACGTACTAAAAAGGCATTAATTGGCAAAAAAGTACATCCATTATGATTTTAAGTGTTGAATAATTAACCTTCCAAATCTTGCAATGCCAGACATAATTAAAATCTATTGTGTCTGGCCGCCGGGGTGCCTCTGTACGAGCATAGCTTTATGATTACATACCATGTTTACAGTAGTTACAGTACACTGCCAACGTTAGAAGCATCGGCGGCGTTGCAGAGATAGAAATTGTTTCCTATGATAATTGTACAATTTATTGACTTTTCTGCCCAGTTTACGAATTAGTTGTGTCCGTTGTTTAAATACATATTAGCAACCAAAGCAACATAAATGCTAACTCTCTAGTGCTCCTGCACAAAAAAGTTAGCTTTTGTGTTGCTGCATTTATGATGTCTTACTTTAGTTTTTTATGTTATAATAAATGGGTATAATTTATTAAAGAACAATAAGCCAAATTGATTTGTTTATACAAATCATGATAATGAACTTAGGTTCTTGACAAATATGTTAAAGTATACAGATAGTAGTTCGGCCACGGCCTGCGTAAATTCCACGGGAACAGATATGGGATAAAGATAGCTTATTTATTTCCCAGGATACAGTCTATCGATTTGCCAAATTTTATCAAAATCAGTTCAGTGGTTAAGCCATTATAATATTAATATGGATATTTAGGCGTATTATTTTGCACACGTGTAAATTACGTATGTACATGTTTCTAGTGGCGGGATTTAGACAATAATCGTTCTGTTTAAGAAATTAATCTTTAATATAAGTAATAATATGTTAAGGCAATTCGATTATGCAATGGAAAAATAAGAAGTTATTCTTGTACTATGTACAAACGAGGCATTGTTTTTGTTGGTTATTAGTATCGTACCACTTAACCTTCGAACAAATTAGACGTTTGGGCAAAATCATAGCCATAATGACTTTTAAGACTCGCAGCAGTAATATTTTTTTATTACTCTTGTTACTACGAAGTTTATTGCGGTTGCCTATATATAAGATATATGTATTTTAGTCTAACCTAACGACACAGTAAAGTAAAAGTATTCTTAATAATTTTTTTTCTCAGTCATCCATAATCATTAAGGGTACCTTTAGATAGGTTTAGGTTTAGGTCAATTGTCAGAATATTCGGAAGTGCTTTCTATATCGAACTTCATAGGTTAGTAAGCTTGGATTAAATTGTACGTGGTCAGACCACGAAGAAGTATGCACTATATTTTTAAATGTTCGCCGAGCATCAACCTTAAAACCTTTTTCAACTCAGTCAACAAAGACTAAATTATTATTACAAAGATGCGGCCATAAAGAAAACTAACTATCTTTAAATGTCCAATTACGCTAGAAGACTGGCACTATTCACACGGCTTTTTCATAGGAGCGGTATCGTGGTGCAGCGATCTCTCATTTACGCTCAACTTAGCGAAAGTGAGTAAGTTTTGTTAAAGAGTTCGCGCTGCGTTGTGGAGTAACTTCAGCGGAATGGCTCGGTCGGCACGCAGTTAGCTCATCTTAATTTAGTGCTCTTGTTTGCGGTAAATAGCAATTTGAAACTAGTTGTCTGACTTCACTCAGCGTTTCATACAGAAACTGAATAGCCAATGAAGCACTTTACTGTGGTCGGTCGGTCAACATTGAAATTACGGATATTAGCTAATGCTGACGGTAATGTTTTGGTAAAACATGTTGGATGTGTACGTGTTTCTGTATCGGTTTTGGCGATAATCCAATATTTCTACTACGTAACGTTGTTTACTGTTGCATTAAATAACGATATGACAAATGTTCTCTTTATTCATATACACGCCTGCGCTATTATAATGTTTTTGTGGTAGGGCTTGTGCCTACTGCGCAGATGTCAGTCAATGAATGGCTGTTGTTTACACGGTGGGTTTTAAGGACTCGCCAAAATGTGTTTTCCGGTGGTGGTCCTCTAGTATTGCTTGACAATCATTAGAAGTGTCTATAACATTGAGAATTTGTAACAGTAGCTCTATGTTTAAATTGAGGATTCGTATATTGGAGATATCAGGCGTTATGGTAAATAGCATACCTGATTATAAGCGCGTTTCAAAGATGCTGTTGTTTGATGTTTCTTAGGTTGTGCAAGGTTTTATTAGTTGTTAGGAAATCCTCAGATAATGCGTGAATTTTGTAAAAGTACTCGATAGACGCCAAAAGGCGTCGCACTGTATAACGTGATCCTTAAAATCATTCCTGGCGAAATGTGGATGTGGAGCATTTCTGGCCACTCTTCCCTTTCGGAAATATACGGGGTGGCTATGTACGTAGTCAATGATGTTTGCTTCGCAAACTTGTAATTTGTGTTAATATGAGACGAGTATACTGAATAAAAAACAGATTTCATTCTATTGTACAGAGCATCGTCACATCAAACAGCGGCCTCAGCAAAACAAATAATACTGTAGATAAACACGAGATATATTAAAAACAACTGATAAAAAGAAGAAGATATTAATCATTTGAAGTTTGAATACTGCTAATTGTAAATAATATTTACAAATATAATAGAATATTGTGTGCACGGAGCAGGGCAAGGTTTGGCATAGTTAAGGTTTATGTGGATATGTACTGAAATTATCGTTCAACTTTAAAAAATAGAGATGTCTGTCGAATTTCTGCCACTCAGCGATCAACCATCAAATAAATATTGAAAAGAAGATTGTAAACATGTTTACTACTCCATCACTCGTAAATAGTTGAATAGATTTGGATAAAACTTAGCACATAGATATACCATCTCCTGTTAATTAATACATGGGATACTTTTTATATGTTCCCGTAGAATACACGCGGACGAAGCCATGGGCAGAAGGCAGTATAAAAACTCGCATTATCGCTTAAGTTAGATCGAACTAGAAGTTTCGGACATATATACGTGATGAGGCCGAAACTAATGAGGACTTATGACCGGTCAGTTTTGTGTATGAGAAGAGAACAAGTGCTAATCTAAGCTTATATTTAATCGCGAAACTACGCTCATTTACGTTCATCCATACTTAAAATATATATGTAAAAGTAACTGTTAACTGTTTGTTGCGGTTTAACGACTATACTACTGAATCAATTTTGATGAAAACTGGTACTAGCTTAAAGTTTAAGCTTGTTTATCTCATATTTGAATATTAAGCTATATGTTCAAGTTAAGAAATGTTACTAGTACGACTACCTGTCTGTCGCAACTTCACCTGTGATTTTTATAAACACTAGCTTATGTCCGCGATTTCACTCGGCAACAATATTTTTTTAATAAGGTTAAAGAAGAACAGATAGATGCCCTATGTTCTCTAATGTCTTTTTTGTTGATCGGTCGAGTAGTTTAGGCCTGACAGCGTAACAAAGAAACAAACATTACATTTGCATTTATAATGTTAGTTAGGATAAACGTTATAAAGAACATGCGACTAAATTTGTGTCATTTGAGTTTAAGTTCATCAATCATTTCGAGCTTGAGGAATTTACTAACAAACAACACTGATTTATTGTATTAATCTGCAGTTATGAATATGATAGTACTCATTCGGATATTTTATTGGTCGTACAATCACGCCACCTCAGATATAATATCGCCTGTTCGTATTTATTTGTTTTTGTGTTATCTATAGAACAAAGGTTGTAAAATCGGCGTATTTTTATTCAATGGCATTTTCCATCAAAGCTTTTAATTTAAATTTGGTTGGATCAGTAGCTTATATACCATGCGCTGCCAATATAGAAAGATAAAGTACTCATTGGCTTTAAATATGTATTATAAAATGTTAATAAATTAGACACTATTTCTGTGGCATCTAAACTTAAGAAGCGAGTTAAGGATGCGATACTCTTTGGTATAGGCAAAAGATAAATGGCCGGCCTTGCTAAAAGGTTAGTCGCTCATATAATAGACATCATACTATGGATACTGGTAGATATTATGATTGGAAATAGATGTATGAAATAGTTTTCCATATTAATTGCTGTATTTTAAAAGTATAATGCTATTTTATAGCGACTCCATTTTAAATGTTATCCATACTATACATATGAGAGAGCTCTTAGTAATCCTACTAAGAGCTCTCTTAGAGACTTATTGTTATAAAATTACTAGACTTTATGGATATAATGTAATCAAGATACATGCCATAATAAGTGCGTAATCTACAGTTGCGTATTGTGAGGTCCCGATACTCATGTCCACAATTACTTGAGAATAAGATTGTCACTTTGGAGTGGGCGTTGTCCTGTCATAATTTATTTTATCGTAACATTGACTGCTAGGATCGATTATATTTGGACGCGGTTGTCATGAACACCTCTATGACAAAATCTGTAGGCATTTAGTAATCACAAAATGTCCATACGACTACTCAGGCCAGTATACCAAGATGTAGATAGTGCATAGCTTGAAAAATGCCACCAGGTGTCTATCAACCATGCATATGTACATATAAGAAGAATCCGCCATAACAAGATGAAGAATTATGTCACGATTACAATTAATTGCGTTACACAAAGGTGCATCACAAATTTATTTCGCCAGTTACATTTATGTCCCGTGTAATTGGGGGCTGGCCTACTGCCGATTGCCAAAGATATCAAATAACCCTTAACAGCCTTCCAAATTATTTGGACGACGTCTTAAAAAAAACTTTACTGTCCTTAAATTTTATGAGATTGCTATTAGGGACGTAAAGTCTCTTTGATAGTATCATCAAAATTTAATGAATTAGTTAGGGCCCTCTGAGGATAATCAGAGCACGTAAATATAACAGTTTGTTGGGGAAATAGGGAGCTACGTGTTAATAATGAACAGATTAGGGCTTTTGAAGTTCTTTGTAATGTTGTCCTTATAGTTGGTTTAAGCCTAAGCTTCTGATAGTGGTTATTTCATGATCAAGGAGGGACACTATTATACTATATTCTAGAAGTGTGCTATAATCACATATTTGTGCGGTTATAATTCGGTAATATACACTTGTACGATCTACATGATCATTCTTTTCCAGCTGGTCAGGTGTTGGTATGCAATTTTAGAGCATTATGTTGGTAAGGTACAACGGCGATACAGCAAAGGCATTGATTGTTGATAATTACTATAATTATTCGAATGCTTGGAGCTGCTCGTCACTGTCAGTGCCCCGATAGCTGTAGTTTCGATATCCACATTGGTCAAAAATTGGTGCGATCCGTGAATTCGAACTTGGGTGCTCTTTCTGTCGTTTGTTTGATTGTTTGTAAACACAAACACACCGACCCGTCATATGGTAGTTATTTTTAAACAGAAAATGTGACAGAATTATGACAATTAATAATACCTAATATACATTATTGAAATATATTTTAACAAAATATTAGTATAAGAGTTTTTGTAACCTCTTTTATTGAATGTTTGTTACTCAATCACGTAATTGACTGATTCTGTCTACAAGCATGTCACAGTTGTCGAATTCGAAACCGACGCAGAGAGAGATTTAGTGTGTACATACGCCGACAACTAATGTAGATTTTTATGAAATTTGGCACGCGTTCGACTATAGTCTGGAATAATATATAGGTTAGTTTTTAACCCGGAAAATAGTTATAATTTTCCGTAAGAAATGTTATTAATATCGCTGTAATATTTTCCAACGGGTCCACTTGGCGGACATCATGAACAAAAACATTACGTGTTTTAATAGTAATAATGAAAATTATTAGAAAAACAAACTTCTCCATTGAATGTTAGTTTATTATATTTGATGTCTAAACACAGAGGAGGTCAAATACTTTTTGTACTACTTTGACAGTCGTTTAAGATATACAAAACAAAAAAAAGTCATGACAGCTTCTTGGCAAGCTACCTATTTTTGTTTTGTAATTTACAGACAAAAAGTATGAGTACTCTCATGTTTTGACAATCTTCTGAAAGCATTTCTGCGTATCCGTATTCAAATTACGTTTTTGTTGACATACATTGCCACTTAAACATAGTAAGACATAATATAAACAATATATACATAGGTACCATTGAAAAGACATCACTCGGAATCTAAGAACATTTTGAGAATTGTCTTTCATTAAGTGTGAAATGTGTAATGCTATTACACATTTCATGTTATGTGCCATGAAATTACTAATTGTTTTTGCGATTGGTCTTAATTGCCTATTTGAAAGCTAATGAGTACCTATTGTTATTTATAAAATATTTATAAGTGGAGATAAATCTTACAAGCATTTCATTCATATCTGCAGCAGCGTATTGATATTGCCTCAGTGGCATGTTTCGACCAGCTATTCCACGGGGAGTGTACTGAAGAGCTTATTCAACTCATTCCACCCTCTCCTTTCCTATTAAGAACAACACGTGCTTAGGTGTCACCCTTACACAGTAGAGCCGATTAGAACGCGTACCAAAAAGTTTAAATACTTTTATTTCTGCCGAACTGTTAAAACTTGGAATTCTTCTTTCTTCGATCCGGCTAGACGACCGTTATTCGTGATACATCGCTATCACGATTTCGACGAAATATTTAGTTTTATTATATAACACAGTTATTAACCAGTATACATTTTTACAGTGAACTCCGCATGGGCATCAAATGCATAGACAACTATACTAACGTCTGCATGGAAAAGCGCGAACAAGTGGTGTTCCGTCGGATATACGCGGGGATCACTGACGTTGTCCAAGAGCTGTGTACTCGAGGAAAGTACCAAGACGACTACTTGAAGCATGCAGATTGCGTGAAGAACGTCAGGTCAGATTATGAGACGTGTAGTAAGAACTACGAAGTCACTCTCATGACGCTGAGCAACCATCAGCAAGGAGATCAGTATCAGACTGATCAGAAGGCAATGGCTACAAGTCATGAAGATCACCTTAGGACAGTTTGTTGGTAAGGATTATTATTTTATGTACCTGCTTTTTATACTACAGTCATAATGAGTCGAGTAGTTTAATAATTTATTGCCAAGTTAATTGCTCGTTAGTAAATAAAGCGGTGCGTGTATTAGTCTCGACGAGCGAAGTAAATCTTGAACGCTATTTTTTGTGTATTGTATACTTCTAAATTCATCCTCTATTCGTTCACCTCTCGCCTATATTTCGCTCCGCCTATAATTTTCACTTTCTTTCTCGCCTACTTCATCCACTTTACGGTACATGCATACTTATATAATCCTCAATTATATTTTACATTATCAAAGAAGCACTTCAAGATTTATTGTGTCTAGACCAGGTATTTGTTCAACAAAATGTTAAATGGCTAGGTAACTACGCTACTTTTAATGTACTGCATGCAATTTTTGATGGTCCTTAGTGATGTAGCTTTTTATGTACCTACTTATCCTGGGTACTATATAATAAATACTGTATTACGTTGTGCAGTGATTATTATACCTACTATTGTAAAGTTAGATTCCGATTTTATTCCACTATTAGGTATCTTTGGATATATGCTAATACATAGCATGCATTGCTAAGCCTCAATTTTTTTCGGTTTTATTAACAAAGTTGCAGAAAATATTCATCCAACAAACCAACCAAATTTTTACCGCAATAAGTTGAATAAGCATACGTCATAAGCAACTAGACAGATTTACTAATATGTAAATAGATTAGATATCGAATTTTTAACATTGTAAATAGCAAGGATTTAGACTAACGTTAATTTTGTAAATGTGTTTCATTTTATTAAGCGTCATCTCCCACGTCTAAACCTGGCATTTAGACTTAAGTCGTTACGGTACTATGGTTGTCACATGCATTTCAATATGTAGTAAATGTGTTCAAAATTATGCAACTATGCTATAATATGAATCATACTTAAATTGCACTAATGGCGATGTGATTATGTCGCTATTATAAAGACGCACAAAAGCACGGGATATAAAATTGCTTGACAGATAATAATGGTCTACGCCTATTTTATTTTAATATTTGTAACTGGGGCACAGGCATGATATTCATAACGTAGGAGCTGTCAAAATCAAAAACAAGTTTTAAAAATGCATTCTTATAATAAACCGTGTTGGCGTGTCCGAAAAACAGACATTCGACCTTGTTTGACACTAGGAAATAAAAAAGTTTGTTTATGCACAATCAATCACAATAAAATTAAATGACAAGGTGTTTTATTTAGTCAAATATAAGTACTTATAATAAGTGCTCAATAGGTATTTTATTTGAACATCTGATTACATATTTCGTATTGATATGCAAATAAATATACGTGTCTATCAATGGTTATAATTAAATACTACATTGTAAAACAAATAGTAAAGCAAAAGTATGCAGATATCAATGTCAAATAAATAATTTATTAAATTATATGTCAACTGTTAAATTTTATTTATTTTTCACCTTGCCTGGTGAATCCTTCGGAGAACTCGAATAAGGTACTATTGTTTTAATCTTTGTTTGAATTAGGAACATTGTAATGCGCCATGATCGTGTGATAAGAAACGGATACTTTAAGGTTTGTATTTTTAAAATCGAAATCCCGGGTATGCATTGTTTACTTTTGTTTTCTTTTATTTATTTTTCTTAGTAGAACATGCCAGCCACATCGAAAATTCTTTTTGTTCATATTATCTGTTCAAAAAAATGCATCTATATCCATATTATATAAACTTAAATTACCACTCACTGACTGACTCACTTAGAGAAATAGTAGTCATACTAGGGGGAGTAGTAGAAAAAATAAATATAGCGTCGTATAGAAAATCGATCAGAAAGCCCGGAAAAATGCCTGATCTTCGGAAGGTCAGCTTTTGATGGTGTTACCCCATCGGATCTCGGAAATGGTGATATCTACAGGAGTCATTCTCGAACAAAATCTTTCTAAAACCCTGGCAACTTGTAGGGGGAGCGAAAAAAACATGGCTTCCATACAAAAAATCATGGCCGCCATACAAACTTTGACCTCTAATATCTCCGAAATGGTTAGAGAAAGGCGGTGTGTGTTTGAAAAAATTTCATAGAGGTTGACGAGATCTTTCCAGAAAAGGTCATTTTCACGGTCACCGGGGTCACTGATAAATTTTTGGCTTCGAGGGTTTTCAAGGTCCCTGAATCCGTATCTAAAATTAGTTTTTTGATTCCTTCCCTTCTCGCTGTACACCCTCTACCAACGAACCACGCAACCACGCGAAATACTAGTTATTATTATAAAGCTCATAAGTTAAATACCAAAAAGGTCTTGCAGATACGCATGAGATTGTAATTGAAAGGGGATTTTAAAAAGAGTGGCCCTGGTCTCATAGACCTTTGCTTTGTAAGACAGATCAACATAAAAATTACCTTACAGACGTTACGGCCAGAGCATCTGCTGTGATTGGCTGACTGAATTGGCAGCTGCCAATCAAATCACTTTACATGAATTTGATTTCGGCACCTCGTTGTTTAGTCTTTCAGATACTGGATGTTAATGCCTTTTAATAAATGGGTATAGGTATACACCTAGCATATAGCATGAAGTCAACATAACCCATACGGGTTATGTTGACTTCATGCTCATAAGTAAACCCCGGCTTCTGAAAGGCAGATTTTTGTGTTGGTTCGCATATCAACTGCTGTGATTGGCTAATTTACTTAGCAACAACCAATCAAATTACCTGACAAGAATTTGATTTTGGCACGTCGTTGTTTAGTCTTTCAGATACTGGCTGGTAATGTGGTGTTCTGACACAATGCTCATAAATGCTACTTGGTGGTCTAGATATCTAAATAAATAATTTTGACTTTGTCTACCAGCAACCCATATTCTTGTTTCCAACATCAGTCGAATAAAATAAATACATTTATGAGCGTATGTACTAGGTGTATTTTGTAACTTTAGTGCAAACCAGTGTCTCTAAAAATAAAAATAGACTTGTTTTATGTTCGTATTAGAACGAAAATGTGAAATGAATGAAAATGCTACTAGATTTGTCTTTGCAAGAAAGTTAAAGAGACAGACTAAAAGCTTTTTATTAGCAAATAAATAATATATTTTTTGGAGGTTTTACCAATGTCGCATGGTCTATGTAATAGGGAACGGTTATTAGAATCTATAGTTGTTTACGCCATCAGAAGTCTCGCTTGCTCATTGTCAACCCTTAAATCTATAAATTTGGGACTAAACTAGCAATAATCTTTGAAACGACAGATAAAAACTACATCTAACTCGGAATAATTATTTGTAAAACACAGCTATTTTATCCCTAATTTCGGGATCTAATCCACAGTAGTCAGCGCATTAATAATGGCGCGAAATGCACCTACAGTAACGCGTTATCTATGCAAGTAAATGTTTGTTCCATTAGATTTGAGTATGTAGACTATTATTCGGACAATACAAATTTACATAGCACACATAATTCTCTAATGAACTCTATAACTACTATAATAGGTTAGTTACGCCCATCACTTTGACTTACGAACAATTTGGGCTCCTATTTGACTTGAGCCACTTACTGTAAAATCCATACTGATAAATGCACGTTCCTCCCTAACTACTCAAAGTCCTACCCACTTTTACAGTTTACATACCGAAAATTGTTTCGCTGCAAAACTTTCAGATTCGAGAGAAAATTTCGATGTTGACATATTTAAGAATTCTAGAGTAATGGGTTTGAACGCCGATTATGTAATATCCGACGACATTTTACCAACGGCATTTAATTAAATAGTTTGTCTACAACATTATAGTATAATATTTTAACTGAAAAGTCTGTCGTTGTCGTTCAAAATAGAACGGATTTTATTCATATAAGTGCATGGATGCCGATGTGTAACTGGTCGCTTCGCAACTAATATCAATGCGCTAAGATACGCCGAGCGAGCTTAATTTCCGAACGAGACAAATAAGTATTTGTTTGATCTGCAGAAATTTGTATCAATTCATTTTGTGAGCAGTTCCAATAGTTATAAAAGTGCTATAAACTAGCTACGGCTCCACTCGCGTGTGTTATTATTAAAACATTACTCAGCGATAATGTAGAGATTAGGTATCTTCTAAACATATTCAAACAAATAGCTTATTATAACATTAGTAAAGAAGACAGTTCTGACACTAGAGATTAAAGCCTTTATTAGAGAATTGTAAACTTGACACAAAGACTGTCCAGCTTTAGATAATCCCTACAGTTTGCTAACGATTCCATTTGAACAATCCTGCGAGAACTGCGAAATGTCTGCTAAGCTAATCGCATCAAATTAAAATTAAATTAATTTAATTTATTGAGGTTCCAAATAATACTTATGAGCGTGAAGGTTACACTGACTAAGCTATACTATGAATTTACATTAACCTGTTGCCAAGTACAGAAAAGCAAGGGCGCAGAATCAACAAAAAATAACGTGCTGAAACTCATGGCAGTCTTTTTAATCGGTAATTTTACAATACTGCTTATTTCACAAATGCAGTTCATTATATATATGAGAAGGAGCTGCTGCACCTTTAACACCATTTATCTGACATGATGATTAAGCTAGTACCTTACATAACTTGTCAACGTCCGATCTATATTAGATTTGAGTATGCGGACTATGACATACCGAATATAGACATTCATAAAGGGACAGCTTCTCACAAGTACTGTACTGAAATATAAGTAATGTATTGCCGTAACACAAATTATATTATCTTATTAAAAATAACGAGCTTCTTGCAAAGACATTAAACAGTTCCGAGAATAAGACGTACCATTGGCACTAAGCAATATATAGCTCTACAGAAGAAAAGAGAAATACATTAATATGTATGAAACATCTCGCGTTGATCCGCATCGATACAACGTAAGACAAACTCGTTTATCGCCAGTATCCGTCGTCCAACGATTAGCTATTTCGTTTTTTGGCATCGGACGAGGCCGATGTCTCGCTTTTATAAACACATTGTTATTTTTACAATAAGAAACCTATCAATAAACTCAAGTATACGTCGACATTATAGCTCTATTGAACCATCTCTTTGGATGGGGCGTCACTCAATTTTAAGTTCCGCAAATTAAACTGTCATGGAAGTTATCAAGAGAAGTCCTAGAGCGACGGTACTTCAAAGAGTCGGGTGGAGTCCTGAATATTGAATAGTCCGCGTTAGTAAAATATTCAACAAATCGAACTGGCTCTCTCCAGCCTCACCAACTAATTACTTGTCTGAGGCGTGATTTCCACTGATAATAATACTTATCTGTACCAATTTACATGTAAATTAACACCAACCGCCCGGATCGCCGCGCTGCCCTGTTTACTTTGTTATATCATTTTTATGATTTAGATTTTGTCGAGTCTTTATAAGAACGTTGTTAATAAAACTCAAATATTTCCTCAATTTAAAGCTCGATGTTTACGGCATGGTATTTTCCTAAGGATGGAGGGAATTCAATATTTTTTCTTATATTATCCGTCTAAATGATCTTCCGTTCATTAATTTTATCGGATTTAAGTAAATTCGACGAATTTTCCGTGTTTTAAAAGGCCTATTCAGTAGACATTATGTACGCTCTTCGCTACCATTAAACACTGATTATTAAGATTCGGTTCGGATTAAGTGGTGTACTTAAGAGTTTTTGTGTGTTAATGACTTCTTTATCGCCGCTGTTCCATATTATTGAATCTGTAATTCTATGAATATTTGCCGACTTGTTGAAAACGAAACGATATGTTGTTACGTCTTAAAAACGTTACTAACAATTAGGGTTATGGTTTATTAGCATTCTTGTTAATCCCTCCCGCTAGCTAATAATACTCTTGTGTTAGGAGCGATGTGTTGGGATACGAACCCGTAATATGAAAAACATGCATTATATATTTCTCTTTTTACATGTTTATTTAGTTAATATTGTATCAGAGTTCTGAAGCTTTTTAAAAGAGTTTAATCTAATTCTAGGAAGAAATAAGATTTAATCGTATTTAAGCGAGTGAAGACCTTGCCGTGATTCCTATAAACAAAAGAAGCCTGACTTGGTTCTAATTTAAGCAATTGGAGACCGCTGGCTTGTTCTAATAAGCAAGCGCGAGGACTGATTCTTGAAATCAAGTGACGGCCTCTGATTTAATTGAATTAAACAAATCAATTCATATAAATATCTTTAAATCTATTTTTAAAACAAGAATCTAAAGAAAACTTGTTGACTGTTGTAAACCGACCGGTTCAATCAGCTATTTAGATATTCTTCTGTCGTGATATTTTGATATACAAATTACATTTGCATTGAGAACGTTTGTGTGTCGGTCAGTTTTTTCTAGTTAAAATATTCGTACAGTATCAGAGGATTTATACATCGCTGGCCATGCACTGACACAATGGAGAGATGAACAAAAACAGTGCTATTTCCACTCGGGAAAAAGTAACTAGCGCGAACTGTGCCGACTGCGAGTGGAGCAGAATTCAAGCTTGCAAAATTTTATTCCCATCCTAATGTTTATATTATTCTTATTCAGCGGCGCACGGGGTATATTCCGCTAACAACACAATCAGCATTTTTCAATTAATTCAATAACGAGCTACCGATCCTCTGTTTGTTTAGGATAAGGTGCGTGTTATAGATTCATTCAGTATTACATACTTGAATTTTCAATAGCAATAGTAAATTTCGTTTATTTCGGTGTAGCAACATTTTTTACATGGTAGATAAAAATAAATATATTTTAGGCCTAGTTTTACATGGATAAATACAAATATAATTAAAGTAGACTACAATTTTATGCTTAAATTTTGTTCGAAACTTTTTTGACCAACACTTATTACAAAATTGGTAAATAGATAGCTACTACAGGGTCGTTTAATATTGGGATTAGCTGTTAATACAAACAATTTTATTCTCTGTGAACGCTGTCACCACTTACTGTAAGCTAATAGCATCGAAAAGGAACAAAATAGTATTACTAAAATACTATCAGTGTTGCAGCGAATTTTACAGTAAGAAAAACAAACATATTTGGATCTCAAGAAACTTGATATGTGGCACAATATTAACTACAAGAGACTCGCTTAAAATCACTGTAGCGTTCAGTCAATGCATCGTTTTTATAATTAATTCAACCTACTGTATCTCTCAATCGCATTAGGTTGATATTTATTCATAGACACTAATTTTGTTTTGTGAACCAGTACTAAAGCTACTCAGTTTGGTTACTTAGTAAATATAATATCGACCATGTTATAAAACATTTTGGTGCTTGGTGTTAGCTTCATAATGAGAAGGCGGTGGAATTAGTTGACGTATAATAAAACTCTTAACTTGTCTTTAAGAATATTATGAGGAACTCTCGTGGTAGTTCATTTTATTAATATATTGTGTATTTCTGTTCTTTGTTCGTTTATTTATTTATAATATATAATATATATATATATTATTCTATGTATAATATGTATGTATTTACAAAAAAAAAGTATATATGTATGTTTATCCATTGTCTAGTACCCATAGTACAAATAGTGTTGTGTGTATGTGGTAGAATATTATATTATATTTATTATATTAGGATTGCCTTGACGCACTGGTAGTGTAGACGACCGCTGTTCTGTCATTCGAATTTTGGAAAAAATATTATTAGAATGGATAATGGAAAATGGATTTGGACATTCTTAGAAGAAGCAGCATGGAATTTGAAGATGTGCCTTGTAGACCTAAAACTATAGCTGGATAAATGTGGGTGTATTATACCTCTGCCTAGCCTATCGGGGATATAAACATGGCTCACTAGACATTAACTATTCTTAGGCTTCCATTGCTCTCAAAGCCGGTCTATTATTTCTGTGTGTACATATTATACGGGATTACTTTCCATTGATTTTACAGCTGTTCAAATTTTCAAAGGGCATACAAAAGCAGGTCAGTGTAAAGTTTAACGTATGCATAGGAAATTCGCTTCCGAGAGACCATTTTGTAGATATTATCTCTACGTATTATGTTTATGCCCGTTTTCCTTTACGGGTTTGATAAACTCCAAGTATCGATAGTTAGGAAGGTCTATATTGGACAATCGCATTATAAATAATTACTTGCTATAGTATCCAAATAAATTATTTGCTATTACTTAATAAAATTGACATAGATTTTATTATAAAATAATAATATCCTCCTCGACCGATTTCGGCCACGGCGACCACTTCAAGTCCGTTCTAATTTTCGTTAGTGTGCTCGTTTATGGCTAACATAGCCGATCTTATTGATAAATATTCGCGCACAATGCGGGCACGTCAGCACACTATTTAGCAGTAATTATAACTGATAGCACAAGGTGGGTGCGGTTTCAGTTTATCGCGTCGAGCATCCAGTACAGAACAGCGATTCTCATCAAAGTCTTTAACGCTGGTTTTCACCAAAGACCTCCATTCCGGTCGTCAAGCAGCAGCTACAGCAGCACTCTGAAGGCTCAATGCCGCACTTATTCATATGGCGCTTAAGCAGATCTTTATACCTAAGGAGTTGCCCGCGATGCTTACGCACCCTTATTGCCCTCCTAAAGTTCTGAGAAAAAGATGCACTTTGCCATACGTTGATCTGACATTCGCGACATGTGTCCGCACCAATGGAGTTGCTGGCGTATGAGGTAGGCCTCAATCCCCATGGTCGTGGGAGAAATGCGAGCTGAGGCTCAAAGTGCCCTCATCCGGCGGTGGAGGAGTGAACTGACGACCCCCACCGCCGGAGTCGAAATAGTGGCGGCTATCCGGCCGCACCTTTAGGGATTGGCTGAATCGTCGGCACGGAGTGCTGACGTTCAGATTGACGCAGGTGCTTACCGGACATGGCTGCTTCGGTAAGTACCTGCATCAGATCGCCAGGAGGGAGACCTCACCCTCCTGTAAGTCGTGCGGCGCGCCCATTGATACGGCGCGCCATACAGTAGAGAGTTGCGTTGCCTGGCAGACACAACGGAGCGACCTGACCGCCGTCATTGGCGGGGACCGCTGCGACAGCTGGGACGAACAGTGAGCACCACGCTGGCCAGCGACAGGTGCTGGCTACCTGTTGCCGAATTCAGCGAGGCAGTAATGCTCCTGAAGGAGGCTGCGGAGCGGGAACGGGAGGCCGACGTCAGTGCGGACCCGCTCCGCCGAGCTAGGCCAGGGAGGAGGATTAGATTAGATTGTGGTTTTGTCTTAGCTCGTAGCCCTGCCAGGCTAACGTCTGAGCGCCGGAGAGAGTTCGGAACGGAGATCCTCCGGCGCTCCTTGATAGACGGGAAGAGCGCCGCAGTTAGGTTTAGTCGGTATTCCGTGGCATCCGGCGAGTCCGACACTACCCACTGTTGCCAGCGCGGTTTTCTGGCCGCATCGACAAGAGTGGGTGTGCGTAAAGGCATTCCACTGCGAAACCAAAAAAAAAATGGGCCTCAATCCCCATAATATTGGCTCTTCGCAGCACTACGGTATCCCAAATGCGATCAGACCAACGAATAATCAAAATTTTTCGTAGGCATTTCACGTGGAAACGGTCCAGCGTTTCGTATATGGTGGCGGTAAACTGTCCATGACTCTGAAGAGTACAGTATGTTTGGCAACACCACCGCCTTATAAATATCAATTTTGGTAGCCAGCTTCAGGTCATGCGAGCTAAAAACCTTGCGATCCAGTTTGCCGAATACCGCAGCTGCGGAACCGATACGACTGTTTATTTCCGCGTCAAGGTCGCACTTTGTTGTTATAGTGCTCCCCAGGTACCTGAATTTATTGATCTGCTTAAGTATACAATCATTGAGCTTGATGGTCAGTGGCTCTTGAGCGTGGGTATCTAACGACATCACTTCCATTTTTTTGACACTAATCTTCAGACCAAAACTATGGCAGGACTCGTGAAACGGTCATAAGTTGCTGCAAACCATCTGATCTGGGGAATCGGTCATAAAGCATAGATCATCTGCATAGACGATCTCTGTAATCAGTGCGTAAGACACTTTCGTAAAAACAGCTGGTTCAGACGCTTCTGTTTTGATCTTGCCGATCTACAAGGACGACGAAGACAAAGACGTAACTTTGTGACAACAAGCCGGTGATCAGTTCAACAGTGAGCACCACGAATGATACGGGTAACTTGGACTTGAGAAAGATCTTTTTGACGTGCGATAGCGTAATCGACAAGGTGCCAGTGTTTCGATCTGGGGTGCATAAACGTTGTCTTGTACTTGGCAGGCAATCTGAACATAGTGTTCGTAATTGCAAGATCTAATTGTGCGCAAAGACTAACCAACAATTGTCCATTGCTGTTCATATTACCAACATTGGGTCTGCCCAGAACTTACCATATGGCCAAAAAAAAGGAAAGTAAAATAATAATCACATCAAACATGGTTTAAAATAAATGTGTCTATAGCTAAATTAGAAAATGTAATTGTACGCAATCTCTGTCTCAATATATCTAACGAAGCGATTTCGCGGCAATTTGGCAGACACAGGCTCGTCTTACCGAATAACGCGATTTGTAAAATACGATTAAATGCTAACATTTTGTCTGTGAATTTATTGTTTCTAATTGTAACTTGTGATATTCATAAGTGTTACTTTAATGTATTATGGGAAGAAAATAATTCAGTGCCTGGTTTATTCAGTAGTAATTGCTTCTGTTTATTATTATTCGTACAGTGTTCCATCCGATTCCCGGGTCTGCTGAAGTGTTAGTCGTTTATTTTTTGTAAGTAAACTCTTAGCGTTCCTTTTACTGATAAATAGTGAATAAAGGCATATTATATTATGACACATGTCCCCTTTGATATTTGGTAGTAAATGCGACTGCTGTGCATGAGGTATCGGTGTCGAATACCGGTTCGGGCCAACAAATATTTATTGGGTTTTCTAATCTTAATTCTTTTCTAATCTGCCAAGAGATCCCAATAACAATGGGATCTCTTGGCAGACAAATCAGGGCTATCCCTGGGTTAGGAAATTGGCGGAGTGACATGCCTCGGAAAGTACGTGAAGTCGTTGATTCTGCGCCTTATCTCTTTTTCCGGTCGTGTCGGATTCCTATCGGATTATGAGAGTTAGGGAACAGAGAGTGTACTTGTATTAGCGTACACACTTGTGCACTATAATATCTACTGCGCAGATGACCAGTCTCCGTTAAGATTGGCAGCCGTGACCGAAATGTGGTCTGGAGGAAATTATTAATATATTGGTAAATGTGTTTAATTAAATAAATAAATAAATAATCTTAAGTTTTCTAATTCACACTTAATTAAGGTCGTGCTTCTAATAAAACTTCGTATGTTTTTAATGAATCTTAGCAAGTATTTTAAAAACCGTTAATCTGTAGTTTCAAGTAATTATTACCAGCCGTAAATAAATACATAATTTAAAATCAAAATCACGTGCATCGCGACAAGCGGCATCTATCAATGGAATAAAGAAACAAGTTCGATTGTTCGAGCAAAGGTCATTAACCTCACACAACTTTTATTTGATTTAATTGGTCCTCATTTAAATACATTATAACATAGGCCAATCTTAGGCCAGCTGACTGTAGTTCTTTTGTATATTAAGTGTCTATTAGAACTGGTTAAAACTGACTAAAAAGAGTTTATAGATTTAATAATTTAAAGGTGCCACTTTAAATTATAAAATCTAAAAACACTTTTTCTACATATTTATTTTGTAAAGATAAAAATGGGCAGGTGCAAATGTAGACGACGCAGATGTGTATCACACTTACATTTCACAGTTATGTTTTAGATCCTACTTTCTTTAGTTAACAGAAGGCAAGCTTATCATTGTCTAGTGTGGACACTGCCTGCCTCCGTACTGCTACTGAGAATTCCTAACAGAAAAACCAAATAATGCTTTTCTTAACCCGGGAGTCAAACCCGAAACCTCTTGCTTGGATTCACTACCGCACCATCACAGAGGCATGTTAAAAATATAGATACACAATAAGTTATCCATTATTCGTTAAAAGCTATTATTGTACTACAACGGTATTTATGCGACGATGTGTAGAACGTAAGGTAGATAATGATGAAGTGTTTTAGTTTTGTGAATATTCAACTTTAGGTTCAGGCGGAGATTAAATATCGAGAGCGCCCTACGTTAGCACATCATAGGAGCATCTCTGGCGGCCATATATTGTTTAACCTTTAACTATGAAATTGCCGTTTATGGCCTAATATAATTTCGTGGTTCCTGTAACATAAACAATGGCTATTTTGAAAATTCATTTACATTTTGAAACTAGAGTATATATTTATTATTTATAACATACATTATTAATAATAAATATCAATAATCTATTCCTATACAATTTGTATTAAAATTATATAGCTTTGATCATTGTTTCAATTCTCCCTAATTACATGGTGGTTGATATTTTGTTAATTTAAGACACACCATAGTGGCCTAAATACAAGTAATTATAACTTCATATTTACACGCCTATTATTATTATTATTTACTATTAGGCTAGACACGTGTACTATTTTCATTTGCATATCTACTTTTATCATCATCATCATCTCAGCCGAAAGAAGTCCACTGCTAGACATAGACGTCCCTACAAGGATTTTCCATACCGATCGCCACCCTTATCCACCCGCTTCCCGCGACCCTTACCTTTGCTTTACGGATAATCCACCGCTGCTTTACCTCATCGCTCTAGTGCTACTATCTACATCGTAAGAGTAGTGATATTCTGTGGATGAGACTGCAGCGCATTTCGAATATTGTGCTAAGATCTTCTAGCGATACAGCCAACGTCACACGTCATCGGTAAAATTGGAAGCAGTGATGTTATCACCGTTGATGTAAATGGCGAATACTTTCCAACCCAATAAATTCAACACGTCTTCTAATGACTTTTAGGGAAATAACATCCCCTCACCTCACATCTCTGTAGTTGAATGAGTTTTGTTTTCTACTTCTGTTACACGTATTTGTACTAAAAAAAAGGCTTACGTTAATCGACAAACAGACCTTGTTAATATCAGCTCCGTGTATAAACTGAGGTCCAGTAAGCATGGGTCGGCAGACTTTAAACTAAAAAAATATTATGGAGAACTCTTAGGCATGTCGGTTTTCCTTTGTGAGTGAGCGATAATTAATATTTTATATTTTATAGATCTTGTATATATCGCTTAAGCTACCATTTAAACGTTAATGGAATCGAATTTCTAGTTATAGTTTTCTAGATAGCGGTTGATATTTGAACGCAGAAAGTAGCCATCTAACGCAGGTTCTAAACTTCTAACCTCTAAAGCCAACCAAGTTCAACCAAGATCAAGTGCAGAGATATGTTGTTTTAAGGGTAAATCTTGAGAGCTCCGATTTTGTCCTTAAACCTTTTCAAATTATTTTCATTAAGTAATTATTTTTATTCTAATGAAAATTCTCAGTATAAAGAAAGTTGTTCGAAAACTTACTAGTTAAAATTATTTCAAGTAATATGTGTTTGCAACTTTAGCTGAACAAAGGATTTTGGTACCTATAAGATGAATGTATTGAAACTCAGTTTTTGTTAGACATATGTATGTACATAGCCAGACAGTCTATTAAACTGAATAATTAGCCACGATGTAAGTATAAGAATTCGTTTAATCCCTTTATTGAAAATATTAACATGTTTCGATAATAATTACTGCGCCCGTAAGATATTTTAGGCAAGATAGCTTAGAATATTGCCATTCTATGTCGTTCTATTCTATAACTAGTCTGACAGAACTTTGTTATCAATCCATATTATTGGATTTTTGAAAATAATACTTAGGTTGACCTGGTGCCACAGTCGGCTTTTAAGGGGTCTGCCCACTGCCCCGTTTCATAGCATGACCGTGCTAGGAACGTGTCAGGCAAAAAAATATTCTTTGTAAGGAAATGTATAAGACTATGCCCACTAGACCGTTTCGTGTTCCTTTTCGTGTCTGATGACGGTGTAGTGGGCAGAATCCTTTATACGTAATTTCTAAAACTACCTATGTGAAAGCCATTCTTTATAAAAGAGCAAATTTTATATTTCGATTTCCATTGAAACATGATTTCACTGGTTTTGTTTTTAAAATTTCAAATTACTTTCACGAAACTGCATGTAGGCCATAGTATACTAAAATTCTTGAATTTTCCAGGAATATAAGATTAATTCATGTTATCACGTATCACAAACTTGATAGCCTACATTTTCTATTGTTCTTACAGTAAAGTGTACGCTGTAACCTATTTGCTAATACAAAAAATAAATAGAAACACGATACAACTCTATATACAAATTTTAATAACTAATTATAACAGATTTCTCAAAATTTTATATAAGCTGTTAAGTGGCCAGAACTATAACAGATACTGATCTAAAAATTAAGCAATATTCGGCACTAAAATTATTTACGTTTTAACTCTATGTCAATGATAATAAGATTTGTTTTGTATTGCAATTATACTTAATTAGGTTGTTTTATTTTCAGTTCATTTCAAGAGTACCTAACGTGTTCGGAACAGACGGTGCAGAGGTCCTGTGGCGACGAGGCAGCGTTGTTCACCAGTGCCTTCCTTAAGCGGATGGCTTCTAATATTATAAAGGTTAGTCTAAGAAGATTGTAATAAAACTCTCATTTTGGATTAAAACGTTCGAGGAATCGAAATGCTTTAATTCGTAAGAGAATAAATAAGCTTTTGGGTAAAAGCTTAGACTAACATTATAATTCAAAGTTGTTTTTTGCTTTATATATTTCTAACTTAATGTTTCATATATATAATTATATTATAATCAAAATAAGTGGTTGCCACTACTAGTGCTCTGAGTTTTGTGCGTTCGATCCTCACACGAGATAAAGATTGGTTTGATCTACTAATAGTTGTTGTTGTTGAGTATGGTTGTCCTTGTGTGTCCGTTGTTTAAAATCTTTGTTATTGCCCCGTGCGACAGGGTTTATTGAGATAGCGAGCGTCGACTTAAAATAAGGACGTTCAGCTAAAATAACGATTTAATTCGCCTAAACTAGTGAAGTATAACAGAGATTATTTCAAATACTAAAAGTATAAGTCTATTTTCAGAAGAGACTTTTTACTCGTAACATTTAGGCAAGGTAAAATAAAATAACAAATCTTGAAAGGCACTCGACTGTATTATTTCTTTTGCAAAATTAACTTTTCCCAACTCAAACAGAAGTAGAACGTTGTGACTTGAAACTCTTTCGATATTGTTCGTGACTGAAAACTGTAGGCGTTTATTATTATTAATATCATTATTTTGTTTCTTCTAAGAAGTAATAACATGAACTCAGGTAAACAAATAAACATATGTGGTGGATAAAAATTGTTTTCCCTTGATCCCTTTATTATGTTATATTTTACTGCCTATTCTCCTCAGTTTCGCTCGTTCTAGAACAGTACTTTTTTCTGGTTGAAAGGTTGTCTATGTCCTTTTCTGTACCTCTAACAACGTGTAAACAACATTTCATGATGATCGGTCGAGGAGTCAAGGCATGAGCGTAATAAACAAACTCAAATTCGCATTTATAATATTAGTTACGATTGTGGCATGCCTCGATGGAATAACGGTACTGAATGCGACTGTTGTGCATGAAGTCTTGGGCTGGTTTCCTAAGTCGAGTAAACTGTTATTGGTTTCTTTTGTTAAGATATTCTCAGACTGTATGAGGCATAGAAATGTGTCCGATAGACGATAATAGGCTCACCCTGTGTTAATCGAGACTTGGCAAAATGTGAATATAATACACTTCTGGCATATAGGCATTTTAGTAGTGACAGCCTCAACTGACCCTCGGCATTAGATTGTGTTTGCGACAGATCCGAAAATCTGGATTCGATGCTCAGGTTTTCGGTAGGTAGGGACCTAACACTCCATCGTCATATAGTTAGTGAAATGTAGATATAACGCACATTTCATTAGATTAGGTTTTAATGTTATTTTAATAATATTTTGCCATTAGGTTCTTAATAGCAAGGCTTAGCCTGACCATCCGACTCTTCAGCACGTTAAGGGAACAGCCAATCATATTTGTAATTCGTGAGACTGGCTCGTCTCCGTATGTCACGCGGCGATGTAATGTGAAGTATCCATACATTATGTACGAAGCTTTTGACATCCGAGCCATGGCCCTCTATCTTGGCCCGGCACGTTGTTATGCGAATCGTCCCTTATCCAATTGCGTTCCCATCTCTGAAATAATGCAGTACCATAGTAACTACGGTATACTATCTATATTAGTTTGTTTCGTCTGAATAAGGATGATTGGTGATAGTCGATTATCCTGAATATTCTAGTTGATTTTATCTCCTCATATATGTACATATGTTTGAAATGTCTGTACTAGCTCATAAGTTGTCATGGTTAATAATGTTTTCTTTTTTACAGAATTTCTGCCTAGAATACAAAGAGCAGGAGTGCGGGTCGGGAGGAAAAGCAACGCATATTTCCCACAATGTTCTTCTAATCAGTGTTGCAAGCCTCGCGCACTTAGCATTTTATGCGTCTGGCAATTTAGTTCCCACGTAACTTTTTTTAGGCAAAGGTACAATGCAGAATTTTAAATGTAGAAAACTGTGCGGTTTGCAATTGCCAGTAATGAGTTTGTCAATAATGACTGATGCAATGTGCAATGAACTGTAAGCAATGAATGCGAGTGAATGTTACAGTTCGTCGGTTAAAAACCTATAGATACTATTTATTGTAGGTTTAGTATGTAATCTCATTGTTTTACGCCTTTTGTCGTCCATTGTAAATTATGTAGTTAGCTTAAAATTAAGAGCACTGAGTGTTAACTGTAAATAATTCCATTGCGTCGTTGCCAAATATATATAGTGATCATGTATCATGTAACCATTTTGAAATTGTTAATTTGAACGTTATTGTTACAAATCAAATTATAACACATTTGTTTAAAGTTGCTCAAACAAGTATTAAATATTTTTCAGTTGAAATACTTAATTGGTAAATAAAATTGTTAATTTGTTTATGTATATATCTATAAAATGTATTTTATAGCATGTAGTCAAATATAAAAAGGATGTTATGCTTTATTGTAAGGGCGTCCTGTGATAGTATGTAAGGATTATGGCAACATCTAGGGTAATTTGGGTAACATTGTGCGAATTATGACAAAACAATTATAACTGAAATCCTTTGAAATAGTAGACGTGTATCGTTTTGGTCCACCCCGACCAAGCTTATAATGAGATTAGTGACAGATGTTACTTAAATTGCCATTAAATGCACAATGTTGCCAAAGCAAAATAAATATAATAATTACAAAAAAAAAAACTATAAAATTGTTATAATTTTTGTAGTTTAGTTATTGTTTTATAAATAATGAATTTAGTCATTCCTAATGTACTTTTTTAGTTTTTTATTAACGTGAATATAATAGGATGAATACTATCAATGCAAGGCATCTCAAGAATGCTGCTATAGAGGTTGTGTTTATACATAAAAAATAAAATTAATGCTCCAATGCTTTGGTTCATAGAAAAAAGAAACTTATGCGTCGAGAAGACGTTTAGCACTTCCCCGACTTGCAAAAATTCGGTCTATGTATGTATGTATAATGATGAGTAAGTTGTATTATATCAATACATAAATCATAAATTTTAAGATTGGCATACTGGTATAAGTGTGAACTGCTCTAAGTACAGTACATTCTAGATTCATATTTTTTAATAGAATACATGTACTTCCTCGGTGCCTAACTAAACATTGTTTCTATGCATCATAATTCATAACTCAAACATTTTCAATAACGTGGAACTATTAAATGTGCCAAACAATGATAGGATACCGTCGACTTATATTACGAAGATAGAATGGCGAGTCTAAGCTTATGAACAAGAATGTTAATAAATCAATCAGTCTTTTGCAGTGTTCACTGCTTGATTACATCTCCTATCTTCAGTATCTGGATGCGGTATGAAAATAGAAGGCCATTTTCTTCAGTCCTATCTAACTGGCTTGTATTGCCTTACCAATTTGCAATCGTCACTTTACACATTTTCTCCAAAATGGCTTTTCTTTGTCTCCACGCTAAATAGGTGTCGTTGTTACGATTTGTCATATAAACTCAAAATTTAATTATTTGATCTAACGTCCATGTCTCTGCAACTCACGCTATCTCAAATGGAACACAATGTTTTAAGTCGTCTGTTTTTAGGTATTGCGATAAAGCCCATATAACTGATCGTTACGTTCAATTGGCAGGACCGCCTTGTATACCTCTATATAATACTATTCTTTCGTGGTACCTAATAGACCAGCTTTCAGTTCACTAACCTTGCAAGTATATTTTGCCTTGGCCAATAAAATAAAAATTCAAATTAATACAAAACGTTTACTTATTTTGTACTAGCTATCTATCTTTAAATGCGGAATAAAAAGAACTGCTTTTACTTCAAGCGATATTCCTTTGGACCCTTAGCACTTCTTTAAAGTTCGACTAAGTCGCAAAATTAAATGATATAAGATTGATGTCAAACAATCACATCTTACCAAACATTATAGGTGTCCAAAGGTCATTATTTTTAGGCACGATGTTGATTTAGTTAGTTGGAATTGGTACCCAGTAGTTACCAATTTTTCTGATATTATAACAATACCCTTTTATCTATTTTCCAGAGTGATATTAAGTTAATCTAACGTAACAATATCTTTTAAAAGAACTTCAGGAAAATGGTCATCGTTTAGTTGTAGTAGTTTTAAATTAATAAGTAGTTCCGTTTTTTATTTGTACTTTAATTTTAGTAAGTTGTGTATATTAAGGATTTTTTATTGCCTTATCGAAAGTGGACACAGGTATTTGCTGTATTCGTAAACGCACCATCAATCCTGGAACCGGGTAAGATAGCATATTATTACTAAATGATTCTCTTTTTTTAAGAAGACTAATTAACAAATGTTATTTATAAAATATTACTTTTTATTCGGATTGTAATTTACCAGTATTTCTCAAACCGCGTCAAAAAAGTAAAATACTTTTACTAAAATGGATTCATGTCAATAGAGTATTAGGATTTACAAGTGTAAAGCTTCTTTCTCTCATCATTACTGCTTCCAAAATAAATCAATTCCAGAAATACAATCAACTCTGTTATCCAAAATTATATTGAACACATCCCCTTACAATAAAAGAAATCAGTATCAAGACTCCATTCTAATTGCAGTGTCGGAAAACGCTGCAATTACAGAAGTACAGTAAACCATGAGTCCTCATTGGTTATTTCAAGACAATGAATTTGTCGTACCCTTGATTGGACCAATCGCATTGCTCGCTTGCAGAAATGTCACAGTCAAACGTCATACGATTATGTCCTTATCAAACTGACGAGCTGACTCCTTCGTCTTTTAGACGCTAGTACAATTACTTGGGCATATGTTAACCTCATTATCAGTCGAACCTAAAGTATTTGTATATGTCACGACTGATATTGGTTTATTTAATGTCTAATGTTTTATTCTTCAAGAGATTCAGTTTTGATACGTTCCTGTTGTCGTAGCCGAATCTGGTAACTCAGTAGCGTAGTGTATATTATATAAAGTTTTATACGTACCGATTCAAATTACCTGGCAGGCTTCTTATGTACCTACGTACAGTCAGCAACATAAGTAGCTAAAAATTTGACAAATTTGTAACGTATTTTATGGATCAAAAATCCTTATTAGTCTATCTGTATATTTGAGTTGTGATTATATCAACTATCTTTTACACTATTGCCAGGCAGCAGCACATAGGCGGCCAGACACAATAGGTTTTCAATTTTGTCTGGCATTTTAACAATTACCAGTTTAATTATTACTACTATGAATAATAATATTTGTTATAATTTTAAAATATAAAGGCAATCAAAATATCGCAAATGTGTTTCCACTTTTGTTGTTGACTGTAATAGAGCCGATTATAGTGTAACATGTGAATATGCACTTTTTAAACTGATATAATGGTCTGTAAAATACTAAGTATAATACGTATTATGTACGTACGTATTTGTAAAATATCACAGGTATATAACCAAAATAGATATAAATATCTACATATCATTACCTCTATGGTTATGTAGATCTTCCTAAATAAGAATGCATAGCATTGTATAAGGGTGTAAAGGAGACATTCGATTGGCTAAGGCGCACGAAATTATCCGATTTGTTTCTTATGCAAGACGTTAACGTGATAATACTTCAAAGGAATATCTTATACATTTTTTATAAATCGGAAGCAATCTGCCTCTTGTATACACCACGCAAGTTTTAAGGTTTACTTGCGTGTGTGTTTCGCGACCGTAATTTGCACAATGTAAACAACCCGTGCAATTGTCTTAACTTACGCATGTATAAGCGCCATTATCCAGTAAACGTTTCATTATTATCCAATATTAAAAGTATTTTATCCAGTTCAAATGTTTACTACTAGTTTATCCTTGTCGGTTCGCCCGCTTAAATTCCACGGAGAAACATATCGGGATTAAAGGTACCATGTTCTTCCCCGGGATACAATCTATCTCCTTGCCGAATATCCTTTTGTAATATTAGTATGAATTACCGCCTCTAAAGACAACTTAAATGAATACGTATTTACTATCTGTAGGAAGAATAACGTCCAGTTATCGTACTTAACTATAAAGTACCACAAGCAAGTCTAGTGAAGTACCTACACTTTAACCGACAGGCACTCAAGAAACATCGAGTAAACAACATAAATCTTGCATCACAACAAATGTGTTTTGCTATTTAAAATGTTCAAAGTCAACGTCAACCCCGCAAAACTCCCAACATCACAAAACAACTAACTTAAATCAACAAGTTTTCTTCCTTTATTTTGTTGACACGATGTTTTTATTTCACAACGCGTGGAAAAAGAGATCACGTGATACCTCTTGCATAGTCTTGTGTCAGACAGCCAACGGATGTTGGCCTTAATGTCTATCAATGATATTGTTAATATTATGAATACTGTAATATATTAGTTTATACGTAAAACTAACTAGACGATGAATGTAAATAAAAGACATAGTCTTTTGAGATTCTTCATCAGTGAAAATAAATGAGTTGAGAATTGGATTTGTTTTTGCGTAATTATTCGCCTACCTACCTTTTTAGGTAAAATTATTAATCAATATTACATGTTTGCTTATCATTAAACATTATTTTCATATTTTTGGGATAGCGTCAAAGCGAATATCAACGAGTAAGTATACCTTCTTCACATATTTTGATCCTCCGAGCCAGCTTATAGTACAGCAACTCCATAAGTAGTCTGGATACACCTACCTCAGGAACACACAACACAAGGTTTCTTAGCCGAGCTGCTCGAATTTAAATACAACTCCAGGTTTATGCCAGGTTTGATAGAACTCATAGCTGAAAGAAACCAACGTTCGAGGAAATCTGCTATGTGTGAACTCGCAACAAAGGACTAATTACTACGTGGGATATAATGCCAATATTATAAAGCGACAATCAACGTATTCTCCATAAGACTGTGTGCTTAAAATAAACCGTCGTTATTAACGTCCGGCAAAATACATACATATGGTGGAAAAGTAAAGAAATATCGGCGACAGGAGCCGTGTAGAGTGATTGTATATTAACCAATGATATTTTAATTACACCCAAAATCGAAACAAAATGGTTAACAATTTTTGTTTCCTATACTGGGTGAAATAATAGATTCAGACCATTATTCTGAATTAAAAGTCGATATAATTTTCTTTACGAAAAATCACAATTTGTTTTCTGCTAATTTTCATTTTTCTGACTGTGAATCATAGGTAATCATATTGAATCTATACTATGCATTAAGTGCACTAATAGTGGCGAGGTGACTACTCAAACCAAAACGCCATTCATATAGTTACTTACACATGTGCCTACCCCATCAGAGGTTCACAGTTAGGTACGTGTCTGTTTGTATATGTCGGTAGTATATATTTTGTATACTTTGAATAAAGGTAGGCAGTAGGTGCGATCAAGATATAAATAATAAAACAGCGTAACAAATTAATTCATTTCGAATACTTACTGCAATAGTCAAGCACTAACTTAAGAAAAACTGTGAATTACCGCCAGTTCTACAGTGTACTATTATGCTTAAAAGCTTTAATTGTAACTGCATTTTAATGTAAAAAGCCATTGAATAAAAGTTTCCGAATAATACCTAATGAATAGGTCTTAGCTAAGAGCCAACAGCCACTATTCAGAAAGCGCTATATTTTGTGGCTAAAGTAAAGAAAAAACATACTTTGACGACAAAATGTGCATCGGATGCTGGTGAAAACGAAAAAGTCGGTCACGTTTGACCAAAAAGTTTCTACTTTAGAGTCTATTTACAAATAAAAAAGTCTGAAATGTGCTTCTCGTTCGGTCTTTGTTCGTTGACCTTTTGTGGATCAAACTTGAATACAACACAAAGTTCCATTAAGGAAAGCGCTCGGAGTCTTACAGTCTACATGTGGAACGGATATGATCCCACAAAGATCTTTTGAAGTCAAAGTACAAGATTTAATGTTATCAACAAGCTCGTTGCTCCGTCTTACCGAAAGCACTTACTATAGATTTATTGGTGAAATCTTGCCATCTTTACCTAAATAATACTTTTTACGGTACCTAATGGAATAATATACAAATTTTATATTAATGGACTTTGATAGTTTACCCTCTTGTAGTTACCTACATTATGTCCGTTAAAAAATTCAAAAATAAATTATATGTTTCTAAAGATACACGGGAAACAGGGCTCGATTTAAAAATAATTTTATAATATTGTTATTTATAGATATAATAATATTACAAATTGTCGATGTGAATAGGAGATATTTAAGAAAATGTATGTGGAGGTCTTTATAACAGCTATAGAAGTTAAAACAATTATTTTTATAATTTTTGTCTATCTGTATGTTTTTATTTAGTGCACAAAATTGGACGTGGCTTTTACAGATATTTTGCTGGACATCTAACATAGAAGCTGGTGTATGTTTTATCTTGATACCCCGCGTAAAAGTTGAGTATTAATGATAAAAAAATATGATACGCCGTACAACGCCAACGGCATTATACGCCAACGTCGTATAATGCCGTTGTAGTAACGGCTTCACTAGAAGAAAGAGTTGGAGAGTGAGACATTGGTTATTTTAACCGTTTGCCGTCAGTTTCCTTTCTTCTTCTGTACCTTTTTAAAAACCACGGGTACAAAGTCGCGGACAAAAACTGCAACAATATAAATAAAAACCACAAATTCCTTAAAGATTCTGTATATAAAGGAAATTACATGCCAGAACAAATAAAAAACAAAGAAAGTTCCTTTTATTATTCCATATTGTAATAGCTATTGCATCATCATAATAGCCACACTACGTGAAGGTATATTAATTGAGACCTTAGCATTTTCAGTACAAAGTATCGGCAAGCAATTAATCAACTTGCCCACTTTTCGGTACCTGTGTGCGAAATGGCTCATTTCCGAGGCTGCCGTTAAAATAGGCGTCTTTTTTCGAAGTGGACGGTAACGACGGCGGCCCCAGTGAATCATCCTGTTGGAAAATAGCGGAGATTGGCCACCGGTTGACTGATATTGCAATTTAAATGATGTTCTACGAGTATCAAAGACGTTTTGTTTAGTTTATTTACACATCTATTATCACTTGCTTTAATTTTCACATTTTGTGTACATAATATATACGTCTAGTATATGTATGTATATTATTAATTAGGTACTTCAGCTTAAAGTTACCAACCAAATAATTCTGTAATCTCAATATGCTACACATAACAATAATGGAATAATACACTCTAAACAATTACATAGTAAAAATATTTTAGTAATTGTTTACGAATAATGGAGATACGATATTTCTAGGCTATAATTATATCTATGTTATTTATGATTGTGTTAATACTTGGTGAGTAAAGTCACGGGTTGAACTTATTTGAAATATAGATGAAATTTTACTATGAGTAATTTTGGCAATAATCAAATGATCTGATCAGATTAGCAATATATACATTTTGAATTAACTCGTTACATAGTTTGTTTTCGTTACATTGCTTGGATATTTTCTCATTCTGGCGTCCCACTTTAAACGCTATAGAGGTCGTCTAAATTTTATGATTTAAATTGTATTGCTACATTTACTTCAATGTTCTTCAATCATATCCGTTATGGATACGGAGATCATTCAGAAAATATACTCAAAAAATTTCTTGCTTCGAGTGACTATCGAACTTGCTATACTTGATGGATTATAGAGGTTACTTAAATTGTGGGATGAAATGGTCAACCGTCCACACTGACAGTCATTGTCATCAATCAACAACAACTAAAAAGTGCAATTGTACAAACATATATTGCAGTATCCTCAGATTTATTGTACAATTACGGAACAAAACGCGGATATAAATCTCTCCGGATAATACATTCTTGCATTATAAACAAAGTAACCCTTTAATATATGAGCTGCATCGCCGTGCACAGATAATACGTGCATTATAAAGTTAAATACACAGTCACTTTGCCATTTTATTTTATGGAATTAACATTTTAAACTAGTAGCTATTCCTCGGTTACACTACTTTTTCTAAACTGAAGGTACCCTTTGTCGTTTTCTGTACATCTGATAAGGTGTATGCGAAATTTAATCAGTTATTTATTTTTGATTATTTATTTATTTACTTAATTAGGACGGTCGCAGGCCACTTATACAAATTAAGGACGCAACTATCATACTACCTTTTACAATATTCCTTACACACTGACTGTATCTTCTTCCATTCATCCGCAAACATATCACACTGAGTGTTGTCCACCAGGAAAGCGTTAAGTGTAGCGAGAGACCGAGGCATAGGCGAATTAGCGCTGGCTACTGTGCGACAAGCTGGTAAAGAAAACAGTTTGTGCTTTCTGCCGCGGCGGAATTATTAGGAACAAATATCCTCAATAGTGGTGCCTCAATTATGCCACGAAGGATTTTGCACATAGTGCCGGTTAGATCTGACTGCTTTCTGACCTCCAAAGAATTATATCCTAGGGTACCCAACAGGAACTTTGTCGGATACAGAAATGGATAATACCCATATAAGCGCTTGTATAGGAATCTCAAGAAAGCCTTTTGAACCTTTTCTAATAGCAACGTATATGTTTTTCATGAGGATTCCATACACAAGCACTTGTCCCGATTTTCCTGCGTACAAGTGAATTATAGATGATTCTGATTACATAGTAACTGCTGAAGTCTTTCACATTTCTCAAAATTAATCTAAGCCGACTGAAAGAATGCTTCGCCGTTGCAATGAAATGGTCGTGAAAAGTGACGCCAGGATCAAATACTACACCCAAATCTTTGATACGGGTACATATAGAAATGGTAACACCGTTTAGCTGATTGGACTTCTGGCACGTCCAAAAGTCATCGCTAGGCATCATGAGCGGTCAAGCAGTTAAGGGGATAAACAAACTCACATTTGCAATTATAATATTGGTTAAGATTAGCTTTTATCAATGAGTAACAGAAAGCGATGTTATGTGATTTTTTTAGCAAGATCAGCAGCTATTTGATATATAACTGACTAGTATTCTTGTTAACCCATCTAGTAAGCAGTGAGCTCAAGTGCAATTGATGGGCACCGAAACTACGACTTCCCATGTTTTATTCCTTCAGATAACGTCTCTTCAAAAAATATTTTATTTCATTTGGTTAGGTTTGCAACCGAAGAGATTGAAGTATGTCCAAATTCCTAGCCTTTGCCTATCAAGACAATAGGCAATCGTCCTTTACCAAGGAAATATAGAAAGCCACAGCCAAATAACATCCTTTATTTATTGTACACTGGTGTCCTATGGTTTCGTTCATCTTGAAAGGTACTATTTTCGGAACGCATTACGCATTAAAAAATATCCAATGTGCTAATCTTCTGTACCTGGTTTCATATAAATCCGTTCGAGTGTTCACGCATGCTTAAGTAATAAACATCAAAATATTTTCATAGACTTTATTATAACCACATATTAGAAATATGTTATAAAAAACGAAAGTTAAAATTGTTTTTTATATATAATGCAAATTAAATAGTAACTTGATTTCTTTTTTGTACGACCTTTAACGTTTCAAATCATTAATTGACCAAAGGTTAACTATAACCTTTACCCTACCTAAAATATACTTTTACAGATACTATCTAAAAATTATATAGCCGTAGTTTTCAGTTGACTTCACATTGTTGGAACTTTCAAATTGTATAAAGGTAGTTTATTTATTCAGCGAATGCCTCGTATATGAGTAAAAAGTTCTCATTCAACTTCGCTTACCAAGTGAAACTGGCAAACCGCGTTTTAAATCTCCTTCGGATTCCGTAAGCTGTTGATCACTTCCTCAGAGAAATCAGTACCGACTTCTAATGAAAGCCGATTATTCTTTATTTGATCGCGAACGTTGCAATGCACTGAGACTGAAGCTTCCGATGCGAAAAATCGTTCAAAACTTTACTGATTTCGACCGTCCATTTTATCGTTCCATTTAATTCATTTGTTTTTATTCCTCGTGCTGTATTTTTGCATATTGTGCTGAGTATTTACAGAGGCATTACGGTGGAATGAAACGTTTGCTTTAATTAATCATCAGGTTCGCTTTTCGTTAAATTTAAAATGATAAATGATTTACTTTTCTCTATAGATACAGGAATAAGCTTTGTATTTGCGGTTTTACTTGCGGCTTCGAGTTATCTGGCTTTAGTTTTATGTACAAAGTTTTGTTCCTACTTTATCATTTAAACATCATCTTACGAGTGTCAAATTTGCGTTCTCGCTTAACTGTAACACGTATAAACGCAATTTTTACACTAGAAGAATTTCTTACAGTCTGAGAAGGTTTGATTCCCACGTCAGGTGACGTGGCACAGTGTGTTTTAAATTCATGTTTAATTCGGGGCTACTCTCTTGCTGCTATGTTATGTTGAACTTTGGTCTAATAACACTTAGCTAAACTAGCTAAACTAGGTCTAAAGACTAGTTTATAACTTTAATTTATCTCAATTGGGTTCATCGAGTACCGATGATTTCGCCATCGTCAGACAAAAACAGTTGCGTCAAAGTGTGAAATCTTAAAACTATGGTCGTTTAGTGTTAAATTTCTTATTGCCCACTAATATTCCTATTAAAAAAATAAATATCAATGGCTGAACTATTACGACTTTAATTAACCAAAACTCTTTCTTAGTGTAAAATAGCGTATATATTAACTAGTAGCTCTAAATTTCACTCGGCTATTTCTCACTCTTTGCTGTTTGGCACTGGAAGCCCAGCTTAAGGATTAAGTCGGGATAATGCAGAAATTGACAGCCCATGACTTCATCCGGTATCAATCTACGCACGTGTCTATATACATATGTGTGACTGAGTCTATTTTCATGTTTTGTAGAGCTGGTCATTTCAATCAACAAAGCTGTTGAGCTGGTCATTTCAATCTAAGTTACAGTCGTGCTTGTCTCAAGTGACCACTGACGTTTCAAATCCAAGAGTGATATATTGATACATCAGTTAAACAATCACTTTCATACTATCGCATTGCATGATTTAAATAAATGAAAAAGGTATTAATGCGAGCACAGCCAGTATTGTCATACTATACGAGTATTAAGGCTTGACTTGCCGGATAGGTTGCACTGACCGTGATCAGAAGCATAAGAATAAGTTATGTAAATACTAACAGTTATCGCGTTAATACCCGTTTTCAGTTATATAAATTCTTCAATCCCTTAATTTACTATGACTATTCTTTAAATACTTCTTGTTAGATTAATAAGAGCGCTGCATAAAATCGATCACCCTTAGCTGCACTAGTTACCTGTTCTAGAGTATTAATATTGTCGGTTACGGCTATAGGAACGTTCGATCGAGTGGTTCGCAATTAATGGGGAAGGTTGCACCGAGGTCTTTCAAGCTAATCAATTACCAACACCTGTACATTTTCTATCTTTACGCCCCGGATATCTGGCTTTATTTGTTACGTTCGAATGTGTATGAATTTGGTAAATATTGTGTGTGTTTTGTGAGTGTTTACGAGTGATATCATTTAGATATTTGTAACTTAATCACCACAAACCTCTGAATGGATTTTGGTGAAATTTATCGGCGAATTTACCGACTAGTTATCTGTGCAAGAGAACAAGTGTTCGCAAACATTAGTGCACTACCTTATATTCGTTCCTAGTTTGATGGGGCAGAAATATACCACGACCAGTGAGATTTCTATTAAGAGTCTAGCTATTAAGAGTTTCTTGGCACTAGAGCCCAATAACTTTTTGCTGGATCAAGCAGGGTTTCCAATCTGAGACACCATCCAAAAGCAGTAGCATTTGCTATCGATGTGCCACCGAGGTATACTATAACTTGAATTACCATACAATAATTTTTTTTTGTTTTCTGAAATCCTTTGATATCATGTTTGACCGAAAAATATCATTAAATGGTGTTGCTATAATTAAAACGTCGGCTTATGCAATCGGCGCCCGCGAAAGCGAAAGCTTGTTGTTAATATATAGACAATAGAGTTGTGGGTGGATTATTGGTCTATGGTACTGCTTGAATGACATAGTGGTTAATAGAGGATTACCTCAACAATACTAATACGCTGTGAGAACGTACGTTTATTTAATCTATACTTTGTTTTGGACGTTATATTATAAGTATCTATTTTGGATTTTTCGAAATAATTGTTACGAATGTAAGATCAGTACGTATAATAGGTACGTATTGGTTTAAATTGTACAACGAACGTTGAAGATTCCCGCACGGGAAAATCTTTAAAATGAGTTTTATTTGTTGTCGTTACATACCTGGGAGAATCTTGATTTTTTTAAATGGCATGTCCTTTACTATTACGTTATATAGTTAATTTCTCCTAAAAGTATATTTTTATAGTAACCTAGCTACATAATTCATAAATATAATGTCACTAGTAATCATATAAAGGCACACAAATCGTTTATTTGCTTTAAACTATTCACGCAATGAAGCAGTAAGCATTATTACAATCAACAAAGTACCAAATATATGTCAAAAGTAGTAAAAAGAAACAAAATGTGGAAATACTTTTGTAGTAACGTTCTTCCTGTACTTACTTGCCTACTAATTCCTAAAGCTCACAAACTAGTACACAATAAATTGCCGTGTTAATATATGTTTTCACATTGACGGACATATTTAGGCCGCTTACCTAAATATGCGTCGCCGACAAATTAGGTTTCGAACTAAAATCGGCATCAAACATCTAAATTTGTTAATCGTTTTGATTGATTAGGTGAAATTATTAAGTCTAAGGTAGAAAGCGGCAGACTAGTGAGAACTTGTCGCACTGCCACGCAGAGGTTTCGAGTCCGATCCCAAGGCAGATTGATGATCTCGAAATTTTGTGCTTATTAAATGGTAAATTATAGCTTTCTTTGTCGGTAAAGGATAACATTGAGGGGAAACCTGCATGTCGGAGAATTTTCATAATGTTCTTGAAGAATATGTATGTAAAGTCCACCAACCATACTGGGCCAGCGTGGTGGACTGTGGTCTAGCTCTTTGTACACAGAAGAAACCCGTACTCAGCGGCGGTACAGTTTATATGCAAGGCTGATATTACTAATATAAGCATTCATATCTTCGTTCTATTTGATGGTAGGTTACCGTAGTCTATAATCGGTTGCGATTTCAGGGGTGAAACATACACACGTTGTTAACCCTTCAAAACAGAGTAGCTTTACTGCCATCCTTCTGTTGGAATAAAGATCACTCAGATCAATTACTAACACCAAAGTGTTTCCTTTAGGAAATTCGACACTTTATTTACAGAACGAACACAACACAAAAATATTTTGTATTCCGAAGGTGTGTAGTTTAAACTTTGTACTGCTGTGTTTCTTTATATTTTCATTTTTCTACAGTTATTATGGTAGAGTAAAATATTACTAATACTGAAATTAAGATGTAAGGACGGTGCGTCATGTAAGGATTACTAGCTATTTGCGTTGAACAAAACATCCAGCTAAACTAAATACTTGTTAGAAATGAGTTCACATCGATAAGGTTCTCTCGACCGTAAATTCAATGCCTTAATCAAACAATTTTTGGATGACAACGATGACATGCTAGGCTTATTATTCCAATGTATCTAGTCGACATTAACCTATCATGTTGCTATGTATATATATAGGTACATACACCACCATACCTGTATATCACCCATAGTGAATTAAATTTACGTTTTGTTTAAGTCCCACCATAGCTTGCCAGACTTCGTGTAGCTACTGAGGATTTTTAAACATACTAATAAAATACCGATGAATTCATTTTGATTGAACGTAAACGCATAAAAAAGCCACGGGACAAAAGGGCAACATAGAAATACCGCCGCATAAAAAATACATCCTTCAAAGAGCGCAACAGTGAACTAAAAGGCTGGGACTTCAACAAAGCAGAGTATAATTTGCCAGACAACTTTCATAGGCTTTCGTAAACCTTAAGTGTTGTTCTGTACATGTCTGTTTCTGCTTTTGATGTACTGCCTTAATAGCTTTCTCCAGGGAAACTTTCTTAGCACGGCAAACTACCAAAGTCTAAACTTTGACCTTAGAAAAGGCAATCTTTAACAGACGCCATAACCTTTTATTAAAATGTTAGCCAGTCAATTAATTTTAACAAAACTTACTTCACATTTAAATTTTAGTCGAAGTTTGGAGAAAACAAAATATTTCGCTAGATTGCGCGTCTAATTTAATTTGATAATAATTAATTTTGTATCTTATTTTCGTTTGATGTAGAGCGTTGACGCTGTTTCGGGCATCTGTTCAATGTTTTGTCATGTTCTCTTTCCTGTTGTACCTTGTTATCTCTACGATAACAGGAGAGAACAGAGACACTTACTAACGTCAGGATTATATTACACCTAGTGTTTTTCTGGATTATCAGTTTAGTGGTATAAGTTTGCGTACGATAGGCGAGGCCCCGATGTCAGTATCTTTATCAGGCAAAATGTTATTGGTTTCTCAGTTAATAATTCTTAGTAGCAGAATGAAGGCAATCAATAAATAGCTCACCTCTTTTACGTAGGACCTAAATATATGAATGTACTGCTTTATAATTTTATGATTAATTAGTGTTACTTCCTATTCGGTATATATGTAATTATGTTTTACACTCAAATACTTACCGTTTACGCACCACGCAATCCGCATTTACACGTAAAGACTATTAAAATAATTTAGGCATTAAGTAAGCTTGTTTACCTCCTTACAAATATTTAATGTGAGTAACTAATTAGAAGATTCCTTTGGTCTTTATTTATAAGCTTGACACTATTCACACGACTGATACGTGTAGTTAGTTTCTATATTGCGTGTAATATGTGCCTTGCCACCTTATTTATGTAGAAAAATTGCTTTGCGCATTTGTAATTAAGTTGTTTTGGGTCTGTGGTATTCTGCATGGTGTCTGGCACTGTGGACGTCAATATGCTCGCTCCTTAACTCAAGCTAAGCTATAGCTCGCGTAATTTAGACTGCACGGTTAAGTGGTCGCCTCGCCAATGCCACCGGGCCGAGTGTTGTGGGTTCGATCGCCAAACGCGACAAAAATAAGTAAGATCCAGAAATGGTTGTTTCGAGTCTAGGTGTTCTTTTATCCGTTGTATGAATGTTTGTAAAGTCCCTCAAGATACAGTAATTATTCTTAGAGCAGGAGTAGTCATTTTTCAAATGAAAACAAATTTTGGGTATAATACATGTGTACCTTCCCCTTCGGAGAAATAGGCGCCAGACTATGTAGGTATGTGTGTAACTAAACATTTTGATATATATTTGCGCAGCATTCCAGGGCACAAAGGAACGATGATATGGCGTGTACATTACTTTACTTACGTCATTTGACAAATTAATCTAAACAAAGTCATTCTAAATCGTTTAGAGAAAAGCTAAAAGCACTTTACGTCCTGAATTGAAGATATTATTATCTTAAACATAATAATAACTTGTAGGCAATTTTGTTATTATATAATATACATAATGTATCATACATTCTATTATGTGATAACAAAATTGCCTATACACTTAATAGACTTGAGAAATTTTAGATGAGAAACTGGGAGCTTTTCCACTAAAATTGTACACTTTTTGTTATGCTGTACTTCTGATTAATTTGTAACGCGGACTGTCTCGTTGGTGCAGTAGTAGTGAATGCAACTGTTGTTTATGAGGTATGAAGTGCCAGTCGGTTTTGATTCAAAAACATATTGTGAACTCAATTTTGGTCTCGATTTGTGATCGAACCCATGACTCTCGAAGCTTATGCTGGCAAGGCGGCCACTTAAACCACTCCGTCATTAGCCTAGTGAAAGTTAATCATATACATACAAAACTGACATCGCTTTTTTTAATTTGGAGAATTTGCTAAAAGCTTATTAGCGTATGAATTGCAGATTGTTCCAGTTGAAATAATCTAGTTAGCCTAAAATAATACAGACTATACTCGTACTTGCTACCTAAATAAAGGCACAAAGATGCGACTTAGACGTAGTTTACACGACTAAGTAGCTCGTAGAGCCCAGATTATCATTAGGTAGTCCATGTGGATTGGACGAGAGGTTTTTGTTAGTCAAATAAAGTGAACGATACAAAAACTACAATGTGTACCTAAACTTTTTATTTTTCTATTGTGGCATACAAGTATGCAGTCACGTTAGTAGTTAGCGCAATTGCGCGAGGCTACAAATTGGAATTGCAATCTGTAGCCTCGTGGCACCCAGATATTTTTCGGCTCTTCTTTAACTATGACCCGACAGTGTTTCTGGACATAATTGTGACAGTCATATCCGCCCAAGGTTTTGAGTTGAAAATTGTATGTGTTAGAGTCACCGATTTGAAGTGAAACTGTCAGGGTATAGTTATGATTATAGTAGCATGCAATTTTAATTTCAATTATTTGTCTATCTTTTGTTCTTTACAAAGGCTAATGGCCACAATTACTAGACTAAAAGGAATTATTAAGTGATGTAAAATTATACATTGTTTTTAGGATTTATACTTTCATTCCAGTTCTTTTTCAATTAAATGACTCCCCTTAACTTTCTTCAATTACAAGGTTTTTTCTTAATCAGTCTCCTGTTACAAGTCTTAGATTTTCAACAATCAATCTTTCAATCTGTTTGTTGTTTAGGAGTGAAAATCCTTGAAACAATTTTTGTTTCTTGAAAAGCATAAATATATATTGCACTTAGTGCACATTACATTAGTCTTCATCTTATGACATGGTCTGCACCGATTTTGAACATCTGCCATTTCCGGTAGGTGCCTGGCACCCATTCGTCTCATTCTTTCAGACGGAACTTGGCCTAAAGTGAGACGTCCTCTGCCTCTTGTCTGCAATTGGTTTTCATCTTCTTCAGAGTATCCGTCTGTGTCTATATCTGTAGCTGTATATCCTTCGGTCAATCTTTCGCCGACGCACAATTTGAAATCACGCAGTTGAAGAATTTGTTTGGTACTCCTAGTGCCACTTTGTGCGATTTGTACACCAGCCAAGAGTTTTATAGAGCGAGCTCAATCATATGGCTAAAAAAACAAAAAAAAAAACACAAACCATCATAACATAAAGCCACAAACAAAAAAACATTGATATTTTTAATACTAGGTCACCCCAACCGACTTTATAAAGTGCATATTATTTCAAGCCAAGATTTCGCAGCATTTTAGCGCTAAAAAATGCAAACTAATTAATTCCACTTAAGTAGTACCTATTAATTAGCAACTTTTGGCATAAAAACATACTCGATAGTCACGGATTATCATAAAAAAATAGGATTTACTTACCACGTGTATGTGAGCCAGCCATAACACCGACCATATTCTTAAAAATAACATCTGTCAATTGTGACAGGCAATGGTAACATACCGGAAAATATTTCCTAATATTTCGTTCAGAAATCGAATGACATGATTTCTTTAACACGCGATATTTCAAAAATCAATGCTGTTTTTTTAATATGGCTTTCTAAAAGGCGCATGACCAGTAATTGAAAGTTAGTTGAAAAAAGTTCTGGGCTGGAGTCGCCATATTTGTTTTGGTTTATCAAAAGGCGCGTGGGTGCCACGAGGGCGTAAACACTGTATACAGTGTGTATAATAAACCCTATCCGATCCATTAAGGTCTTGTTTCTCACTTAAAAAACATGCTAAGAAAATAATAAAATAATCTATATCACTGTAAAACGTCTTCATAATATTTTAGGTACAGTATTGATCAGCATTTTACCCTTAAATTACTGAAATTTCGCATAGTCTAGCAACACTCCACTAAACTTGACAAGGACGCGGAGCATGCTTATGCATACTTTTGGCGGCATTTTTCTAAGGCGTAGGTAGGTAGGCGCGGCGTAGCGCGATGTATTATGATTAATAAGTTTTCGGTGTTGCTATGGGTAATCTATTAACATATTATTTTTAATTAATTAAATTTACTGGGGTAATTTATTTATCGATTTTTATAAAAGGTTGTCACTTACATACTCATAATAAGCTACTGTATAAAACCTTTAAGGATCGGACAGGGTTTATTATACACACTGCGTACCTGCTTCTCAAATAGGGCAGCAGATTTGAGAAGAAATTTGTACGCACACATTTTTCTTCTGTATGAGCTTTGGAATTAAAGTTTGCCAAAGTAAGTAATTTTAATATTTTATTTTATTGGTATTTTAAGGTAATTCTAGCTTCAGCCAACAATAAAATTAACTTACCAGAAAGCCTAAAAAACATTGCAAGAGATAAAAGGATACACATATCAGCTTATGGACCGCCTAATGTTAAGCGGTTTCAGAAGCCTATGGATACTTGCAGCGCCAGAGAAATCACTTACATACCAGGATCTAATATCATACCGGTGCGTTACTAAAACTTCAAGGTTGGTGGTCTGCTATTTTCTATTGGACTACGGTGCTTTTGCAAGCAGGTCGAGTGAATAAAATCCCTACTTGAAATTTTGTCCCACTTGTTTCACCTTGCAACCATTATAAAAATTACTTTTTCAGCGTCGGTTTTGGGAACAATGTCGTTTCTTACAATTTATGGAAGGACAAATTGTGTGCATAGTTTATAATAAGCCTTTGGAGGCTGATGCCAAAGTTTTCTCAGTCAAATCTTCAAAGAGGCTAGTTTATAACTAGTTATGTCAAAACTTCCTTCTGCCTCGACGTACAAGCTTAACTGTCGCCGTTTTACACTTGATGATATATGAGGAGATGCACGCGCTCTAAACTAGTCTAAACATACAGATATAAAAGAATTCTGACTACTAATTTTATTGTTATCATATCTACACCTTCAACTTTTAAAAGCATCAACGAAAGTGGTATATTGTATTAAAATTACATGCGTAGTAGATTTTTCTTTAATTATAAATTCGAGTAATTAAATATTAATTAAATATTCTACTCTAAGTAGTCTTCTCATTCTACCATACATACATATACATAGGTACATGAGTAATAAAGTATATTTAATTTGCTATACCGTTGATAATTATTTATAAGTGGAGTCTGAACCTTTTACGCTGCGAAACAACGCGACTGCTTTAATTGCTTTGGCTTATAGCAGTGCCAGCTTATTAAGACAAAAACGTTTTGGTATTAAGCACAGCTAAAGCATCTTTGCAGATGTTACAACGTCTGCACAAACCGCTTTTCTAGCAAGGTGTACAGATGCAAGTGTTACTACACACGACACGACCTACACCAAAGGTCACTTATTTCGTAGGCATGACTCATCCCAATCCCGAAAATCTAAGATATTTTAGCTTACTTGGAACGCCAATAGTGATTAGTAACAAAACTCAAAAAAAATTCCTTAGTAATAAGACAAATGGAGAACCAATCTTACACTGCACAGAATATTGAGCGTACATAACTTATAACAAATGTTCAGAAAAGTTTCGGATTCTCCTTCAACTCGTAAGATATCATGATGAAGCGCCTAATATACCTAAAAAGTAAAAGTTTCCATAGTGAGGCGTTGAATTAGCCCACTGGCTTGCGAAAGTTAGCTCATTTCCTTGAAAACTCCTTTTGTTGCGTGCAGTCTTCGTCACGTTCCGCATTTTCCGGGAACTTTCGGAATATTACCCACATTTCCTCCCTGTAATTAGGTTTGCAAATATTTTTGTTTGCCCCATCTTTATATATCTTTCATGGCTGTCTTGTTGACCCACATTACGTGTGTCGTTTGTTGTTATTTATTGGTAAACTTAAAGAATTACTTGGGACCAAATTAAGATATTGCAAAAAGGGGAAAAGAAGTTACACAGAAAAGTTGTTTCTTTATTAAATTACTGAAGCGTATCTACCTTGTATACAAATTACACTGATGTAATTTGTATACAAAGTTGACTACGTTTTCTTCGTAGTACTAAAACTGCTAAGATATACATGTATGAAAGGGTTGCAGTAAAGTGAAATGTCATTGGAGTCAAGTGAGAGCGTGGTGTTGCGCGGCGACAACGGCCTCTCAACGACACCCGCGGGATTCTCTACGTAAACATATTTATGTAACCGACGCGAAACTTCACCCGCCAATTAATATTAAACTCGTTTTTCAGATTAAAAGAACATTCGTGTGCACTATCATCTAACTTTTTAGATTATGCTGTCTAAACTTTGACACTGGCCAAGTTAATTTTTAAGAAGTTTTCATCTACTGACTTGTATTAAAATGAGTTTCTTTTGGTTTCAATTTAATAGGGATTCTTGTTTTTCTTTTGTTAGTTTTACAATTTGATTACTCGATATAGGTCTCAATTGGCTAAACTTATTGTTATCGTTTCCTTTATTAGTAATTTATGTTATACATAACAGATTGTTATCACAATAGGGCTATTATTCAAGCTTAATCCATTTAAGTGGGCCAACCAAGAATGCCAGATTATAAATATGCTGTAATGAGGCTCAACAAATAGGCGACGTCTACGGCATTGCCAATAACAAAAAAGAAACGCAAAAAATACAAATGGCGTCGAGCGGGCTAAAACAGGCTAAACTTTTTTGGGATTAAATCTTTTCTCTTTGCATTTCAGTGCAGAATTGGAGCACGGACGTAATAATTGATTGGATTATACCTTTCATTGGGTGGCCTGCTACGTGATCCCAGTACATGATTGGTGGATGCGAGAGAATTTATTTACTAACTGTGACAATAAAACGCGTTATCTACGTCATACAAATTCATTGGTTCCGAACACTGGACGCCGCTTCATGAATAAAATATATTTTTGCTTAAAGTTTACACCGACCGTTGCTTTTTTAACATGCTTTTATTAGCTTCATCTGTATGTTTGTTTGTTTGTAACCAACTCCTTTGGACTTGATTTTGACCCACTTCAAACGGTCAGATTTCATTTAAACGTTGTAGACTTATCGAGAACCAATGACAATACAATAATTTAGAAAAATAAAAATCAATTTAAGTAAATAATAGTTTGAAAAAACACGACACTTAGCAAAATATTTATAACCAGAGAGAGATAAATTACATGAAAAAACCAGACGCAAAACAAACAACCATTTTTGGTTTACAAAAACTAATACATAGTTTAAAAGAACCAAAAAAACAAAATGAATATAATTTCATAATTTTAATTTAAAAAAGCGTGAGGTGCTTACTAAGATATTTTGAAACCCCACGCTTTTTTACATTAAAATTATTATATTATTTTCATTTTGTTTTTTTTGGTTCTTTTAAACTATGTATGTAACCAGACGCAAAACAAACAACCATTTTTGGTTTACAAAAACTAATACATAGTTTAAAAGAACCAAAAAAACAAAATGAATATAATTTCATAATTTTAATTTAAAAAAGCGTGAGGTGCTTACTAAGATATTTTGAAACCCCACGCTTTTTTACATTAAAATTATTATATTATTTTCATTTTGTTTTTTTTGGTTCTTTTAAACTATGTATGTAACCAGACGCAAAACAAACAACCATTTTTGGTTTACAAAAACTAATACATAGTTTAAAAGAACCAAAAAAACAAAATGAAAATAATTTCATAATTTTAATTTAAAAAAGCGTGAGGTGCTTACTAAGATATTTTGAAACCCCACGCTTTTTTACATTAAAATTATTATATTATTTTCATTTTGTTTTTTTGGTTCCTTTAAACTATGTATTATTTTTTGTAAACCAAAAATGGTTGTTTGTTTTGCGTCTGGTTTTTTCATGTAATTTATCTCTCTCTGGTTATAAATATTTTGCTAAGTCATTATATTGGGTTGGTATTAATATAACTTAACAGACTCACGCCTCTATATCCTTGGGGTAGGCAGCGATGTATTACACCCATATTATTATTTCTGTAGCTGTGTTAGTCGATCCTACATAATAGAGAACGGGCTTATTGTCGTGTATTGTATGCATTACACGCACGATCACACGCAAACGAAAACGTAAACTTTTACTACAGAAGTAACGAGGCAATTCATTCTTATCATAATGTAAATTTAAACTACATATCTCTTTGCCAAATGTGAAAGATATGATAACATTAATGTTACACAAAGATTTAAATCATAAATACCTACTATATTTAAATACGGTCACCTTTCTTGACGTTCAATCTGACACAGGATGCAAAAATAATAATAATTATTATCTGAATTATAACTTAAGTATTATCATGTTGAATCATATTAAAAATCGTATATGAGGAGTATATGATGAGCTCACATTTAACTTTACTTAGGATAATAGAGACGGCTGTGTCGGCCGTATTGGGTACTGTAACCGACTGCCACGTCTGAGGTCGATTTCCGCACATGTCAAACATTTGTGTGCATGGACATGGATGTTTGTCTTGGTTTTGTTGTGTATATTATTTGGTTTTATTTGGTTGGGTATATTTACAAAAATGTATATATTTATGTTTATCCATTATCTAGTACTCGTAGTACAAGGTATGCTTGGGCTAGATGGTGTTGTGTGTATGTGATATAATATTATTATAATCACATTTTCGTGCGATCTAAGAAAGGTGAGGGCAATCATTTTTGATTCAATTCAAGTGGCGAGCCTATATAGGTACATATATAGCTGTCGGCTATGCACAATTCCTCAGAGAAAACTTATATCTTTTACCCGATCCTGATATCGAACAGATCGAAATCTTGGTAAAATTACCAAAGCAGCCGCAAATTACCAATTGCGGATGAATGGAAGAAGATTATGAGAGAATGTCTGATTTTTGCGAGAAGAGATATGACAGGATATCTTCTATTCCTTATTAGTGGATAGTAACTTTAAGAGTATATATGTTAATTGTTTTTTAACAATATTGTGTTAAATTTTGTTTCTTTTTATTTGTTATATTTTATTTGTCTGTATGTTTAAATTATGTTAGATATAAGTTTTTAGATATTCTATGTTAATTAATGTAACTGACTTTGTTGTTTTAATTAACTATAAATAATAAATAAATAAATAAATAAAATAAATAAATTATATATGCCTAAATGCCCATTATAATAAATGAGGCATTTATCATAAGCATGGGGCATTTATTCAAGAACAGCGTTGTTTATAAACTACCCAGACCTAAGTGCAAGCCTTTTCTCAGTCAGTGTGAGAAAGGTTAGGACCACTATGGCTCAATGCATATTGGTAGACATCGTTACACGACTTCAAGAAGATTATGGAGAACTCTCTGACATACCGGTTGCCGCGCGGTAATTTTTTTATCGTTCAACCAAGTGATAATTCAATAACTTATTATAACCTATATATACCATTTCCTTATTAAAATAATTTATTATAACCAGATTAGTACTAGCTTGCCTTCGGTGTGCTTTGGAGAGCTCATCCACTAAATCAAATAGAATTGTAAAATATCACTTCTTCCGTTATAAAAACACTTTAGATTTGTCTTATTTTGAAACCTCAGCAGCTACCAGCAACTATCGGATTGAACAGGAAAGAAAGAAAGAAAGTTAAGTAGTCGCCTTACCACACCACTGCCATTACGGCTAGTGCTGTAGGTTTGATCCCTTCGTGGTACTAAAATATGTTGATCCATAATTTATTATTTTAAAACTGAGTGTCTTTGTGCCCGCTGTTAAAACTATTGTAAGTTCTCCGCGATACAGCATATACCTAACGCGAGAGCTGTTTCTTTTAGAACAAAAGCATCAAATAAATATATTTTTCTAACAAGAATTCAGTATTCGCCTGCTAGGGTCATTGCCATTCCATGAGATGAAAAGCAGCACTTTCTCAACAATCAGCGGAAAACATGACTCGACGGGGCCACCGGTAGTCCGGCCCATTTTTTATGGTTTCACGCACTAAAGATCACTGGCAGTGCTCTTACAAGTAAAAATGGAAAAAGTCAACCTCAGCTCAATTTCCGTCCCCGGGTGGTCTGAGAATCTTTTGAACTTTCAGGAATATTCCCCTGGCAACGAAAATTCTCTCACGTATCTATATTTCAATGTCTACGGAAAAGTCAATCCTCTACGAGCGGTGTGATTATTTGGAAAAGGGTAAAAACCTAAGTGTAGTGGCTAATGTTGCTCAGATATTGGAAGTAAACAGAGTGTGACGCGGGTAGACGTTTGTAGACGGTTCGTACAGATTTACGTGAAAATGGCAGCTATAGCGGCGCTACAGATGTATTACCGATATATTATAGACTGAAAGTCTCAATGTTTTGGATTACAACGTTTTTATTATCGATAGGTATATTGTAGACTGAAAGTCTTAATGTTTTGTATTACAACGTTTTTATTATCGATATATTGTAGACTGAAAGTCTTAATAATTTGGATTACAACGTTTTTATTATCGATATATTGTAGACTGAAAGTCTTAATGTTTTGGATTACAACGTTTTTATTATCGATATATTGTAGACTGAAAGTCTTAATGTTTTGGATTACATCGTTTTTAGTGTAGAAATAAATCGAATCTGTTTGTACGTTAGTCAAGATAAATATTATTTTGTGTATTTATAATAATAGCTCAACATGCTGAGTAGTTGGTAAATAAAATATGTTTATATTGTTTTAGTGAGGCAGCTGTAGTTTATGCGATTGCTGTTGCATGAGGACTCGGGTTCGATTCTTAAGTTGTGAATAGTGTTATAGCAAAAATTTCTTGACATAAAAAGTGTTTTTATGTCATGATATTCTCATTAGTAGCATGGATTCTGAAACGCTTCCTGGTAAACGGTAATAGTTTTAGCCATTATTACGTGGGATTTTAAACCATAGCTGGCGAAATATGGGTGTAGTACACACGGCTACACATCAAGTTACACACCCTATATACGCATAACTACGTTACATACAAAATAGAGAATTGTTGGAAAGGGACTGTGCATAGCGGTGTTGATGTAATGGTAAGAATAGAGCGTCGCGCCCCATTCAACGTGAATGAGACAAAATAATAAAAATATAACGCAATTTCTCGCACGATTCGCAGCGTTCAACTTCTAATAGTTCGAAGTCCAAACAGTCTAGGTTGATGTGTGACCCTTTAATGCATAATGGCGTGAGACTATGTGTACCCAAAGGTGGCAAACAAGCTTACTATTATCTCATAGAAGGTATGTGTTATTATAGCCTATAAATATTTGCAACATTAAAGGATTCGCTAGTATGCTGCCAGCACCATATAAAATAGAAGTGCTACTAAGAGCGCAACGGATAAAAGTTATTGGTTCCTTACAGTGATTCCTTAAGCAGGTTTAAAAAACATAGATACCCTTGGAAAACAATTGAATTTTTATTCTTTTAATAAGACCGCTCCCGCGCTAGGAATGATTCCTGTGTCGCGAGGGACTTTACAACATTACAACACAACAACAATTTGGATCACAAAAATTTTTGTCCCGTGTTTGATTCGAATCCACAACATTCGGCGCAATGGCAGTGGCGAGGCTACGCCATCCGTGTAGTTAGACAGCGATGATCTTCTTGTAGGCTTGAGGTACTTCCATTATTCAATGTAAACGAGTATTCTGCTGTGTTGTAACTTGTTATAAATATTTAGTCACAGTACAAAAACAAGCTTGTTACAAAAGTACTGTTACCGAGGCATAGAATGTTTTTAACAAAATATATGAAGCTAAGCGAAGCTCGGGCAAAATTCAGTAAAAAGTAACCTATTTACGGATTAAAACGATTTAATAAAAGTCCTGAAACAGTAAGTGTAAACATATAATTATAAGATTGCTAAATAAAGATGCTTAAAGCAATAGAATATGTTTTTGGAATCTAATCTTTTTCTGATACCAATAAGCCGGTCCTTTGTTATGGATCTAGATATTTCGCAATGTATCGATTCTCCACCATAATTATATAACCCGTAGGAACATAAAACCATACATAATAATCCATTAAACTCTAGTCTACCAAAATAACAAACAAACCAGAATAAAAAAAAACAAATGATTAGGCTGTGGCTAAAGGGACCATGAAATTATAAATTTTAAAATGTAATAATTTTATCTCCTTTTTATAATTATTTATTTGAAACCTAAAATTACTTGATGTATTGGTATTTAAAAATTTAATTGTAACTATATCTTATAATAAATAAGGAATTATTACATTTAGAATGTATTATTATTAAAATAAATATGTACTTGTTACAATTTTTACCGATGTTTAAGTTAAAACCTTTCCTATCCTGCATTTGGGATAATTTTAGCTGACGAAAATACTGACGGTACGTTGATTAATTTCAAAATATATCTTTGCGCAAAAGTAACACAAGTGTGCGTAAAAGTAAGACAAATTTGCGTAAAATACAACGTGTGAAATGTTTTGCGCAAACCATACGTAGTCAAAAACATAATGTTGCACGTAATGTTCAAAATTTTAACAGTTAAGCAAATATAAAGAGCAATAAATCTTACGTTGTACTTGCAATGTTTCAACACACTCGTATAGTTTCCTCACGCTTAACATGGGGAAAGTAAACTGCGTCAGCTGTTATTCGCATCAGGCCAGTTAGAATCCTTGACTTGAGGCAATGGATTGTTGTAGCTCATAAACTTTAGGTCTGCATCGCATCTTTTAACGCTTAATAAGCACATAAAACTTTTGCAACTAGTAGTGTAGATCCATTAATGAGAAAGATGTAGTGATCGACTCCACTTAAAATAGGGGCTTAAGTATGAAGTTGCCGCTTTCTATAAAGAAAATCGGTAACGTTGCAGTTTTAATACCGACAACGTTACCAATTGATATACAGGATGTCCGGTAATTAATGGATAACCTTGAAATGTCTTATAGTAGAACCGTTCAGAAAAAAACAACTTTAAAAGTGCAAGCTATATTAGCACGGTATACTTTTGACTGTCTATCTATTAGCATAATTAGTGTTTAATAATAAAACAACAAAAAACCGATGGATTTCATTCATTTATGGTTGTAGTATACAAGGAAGTTATATATGGTAATAAAAAAAAAACACATATCTCAGGTAGTAGTTAGGATAGATTTTTATTCATATTTTTCTGAACGGCTATCAGTTCCACTATAAGGCATATCCAGGTTATCCATTTATTACCGGACACCCTGTATATGTACATATTATTTCCAGTTCCACGACGAGTGCCCAGGCGTGCAACGCTAGCGACTGGTCTATTACATCAGCCCTTTGCAAAAAACAAATTTCCTGCCATTTCTAGAATACCAAAAATGTTTAATACTATGAGCTGTGAATTAGATATCTTTAACATTAACTTGTTAAAATTTAGAGACAAAGTGTTGGAATTGTTGAGGAGCAATAACCAATTTTAAGTCTCTATAAATATATATAATGTAATGTCTGTCAATATATATATATATATATATATATATATATATATCTCTGTTTATCTAAGATTTTATATATGCATATATAAGTTTATTTTTGTTTCAATTAATGCATTGTCTTAGTATTAAGTGCTACCGTCAATATACTTTAATGGTGCATGATGTGACACCTTAAAAAGTTATACATTAAGCGTTAGTAATAGTATTTCTTTTGTTAAGCATTAATGTAATAACTATTGGATGTCTAAGTTAATAAGTAAATAGATATTATAATAAACTGTAAGGAGTCACGTTCAACTCGATTTTGGCGATAATAAGAGATTTTACAGTTACTACGTTGGGTTCTGAAGTTTCAATGACATAAATGTGTCAAGCCATTTGCGGCTGTCAACTGACATAATTTAATTTTAGAATACAAATATTCTTTATTATTGAATCTAGATAAAGTAGGTAAATCTAAATAGGTATTATTACAATATTTGTCTTACAAGAGATATTTCGTCAATATTTTTGAATGGCTATTCTAAATTCTATGTTTTTTTTCATAAACACTAAGCTTGTATGGTTTGTCTTAAATTTAAAAAAAAAACATCAACCATTATGTAATGATGGCGAATTGAAACAACGCATATTGGCAGACACTAAGTGATATAAGTTTAAATACACTTTGTATATGAGATTATTGATATTTATTAATAATAATACATGTTACTAACAATAATGTACAGAGACCACAAAATTAGATGTGATTAGCTTAATCTTAACCGTAAATATTTAATATGTAGATTACACACAACAAATTACATAAATTTTGGTATGCAGAGGCACCTCCTATTATCAAATTCATTTGTTTGTTGCAGTTGCATTCTAAAAGAGCGTTGATAATTTTGACCAATATTTTTATGTATGCACATTTTCAAGTTAATGCAAATCAAATTAAATGAAATATATTTAATGGATTTCATCGCGTTCTTTAGAACTACGTTTTGCATACTATTCAGCTTCTATAAGGGTATATTTTATATAAATTTAATCCGAAAAGCAGTTTCATCTCAAAATATATTATTTGCACAAAAGCAAATTACGAAACTTAATAGACTCTCATTTTCTAATCGGAGAGTTATGATTTAAATTTAAAGCATAGACTAATACGTGACTACATTATTCTTTCACTGCACTTCATTTCGATTATCTTATCCAACAGGAAGATGCTGCCGCGCCCGAAATATACATACATACACTGGACCGCAAAGAAAAAGGGTCGGTTAGAAATCCGTACCTGACCTTATGAAACAAAAACGAAATTAAAGAATATTTTAATGTTATTAAATGAAAATAAAAAAATTAATTCAAGCTTCTTATTTTTAATAAATGTAAAATAAATAAAAACGCGTGGTTTTCCCAGTATTTTCGTAAATGTAGATTGGTTACAGATGTGTCGTTTTCACGAATTTTAGTACTTTGTGTTGCCTCCGCGAGCTCGCAATACTGCTGTTATGAGATTTGGCATACTTTCTACTAGGTTTTAGAGGCAATGCTGCGGAATATTCTGCCATTCTTCTATAAGAGCTTCTTTCATTTCACGTAGCGTGATTGGCGGCGGAGTCTGCTGACGTACACGTCGTCTCAGTTTGTCCTATGCATGCTCAATGGGGTTTAAGTCGGGGCTGCGTGCTGGCCACTCCATGTGTGTGATACTTACGACTTCTTGAAAAGGCAAACACTATCTGAGCTGTATGCTCGGCGGGCATTGTCTTGCATAAAAACGACATTCTCGCCCATGTCCACTAAAAATGGACCAACATAGTAATTCAGAATTTCAGTGACATATCTTTCTGCAGTTAAAGTTCCATTTTCAATCACCACTAGCTCAGTGTGGCTTTCGGAAGAAATCCCAGCCCACACGTGAACAGAGATTTTCGACGAACAAATTTTTGTCCCGTGTGGGGTGAGATCGAACCCACAACACTCGGCGCGGCGGCAGTGGCGAGGCGGCCAATCACTACGCCATTCGTGCAGTCTATATAACTCACGGTAAAAACAGGGATACAACTAAATTTCGCCAGCGATGTTTTAAGGTCCCACGTTATACAAAATGAGCTTACATGCATGTATGTATATCAGCATAGAATCTACAGGCTGATTGGTAAAATACTGGACATATTGAAGGAGGGTATTCAGTACTCGATTCTGAACCCGAATATCTAAAAAAATTGGTACTTATAATTTGACCTGGTTATCCAATAAAAACTTAATGTGCCGACACTCTTGCGCATATACCAAAGCTAAACAAAACCTCCACCTCTGTCTCAAAGGTTAACCTCAGTAGTAGCTATGTGCGACGTGCGCAGTGTCCACATTTTATGGATATTTCATACAAATTTTCATAAAAGATTTTTTTGCAGGTTACACAGATTTCTATTGTATAATTATGTTACGTCTGACCATAAATTATCATGTCCTTTAGTATGTACAATATTTAACCAGTCACACTGTATAAATGTGCCCTTTTTAGGTGCCGCCATGCCGTGCTGAGAGAAAGATTCAATGTTTTAGAGATTTTGTTTACAAAATAATGCAATTAAAAAAGTTCTGTTTGACCTTTCGGAGAAAGGCCCGAACCGGGAATAAAATCCAGTTCCTCACTATCACATGCAAATATAAGCGCAAACTTAGGTTGTGAGACCACAAGGACGTTTAAAAGTGAATACAAATAAAATCGTTGGGCTTCCCCCTCATTCATTGATTCAACATTCACATCAATGAATTACGTAATACCTTTTACGAGTGACTGGTTTATAAGGCTCTCGTTCTCTTGCCCCTTTTTCATTCATCTCAAGTGACGTGTACTAATGAATTGAGTTTGAATTGCGATGGTCAGGTAGCAATCGCTTTGGTATCGGTACTTATAAAGATCAAGCAATAATTTGTTATGGAAATTATAGCGATATTACATCGTGTAAATTGCCCATGGATTGTAATATGCTTCTTATTCTCTGTACAGAAATAACATTTGGAAATTTGATTGTGTCTAAAGTATTAAGGTTAATTAGTTCGAAAGATCGTTGGGCTTAAGTATATTAAAAATAATAATAACATAATATCATTTGAAACTTTTCTTCTACTGGGCACGAGCGTCTTCTTAGTGTAAGAAAGGTAAGGATTATTATGCAATACTCTCAGACATGCAGGATTCCTCGCTATGCTTTCCTTTATTGGTAAAGCAAGTGATAACTAAGTTATTAATACGCAATTACTGCGAAAAGTCAGCGTGCATTGGGAACAAAGTCGCAAGACCGCTGCATGGCAGTCCCACGGTCTCCCACAAGACCTACGCTGCTTCTTTAAAAAAAGAATATAATTAACTATTATTTGTATTTTAATAGGACAATGTATAAGCATTTATATAAAGTTTATTGAAATTACCTACATGTTTATTACACATTTTACTGGGTTATATATTTATTTATAAATAAAAATCTTAAGAATAAAAGAAATATATATTGAATCGAAGTAAGCGTTACTTGGCGGCTGTTCATTGTAATAAAATTATTGCAAAGAGAGCCACGCACCCTTGGATTACCCACCCCAACTATTGCAATAGAAAAAGGTTGACAATAACCGAACTCCCCTGGATTGGGACAGCCACGACGTAGGATCCAGGCATACTCCAACTGGCAACGAAAGGGCAATCTGAGGGTGCGTGGAGGGCTCCTCTCTTCTCAATTTCGTTTTTTAATAAAATAAATATATATTTTTTTAAATGCTCAAGATAAGGTATGTCTTATCTTAATTATTGTTCAATAAACGTTTTACAAGCACTTATTGTTTAAATAACATATGGATATTAGCGCAATAATCAAATTCAAAAATATGTGTAGGTACATCAGATATGTAAGCATAAATAAAATTTAACCACGAATGTAGATCTCATAGTAAATATGCAAAGTTTCATAAACTTTGGTTTCCATCCGCCATTTTAAACATTTATCGGATTTTAGCTTTGAGAACCACTTCTGTAAAGTGGTCATTTTGCACTCAGGCTGTTACCCATCAACGTAAAGATAGTTCGTACTTGTATTACAAGTAACAATCTTTCTGTCTTAAATAATGTTATAATAAGGTATCGTTGGAGACCAAACGTGGTGATTACTTTTTCTTTTTTTTTTAAATTAAAAAGTGACACCTACCACAGTGGGCATAATTTCTGCGTCACGGGGGACGTTACAAACATTCAAACAACACCCAGACTCGCAACAACCATTTGTGGATCACACAAAGTTTTGTCCCGTGTGAGATTTGAACCCACAACGAGGTGACGCAACTTCTTAAACCAATACGCCATCCGTGCAGTCCTCCATTAAAATAACAAAGGCAAAAGAGCCCCAGACATTTAAAACTATTTGTGGATATCTACATTTTTGGTCTCGTGCTTATTAAACCTACGGCGCAACCACTCGGTGTATTGGTGATAACGTGATAAATGCTTGTTATAGTCTTGATATTAGCAAATAATTATAACAGAGCACTTTACTATCTTTATCATACATACGAACATAGAGATCTACGGCAGTATATCGCCGAGGAGATAGAAAGAGCTGTATTGCTGATCCCACATAATAGGGGCAAGTATATTGCTTCTACAGAGATTATTTCTAGGATCCGTGTTGCTACGAAATCTCAATGATACTTACCTTGACACAGAGAACATAGGACATAGAGAACCAATCACAAATTGAAAATGATAACTTAGGTCCACCGATTAGAAAAGAATTTGATAAAGCCTTACAAGGTATCCAGAATGGCAAAGCGACAGGGATAGATGAGGTTGACATCGAATTAATTAAGTACGCACGCTGTCCTCCACTACTGGATGAAATATTCCTACTAACACAGTCCATGTATTTAACCGGCAAAGTTCCCAAAGACTTTCAAATCAATAAAATAGTCATGTTACCGAAAAGATTAAATACACTAAAATGTGAAGAGTACAGAACGCTTTCTCTTATATCGCATACATCAGAAAACTTTACTTAAAATATATAGGTAGGTGAAGATCAGTATGGGTTTAGGCAACGTAAAGGAACCTGGGAGGCAATATTAGCCTTAAAATTAATTACTAATTGATGATTGGAACTAGGCCTAAGCACTCACATTGCTTTCGTTGATCTAGGAAAGGCTTTTGGTAAAGTTAATTGGAAGAAATTGATGAAAGTCTTGAATAATCGTCTTGATTAATAAGTCGCTCGGCAAGCACGTGGCGTTCGAGCGTTGGACTCATGCGTGGCTAGTGCGAGTCAGTCGGTCGCGCGAGGCACGGAGTTGTCTTTAGCGAAGTGGCGGCGTAGTTGCTGCCACAACGCATCTCGGGCGTTTGCCTGGTCAGCAAGTAAGAGACATAGCTGGAGTGACTCGGGCCACACCCGGCTTGTAGGCCTATTTGGATAGGCGTATGAATGTACGTCGGGAAGTGAGCGTGCCTTATGCAGCTCCGGCACCATACTGGGGATATAGGAGGCGGCTTCTCCGTCGGCTTCAGTGAGGTTTTCGTTAGCAACTCCCAGAGTTGCGAGTGGTGAGCGGCTTTATTGTTCCGGTACCTATCTGGAAAATGGGTAGTAGCTTGACGCGGATTTCAAACCTCGGACCACAAGATCACACACAAACGTTTGACAACATGTATCTATTCTCTAAACTTATTCATGATCTTATTCTATATCTGTACTAATATTATAAGGAGCAAAGATTTGATTTTTGATGGTTTGTAAGGATTTAACTCAAAAACTAGATAATCGATTCAAAATTCTTTCACCATTGGAAAGCTATTTTATAAGCGAGTAACGAAGGCATATTTTATTTAAAAATATGTATTTCACTAACATAACCTAACCTACTTTTACGCGAGCGGAGACGCGGGCAAAAGCTTGTATACTATAAATCTGTTACATTCTTATTCGTTTTACTATTTCTTCCACAATATACGTATTATACGAACGAAATCCCAAATTTAATGCTTCCTACATTCTTCTATTACAAAATGTTGATGTACCTATTTTGCTTTAAAGCTAATTGTGAATGTACGTCGTAATATGATATCTGCATACAAACTCTGACGGCATTAAGTTATTACCAACTTCTGACGGTCTGTTGAGATGAGTTAGTTGAGTAATTTACTCGTAGAGCCCTTACTCCAAAACTAGTAAAATTGTTAGTGCAAGTCGTATGAGCTAAAAATTAAGAAGCTCGTTATAATGTATGGAAAACTTCATATGAATGACGGTGGTCGTTTGATGAATTATAGAATTCTTTCTTTGTCATATGGCTAATAGTAGAAAATCATTTATATTTTCGTGCTGCATGATTTATATAATTGGAAACAGGAATTAACTTGATTATGCTAGGTATTCACATACCTTTTTGAACAAGTCTGCCCACAAACGGCAGTCTGACATCGCCGCGCCAGTCTGCTTGTGACCACAGCCATGTAATCTGACCGAAACGCCAAGCGTTTCAAAAAGCCATGTAAATAGATCGCGATCACGTTAATTCCTAAAAAACCTTTTATATTAAACTGTTCTTGACAAATTTAGCTTCTCTTTACTTTTACTTATTTTCTTATGTAGTCTAAGTCGGCAGGCAAGGCTAACCACACTAAACCAATGAATGGAATGTTATGTAAGTGAACGATTCAAGAGCAATGCCTATATCGCAGTAAGTAGAAATCTCTACAGATTTCTACTTACTGCGATATGGGCTACCCCCAAAGACTACTCTTTGGGGGTCGGTTTTGTGGATATACTAGCTCCCAAATGTTGGAAATCCTATTTCGTTTTCTGTACCCCTGACAACGTGTATGCGGAATTTTATGATGATCGTTTGAAATCGAAAGTATAACAAACCAGCAAACAAACTTACATTCGCATCTATAATATTACTAGATTTTACCTAGTCAATTTTGTCAATCATTTTTATCCCTCGGGAACAGTACCTACCCTTTTCCTGGTTGAAGGGTACCCTATGACTTATTCTGTACCCCTGACAACGTGTATGCAAAATTTCATGATGAGCGGTCGAATATACGGCGCAAAAGCGTAACAATGAAATAAACTCCATAGATAGTAAGGGTGACTACAATACCTATAGAAAATGCAACCATTGTTCAAAGAAGTTAAATTAATAAGGATTATATATTATGTCAGTATACGTTTCAATATGAGCATTGTGGTGAAAGATTCGCATCGTTGCACTCGACAGCGCTGCCTCACAGGTTGCTTTTCAGCTCCAGTCCATGTCGGCTTTGCAGACGTGTCTGTTTAATATTATATTACGTACTATTATTATAAATATGTAACGAAGCTTTGGCTGATATTGGATATAAATCTAATTAGGATTGAGTATTTAGTTATCGGTTGAGAATTTAATGTAGTCTTACCAAAAACTATATTTTTAAATTAATAATTGTCTTTCTGAATGGGTTTAAAAATAGACAGACAAAATCAATTTGCAAATATGTTTATAACAGACACAGGCTAGATACAGCCTCGGTGGCGCAGCGGAAGTATATCCGACTGTTGTACATGTGGTCCCGTTACCGAATCCGGGTCGGGCAAAACAATATATTGGGTTTCTCTAATATGAAATTCCCAGTAGTAGCCCGGAGTTAGGAAGTTAGCGGTGTTACATATCCTGGTGCCTCGGCAAGCACGCAAAGCTGTTGGTCCTGTGTCCTATCGGATTCTCAGAGTTAGGGATCAGACAGATCAAAATTCAGTCTGGAGGACATTATTATTAGAAACAGTTTTATTCTAGTATAGATTTATGCGAAATCGACATTGTATTAGGTCTTTTAAAATAACAGTTGGCCTTCACAAGTTTTTTTTCATTAGCAGTAACAGTTGAATATGTATAAGAGTTTGATTTTTAAGCAACGTAATTTAAAGTCATACATGATGATAATACACAATGTTCTCGAGCTCACTGGTAAACCTCAGAATAATTTGTAGAATAAAACCTTCGCCGCGTCCGTCGCTTATAAGGGAACAAATAGGTAATATATCTTCGAGCACTACACTTTATTTACAGTGAGCGAGGACATTGGAGGCGAAGCAACGATTTTGAACTGAGAAATAACTGACATATATGTGTTTTGTATATAGTCGCAATATTGGTTTCTTTGTGTCGAATTTATATTGCATTTCAACAGTGCAACAGAACCCTTACTTATATGTATACATAATAACTATATGAAAATGAAAATGTATATTCTGTTCGCACGGATAGCGAAATGGTATACAGGGTGATTTGTGTAACCATGCATTCTACTGGTGATATAGAATAACCCTGACCATATTTTTTCTTAATTAGAATAATGGTTTCGGCAAAATTAGAGTACATATTTTTTTCATGAAATGTTTTCAAATAGTCATATTTTAACCACCTGACACAATCTTCATATATTACTAATTTAAAAATAATAACATAACAATAACTGATGTCGTAAATAATAAGGGGCAATAAAAAGGACCGCCCGTTATTATTTACGACATTAATTATTAATATGTTTAGTAAAAAATTAAAATTGCCTCGGTTGGTTAACATATGACTATCTGACACCATTTCACGAAAAAAACGGAATAATAATTTTTCAAAAAAAAAAAAATCTAATTAAATAAAAATATGGTCAGGGTTATTCTATATCACCAGTAGAATGCGTGGTTAAAAGGAATGACACGATTTCAAAATCACCCTGTATATAATCGAATCGACACTTTTGTTGCGCCAAATGACGTCATTTGAAAACAATTATTGTATTGCTGGATAACAGTACTGGGGTGCGTGTCAGAAAACCTCCCCGTGGTGCACCCTGGGCACCAGCAACAATGCTTTTCATTGTTGCTGGTGGCTAATATTCTGACAACTGGTGCCATTTGTCGCGTTTGGCACCGGAGGCGGGGGGATGGACGCGAGTCCCATCCCCAAGCCGGAGGCCCTATTTTGATATAGAGTGGACATGGGAGAGCCCCTTTGACGGGTTCGGCGTGCACTCACCCTGCCGCTGAACAGACAACGGGGTCTCTTCTCGTCGTTCTGACGATTCTTTCCCCCTCTTTGTCCCCCTTTTGTTTTGTCCTCCTTTTTGGTTCGGTTCTGCGTCCAAATTTGTTTGTTTGTTGTTTTGTCCCCTTTTGTTTGTTTTGCCCCGTTTTTGTTCTTGTTGTCCCCCCCTTTTTCTGACTTTTGTCCCCGTTGTCACCGTCTGGGGCATTTCGTAACCCCATATTGTGCAGTGTCGTGGATCACGTCTCGCGGCTGCTGACGGGAGCGAGGGTCTTGGCTTCACCGCCCGGACTGCGAGGGAGTGGCCCTCTATAAAAACCACCCCGAATCTCAAGTTGCTGCCGCACGGCGAGGAGATGCATGGCTGATGGGTAGTTCAGTCACTAGTGCGGCCCCTTCAGGGTACCTGCCGTCCCCCCTGAAGTATTAGGCTTGCCCGGGTATCGGGATCTCTGCCCGGGTCGACTTTTATTTCTCCCGTACTCGTGGGATTTATTATGGAATCTTCAAATAAGTCAATTTTAAAAACATCGCTTAGAGTTAGTAGGTCGCGCACGCCCAGTACTGCGCGTTCCGAAGAGGAGGAGGAGATCGTGCGACAGGAGCACGATAGTGACGTTGTGGAGATTACTCCGGAAGCAACTCCGGAGAAAGCTCCACGCAAACGGTTGCGGTCAGCGCACGAGTCGGAGTCAGACGGCTCCAGCGAGGACGCGGTATCGGCTGCGAAAGTGCCGACAGTGCGACGTGGACGCGGTCGTCCACCCACCCACGGTCGTTACGTGGGTCTGGGTCGGGCCAAGGCCGAACTTGCCGCTGCATTGCGGATGGCTGATGAGGAGCGTACGTCCGATGAGGACATCCTCATTGCTGCGGCAGCCCGGCGAGTCGCTGCCGGTCGGAAGCAGCCGGTGGTGGAGCCGGATGCCGAAGACCTGCCGGTGGCACACCTTAAAACCCGGCTCAGCGACGCACTGGAGGCCATACGACTGGTCTCGAGGAAGTCGAAGGGCCTAAAGGGCACGTGCCAGAGGGCCCTTAAAGACTCCATCGAGGCCATTAAGGACATCGCGGAGGCCGTCTTCAACCGCACAACGAACGAGGAGGTTGAAAAGCTGCAATCAGAGAATGCTCGCTTGGCGAAGGAGTTATCCGAGCTTAAGAAACGCCAAGAAGATTTTGAGAAGCGGCACGACCAGGGGGTAAACAAGGCCGATTCTGACCTTGTGGCCCTCGTTCGACAGGAGCTTGGCGAGTTTCGCGCCAAGCTCTCAGTCATGGAGGGCCGTCTGCTGCGCCCTCCTCTGGCCGCAGACAGGGCCAGAGAGCCTCCCCGTCCCACTTCCCCGATGCCTGCGCCGCCAACGTATGCGGCGAAAGCAAGGTCCTCGAGGCCTCCTGCGGTCGCTCCAGCAGCCGAATCAACGGCTCCTGCCAGCCGTAAGGGCAGGAAAAGGTCGAAGGCCAAGCGCGCACCTATAGCTGCTGAACGTCCTGCTGTTCCCGGGAGACAACCCGCTGCTGCCGCGCGCCAGACCGACAACTGGGAGGTCGTTGGCCAAAAGAAAGCGGCAGCGAAACAAAAAAGGAAGGCGGCCAAGAAGGCCAGACAGGCGGCTAAGAAGGCGGCAAGGAAGCTGCAGGCCCTCGCTCCACTGCAGTTGTTTTAACACTGCAGCCGGCTGCCATCGAGCGAGGTGCCACATACGCCGAGCTCCTTAAGAAGGCGCGGACGGCGATCGACCCCGGCAAGCTGGGAATAACGGCGGGCTTGAGGTGCCGGACAACCCAGACCGGTGCCCGCCTTATTGAAGTGCCGGGAGTCGCAAGCGGCGACCAGGCGGACCGCCTGGCGGAAACTCTCCGCCAGGTTCTGCAGCCGGAAGAGGTCCGCGTCTCCAGGCCCCAAAAGTGCGTTGATTTGCGCATCACGGGCCTGGATGACTCTATAATAAAGGAAGAGGTGTTCGCTGCCGTCGCCAAGACCGGAGGGTGCCCTGCTGAACAAATAAAGTGCGGTGAAATCAAGCAGGGCCGCTCCGGAATGGGGACGGCCATTATTAGCTGTCCTGTCGCCGCCGCCAAGAAACTGGCCGATGGTAGGCGTCTTTTGGTAGGGTGGGTGTCGGCGCAAATTAAAGCGCTGGAGCCCAGGATCGCCCGGTGCTACCGCTGCCTATCCAGCGGCCACGTGGGTGTCACGTGCCCCTCACGGGTTGACTGCAGCGGCCGCTGTTTCCGTTGCGGTCAGCCCGGTCACGTGGCCGCAACGTGTGGGTCCACACCGCACTGTGTTCTGTGTGCGGTGGTGGGCAAACCAGCGGAGCACCGGGCGGGTGCCAAGAGGTGCGCCGCCACCCAGAAGAAGCTACCGCCAAGGCCGCCTGCCTCTTCGTCGGCGACGTCGAAGGTCGCCGCTCCCGCGGCTGGAGGGGCGGAGGTTAGTATGGAGACGTAATTCCTCCACGCCTCCGTCTCCTCCAGGCTAATATAAACCACTGCGCCAGGGCTCAGGACCTTCTCCTCCAGAGCATGGCGCAGTGGTCAATTCATGTCGCCATCGTAGCCGAGCCCTATTTCGTCCCTCCCAGGGCTGACTGGGTAGGGGACCTCGATGGCTCGGTTGCGTTAATTTCGCCGGCCACCGCCAGCGCCCCGTCCTTCGAGAACATCGTCCGAGGACGGGGCTGCGTCGCAGCACTCGTAGGAGAAGCGGTTGTGGTGGGCGGTTACTTCTCACCCAACCGACCTCTCGCCGACTTCGAGGAGTATCTCCTCGAACTGAACGTCGTCGTCGCTCGAAGCCACCCTCGGCCCGTGCTCGTCGTCGGGGACCTCAATGCCAAATCCTCGGCTTGGGGTTCCGCGGCCACGGACGCGAGGGGTGAATTGCTCGAGGAGTGGGCCGTAGAAAACGGCCTGCTAGTCCTCAATCGTGGGTCAGTGCACACGTGTGTGCGTTAGCGGGGCGGCTCCGTCATCGATGTTTCTTTCGCTAGCCCCGCACTAGCATGCCGTGTCCAAGGCTGGCGCGTCGTCGAGGAGGTGTTAAGGAGGTTTACAGAGCGGCCAAGAAGATTTTGAAAATCGCCATCAAGCGGGCCAAGGATTTGGCCCGCCAAGAGCTGCTGGGGACTCTGGACCTTAATCCCTGGGGGCGTCCATACCGTATGGTAAGAGGCAAGCTTCGCCCCTGGGCGCCCCCCTTGTCCCAGAGTCTCCGGCCACAATTGGTTGAGGAGGTGGTGGCCGCTCTGTTCCCTTCACGGGCGGAGCACACTCCTCCGTCAATGGTTCCGCCTTCCATGGCGTCCAGCGCGGACTTTGACGACGACGTGGTTCCCGAAGTGACCCAGGTAGAGTTGCGAGCGGCGGTGTCGAGACTTCGCTCGAAAAACACCGCCCCAGGGCCCGACGGCATTCCGGGTCGTGCATTGGCCCTGGTCCTCGAGGAGCTCGCGCTCCGACTCAAGGGGCTCCTCAGTGAATGTTTGCAGCAGGGCCAGTTTCCCCGCCAGTGGAAGGTGGGGAAACTGGTCCTGATCAGGAAGGAAGGGCGCCCGGCGTACAGTCCGTCCGCCTACCGGCCCATTGTGTTGCTGGACGAGGTGGCTAAACTGTTTGAGTTTATAATCGCGGAGCGCCTCGTCCAGCGTCTTTCTTCAGTGGGTCCGGACCTGGCGGACAACCAGTATGGTTTCCGCTGCGGGCGCTCCACAATAGATGCAGTCCTGCAAGTGAGGAGCCTGGCGGAGGATGCGGTGTCCCGGGGTGAGGTCGTCTTCGCGGTGTCTTTGGACATCGCGAATGCCTTCAACACCTTGCCCTGGAGTTGCATCAGGGAGGCACTCATTTTCCATCGAGTGCCGACCTACCTCCGCCGCATAGTCGGGGCATATTTGTCGGAGAGGGTAGTCGTCTACCCGGGTCACGACGGTTGGAGTCGGCGAGAGATGTCGTGCGGTGTTCCACAGGGATCGGTTCTGGGTCCGCTCCTGTGGAACATCGGTTACGACTGGGTGCTGCGAGGTGCGCTCCTCCGTGGCGTCGGCGTCATTTGTTACGCCGACGACACGCTTGTCACGGCGAGGGGTAAGTCGCACCGGGCGGCGGCCATACTGGCGACCGCTGGGGTCGCACAAGTCGTTAGTCGTATCCGGCGGTTGGGCCTCCAGGTGGCCCTGTCCAAGTCCGAGGCCGTTTGTTTTTACGGCCCTCGGAACCGGCCACCTCCAGGGGCCCATATCATGGTGGGAGGGGTCCGCATCGGCGTCGAGCCAACCCTAAAGTATTTGGGTCTCTTGCTCGACAGCCGGTGGGACTTTACAGCCCACTTTCGTCGTTTGGCCCCCATTCTTCGGGGCGCTGCAGGTGCGCTCGCGCGCCTGCTGCCCAACCTCGGGGGGCCAAACACCTCCTGCCGGAGGCTCTACGAGGGGGTCGTGCGGTCCATGGCCCTATATGGGGCCCCAGTTTGGGCAGACAACCTGGCGGCCCGAAACATTTCGGCGCTACGTGCACCACAGCGCGCCATGGCCGTCAGGTTGATTAGGGGATACCGCACGATCGCGTTCGAGGCTGCGAGCCTCCTCGCCGGATCGATGCCATGGGACCTGGAAGCGGCGCTCCTGGCGTCGCTCTATCGTTGGCGCCAGGAGGCACTAGCTCGGGGCGAAGGACCGGATCCGCCCGCTATCAAGGCGGCGAGGTCCGAGCTCCGCCAGGTCCTAGTGGCGAATTGGAAGGAGCGACTTGTGCACCCCAGTGCCGGGCACGCCACGATCGTGGCGGTAAGTCCCGTGTTTGAGGAGTGGCTGGAGAGGCGGCATGGCGCCCTCACCTTCCGGCTGACACAGGTTCTGACTGGCCACGGATGTTTTGGCCGGTTCCTGTGTCGTATACGCCGGCAAGAGACGCCCGGTTGTCACCACTGCGGCGACTGCCGCGACGTTACTGAGGACACGGCGCTGCACACTTTGGCGGTTTGCCCCGCCTGGGCATCGCAGCGCCGTGATTTGATCGCGGCAGTCGGATCGGTTGCCCTCTCGCTCCCGGCCGTAGTTCAGTCTATGGTCCGGAGTGAGAGGTCGTGGAACGCCGTCGCCTCCTTTTGCGAGGAAGTGATTTCCATCAAGGAGGCGGCGGAGCGGGAGAGGGAGCGTATAAACCCTCTCCCCAACCGCAGAGCCGGGCGTCGGAGGGCGCGCGATGACCTCCAGCCACCCTGAGGATTGACCTGGGGGTGGCGGGCTTTGTGGGCCTGCCCGCCATCCGTTCAGCACCAGGTCCGAGAGGCGGCGTGCGTGTTCCCACGCGCGCCTCTGTGTCGTCTCCCCCTTTAGGGGGAGACAGTAGGGCTTTTATTTTGTAGTACCTATCTTGGGTAGGTCTTATTGCGCAGGGGCCTGCCGTTTCATACGGCGGGCCGAAACCTCGGCGGGGTCGCGACCGTATGCGAAAGTGATTCGCGCGGCCCCGTCGATATTGGTTTTGTCGAGGAACACCGTGGTAGGTTTAGTCGGTATTCCGGGAGGTACATTATCTTTTCAAAATCTTTCTTTTACCCCGGCGAGTCCGACATAATCCCTCCGCCCGCCCCCGCGGAGGGATATGCGTCATAGCATTCCACCAAGTAAAAAAAAAAAAAAATTACTATCTGACACCATTTCACGAAAAAAACGGAATAATATTTTTCAAAAAAAATAAATCTAATTAAATAAAAATATGGTCAGGGTTATTTTATATCACCAGTAGAATGCGTGGTTAAAAGGAATTACACGATTTCAAAATCATCCTGTATACACACATCAAAAGAATCTAGGGATCAAATACGTTTTAGAGGCTCACCGCAATTGAGGATTATTATTTTAAATTTTTTTGATTGCAATTGGGTCTTTTTAGTGATTTTCACTATTTAAAAAATGAATTTTCTTTAAATTTCGATAAAAATATAAAATCAACTGTCAATCAGGATTTCTATAAAATTGTGTAATAGCGTTTTTAACACGAGAAGAGATGATGAGAGCCATCGGCATGTTGCAAGCTGGTTCCAGGCAACGTACTGTGGCTGTCGCTCTTGGCACTACACAGAGCGTTATAAGTCGCCCCGGGATACGCTATCGTAACACGGGCAGCGTGGCCGAACGACATAGAGGATGATCTCGCATCACCAGTCGCAGACAGGACCGGTTCATCCAAAATACTGCTCGACGGATTCGTAACATAACCGCCATGATGCTAGCTACGAGGCTTCACAGCTCTTCAGACTTGCTGGTCAGAGTTACCATCCGAAATCAAATCGTTTACGTGAAGTGGGTCTGCGTTCCCGAAGGTCGCTGAGGATTCCATCTATAGCACAATGCAATCGTAGGTCCCGTTTGCAATGGGAGGAAGAAGACTGGAGTTGTTTGCTTTTCCAATGAATCTTGTTTCGGTGTGAGACTAGATACAAGACGTACTCGGATTTGGAAGACTTCTGGGCGTCAAGAACGTTTGAAATTTTGTCATGTCAGGAAGTTCATTCATATGGAGGTGGAACAATAATGGTTTGTGCCGGTATTTGGATCGGGAAGAACCGATCTCACTTGGATCAAGGGCAACCTCAATGCTTAGATTTATGCGAAGAGCATTGTTTCAGGCGTGATCATCCCTTTGCGAAACTCGTTGGATGATTCATTTCGACTGATGCATGACAATGCACGTACACGGCTAGAGTCGTAACACGTACTTTTGCCGATGCTCGTATCAACGTCCTACCGTGGCCTGCTCAATCTCCAGACTTCAACCCAGTTGAACACGCATGGGATATACTCCAAAGAAGAGCTCTGCCGAGTATGGATGCCGTACATACCCCACAACAACTTTTTTACTTGTCAGAAAGAACATGGGCGGCCATTGCTCAGTGATTTTGATGAACTGATTTTAAGCATGCCAAATTGCTGTGATTGTGTTATTTGTGTCAATGGTGGAAACACAGATTATAAATTTTTTTATCTTGAAATAAAAGTTATAAAGGATCCTCATTGTTGCCTATTTTGCCCATTTATTTGAAGACATTAACTTCGGTTAATTAATCACAATTTGCAAAAATTTCAAATTTTGTTAATTGTTACGAAATATAGGGATAATTTAATAACTTAAACATAGGATTTAAAGTAAAAAGCTAGTCTAGGAGACGAGATTTGGCAAATTAATTTTATAGTTTTTTATGCTTAAAATGTATTTGATCCCTAGACTCTTATGTGTGTAAGTGGTCAAATCGCTACTATACGTCGCCGAATGCTGTGTTGTGATCCATATACAATATCAAAACGCTTGAGAGTCGCAGGGAATATCTAGATTGTATTTTCTTACATAAATTGCTTAATGGGTCCGTAGACTGTAGCCAGTTATTGAGTACTTTACAAATAAACATACCCACTCGCTTACCTAGGAAAAATACATATAGTTTGTTAGACATACCAACATCTAAAACGAATCTAGGTCATTATGCAGCTGTACCAAGGCTCTGTAGGCAATATAACCTCTTGTCAAGAACACATAAAATTGACATATGTGAGTCCCTGACAAACTACAAAAAATGTTTAAAAGAATGTTCGTAGTTCCTAAAATACCTACTTTCTAATATATTTAATTATTATGCTTAATTATACTGCTTAATTCTTATTTTCTATACATATTATATATTTTTTTTTTTCTTTTTTTGTTAAATTGTAAACGTTTTGTTTTAGTTTAATATATTTGATATTGTTTAAATTGTAGGTCTTAACTTAGTTTGAAATTATATTTTAATTGCATGCTGTGGTCTCCTATAATTGAAGGAGTACACATTTTTTGTACATTTTGAAAACAACAGTGTAAATTGCAGTGTATTTTCTTTGTTGGAGATCCTTAATAAATAAAATAAAAAAAAAAAAAAAAAAAATATCAGTTCTATATATGAACTGTCCCATTGCTCGGCTCTCAGTGTAAATAGGCCCATAGTCTAGCACGGTGGCCCAGTGCGAGTGTGCAAACTTCACGTATCCTTAAGAACATTATAGAGAACTCTCAGATATTCAGGTTTCCTAACAATATTTTCCTTCATCGTTAAAACGGGTGATAATTAATTCACGCATAACTTTGAAAAATCAGAGGTTAGTCTTGGAATTGAACTTGACACCTCTACGTGGCAGTCCAATGGTCTCCATTAAGATCCATATGCCAGGCAAAAATGTATGTGTTCTACAAATACTTGTTCTGAGTCTGGCTAGATCTTGAGTCCGATGCTTAACTGTTTAGCAAGTTCTCCAATATTTAGGAATGATTCCTAATGTAGAAGATAATACATATATCTGTACAACTTTACACAATCATACATAATGAATTGATGAGGTTGTAGTCTAGCTTAAGTTTTTATCGAATTTTTTGTAAGTGTCCTACGTTGTAAATGTACTTGTTTAGTTAAGACTAACCGTTAAACGCGATTTCGTCCGCGTGGAATTTTATAAAATTTGGAGAATCAGTCATAGAGCCGAGCCTATGATAAGATACATGCAAGAATCTCACGACTACTCTTTTAAAAAATACGATCACTTTTTTATAATTGACATTGAATTACGATAGGTAATAAGAGTTTAATTCAGCGTAATATACTTTTCTTGCTAAGTAAATGACACGACCTCTATGGCGTAGTGGTGTGTGTAACTGACTGCCACGCCTGAGGTCGCGGGTTCGATTCCCGCACAAGTCAAACATTTGTGTGCATGAACATGGATGTTTGTCTTGGTCTGGGTGTTTCTATGAATATGTATGTATTTACAAAAAAACGTATATAAGTAGGTATGTTTATCCATTGTCTAGTACCCATAATACAAGCTCTGCTTAGTTTGGGCTAGATGGTGTTGTGTGTATGTGATAGAATATTATTATTATTATTATAATGAATTTAATAGTCGTTTTAGCGATTAGCCGAAACAAACAGATAGACAGACAACAATTTTAAAGGTTGATTTTTGATATCAGTACCGCATATACTTTCATATGCATTTAGTAAAAAGCTGTTATTTTGACATTGCAGACAGACATTTCGATTTTATTTATTTGTAGCTTTGGTATAGAACGAAGTCTTAGCCTATATGAGGTTAGCCTCTGACCACGATTTCATCTACGTGAACCAAGGCTCGCCCGCAGTTTGGGATTTTCTTGGATCTTAGATAAGATATGGTCTATATCTTCTCTACAGCACAAAATAACAAGACACTTGGTATAGAAAATCAGTTCTACGAATACAAGTTTAATTTAAATATTTTTTGTTGAAATTAAACTACTATATACGGATTTATGTTACACTACTACTACTATTGAATTTTACTAATTTAAGTAGTAGTAGTGTAACAGTTTTCGGGCACGCCACGATTGTGGCGGTAAGTTCCGTGTTTGAGGAATGGCTGGAGAGGCGGCATGGCGCCCTCACCTTCCGGCTGACACAGGTAATGACTGGCCATGGTTGTTTTGGCCAGTTCCTGTGTCGCATAGGCCGGCAAGAGACGCCCGGTTGTCACCACTGCGGCGACTGCCGCGACGTTATTGTGGACACGGCGCTGCACACTTTGGCGGATTGCCTGGGCATCGCAGCGCCGTGAGTTGATCGCGGCAGTCGGATTGGTTGCCCTCTCGCTCCCGGCCGTAGTTCAGTCTATGGGCCGGAGTGAGAGGTCATGGAGCGCCGTCGCCTCCTTCTGTGAGAAGTGATTTCCATCAAGGAGGCGGCGGAGCGGGAGAGGGAACGCTTAAACCCTCTCCCCATCTGCAGAGCCGGGTGCCGAAGGGCGCGAGACGACCTCCAGCTACCCTGAGGATTGACCTGGGGGTGGTGGGCTTCGTGGGCCTGCCCGCCACCCGATCAGCACCAGGTCCGAGAGGCGGCGTGTGTGTTTCCACGCGCGCCTCTGTATTGTGTGTCCGTCCCGCCCTCAGGGAGACAGTAAAATTAGTGGTTGTAAATTTGTGTTGTGGCCTGCCGTTTAATACGGCGGGCCGAAATCTCGGCGGGGTCGCGATTGCATGTGAAAGCGATTCGCGCGGCTCCGCCGATTGCGGTTATGTCGAGGAACACCGTGGTAGGTTTAGTCGGTATTACCGGGATGTCACTACAGTATTAAATAAACAACGCGATAAAATCCGTATATAGTAGTTTAATTTCAATGAACAATATTCGCGTAAACAGAAGACAATACCTATTAAATATATTTTTTAGACTCCTTTTGTCTTCAGATAACATTAAGCCGACGGGTCTTATTTTAGTGGATTATACCGCGTGACATCACAGACGAAGCTACGCACAGCTGCCTACCTATAAAATAAGGCCTTAATTACAAGATTCCGTTGTATCGCAGAAAACATAATAAGAATGTTAGCTATTGGACGTCGTCAGTTGTAAAAAGAAACATTCCATTGACCCATCGTCAAGATTATATAGACATTCCGATTGAATTTAGAATAATATTGTATTACGTTTACGCGAATGTTAAACATTGAAATTGAACTACTTTATTCAGATTTTATATTTATTCGCATAAAATGATATGTTCTTATTTAACACGACATACTTTTACTTATCCTTATAATAGTTACGCACAATATTAATCTGGCATAACTTTTTAGGCACAAATTTTTAAGCATAATTACTATAAGCATAATAATTGTTAAGCATACTATTTTAAAGCATAAATTGGAAAGTTTGTAAATTTTGTGTTTGCTTTTAATAAAATACTTTTCGTATATAAAATAAACGTGCTGGCGGCTTAGGGATGGCCTAAGGGCCACCTCCGCCGCACCCTAACCTATTGTTACACTATGGTACCCAAGTTATATATGCCTTATAATTTAATGGCAATCATAACTAGAGCAAAAAGCTTTAGCCTAAATTATATTTATGCCTATTGAAACATTTCAGTAGGCATATGCCAAAAAACAATTATGTCAAAGTATTATTATGACGAAAATAATATGCCTAACTCATTATGTCAAATTAAAAGAATTTGTCGAAACAAAGGGTTCCCTTTTATATACATATACAGGGTGATTTTGAAATCGTGTAATTCCTTTTAACCACGCATTCTACTGGTGATATAGAATAACCCTGACCATATTTTTCCTAATTAGAATAATGGTTTCGGCAAAATTAGAGTACAGATTTTTTCCATGAAATGATTTCAAATAGTCATATTTTAACCACCTGACACAATCTTAATATTTTACTAATTTAAAAATAATAACATAACAATAACTGATATCGAAAATAAAAAGGGGCAATAAAAAGGACCACCCGTTATTATTTACGACATTAATTATTAATATGTTTTTTTATTTTAATTAGTAAAAAATTAAAATTGCCTCGGTTGGTTAACATATGACTATCTGACACCATTTCACGAAAAAAACGGAATAATAATTTTTCAAAAAAAATAAATCTTATTAAATAAAAATATGGTCAGGGTTTTTCTATATCACCAGTAGAATGCGTGGTTAAAAGGAATTACACGATTTCAAAATCACCCTGTATAGATACGTCTATATTCCCGGAGGGTTAGGCAGAGGTTTATTAAATCCACATTGCATCAGCGATGGTTTTTTAGTAGGCGAGCATATTGTCGTCTACCAGCTACAGTGCCAGAATCAGTGTTATTATAAAATATGTTTAGGCGGGGATTCATAGACGATCCCAATCTTGGCTGTTTGCGCGGTGCAACCCAAATGACTTCGCACCTTATATTGTGCCTTGAGTGCCCGAACAACTGCACGCATGAGGACTTGATGATTGCTTCAGACGATGCAACGAAGGTTGCTGCGTTCTAGGCCGCAACTTTATAATATTAAGCAATGATTGTCACCGAAAAACAAAGTTGGAAAAGAGCTGTTACTAAAAAAATCTTGTACTTTTTAATTGACCTGTATTTTATTTACATGATTTTATATTTACACATTTCTCCTTGCCTCAGCAGCCATGGTCACGGGGTGACTGAGGTCGTGCTCACGTCACTCTTAAGAAGTGTAAAGTAATTTTAAAGTATCAGAACATTGTATAGTTTAAGATCTATATTGTTGTATAAGAAATGTAATTATAGTGGCGGCAGGTTCGTATGGAATGGAAAATGGAATGTATTAAGGATTATATTAATTGCTTGATTTTGGCCGCAAATTCCTTGTGTAAATGTAGGTTATGTAAATTATAATCCTACGGGCACATTACTTTTTCTGGATAAAAGTTACCTTATGGCTTTTTCTGTATCTCTGTCACCGCGTGTACAAAATTTCATGAGAATTGGTCGAGTCGTTAAGCCGTGAAAGCGTAACAAAAAACAAACTCACATTCGCCTTTAAGTTAGGTTTCAAACAACCTAGGAGTTACATATTCACGAATAAGTATGTTAAATGATACCTAATATATTCCCATAATCATTAAATACCAGTCATATATGTAACAGACAATGAGTTATTCTGCATAAACATTTATGACGTAACTGCGGTTCCACCTAACCGAACTCAGGCATATTAATCTAGAAACTTTAGATTGGACTAAGCAAGCCTAAGTTATAAATTATGACATTTTATTAGAGCCGACTGCGGTTTGGGATCCTTAAAGGTTGCCTAAACCATGCTTAATAGTTCGTAACAATGTTTTGTATGGGGCATTTCCATTGCGCATACAGTATGTTATTAGTGCTAAGTTTTGCAGCTTTTCAGTCGCTATTCTAGTATGAAAATCGCCGTAAGACGCCTATGGTTGATTGATGTCTCATCACGCGTATACTGCTCAGATGAAACTGATATATCATTAAAAATATTTTATATCCTCTCTTGGTTAATAGAAAACAATATAAAACGCACAATACCGCCTCAAAGGACTTATGTAATAGGAAGCTGACTTATAATTTACTACTGAATATTACTTTTGAATTCATGCTCCAATTAAAGATGTGTTACAGTGGACGGAAATAAAACATTGAAGCAGTACTTTTATACTAAGCAAAGTTTATTATTGACACCACAGTTACTGAGTCAACTCTACTACTAAATAGATCAATCAGTAGTTCTATTTTGCAGTTTATTCACTTTTATGAAATGAAACCCATTTAAACTTTACCACAGCGGCAGGCTTAGTTTAAACCCCGCCTACATTATGTATAATACGTGGGGCCATTTTTTCCACAAATAGGTTCCGTTCACTGATTTTCTAACATAGAAAGCATATATATTTTGTCGGGTCGTACAAACTATATGCCTAGTTAAATATTCCTTTATTCGTAAATAGTATAGAATATTCAGAATGAACAGCTTACAGTTATTAAAGCTATATGTACTTACCTAAATTAAACTTCTAACTCTATGTTTAGCAATATAATCCCGTAATTAATACTTATAAGTAACTAGCGGACTCGACAGACGTTGTCCGGTACACACAAAACAAAAAACAAATCTAAACCATTCTCGAATCCACTTGAACACACACAAAAAAATTCATCAAAATCGGTCCAGCCGTTTAGGAGGAGTTTACAAACACACGCACAGGAGAATTGTATTTATAAAGATATGTATAATAAGAAGTTTATGCAATAACAGGGTTTATTGCACTTAAGCTACGCCTATATCCCCGAAGAAGCAGGCAGTACTGTTTAATACAGTACTTACTGCCTGCCTCTTCGGGATTACACCTCACCAGAAATGTTTAAAAAAGATTATACTTATTTGTTCAGAGACATTCTTTATATTCTTTATGTCAGTTGTTTGATGTTTTGCTTAAAATAATACCCAAACTATAATAATGTTCGCTTTGTTGAAGAGAATTTTTCTAGTGTATATACGCACCACGGTAAACTAAATAATAATTTAGTTAGTTAGTTGTATCAGTGTGAACTTAACAAAAAAAAAACACATACCAAAAATAGAACTCAACTGTATAAAATCCATATTCGATTATAGGTACTGTAGTAATTTAGAAAATATTCAGGCGTGTCGATTTTGTAACCATGTTTTCCTGTACCTTTTTACTGAATGATAAATAGTATTTGATACCCTTGTGCCCTTCACGGGTCAGAGGTGCGTGACTTCGGTCCCGAACCTCTATTACACCCAGATTGACCAAAAGTTGACGTTTAAGTTAAAATAGATATATTCGCAAATAAAATGAATAGTAAAAGCGGTATAACTAGAATCTCAAGATTTTTTCCCAAAAAAGGGTTTTATTGCTCTCATTTCTCATGTTTTCTTATTTAAGGAGGTTTTCTATATATTTCAGTTTCACAAACAGCCAGGTTTAAAATAATGGTTGTGTTATTTACAGAGCGCCCTGCTAATAGTGGTCGGATTGAACCTTTTCTTTTATAGAGGTAAAAATATTAAATAAAATGCATATTTTTTGGATGTTTTTTATTTTATTTTTAGACTGTACTGTCCCACTGCAGGGCAAAGACTTCCCTTCAATCATTCCACTCCTTTCTGTTCAGCGCCAATTGTCTCCAATCCCGGTTGAACGCATCCAATTCATCCCGCCATCTCATTCTGGGCCTGCCGCGGGGCCGTTTGTTATGATCGGATGTTTATAGTATCTATATTTATGAAAATATATATATTTTGCCGGCGACCACTACAATAATGGTAAAAAATTGAAATTTGTTTACTTATAACATGTACTACCATTGATGAATTTACGGACACTATCACGTTAACGTATTTACGTCCAATATGGCGGGAGGGTAAGCATGTGTGAGTCAATAAAGTATACATTACGTATTTTATGGAAAACATCAATCACTTTATCACGTAGGAATGCCTTATTTTGATAGTAACGTAACACAATTGATGGTAGTATGACGTCTTCGTAATGCGTAATGGCAGCTGGCCGGCTGAATTAAGAGGAGATATTCTCTCGTTTAGGAGGTGCTGTCAATGAATTCCTACTGTCTATGGTGCTTACTAAATAATGTTATTTAGTAGAAATCATGCGTCACGATACAGTGTCAACATAACATTGCTAAGACCTGCAAATAGTTATAAAAAAAAAAATGTTTATTTTCTCACCACAATATTTCAGATATTTACAAATATTATGCTTAGTAAGTAATACAGTTAGTGCTTCAAAGCATCTGATTTTTTAGGTTCTTAAAAATAGAGATCGTTTTGTGGTCTACAAGTACAGTATTTGACTCTCTGCATCTGCCGATAACTCATTTACACAAATCTAAATAACACATAGTTTTATTTCGTTTTTGATCAACCCAAACTGAAGTGTAATTTTATGTCGCGGGATCAACAAAACATAACACTTTTGTACACACTATCTTACACCTAATGCTATTCATTTAAAGTGAAAGTCGTCACTTACATATTCAAATTGATCCGCGGTAAAGTACACAACCCAAGCTTACTGCAGAATATGGGGTTTTGTGTCCCGGACGAGTACGTTGATCGCCGCTGCTGAGTGTTGCACCAATCTACTGCTACACACTCAATGCCATGTCGCAACAGATAGATTTATTTAACTGTACTTTGAATGAATTCACTAGGGCCAGTGTAGTTATTTCAAAGTACCCGAACATTGAAATAACTACACTGGAACATTGAGACAATTACCATCTTAGTCTCCCCGTGACCATGGCTGCTGAAAAGCAACCGAAACGTCCAGGAAAGTGTAAACTTAAATACAAATAGTTTAAATAGTTTTAATAATTTAATTAGCTTAAAATTAGTAAAATTTTAATAAAAGTATAGTAGTGTAACAGTTTTTTTAATTTATGTAATAGAGTGTGTGTTAAATAAACAACATGATAAAATCCGTTTAAAGTAGTTTAATTTTCAATTAATAATATTCGCGTAAACAGAAGACAATATAACTTTATACTGATTTTATCGCGTTGTTTATTTTTTATAAAACACTATTATTACATGGCGATGCATAAACATGCATGTTTTTTCATTGTTGTTAAGTTCACCATTGTTTACCTAATACACTTATAATAGTATATGTATGTAATGTGTGAAATAAATACATAGGTATATGAATGTTACTGTGCCCACGGCCTATCCCGCGTCAATCTCGCGAGAACGCATATAGGGATAAAAGTATCCTATATTTTAATCTAAGATATGGTCTGTATGTGTGCCAAGCTACAATCAATTTCATTTAGTGTTCGAGTTACAAATACGCATTCATATACAAAATCTTCACCACGTTTCTTGTTTATAACTTTAGTAGGATTAGGATAGGTTTCGTGTATGTCAATTATTTTTGGTTTTAGTGTAAAAAACATAAGATTTTTTATAAGAGTAAATTAAGTATTTCTCTGTCTACGGATGTCTACGAATCGTTTGGAGAGAAAATACGAGCATCAAAACTTGCTGAATGAAATATCAAAGTGTAAAAGAGATCTGCAGCTCTAAAATCGTCGTGTCGTCGTATTCCACAGTTTTCTCCTCTATAACTAAACCGACTTTAATATTCTTTAATGAACAGTATAAGAAGGATTTGGTCTGTTTTTATTTATATAACTCGTTTCGTTAATTAATGTGTTTGCTGGATGCTTGAAAACAACACTCTTAGTTTTAAACAAACTGATTAGCTTATGCGATTATATTGGTATACACAACAGATGAGCTTTCGGTATTAATGATCGTAATGCTATATCTTAAACACAATAACTTGCCATTTCCAATCAAGTGAAGAAGTATTATCTTAACTTTGTAGTATGGCCACAGATAATATAATACTATACTAGGTAGGGCTACCACATAGGTACGCAATCTTAATTAAAATATCGCGCTAGTAAAAATACATCAAAACGTGAAGAAAGCCCGTGATGATATAAAATTTACATCAGGTATTTATAGAAATCTGGCCACCTTGGTCAATGTTACCTATTTCGATCTATCGTGAAGCAACTAAGTTCTCAATAGATCAACCCTTATTCAAGAACACCCTTGAATAGTACTAATGGTACTTTGAGTCCGAATTCAATGGCACACAAAACTTATTCAGATTCAACTAAATCTATATTTTAACAATACCAGGTGGACCACAGTCGATAATTTAACGTGGGAACCGAATTTGCAATTCTATGTCATTAAGTAGGTATACTATAATTAACCAATTTGGTTGAATAACGTGGTATAATGTGTAATGAAATATAGCACATTGCTGAGCGTCGATTGATAGGTTTCGTCTCCAACGTCAGATCTGATTAAGTGTTATGTGATTGTTTGTAAGGCAATTCTTGATAGCAGCACTTTAGCCAAGACGTCTAAAAGTAGATAGCAATAGGCTTGCCACTAAATAGGTACTGCTAAACATTGTCTCACGCTTACGTCCCGAAAAGAGGTTAGCAAACTGGGGTGAGCAGAGGTAGTTTATATGCACTTTCCATAAGCTGTGGTTTTAGATGCCACGGAATTAATAGTGTTCAACGGACACAGTTCCAGGCTACAAGCTGCTATTTTTTGAGAGAATGTCTCTATCTGAAAATTTTAATAATACTTTGTCTGTTCCGATAATTGCACTTGAGACCTTATACACAGCAATCACAATAAATAGCAATTTGGCATTCACTAAGCAAAATTACAATCTAATCTAAATCATTTCGTTTCAGCCTGTGTTGTCCCATTTCAGAGCTAATGCCTACCTTTTTATTTTAGTCAGCACTGTTTTGTCATCAGCCAACAATGCACAGATGGCGTGTTGGTTTAAATGATCACCTCACTACAGCTAATACGCCAGAGGTCGTGGTTTTAATACTTACACGCGAAAAGTATATTGAAATTAAACTGCTTTACACGGATTTTATCACGTTATTTATTTTAAAATACTTTTTGTTTTAAAATCAACAGCTCGATAAAATCAATGTATTACATTCGCGTAAACGTAACACAATACTACGATAAAAGTATTGTGTGATCAATAATAATTTTAATGTAAAAAAGCGTGGAGTGGGGTTATCAAAATATCTTAGAAAGCACCCCACGCTTTTTTACATTAAAATTATTAAATCATTTTCGATTTTTTAGTTTGGTTAAGTGGGTGCTCTTTATGTATGCTGTTTCTATATTTGTCAACCGTCAATATGGCGGCATTTATGTATTGTTGTTTAAATAAGGCTTAATGGAGTACATAAACGGAGTACGCGTAACTGACGTGGAGGTGACAATGCCAGCAGTACCTGTACCTATTATTATATTATGTTATACATATGTATATTACTTACGGCGACAACAGAGAATTTTAGTTATCTCGTATAATACTTATTAAATTGTCGACAAATAAGAAATAACAATAACAAAAGTATGTACTTACAAAAACTCAATCACATTATCAACGATTGTTCTCTCAAAAAAATAAACTACAACAATTTGGTGAAAGTTAACAGACGAAAACTTTGGTAATACAGACGCAATCGTACTTGTAATCTCCTTTGAAATCGCAATTCCGTTCGCGGAGGCTTTATTAAATATTAGGGTATGAGGCGAAATGTTCCTGATGCTATATCGTAACAATGTTCCCAACGATCTCACGTGTAGGATTCAAGTGGAGACTCTTATTGGACGACATTGTAGGAGCGACGGGAACTCGTAATCGGCTTCAACAGAATGAAACTGCTGGTTGCAACTATTACCTATTTCAAGTGTGGTGCAAGCGAGAAGCGTTGTACAACCAATTAAGTATTTCTTTTGGTTTAAGCAGTCCTTGTTAGAGTTCGACAAAACTCTTATACAACAGCTTTGTCCGTCCGTCTATCTGTAATAAAACTTTCAACTCAAGAACCGTAAGAGTAACGAGTAACCGTAACTCGGGGTCAACGCCATTCGACTCAGCATAATTGATATAACCCGAAATGACTATGACATTTGACCTCTGACATCAAGGTTAAGTGGTATCACGTGACCTTTGAATATTACTTAAACCATTTATTTCGAGCTCTAAGATTTACGGCGATTCATTGCCGATTCTAACTTGTTTTTCTTTAGCCTTTACAGCACGGATAGCGTAGTTTAAGTGGTCTCTTCGCCATTGCTACGCTGATGACAGATTTGTTCCGAGTCTTGGTATTCTCTGTGTCCATTGATTGAATGTTTGCTTGGTTCCCCGCAGCACTGGAATTATTCCTCAAGCGGGAGTTTAGAACAAAAACGCAACTTAAATAGGCTTTTGTTGTCTAGTGTTCTTTGGCCCGTGCGCCAACTAGCACCTGCTTTTTCCAGGTTGCAGTGCGCTTATGATCACTTTGTCGTTACAAGCGTGCATAAATGTTGCCCATTAGGTGGACACTGCCTAAAACAAATGTGATATTGAACTATGGAATAAAACAGTCAAAATTGAAACATGTCAATATGTATATATACATATATGCCTCAATATAATTACTTGATTGCCGCATAGTATTAACTAGTGTAACTGCAAACCTGCTGATAGCTGCGTATTTGGTTCCTATACGTAACAATTCAGTGTGACCGACACAAGCAATAAAAATATTATGCTACAGCGTATACTTTCCGTACATTATTTCGATGCTTGTAAATTCCCCCGCGACACAACGACCAATACTATTCTTTTTAAATAAAATGTACTAATACTTATTGAATATATAAACGCGGGTTTATAAGTAGGTACTTACACTCAGCTCTGTGAATAAAGAATTCGCCAACAGATAAAGTTGGCGGCTCAGTCAGAGTTAACAGCCTCGGCGATATTGACTTTGACTCTGAGGCAGCCTCTGGCTGAAGCTGAATTCTATTGTTTACAAGCAAATTTTACCCAACTTTACGTGAGAATTGTTTGACTATTAATTTTAGTATTTATCTTCGTCCGAAAACTAAGTTCTAAGGCGGACCTTTTTGGACGTGTATTGTATTTAGATTGTAATGGGTTCTTCTACTTATTTACTCAATAGAAGCATGTAAAGAATGACGTCAATAGTAGGTAGGTAGAGTACATACCATTATATACGTCTGTATATTCGCAAAGGACTAGACATAAATGGTTCATACTAATTTTAGATAAATAAATATAATATCGAGTAATGCTACCTATCTACTAGCCAAACTTGCACACAACCTGCTGGGTGTAGTACGGAAATTCTCTATTTCTAGAAATTCTTAGCAATACTTTAAGGTTACTTACTTGAAAACTTGTTTCAGAATGCCAAAACTAAATTTACAGCATTTACAACACATTATCTTTTAAAAGAACTTTGAAAATTATGAATGTAAGTACACATAATTAGGTTCTTATTAATTGAAGTTAGAGTTTTAAAGCATTTTATTATGTTTATAACTGTACATACCAGCCATGGTCAAAAGAAAACTGTTGCCCAGTTTTCATGGTTATTAAAGTATCCGAAATATCGACGAAAATGTAAATAGTTGCAAACAAGCTAAATCGCGATACAATCCTTATAAAGCAGATTAAAAATAAAGTGTAACGTTCACGTAAACATAATATTAATATATTATCAAGTTATTAACTTCGATCTTCAGTAGGGTGATGGTTTCTAAAGCTGGATTAATACAGCTATATAATGTATACTATGGCCGTCTTAGTACTCCACCTTGTACAAAAAGGACATTAAAAATTTCATTTTAGCAGTAAATCTTTTTGCTCGTAATTTTAATTTTGTACTACAAAGTTGGTAAATAAGTATAACATTTGCATGTGATTTCTCTGATAGCAAGTGCTTTCCATACTACGAGCGCCTGCAAAATTATCATCTCCCAAGCTACTAACTTTTTTACGACGCGATCTATGACACAGTTAAAACGGAGTCATATTCAAAGAAGGACTCTTAATCAACAAAAGAATTGCTGTGCTGCCAGCGCAAGGGATAAATACTTTACTAAAGCTCTTACTGATAACATACCCATGCTTCAAGGAGTCTTTGAGCCCTATTAACTTAAAGATATAATACAAGGTTGTATGGATGCGTTTTTCTTTGAGCCTACTTCCACAATGGGCTAGTCCTAGTTTGAGCGAAACCTTGGTGTAAGTGGAATATCTACTGCGCCCTATTACGACTCGTTATGATAATCATGGTCATGGAAGACAGTATATATAATAAATAATATCAGCCCGTGCCCAGCAGTAAAACAGTTTAATGTAGAGCACATTACACTGTCTTACTGCTGGGCACGGGCCTCTTCTCAGTGTGAGAAGGGTTAGGCCATAGTTCAGACTTGTAGAAGTTGGCAGAGTTTACGTATCTTTGAGAACATTATGTAGAACGAGAGTTCTACATGTCTGAGAAGACATGTAGGTTAACTCGCGACGATTTCTTCATCGTTAAATCAAGCGATAGTTAACAGATGTCATATATGCGCGCATTGGGATCGAACTCGAGACCACAGCGTGGCAGTCCAACGGTCTCTCACTAGGCTATCGCTGCTATATATGAACGAAAATAGGTCGATCGAAGTCCCCCTTTCCACTACATAAGTAAAACGTTGTGAGAATTATTTTATTTCTTTATTCTGATATTTGCCGTTTATCGTAGTTTATGGTAATCGAGAACAAGATTTGTGTGCGGCCTAACGGCCGTTTCATATAATATAAGGGATAAGCATCTCTGCGATCAATGAGATGGATCCTGAACTCCCACTGAAATCAGGATGTATGATAATTTATGTTTTACGTGTTTATTTAATACCTTTAAGTAGAATTTGCTCAAATAATTTTGTAAGAGATTGCTTTTGCGGTGAGGCGCTCTTTGTATGTTTCCTTGATCTGTACCTTTTTTATACTTCCCTAATTAGATACAAAGCAAAAAACATACGTTCCTATCTTTAATTTGTACCTGGAATACCTTTGATGACTCGTGGAAAGACATAACCACTAGGCAGTTCGTTTGAGAAAATGCCTTTCCCATTTCTTGTTAATCGTATTATATTGAAATGTATAATTAACGTTAACATTTTATGAAAGTTTTAATGGCCATTCCTATTCCAAAGTTTGGGCGTACGGGAGATGTTCATGTCGTCGAAAAGGCGATGAAGCATGTATGACGCTAAAGGTAGCAATCTACTTTGTGCATCGGCCGCTTTTGCCTAGATTGACATTATGAAATTATACTTATTCCTATTCATTAACACAGGAACAGAATAGATATATTCAAAATCTGAATTTATTATTTTATAACAGTACATGTTATACAAATTATACAAAATTCTTTGACACTAATAAGTTTATTAGTAGATTTTTATTGACTAAAGATACAATGTATCTTTCATATTTTTATAAAAAACAACTTGCTAAGTTATTAGCATTTAATATATTATTATTTAGAGACACAGGTACCAGTACGGTAGTGAAGATTTTAGATCATAGTAGTAATATTACTACTAATTCCTATATTGATACTTCTATTAGTTTAAACTATTAGATGAGACAAAGGATAGGCAGTCACATAGTATTAGACTTATTCACCAGAATATTCAGGGTCTATCCGGCAAGGAGTTAGAATTAGATTTATTTTTTAAAGAACATGACATCCAAATATGTTGCTTAACAGAACATTGGTTAAGAAGTAGTCAACTAATATTTAATAATGAACATTATACCGTTGTAAGTGCGTTTGTAAGAAGGAATTCTATACATGGTGGCTCTCTAATATATGTATGTAATAATCTTAAATTTAAGGAAAGAAATGATATAGTAAATCTTTCTATCGAGCGCACTGTTGAATTATCTTGTGTGGAGCTGGAGCAACATGTCATACTTTGCGTGTACCGACCACCGCAGAGTGACTTTAGTGTATTCGAAACAGTAATGGAGGATATTTTAAAACGCTTAAGTTATGGTAATAGGCATATAGTAGTATGTGGTGATTTTAATATTGATTTACTTCAGCGATCAGTTCTTTCTGTAAGACTTATTAGTTTATTTAGATCATTTAATTTAAATAATTTATTTTTCGAACCAACCAGAATTACATCACACTCTGCTACGTGCTTAGACAATATATTTTGCGAATGCCAATTTCTAAATAGGGCCATATTGAGTGATTTGACATCCGACCACTGTGGGCAAAAGGTTGTATTTCCTATAAATACAATTAAAAAAGAAACTATCATCACATGTAGACCAATGACATCTAATCGCATAAAGGAATTTAAGAATAACATTAATGCCAAGGTTGTCAATATGGACCTAGATTGCAATAGTCCAGACGAACTATACGAGTCTTTGCATAACGTCATTACACTGGAATATAACAAAATTTTTAAAATGAAGACATATTACAAAAAATTAAAAGTTAAGTTTTGTGATTGGGCAACACCTGGGATATATACAAGTAGAGCTAAGTTATATGAATTATATGGAATAAAAAAATATAATTTTGATCCAAATTTTATTAAATATGTTAGAAATTTTTCAAAATTATTTAAAAAGGCTTGTGCTACAGCCAAGTCCCTTTATTTAAAAAACAAAATTCGAAATGCCGACGATAAAATTAAAGCTACTTGGAATATTATTAATAATGAAACTGGACGCACCAAGCAGCGTGATAATACTATTAAACTTAATGTAAATAATAAGATAATTTCAAATAACTTGCAAGTAGCTGAAACATTTAATAACTACTTTGCAAAGATACCTGTTAATACAACTAGTTCCTTAAGGTCTTGCCCAGTAAAAGCAGAATCCTTGGTTAGGGATAGCGTGGTGGAGTGTAAAGTCCTGTTTAGTTTTAAATATGTACATCCGCATGACATAATAAAAGTATTTAAGTCACTTAATTCAAAAAAATCAGCTGACTTGTGGGGTATTTCTATGAAATTAATTACAAGTATTATTGATAACGTAGCGCCACACCTAGCTGCAATATTCAACGGATGCATTGATGTGGGCATTTTTCCAAATTTAATGAAATGTAGCAAAATAATACCATTATTTAAAAATGGATGTAAAAGTGATCCATGTAATTTCAGACCGATTTCTATATTACCTGCTATAAGTAAAATATTTGAGAAAATTATATTACAGCAATTAGAGAGCCACTTTAACGTAAACAACTTATTTCATACTCAACAATATGGTTTTAGAAAGGGTCGATCTACAATAGATGCGGGTGTTACACTTTTAAAACATATTTTTGCTGCTTGGGAAAATTCGCAAGATGCCATTGGCGTATTCTGTGATCTCTCAAAAGCCTTTGACTGCGTTGAACATCAAACGTTATTGCGAAAGCTCAGGCATTATGGAATTCGAAATGCTGCACTCGACCTCGTTAGTTCTTACCTAAGCGATAGATTACAACACGTTGAAATCAACGGAAGTAGATCTTCTGGATTACCAGTCGCAATGGGCGTGCCACAGGGCTCAATTTTAGGACCCTTTCTGTTTCTAGCGTACGTGAATGATTTGCCGTTCTTCGTACAGAATTTGTGCGACATTGTACTATTTGCTGATGACACATCACTTATTTTTAAAGTAGACCGTAAGACACCAAATTTACAGGGTGTTAATTCTTCACTCGCGCAAGTCCTGGACTGGTTCACGGCGAATAATGTACTACTCAATTCAAAAAAAACAAAATGTATTAAGTTTACATTGCCTAATATAAAGAGTCCTAGCATAAACGTTAATTTAAATAATGAAACAGTAACATTTGTACAATCCACAGTTTTCTTAGGCATTACTTTAGATGATAAAGTTCAGTGGGGCGCTCAAATATCGTGTCTTGCAGGGAGACTTAGTTCAGCAGCATTCGCGGTTAGGAAAGTAAGACAGCTTACTGATATAGATACTGCAAGACTAGTATATTTTAGTTATTTTCACAGCGTTATGTCCTATGGCATACTATTGTGGGGTAAGGCAGCTGATATTGAAACAATTTTCATTCTTCAAAAGCGTGCAGTACGTAGCATTTATAATTTAGGCCCACGAGTTTCCCTGAAAGAGCGTTTTAAAGAAATTGGTATACTTACTGTTGCGTCGCAATATATATTTACGAATATTATGTTTATAAAACATAATATTCACTTATATAATAAGAATAGTGATATTCACAACTTAAACACTAGAAATAAGCATAAGTTGGTAGGTCCGTATCATCGTTTACATAAAGTTCACAATTCATTTGCGGGACTCAGTATACGCTTTTTTAATAAACTACCGATTGATATTATAAATTTACCTTTACTAAAATTTAAAAGTGCTGTTAAAAGTCAGCTTATCCGGAAGGGCTATTATTCAATCAATGATTACTTAAATGATAAAAACTCATGGAACTAGTTGCTTGTTTCATACAGGATTCAAACAATGTATGTATTATATAAGTCAATTTAGTTATGTGAAGGTACTTCGTGTTTATTTGGTGGTGTTAAAGTATCTTTCTTTTCTTTTAAACAAACTTTATAAGTAATAACGTAATTTTGTTTTAACTACATTTAGTCACGAACTACCTTTTCATGTCACAAAGTGTAAGTGTATGCGTCCTCATGCCATACTATTGTCTATTACAAATGGCTACGTACTGATAAATATGATTTCAAATCTCAAATGCTTTTTACATAATATTACCAACTTTTCTTTATTTTAGAATTTAGTTTTATATGGACAGTGACATATGGCATAATGACTGCAACACCTGGTACATAAATGAGTTGTAAAATACTGAAATTATAAGTTGATGGCGATTTAAAAGAGTGGCCTTGAGTTTCTTGCAGGTATCTTCTCATAGGCTCAACCTTTTGCCTGAACCTTGCAACTAACATAAATGTAAATTCAGTAAATATAATAAACTCACTAACCCATTTGACGTTCATAAGTGTTACTTTGTGACCTAAGTGAATAAATTATTTTTGACTTTGACTTTGACTTTATAATGGCGATAAAAATTTGGCGTGCATAGACATTTGTTGACACATGATTTATGCAGAGTATCTGCCTAGTGAAATTTATGGTTGTGTGGGTTTTTGGTAAGTAATTTTTAAAAGCTTTGTGCTGCTTTAAATATAAAGCAATTATGCTTATTTTAATAATTAAATAATCGAAGGACGTGGATGATATAGTGTTGTATAGAATTTAAATGAACATCAATGATGCAATATATTTCAGCGATAATATGAAATGTTCTTTTCAGTAGTGACTTTTTATGTTAAGAAGAACTAAAACGATAAAGCGCTAATTAATGTTAATTTATGAAGTTCATATTGAAACGAAACAAATAAAAAAGTTAACAGTTCAGTTCAACTGCGGCGGATAACGCTTTGCTTATTTAGCATTTTCATTGCCAATTTACTTTCTGTATTTATTTCCTTGAGACATGACATATTGTAACTAAATAAATCTTATAAATTTTATAGTTACTTTATATTTGCTGTATTTTAACACACAATAAGAATAAATTGTTTAATTCTGGATCGGTGTATAAGTGAAAGATTCTTACTTTAAATTTACAATGTTGTTAGGTATCAATGAAAGTTTATGCCTATATCCCCAAAAGATCCACATTTTGCCAACTACAGTTTCAGGTCCCAATTAAAAGCGGGTGAGCTGAGCCTATTGTCGTTTACAGGGCATAGTTTCAAACTTGAGCTGCTATTGAGAACTCCATGACAGAAAACACAATGACACATTGAACCCGGTAATAAAATTCAAAATCTCGTGTACACCACTGCGACATCAACGCAGTCTGTAGCGCTAAATGTAAGTGGGAGTCTCGAATTTTTCAAATCAACTAAATTATATTCGTTTTGGATATATGGGTACAGAAGATTTTATATCGTAATACATTAGTTTGGCCAAGTTTCGCCTTTTGGCTTACAATAATGGTATTGTATAACAATACAATCGATTTAGATATAATTATGAAACTTCAAAACCTCTTTACAGAGCACATTGATTAAATACAATATATATTGCAATCATCGCTTATAACTTATTCCGTCTATAGAAAGCGGCTTAACAATAGTCACATTATATTCTTAAAATGACTTCAATAATAACGCTCCTTAAGTTTTATTTTATGAAGATATCTGTGTCTTAATGTCTTTCTATTGTAGGCTCGACGAAGCTAACGGTTATTCGCCTATGTAGAGTCGATAAAGGTGCTTTCAGCATTATCTAATTTAACACGAATGCCTAGAAACGACTAGGCATTAATTGAGCAGACATAATTTAGTATAATACCGTTTGTTAAAAGATAAATGACGAAGTGCTTTGCGTAGACGCAATTAAATTGGATGATTGAATTGAAATGAATTGATGATTGGATCACAAATAGTAATTATTCTTACATAATAACAAACATATGGGTATACGAGGTGTAATGTTCCTCCACCATATAAGGAGGTTCCTCCAGACTGGTAAGGGTAATAATACCCAGTGGCCATCCGCCAACGATTGAAATCAGTACATACATACATAGTTTTTACGATGCGATTTCATACCTGCACCTCTTAACCAATGCTATGGTTAAAATATAAGAAAATGAACAAAAATTGACGCTAAAATTATAAAATTTACTTTTAAAGGCTGCGCTCGGATGCTACCTTCGAAGGTTGATTGAGTTCATTGGAGATTGGCTAGTACCACTAGGTCTCAGCGCTTCCTACAACCAAGTCCAGCTGGCACCAATTTATATATTTATCATAAATACCGGTTAAACTTGCATCCGCCAGACTTGAGGGGTTCAGCACTGTACCAAATGGTTCCCGCCGTGCTCCAGTGAGGCAGACAATGTTGCTTCAGATGTAGGTGGTTCTTACCACAACAGACATCCATTTTGACAAGGCAATTTATTTTACTGTAATGCCGTTGTAATTATAAGATGTCATTTATAGATTCGTTTTTGAAAAAGACAACTGCCGCACTCGGGTTAAATTCTGTGTCGCGGGGAACTTTACAAACATTTTAACAACAGACACAAAGAACACCCAGACTCGGAACAACTATTTGTGAATCACACCAAGTTTTGATCCGTCTAGGATTGGAACCCTCTTGAAACCACTTGGCGCAGTGGCCGTAGCGAAGGGACTACTTAACCACTGTACTATTTCTAACTTTTATGTCATCCATCATCACCAGTATGACTGAAAGGAGGTGGCAACGAATGGTTTGTTTGATGCTATACCAACGCATATGGTAACAATAGTTTACGACGAAATGTCAAAATTCAGTGAATCAATTCACATTTCGTCGAAACAGCGTTGAGCGATGTTATTCTCTATCGAATAAATTAATGATAGTGAATTAGGCGTTTGGCGAAATCCGAGACGCTTGTTTCTTTGGATATCTCGTGGTTCCCCACTGGCTGCTTACTGAGGATGACCACCAACCAATTCTATACATCTTACTCAATATAATATTATCCAGTTATAGGAGACTGGTAATCTTCTGAAGAATAGAGAAGCTTTTTGGAAAAAGGGATGAAACACATCACCCATGTTATATCTGATCCAAGCATCACCCGGTGTTCTTATGTTCTTTAAGCGCAAGATTTAGATTTTATAATTGCGAGACATGAAGAGGCTTTTAAACTTTCTTTTGCTTGATATAGGTATATAATTCGTAACGGCAGTGTAAGCAGTCTGTAATTTCTGTATATTGTTTACCTTTAGGTACATAGGTTACACCGGCCAAGGTCACAAGCGGACTTCTAAAGGCGAACATTATGCATGATCGCTTTAATTCAGTTACGAATTATAAATAGTTCCGGGGTGGCACTTAAACTATTACTCCAACCATGCAGCCATAAAATAATATGTCTACGGCTTCTCTCGAATTATGCCGTGAGAGAGTTAACAGAAATGGTATAAGCAACAGCTATGTATATAAATTCGTACATACATAGACCCACGTCTAAAGAGTAGGCGCAGTATGTCGGTTTAATAATATAATTAATTAATAACTTGTAACATTAATGGCCTCGTTGGTACAGTGGTAGTGAATGCGACTGCTATGCACGAGATCTCAGGTTTGAATCCCGGATCGAGCAAATTATTATTAGGTTTTCGTGCCTAGAAAGAGTGTTAAGAGTGAGTTATTTATTAGTAGTATTAGTAGTTATTAGTAGCAGCTTGTAGTCTAGTACTGTGCCAAATAGGCTCGTTCGGCAATAGACGTTATCATGCGCGCTCACGTAATACACGTTTGCTTACCCTTTCGGAAATATGGGTGTGAAACTATGTACAAAAAGTTTACAAAACCAATAATATAGAAACCAACGTTTATGCAAACAAAGCCGTGGGTAATACCTAGTATCTAAAATAAACGTTAATAAGGGTTGCTTAGTCGCCACCTGAGCCTACACTAATTCAATTAAATGTGCCGCTGAAATCGTAATGAGTACGTTAAAGGATTTAATAATCAGTATAATAACCGAGAACGTTGTTTATATGAGTAATTTAAATGTTATATACCTACATACTCACTTCACATCTATGTATTTATATATAGCAAAACTGTAATGCGATTATGATTGTATATATTTAAGTTATTTTAAAATTATATTATATCAGCCCCGTATTAAACTGTCTCACTGCTGGGCGCGGGCCTCTTTTCTTTCAGAAGCGTTAGGCCATAGTCCACCACACTGGCCAAGTGCGGGTAGGCAGACTTCGTTTAGTTTTCCTCACGATGTTTTACTTCACCGTCAAAGCGAGCAATAATTCACTATTTAATATTCACATACATTCGTAATTGGCGCCGGACAGAAAGGAACGGTAACGGTGAAAAAAAAAGTGTATAATGGGACGGTACAGTCTAAAAATAAATAATAAATACGGAAAGTCAGAAATGCGCGTCTTGGGATTGAGCTCGAGACCTCTGCGTGGCATGTAATAATGCCTCTGCGTGTAATTTTAAAGTAATTGACATCATATATCGTGGTCACGGTGAGACTTTCTCTCTCTGCCTTCCCGTAACCGCTGCTGAAAACCAACCGATACATTAGGAAAAGAGAATATTTAAAGTTTTAAAATATCTACTATTAGTATCTGTTAAAAAATAACCAGCTATAAAATCAGTATTTTGCAGTTTTTTAATAGTCGAAACATACCTACCTGCAAGATTTCTATTGATTTTAGCTTTTATAATTATTGCAAATGTTAGTGATAGATAAAATATAGCTGATTTGATCATAATTCAAACATATAGGAAATATAGTATAAAAAAGAGACAAAACATATATAAATACATAGGTACATAGTTCAAAAGAACAGAATAATAATGAGGAATTTATATACGTAAAATACTTTTACAAATGTATTGAATGCCCTTCAGCCGTCAAGGAAATCGTTGTTTCGTAACTGGTTTCCATAAAGGCTTTTTTTATACTTCTACGTAACTGGTTTCCAAAGAGTAATTATCCAATGTCCCTTAAGTCACCTTCAGTCTTCTTTCGTAGTCAGAGAAGGAAGTTAGTAGGTACTTTCTTTATGTCATTCTAGATTTAATACAACTGAGAGGATATGAATATTGAATGTAATTTAAAACATAGTTGTACTATTTATATCTTGTTTTATTTACAATAAGAAATAAAAAAATTAAATGAAAATGCATATGGTGAAATTATTTCAATGCAGTGGCCCACAGTTATTTGCCCGTTTTGCAAATCGTTTATAGCATTATCAAGTTCGGTATCAATTTCTAGGTAGCGTTTACTTTTCTTTCAGTAAGTTTTAAAAATATTAATGACTGGTCTATTTAATTAATATTTCTAGTAAATTGGCTACTGTAATATTTTTCTCTCCAATGAACCGATTAATCCGGCTATGCCAACCTTCCAAGTTGTTGGTTGTTCTGATCTGTTCCGTGCTACGGCAACAAGTTTTCTCAAAGTCAGTATTGTTTAGCCACTGGTTTCTAATATAAGTATTCAATCTATTTATATCTTCACCGGCGTCGGTTCAATACCACTTGCAATAAATTCCGATGTTAATTGTGCTATTCTGGCACGCCGTGACACATGTCATTATGGCCAATATGTTATGGCGTTCCTCAAGGAAGTGTACTGGGGCACCTTCTATTTTTAAAATACACCATGTAATTTAATTCACTGTTTTCCCGAAACGTATATAGTCAGTCAATGATATAGAATATTTTTGCAGCGTTAATTATAAAAAAACACTTAATGAAAATTAATCAAGAATAGACACTATCATTTCACTATCATAGTAGAAAACACATGTTTTCATTTTAAACATGACTGCAACACAGTAATGCATAACAATGCGCCCGACCGGCGCGAACGCATGGAGCTTGTACCCCCTCTCCCCGCTTCCCGCATCCCTTGTGTTTGCCCAAATTTCGTCTATGTAAGTAGGTCTGTGTCATAGATAAGAATAAGTACTAGAGTAGCCAGTGTGCTATTTCTTGCTAAATGGGGTAGACGTTGACCGAAGACGAAACACCTCGCATTGTAGCGCAGTGAAATATTGATTTTGATAAAAAGACCGGATTTGAAAACAATTTTTTTTTGTTATATAATTGCAATGGAAAACTTCTTTATCATGGACTGAGTACATACTTTTCGGGAAAACAGTGAATTAGATTCCATGGTGTATATTAATGAGGTTGCATATTAAAAAATCAAAACTTTCTCGAGCAAATTTCAAAAGAACAATAAACGAAATAACAAAATTTAAATGACCAAATGTTTTATTTAGAAAAAATTTTGAATCCCAATGTATGTGACATCAAATGAACGACTGATCAAAAGTTGCTAGATGTAATTTTTAAATTTCAAATCAAAACTAATCAAATTTTATAATCAAAACTAATCAAATTTTATAATACCGCTTCCGAGTCAGAATCGTACGGATGGAAGCGATAGGTTGTGTTAGGCTCTCTTTTAATAAATAGGAAATAGGAGCCCCGCTCCGCAGGGCTCCGTCCAAAACTCCCATTAGTTCTACCATAGAACTGAGGAATAGAACAAGTGGTAGGGGTGAACGTAGGTTATTTAATAATTTAGTAATCCATTTTGACCTTTAAACGATTTGGTCAATAGTGTAATAAATAATATAAACATTGATATTCCAGACTTTGGTCAGCTAAACTTTTGATCAAATGACCATCGTTATTTTAAACTTTGTTGATTTGTACGTTGTTCTTTTGAAATTTGCTCAGAAAAGTTTTGATTTTCTAATATGCAACCATTAATGACATGCCAAATATAACTAACCACTCTATGACATTATTCGCAGATGATAGCACAATTTGGTTTATAAATGATAATTTTAATAATTTAGAATCAGACATAATCAACACTCTGACATGCATTGAAAATTGGTTGACAATTATTAATATCAAATTTTTGACACTTAATGAATTTTAAACAACGGCAACCCCATAGTAGGTACATTTAAAATAAAATACTTAGATATCACTATTAGTGAAATTAGTTCAACACGCTTTTTGGGACTTACAATAGATGACAAACATAAATGGCAAATACACATTGACAATGTATGCAAAAGTTTATATCAGTTCTCATTCGCTCTATATAAACTGGCTCGGGTGGCAAATCTTTCAACAGTTGTGATTGCGTATTATATATAGAATGTTTTTTAAGGTATGGTATCATATTTTGGGGCAACTCCACTGCTAAGTTCCGTGTACTTATTCCTCAAAAACGCTGTATTCGGTCGATCCTGGGTCTCAAGAAAAAAAAATCTTGTAAAGAGAAATTTAGAGAACTAGGTATTTTAACAGTCCCGTCTAAATACATAAGCGAAGTTGCTCTCTTTGCTAAAACCAATCCTCACCTGTATACAGCAAACTCTTCTGGTACTAGACGTGAGGGTACCTTAATACAAGTAGCATGTATGACACCGATCATCTATAATAAAATACTTGTAGAAATTCCTCGGAATAATATAAACATATTTAAAAGCAAATTGAACAAATTATTGGTTAATAAGGCTGACTATTCTATTGATGATTTTCTAAATGATAAAGACTGAAATAATTTGTGTTAGTTTGAATTTAATGTAATTATAATAAATTATTAGCGTTTAATTTTAATGAATAATTAGTTGTAATTTTCTTTTGTAATTAACTATATTAATAGATATTATTCGGGACTAAAGATTCTTGTAAATTATATTATAATTTGTACATCATATTATGTGATAGGACATAACGTACTTATAACATAGCTTTAAGAACTCTATTACCAACCTATGTTCCACAAATAAATGATTATGATTATGATTATTATGATTATGACAGGTGTTGAAATTTTCAACTGTTTACTCTTTCGGAATAAGCATTAGTTGTAATGGAAATAGCAACCTTTGACCTAGATTGCTGGATATACTTGACGTACAGCTTTCATAGCAGACTTTTCGAAGTCCATTGTTACTTTAGACGGCCTCCAACCTCGAAAATTTGGTTCAATAAAAATTTTCTGGGTCTTATATCTGGGAGTAGACAATATATTAATGGAGTTACAGATTTATTTTCTTCATTAAAGCCATGTATTGTGTATATTTGTTTAAAATCTTTTGGGCAGGACTTGATTGTGCTATCGCACAATATATGTTTAAAGCACTTTAATAAGTATTGGATATTTTTTTACAGAATATAAGAATTCGCTTGTCATCTTCTTCACTAAAGTAATCAGCTAAAAGGAATGTTTGTTGAAACTTTTTTGGAACTACCACGACACAAAAAGTTGGAAATTGCATTTTATGCACTCTAAGGACTTTATTGCGATTAATAAAAAGACCCGTTTTCTTATTTTCGTATGAAGGAATGTCAGCCATCAATTTATACACCATTTCACTGTCATGTTTTTAAATCGACTCAAAATTATTTCCTGCTGCGTGTTTCAGTTTATCAAGTTCCTTCAAAACTTTATTCTGTTCATTGTTTTGCAAATAATCATTATGTGAATAATTGTAACTTTTGATCTGATTTTTTTCATTTAAAGTAATGCTGTCATGGTATCCACGATCATAATTACAGCATAGCCAAAATGTATTACCATTCGTGTACTTTTTATCCGATAATACTTGTGTCCTCCATGTAGTGCAGCAACGCCTCTCTTCTCGTTGAGATGAATTCAATATCCCTTAAATCCATTTTCAGTAATATAACAATGTCAATATAATTGTGGACATTATATCAATATCAAGTGCAACTTTATTATTTGATAGATGACGTCTTTCTAAACCTTAAGAGGCCGGACCGGACATACGGAAGAGTTTACGTAACAGTTACGTAGAAAGTATAAATAAATACTTAATGGCAACCAGTTAGTTACATAGTAGTATAAATAAATCCTTCATGGAAACCAGTTACGTAGAAGTATAAAAAAAGCCTTCATGGAAACCAGTTACGCAGAAGTATACAAAAAGCCTTCATGGAAACCAGTTACGAAACCCCGGTTGCCTTGACGGCCAAAGGGGTTGAATGTTAAGCTACTAATGTTGCTGATTAATCAATGATTTTTTAAATATATTTTTTGCGATTGGAATTGGAACTGTCGTGCATTGTGACTTCAGCATTATTGCTCCATTATCGAAAAAGCCCTTTCAGACCCACCGCATCAACTAGCATTGCTTCTGTAAGTCACTTTACTTTAGATAAATTTCACTTTACACCTTACAATAGCCTTTCTTCGTTTCAGTGTTCCCGACGATTAAAGATAATAGATTTTTAATCTAATTTCATAACAAGAACCGACTTCAAAACTATACCTATGTATATGTGCCAGCCAAAAAAGACAGTTTAATCCTGCCTTTGCAACAAACTTTCGGACGGTACTGAGCGGCGCGGTGGCACCGACTCCAGAAATAACTGATTATAAATAGTAAATAGGCATATAAGTATCAATAATTTCATTGATTGTCCTTTAATGTTCCTGCTTCGAAATAATTAAAATATTATTTCTGACTTTTTAGTTTAAGTTTGTACATATAGGTATGGTTTTGAAGTCGGTTCATGTATTATTTTCAAACGAATTTTTACTTTTTAATTTTTAGTAGAAGGTAAGTGTATTTTCTGTGTATATATTTTGTATATGATTTTCTCAAAAAGTTTAAAATAAATTTTAATACAATTTATATGGGACCACCGTTGAAGTATGACCTAAAAAACAAAAAACAATCATCAAAACCAATTCATAATTGGCGAAATGATTGCTTAACAATCATACAAAAACATACAGTCGAATTGAGAACCTTTTCCTTTTCTGAAGTCGTTTAAAAATATGTGTGTTTATATACAATTACACAACTGTTGTCGCTCCGTGATATAGATCGGGCTAATATTTACGGCGCGGCGGATTGTGAGGTCATACTAGTTTGTTTAATTCTTAGAAGACTTCCAGTAGCAACAAGCGTTGTGAAGTGTGCTCCAACCGAGCACACTGCACAACGCTTCTCTGCAAATCTGCAAAATGCATTTAGTCGACTACCGAGTAAGCTACAATCCTCTCCAAGCCTATCCCATCGGAGTAGTATTGTGCACAACCCTTCGCCAAAGTGATATTGATGGACTTGCAATCGAAAAATATAATTCGAAAGCAATTATGCGTATTACCTACTACATCAAAAATATATGAAATGATGAAACTATGAAATGTAAGTGCGATATTTAAAAATATAGGTAAGTGATGACGCAGTATTCTAGAATGGTCTCTTTAAATTTTATTGTCTTCTAGTGTACTAGAGGACAATAAGCTTTAAAGATACCTAACGCTTCAGCGTTAGTTCAAGAATTGCTCATAACCTCAATAATTTGTCGCGGCTCTATTGTAAGATTGGTTATACAAAAGATTGCCCACTCTTCCACTCCGTTACCTTTCAAATACCATTAAGATTCGATTTATTGTAAGCTTAGCAAAAATTAGCTTTAAAGGTACATTTACGTTTTATTTTATTAAAAGACTCAGGGTTTCTACGAAACGTTGTTTAACTGAAGTAATCTTGACGCAAGGCGCTTATTCTGTTTGAAGTATATTGCTATTAAAAATAAATAAAATATTTCGTTTAAGAACTACTACAATGGAAAGAAAACGTTGCAGATTTTCTACTAGAAATGATCTGCGATATAGTCGGCGTGTTTATGAATTGCTTTATATGCGCTCAATACTAGACAAACTTAAGTAGGTGCAAATGATAATATTCTCTAGGGCAACATTTAAGGTTTCATGCATTTCATTTTAGAACTTACTATGTTGGTTGTTAGTTAACCGTGTAATATTTATGTGTATAATTTGGCTTTGACTAGATTTGTAAATGAATAGGATATATACAGACTAGCAAAGGCTCTGAACTCCTGTAGGGTGGACTTAGCACTGGTCCTGAACTGTGTTAAAGCCCTTAACAAACTTGGCAGGAAAAACACAGTCAGGCTGGTGTGGGTTCCGGGGCATGCAGGGGTGCAGGGTAATGAGGAGGCTGATGTATTAGCCAAAAAAGGCTCGGAGCAAGAATTTGTGAGCCCTGAGCCATTCGTAGGTCTCTCTGAGAGTACCGTCAAGGCAGCTTTGAATGCACATGGCAATGATAAACACAGGCTGGAGTGGATAGCCCTTAGGGGTCTGGAACACTCCAAGAAATTCATTGCAAACAGAGCCACGAGCTTTACCCGGAAGTTCTGCGAGTACAACAAGGGCCAAATACGCCTACTTACAGGAGCGTTTACGGGTCATTTTGGCACCAACGACTTCCTGTGCAGATTGAGATTGTCAAACAATTCGATCTGCAGAGCCTGTGGTGAACAGGACGAGTCCATATCACACCTACTGTGTGAATGTGACGCGTTGGCCGGACTAAGGATGGGTCTGATGGGATTGGCATATCCGAACCCTGAAGACTTCAGGCTTTTCTCCCTCTGAAAATATTACACTACTACTACTATTGATTTTATTTTACTAATTTATAAGCTAATAAAATTATTTAAAATTTTAAATCTATTTATTTTTGGTTTACACTTTCCCCGACGTTTCGGTTGCTTTTCAGCAGCCATGATCACGGGCTCAAAAATAAATAGATTTAATAGTTTAAATAATTTTATTAGCTTATAAATTAGTAAAATAAAATCAATAGTAGTAGTAGTGTAATATTTTCAAAATTTTGTAATACAGTGATAAATAAACAACGCGATAAAATTCGTATATAGTAGTTTAATTTCAATGAATAACATTCGCGTAAACAGAAGACAATATTATGGTTTGATATTATCAAACGGCGGGGCAAACCGCCAAAGTGTGCAGCGCCGTGTCCTCAACAGCGTCGCGGCAGTCGCCGCAGTGGTGACAACTGGGCGTCTCTTGCCGGCGTATACGACACAGGAACTGGCCAAAACAACCGTGGCCAGTCAGTACCTGTGTCAGCCGGAAGGTGAGGGCGCCATGCCGCTTCTCCAGCCACTCCTTAAACACGGGACTTACCGCCACGATCGTGGCGTGCCCGAAGTTTTTAAGATCTGCAAAACCCTTGCATGTACCTAGATCTTCTTCTAACTATCGGCAAAACTCTTTCCTTAATCGAGCGAGCAATAGCTTTAACTCCACTGCTAAAGATCTGAATTTGGATTTATTCTGCACTAGTATTCCAGTGGCGAGACGACGAATGAGTGAACAGTTCTTTGTTTAAACTGTTATATTGCTAGCTGAACTGTATTGTACTTTAGTTGTTACATACAACTAATTGTATATGTTTACGTATAATTGCTATTCTTTGGCAACTATGTGTAATTTTTAATGAAATGTTAAACGTGAGGACCTGTAATTGGCTGTCGAATACTTATAAAAAATAATTTGTCAAAGTAGGATAAGCTGTTGGACCTCCATAAATAAATAAATAAATATAGATGAAACGTTAACATACTTTCTTGTTTATCTGTCAAGTTGTAGAATACTAGACATAATTAAAAATCTATTCTGTCTGGCCATCAAAACATATTAGCTTAAAGCCTTGTCGATAATAATGATTTACGAATAGAATGTAGCATTTACTGTTGAAGTGAACACATAATGCTCTGTCCAACGCTATGTTCACCGCATTAAATAATAGCTTACCAACTAAAGCAGTGATTTGTATATTATTTAGACAGCCATTGTAATAATTTTAATTACGACCGAGCCGTATTGTTTGTGCAATTTGTTTGTACCTAAATGTTATTTAGTACATCGTACCGCAATGACTGATAAACAGTTTTGGAGCTGCAAATGTTCATCAATACGAGCGAAAATAATATATTAGTCGGGAAATGGAATTGTAGTGGTCAACAACATGATGTCTTATTATGTGGTACTACATCTAAACCGATTAAATGGTATGTACATATGTGTAAGTGCTGTTGGTTGGTAGAATATTAAGCTGTATTGACAGTAACCCCTTTTTATAGAGTGTGGAATGCTTGAATGACTTTACCATAGATGCTTGTTAAAATTTGTATATTTTCTTGACTGCCGTCGAAGTTCCATAGCAAAATATTTTGTTAGTATCGTGGCATAAAATTGCTTCAGATTTTAATGCGATCTTAATGTCTCGAGTTCAATGCCTGGATTAGATAAAATTATTTCTGTCCGTTTTCAGTATATGCAATAAGATCGACTTATTACGTGGAATCTTAAAACATGATGACAAATGGGGATATAATACGCCTCTGCATATCTACTATAATTTAATCTATGTATGTAAAATTTACTATAATATGTAGATATTATGTACCTTTGCCTATCTGCTCCAGCGTATAAGCGAGGAAACCGTACAATAATAACTATTTAGCTTTAAGCTATTCCAAATGTGTAGATAAAATCGGTACAGATAAATATCAATAGCGCGGCACTAGTACAATTAACTCGTCTTCGATTGTAAACAGCGCGATCACGTCTTGCATTCTGATTGGTGTTCGAGTTACCTACAGACTACCCACATTTTATTTGCTTCAAATATATCCCTGTTAAGGGCACGACACTGACAGCTATGTTTATTCTGTCTTGAAGAAGCCTATATTACCTAAGTGCTATCTGCTTCACAAACGTCTAGATTTTTAAATGTGTGTTTGTATTATACGTAATTGTTACAAATTTGTTAGATTCCATATTCGAATATCGATTAATTCGTTGTCACTGATTATTATTCGAATAATAATCGATATTGTGTGTTTAACACGATATTATAACACATTTATAAGAGTACGACGAAGGTGTAATCTAGTTGACGCCTCACTGAATCTTTTGTATCTTGTTGTGTCATGAGTAAAACAAACACGATTTTATTTGGCTTTCACTTTAAAATCTTTTGTCTTTTTCATATCACTTTATATTTAAATTACTACGCTTGATTTAAGCCGATATCAAACTGTGCATAAGTATGTTGCTAATACGTAATCGATTAATAGTAATTATAATGTTATCATTATTAAAATTTATAATACTTTGGCAACAATACCAAATTATAATCTAGACATTTAAAAAAAATGCGATTCCAAATTCCATATTGTGCACGGCTTGCGGTAAATGGTATGGGTTCGATCCTTATACAAGACATTCATTTTTATTTATACATAAATTGTTGTTATGCTACTGCTAGCGGGCACTGGCATTATAAAAAGCTGTACTTTTCTTAGATATATAAAGCCAGTGCTCTAGGGGTACAACAGGAAATTCAAATATAATTAGAAGAAACCTGCGCGAAATGTAAATATAAAATATAGATTTTCCTTTTATCTTAACACTTCCTCATTTCCATGACCCGCATGGGCCCGGTTTATCAAGAGAGCTTGTAATTAATGATTACATTTTAACTCATACAAATATATCACAAAGGAATTGTGAGTTTTGTGTGCCTTATATAAGTATATATACGTACATACAGAATTTTAATTAATGAAAGGCGTTCCTTGCATTCTGTTACTCTTTAAGTACACATAAAAGAGATCTGCGTAAAAATAAACCAAACACGATAATATGTGTAAAAATAAACACTCTATTTACAAGCAGAATAGTGGCGAATAGAAATCGTGGTAAAGTACCTACATAGCGTATTTATGCTATTGAAAGTTGTTCCACGTAAAGAGTGTCGTTTACGTATAGTGTATACGTTTAAATTATGTTATTTTATTTTTGTATTCGATGTTTAAATGTATAGACGCTATAGTATTGCCGGTTCCTAGAAAGGCCTTTGCTTCCATTAATTAACATACTGTGTATTGAAGCGTAACAGAGAATCATGTTACTGTCCGACAATTTACTATTACGTAGTCGTGTGTGTACAAACATGCATTTAACATAGACCTATACTAGTCTATGTTAAATACGTATGTATTTATCTACACTTGTAGTTAGATAACAGAGCAGCTAGCATTATATGCAAGACAATGCGTACTGTACGTGATGAACCTAAAGCGCCCTTGGCTAACAAACATAGTGATATGCTTTGTTATAATTAGGTACTATAAATCTTGTGTAGTGTGAATAGCTGCTACCGATGTTGTATAACTAGTAATATTTAGAAAGGAAATATTTCTCAGGGATTAGACTAGCTCTATAACAAAATTTATCATAATCGATGCCTTGATTTCAGTTATGAAAATGTAACAATTAAAATTATTGAAATTAAACTACTATATACGGATTTTATCGCGTTGTTTATTTAACACTGTATTATATAATTTTGAAACTGTTACACTACACTGTACACTACTACTACTACTATTGAATTTTACTAATTTATAAACTAAGAAAATTATTAAAACTATTAAACTATTTATATTTAGGTTTACACTTTCCCCGACGTTTCGGTTGCTTTTCAGCAGCCATGGTCACGGGGAGAAGAGTCTCCCAGAAAAGCAACCGAAACGTCGCAGTTTAATTTTAAATTTAATTTCATTCGCGTAAACAGAAGACAATATTAACTAAAATTATCCTAATTAATTGGATTAGTTAGACTTCAAATAATAGGATCAGAGGAGGATAGGATCAGTTATGAAATATTGTTTGTATATATTTGCCAACAAGACAAAAATTATTCTTAGTGTTTAAAATACTGTCCAAGTAGAATATTAAAGTCAGAAAGAAGTGTTTAGGTAAATATAAAGAAATTTATTCTTTAGTGTAAAGCTATTCATGAAGATACTTAACCTTATGAATAACTCAGTTTCCTTTTGGTTCGCTCTTTTTATCTACTAAGGTAAAAAGAGCGAACTGAAAACCTAAAATGGGCGGCTTTATCGTTAAGAGCGATATCTTTTAGACAAATGTGAGAAATATTCCAAAACTGTTTATTAAAATAAACACTATTTCAATACACAGTTTAGAATATTTTTATCTCATTTACTCTTAAAATGAAAGAAATGAAACTTAAGTAGTAAAAGTAAATAATACCAAGAGTTTAGATCAAAACCTAACATTTTAATGAATAAGGGTATCCGTTTTCTTAGAAGAATGTACGTGATTTGTTAATAAATATATAAAAAGAACTTTATATCATATATTTGCTGAATAAATCACGATCCTTGTTAAAATAACGATAAAATAAGGCACAAAGACGCTTCTTAAAAAATATAAAAATATTAATACAAGTTACTCATGTCTACTTTTTCTTTTTGTTATTGCAGCTGGTGATAGGTGTACAAGCGGCCCCACGTGTTGGTAAGTGGTAACTGCCATTCATATCACTCATATATGGAAGTACAGGAGCAATTTCAAAGGAACACAGCTAAGCAGCTGCCGTAAACCAAAGAGGTGCCAACAAGCACACGTATGGCTTGATGGTGAACAGTTGGCTTAGCCTTTGTGACGGAGACGTGAAAAGGAGGTAGGAGAAGGAAGAGGCCGAGGGGATGATTAGCCCGCCGACTACGACAAGTACTACTACTTTACGTACATACTCTGGCAAAAAGGGTAGTTCTTCCACGGTCATGCCGGTCCATTCTTCTTGAATCTTCTTGAAAATAGGAATGTTCTACTCCTTAAATCTTTGACTTGGTTGAGAATTAAACTTAATGCCAAACGAGCACGATTGCATTATCGCTGGCACATCAATAAATACAGTTCAAACTGTCTTCATTACATCATATAACACAAAGCTTGAACATTATACTCTTCATTGAGAAGTATCATATTTGACTGTACACGTTTGTAACAGTGTAGTCTTGTCAAAATGTCACACGTGTCCGGCAGCTATTTAAGTGCACTAATGGCCGTTCTATGAGCAAACAATTTCATATGCAGCGAAATAGTTTACAGAACAAAGTGAGTTTCTGTCATACTTTAATAGTGATTGGGGTTGTGATTTATTTATACAAATAAATCACAACGCCAATCACTCTGAGATGAGAAATAGAGTGAAATTTACGAGAATATTTAAAAATGCCATTATTTAAGATTATTAGACAGACAAAATTATGTGACAAAGAGCATATGTCAATCAGTATAAAATATGTTTTCATGAAAAGACTGGACTAGTCATTGGGCGCTCAGAATATGGGACGCCCTATTAGATACACTCCACTTTTCATATTTTGTTCTATCCAAGCGTGGGTGATACATAAACTTATGATTATATCACTTACGATATCGATCTCATTGTTCGTCACTCGGCACGAATATTATTAATACTTTCGTCTTACTATTAGAAGCGTGGCGCGCACAATTACGTGATCTGTGGTTTGACTATGATACTTTTATACAACTTTCTTGGTATTCATTCCATGTTTAAAATAAGATCCGTCGGTGCTAACAAATTGGATCACGTGACATCTCTACGACTATCTAGTATTTAATACAAATTGTCGCAAACGTTGCCCCAAAAACCAGAGGGAGAAGACTAATAACATGAAAATCAAATAAAACGGCAAAAATATTTTCACTTACGCCCCAACGTTATGAATCAAACATTTTATTTGCAAATCAAAATTCAGATTATCTTGTTCATCAGCGCTATCCTTTAAAAGCCACCCCACTTCGCCCAGCCAGAGAGGTGAAGTGGGGGAAGTGGGGATGTGCGTTGAGTAGGCTAATGAAGTATTTGGAGCCCCTCGTCGTGCCGTGATTGGTGATGGAATACTAAGCATGGTCCGATGAATAGCTCGACGTAATTCCACTTGATTGTATGGTGAAAAACGAGAATATTTTTTCCTCTATTATATTTCAACAGCTTGGTAATTTGAAGTTGATTTGATAAGCAATTTGTCGTATAATCTGTATCTGTAGAGTCTTTATTAGCTGCCATTCAAAATACAATAGGATATCTTTGTATTATGTCGTTATCAGAAAATGAAGGTTGCGTATCAATTGTACGTCAAATCGTTTCTGTGTCACACAGTTTCTAAAGTTTCCTTTGTTATATTGTTTGTTACTTATAGTGAACGCGCACTTGCCTATATCGTAAGAATCGAACGCGTGGCAAACGTGCCTTGCTGAAATTGTTATCCACATTTATACGATGTATATTGTGATATAGGTTAACAACAAATATACCTATAGTGTTAACGACCGGTTTTTTTGTTTGCGCCGTAAGACAGTGTCTGATTATAATCGTAACTGACCAACATTATATCGATCCTATTGACGATATTATAGTAATTTACGTCTACCATATTGATTGTACAGTTAGCTCAGCTGAAACACAGAATAGTATAGTAGTACTCTTCGTTTCTTGTTTAAACTTTATTTGAAGAAGAACAATTTATGGCGCTCGGGCAACACAGATTGTTTGAATGCCTAGATCCAGTTGTGCGTCTGGTGTTCTTTGGCTGGGTTTGTGTGCGTTTAAATTAAACTATTTTGTTGTAATTGACTGTTATATTAAAATATAAAATACAAAAGAATATGCACGTTGCGCACGCGTGGCGTGTATAAGGATAGGCGAGCGAGTCAGTGGCGAGCGGGCCGGCCGACCGAGGTTCGGTCGCTTTGACGTAGTAGCCTGCGGAACCGGTTCCCAGCTGCCGGCGCGCGCGCCCAATGCATGAGACGTAGGAACACAGATATTTCATTTCAGAACCTGCTTGTACGTAGGACTAATGATCGCTGAAAGCGTACGTGCTGGACAAAAAGGTTTCCAGTTGGAGAGGACGAACCCTGCTACAGTAACAAAATAATTGTGAAGATAAGATAGAAGATAGGATCCTTGATATAACATAGAATTCAAAATTACCGAACTTCTACTCGAAATCTGAAGATGGACAGCTGCGTCATCGGATCCTTGCGTATACCAACTACGCAATTTCGCTTACTAGCAAAGTAGTTGTATTAAACGTCTTAAGTGAATCCAACATGCGCCAGTGCGCGTTCACCCTTAATTTCACCAGCGGCATTCGCGTAAAATGAAGTTTACAAACAGATTGAAGTTTGTTTTGTATTTTCAGCAATTGTAATCCAAGACAGTCTATAACAAACCCTTACGTCGTTGGGTAACAAACCAAATTCGTCTAAACTTTGTTAAAAAGCCGCAGGGCTTTGCTAGCGTTGTATATAAAAATGTGTTTTAATAAGTAATTAAGTTATAAAAACTGCGGTTATGTGCTAGTCAGACTTGCGTACCCAGGGTTCGTTTTGTACCTTCTTAAGTACGAAAGTACCTAAGAAGAAGACTAGAAAACAAGTTGTTTACAACTATACCTCAAGTCAATAGCGTTATTGGTGGCTTAAATAAGTAATTGTGGTAGACAGATGGACGGAAGGACAGACAAACTTGCTCCATAAGGGCTTGAATTTTACACATTAAGAACAATTATTAAAATTGAAGTTAAATCCGACAAATTAAAAAAATACCTCTTATCCTAAGTTAGCTATTTGATTGACATTCTTCTTATTTGACCTACTCCTCTCTATATTATTTACCTTTAGTACAACGTAAATACCCTTTCCTAAAATAGACAAGGTGCGAGTTTATACCCGATATGCGATGGTAACTGCAACTTGTAACTTGTTGTAACTTGTTTATATTTATTTGTACGCCTTGATAGGTAAAACATGTACGACCTGTAAATCTATTCCATCTTGCATGCTTAACGTTGTATGTAAACACATGTTTTTTGACAAATAAATTATCTTTATCTTTACCGCTAGGCCATAGGAACTGCTTGCCATAAGTCGGATCGTTTGCCATTTTGCTGGCATAAAAAACATCTAGTTTTATTTGTTTAAAGGCAACTGCCGCACAAGTAATATACCTGTGTCGCGGGGAACTTAACAAACGTGCAAAAAACGGATACAGAGAACATTCAGAATTGGAGCAACTATTTGTGGATGATAGATGATAGATGATGCAGTTGATAGTCTCATGTGACGATCGAACCTATGACTCTCGGCGCAGTGGCGGCGACCGTTAACACCACTGCGTCATTCGTTCAGTCTACAAAAACACGTTGATTCTATTTTCGACACAAAGTAATTATGCTCATTTATAATATCAGTCAGGCATAAAATAGGTTTAATTTAATAGCATCGTAGGCAACATAATCTAGAATTTAATTACACGTATATTATAAAGTAGAGTTGTTTGTCTCCGTGACCCGGTATTAAAGTTAATTAAAGGTAAGCAGCCGAGGTGACGGGATAACCTCCTTAGTTGCAAACTTTATAACTAGTGATTTATTACTGCAGTTAATCGGGTTATAAAATAATTGCGTACTGCGAAATTTTTATCTCAGCCGCATTTGTTTTGCAATTAAAGGTGCTAGTTAAAGAGCATTGAAATTAAATACTTTATAGTACTTTCTGACTAGTATTAAGTATGAGTTTGATTTTTCTGAAAGGCAGATCATCAGCCTTTTGTGTAGATAGTTGCATGGCATCCGGGCTTGGCTGGCTGAATTAGTAACAGCAAATCTAAACACTTGAGTTTTTGACATTCTTCCTTCTTTTCTTCTTTTCGTGTTGTTAGTGGCCAACCTGTTGTCAAGAGTTGTTCAAGCCGCCCGTAGTCCTCTGACATGGCCTAACGACTGCTGTCAATTTGGCAACAACCGGAACCGACTTTTTACATGCCTTCCGAAGCATGGAGTCGCTCAGATGAAATACCACTAAGCGGTCACCCATCTATAGCTTGACCGCACCCAACGTTGCTTAACCTAGCTAGTCGTTTACCGATCAGTTATATAAAGAAGAATCAATTGGGAATCATTAAAATGGCTTTGAAGTGCAGATTTTTCAATACGTCACTTAAAATGTGTCGGTTATTATTTAAGTATCGAAAACTTGCAGTTAGCTTCATAATTATTTCTGCGTAGCCGGCCATGAATTTCTTAGTCTACTATCAGATTATTCATGTACAAATATTAGATTTCTATGGAGTTACTGTAAACCCCCTCAATCAAAAGGGAGGCTGCGTTAGCCTTAATAACGATATTAATAGCAAGAACAAATGTTAGAAAATTTGAGAGTACAGACTCCCTATATTGACTCCCTATACACTTACTTATGGACATGTATAATTATGTTTGTGTATTTTATAAACAATGTACCGAAAATGTGATATTCTGTGAATTGTTTAGATTTTATATTATTTTATAGCATTGTTGACGGATTATTGTTTGACAGCATTATTGTTTGTCATCGTTCATTTATTTAGAATATTAGATCATATATTTATGTGCATAATGATAGTTGTTATACTTATGACGTATTTTGATATTTTAGTCTCTATTTATTTATTTTTATTTCAAATAAGTATTTGTTGTTGATTCATAATTATATAATCGCTACATAAGAGCCAGTTTATAATAAAATTATACTCGCACAAATGTTTCAACTCAGTAACTCACGCACAAAAGAGATAAATTTACTACATTTAGCATTTCGAGCGCTGCATTTTTAATTTCAGCTTCGCCAGCATAGTTACAGTTTGACAGAGTTATGTCGCCTGAATTCGGACCACAAAAATACAGTTTGAATAACACTCCCTGAAATATATTCAAAATTTTTTACTTCGTAAATGCATCCTGCTTGAAATACGTGGTGCATAAATGCGAGTTAAGCAACTGGCGTATCTAGTAAGACATAGTTTGAAATTCTTATATGGTGAAGTTAACGGCATGATTTCCCTGAACTCTGTGGAAGTTGGCGCCTTTCGAGAACTTGTGCAGTAAATCAATGCTCCTTTCTTATTACGATGCGTGCTACACGTGCTTACTTACTTTAAAAGGAGCCTTGTTTTATTTTTGATATACTTATTTACTCTTTGTATTTTTATATTTTCTTATTTAACTCACGTCTAGTTTTATACGTTGCGGGTTTACAAAACCGAAGTTGCAAAATGGGCACATAAAGTAAACAAGGAAAGTTATAATATCAGTATACCATGATTTATTGGTTTATGCTATGTTACGCTGAGTACTGCAGGTTTGATGTTTGGACACAGGACAAAATTTAGAATTAACAAATTATTTGTCTAGACTGGATATTCTTTTATATCCCTTGCAACACAGGGATTATTCATAAATAGGATATTGTCGTTATAAGGAGAAAACATTGTAATACATCAATTATAATAATTCATAGCAAACTATGTATAGTTCAATATAATATGTATATTAAATTGACTGCACAGATGGTACAGTTGGCAAGCAATTTAAACGTTATCACCGAGCAGTGATGTGGGTTCGAAGCCTATTCGGGACTGTTATTAGTGCTATCCACAAATGATTATTATGAGTGCACTTAGAGTGTCGTTAATTATATAATTAACGAGACACGAATTACACCCAGAATATTCTAGATTGTAGTTTTTAACACACCGAGTTTGATACCTAGTGCGAGGAAAAATCAGGTAAGCAAATATACAAAATAATTTATAGTAAATGGCGTTTTATGTTCAAAAAATATACAGTCTGCTGATAGGTACTCGATAGCATATATTATGTCAAATCTAAAACCATAGTTAATAAAATGTCAGTGACTTTCTTGCTTACTACTTTAAGCAAATATAAGTATGAGCCTATATTCGTACGTACTTAAAACGAAAAATCAAAATTAAATATAATTATATCCAATATTATCAAACGCACTAACTTCGAGCTACGTTAAATTGTGAGGAGTACAATTACTTATAGCAGCAAAATCTCCGCTAGTCCAATTCATTCCAAACTGTCAGAGTTCATTGCCCTTAATTAAACAGACGGCAAACTAATTGAAAATGTATGTGTTTAATTGAAGAGCACCACTAAGCTTAATACACTAGCGCGCAATATCAAGTTATAGTCTACACACAGCACTGTCAGTTAGTATCAATAGTTAATGTGAATCTCTGATACTCGCATAAGTATACGCGATATGTACGATAGTACAGCATGGCAATGATTAAAAACTATAAATTAAAAATTTTAAAACCCCCGACACATATTGAGGGAAATGTGAAAAATAATAATAATAATAATAATAATCATTTATTTCTCTCTCACACAGAAATTGTTACAACAATCAGATGACTTAAATGTAAATTATTTAACAAGTAGTCAGTAAAAACTGTGCGAGAGACTGGTCTCTGTACTAGGTAGACCTGTATGACAGATGACCAGCCTCCCCCGACTGTACAATGTTGATGCACGAGATGATCATCTGGTAGAAATTACATGTATTTAGTTAGGTATGTGAGGGATGTATAAATGCTAATCTAATTTTATGAATGTAATATGTATTAGTGTGTGTGTGTGTGTGTGTGTGTGTGTGTGTGTGTGTGTGTGTGTGTGTGTGTGTGTGTGTGGGTGCGTGCGTGCGTGCGTGCGTGCGTGCGGGCGTGCGTGCGGGCGTGCGTGCGTGCGTGCGTGCGTGCGTGCGTGCGTGCGTGCGTGCGTGCGCGTGTGTGCGTGCGTGCGTGCGTGCGTGCGTGCGTGCGTGCGTGCGTGCTAGTGTGTTTTTATTTCGGTACATGTAATAGATTTTCTGTTTCCTCATAACTGAGGGATTTAAGCCAGGAAGAAAGCTTTTCTTTGCAGCGATATTTTGTGAGACAATATATTGATAATTCCTTATTTACTTTTTTGTATAAATATCCTCCCAGAAAACCAAAGAACCGACTGGAGAAGGATGTAGACCATTGCTTGTTTAGTAACGAGCAAACGTTGTATGCCCGACGTTTGGCTAGTTGAGCTGGATCAAAAGGGAGCAGAGAGTGCTGTTTTAGAATGGTGTTTAGGATGTACAGTTGGCGGACAGTCAGAACGTCTGCGAGTTGGTAGAGGTCTCTTGTGGGGAATAAAAAAGGCAAGGAGTGACTCACCTTGAGGACTGCTCTTTGCGCTCTTTCCACCTTTATCAGACTTGTTTTGCAGACGCCGCCCCATACTGAAATGCAGTATGTTATCACAGATTGACACAGGGATGTATATACTAATTTTATTATTGTTTTGTCTGCACTTTGGCGTAGATTTTTAAATACATACATTAACTTACGTATTCTTGATGAGAGTAGATCAATGTGATGCTTGAAACTTAGGGAGCTGTCGATTATTACGCCTAAGTATTTGATGTGTGTGACACGTTCTAAGTGATCACATGTGCAAGTCTCATTAGTTGAGCAAGAGTGGGCTATAATGTAGTAGTTCTCTGAACAATTAAACTGGGTGTTATGTAATGTGAAGGGTATGTATTTAGTTTTGTCACTATTGAGTGTCAGTCCATTGTTCTTGAGCCATGAAGTTACTCTGTCAAGACCAACTTGAGCAATAGCGTACGTGTCATCCCAAGTATCACCGTGAAATATTAGTGCAGTGTCATCCGCAAACGTTACAATTTTGCCATGTGCTAATTGTGTGCTGCACAAGTCGTTTATGTAGGTGAGAAAGAGCGTAGGGCCGAGTACGCTACCTTGCGGCACGCCAAATGCAATTGGTAGGTCATCGCTAGTATCCTCTCCAACTCTAACTCTTTGTTGTCTACCTGTAAGATAGTCGGTGAACAGCTTGTGCTGAGTATCTCGAACACCCAATCGCTCTAATTTGCTTAGTAGGAGTGGGACAGAGACCGTGTCGAACGCTTTTTTTATGTCGAGAAAGACTGCTAAAACTTTTTTCCTTTTATCTAATTTACCCACTATATGATCAGTAAGTTCATGTACTGCATCATTAGTTGATGAACCGGCCCTAAAGCCGAATTGAGATGGGGAAATTAGGTTTTTATTTTCAAGGTAGTCAGTTAAACGCTTATTTATGAGCTTCTCTACCACTTTGGATATGGTAGGTAGGATAGCGATAGGTCTATAATCGTCGACACAAGCTCTGTCTCCACTCTTGAAAATAGGTATTACTTCAGCAAGTTTGAACATCTGCGGAAATACACCAGTACTGAACATAACGTTGAATATGTGGGTTAGTGGGGGAACTAATAATAATGTAATTCGTCATTTTATCGTGGCGGCCATCTTGGATTAGCAATTTATCATAGTGTATAGTATTCTACTAGTCAAGCCCTTTCATTTGATACCCATATTGAGGGAGTTGTGAAAAAATATGTAATCCACCATTTTGTGGCGGTCGCCATCTTGGACCGATTTTCATCAAACATAACTAAGAACACTCCCAACTAATTCACCTTACAAATAAAAAAAACAAAATTAAAATCGGTTCATCCGTTCGGGAGCTACGATGCCACAGACAGACACACACACACACACACAGACACGTCAAACTTATAACACCCCGTCGTTTTGCGTCGGGGGTTAAAAACCACTTTGACCTGTCAATTTTTGGAATACCACACATAATTGAAACGTTATTATGTCTGGCCATTAATAATACCCACCTAAGTAATGTAATGCTGTTTCTTATCCACACTTAAGTTTAACCAAGTTATGAAAGAGACTGGTCCTCGTGACACAGGGAATCCTAGTGTAGGCTCGACTGTTAAAGGGGTCCAGTACTTAAATATAACATGAAGTGTATTAATAGCAGCTCTGTATATAAACTGTTCTACTGCTGGACACGGGCCTTTCTTGGTAGTCCAATCGATCTTTCACTAGGTGAAAAAATTTTGTTAGTTTAATTTTATATTCAATTTGTACGTTGAAATTGCAAATGTGTATGCAAAGACGCGTTTGTAAGTATCTTGTGATCGAGAGGTCATGGATGTGAATCTCTTCTATTCTACTACCGACATAATATATTTACTCCTAGTTTACCTGGAGGGGTTAACAAGAATAACTTAATAAAGTAAAAACAAAGTACCTACATGTAAGCAGATGAAAAATTTACATTTCGTCAATTACGTAATATGGAAAGTGGAGTGTATTGTCCCCTATCAGGTAGGTTCACATCATCACATCTACAGATTTCGTTTAGCTATTGTGAATAAACGCTTAGCAGAAAAATTCCACCTGGATTTTGGGATGGCCTAACAAATGTGCTAAGTTACGCTAAGAAATATATTAAAAAGCATAATAGTATGTTATCAGATATACATTTTTTTTTAAAACGCAGGTCTAAATTCACATAAAAATATTTGAATGATGTTATGTATGTAGTAAGCGGGTGAATACAATCTTACCGATACTGATCTTAAAGTCATGGAAACATGCTCATCATAATATGAGCGTGTTATCATAGTCATTAGCAGCAATGATTTCAGTTTTGTGGATTATAATAGTATTCGCATTATAATGTGGATCCTAAAATATAGCTGAAGAAAAAGAAAATGGGACGTGAGCCAAACCAGCCAAACATCTCATTTAATCCTATATAAGAATCGAGCGCAAAGTTAAAAGGCATTACATATAACTAACGAGGCACGAATAAGGCAAACAAACGTAAATTTTAATTCCTCAGTAGATACTATTTTCTTTTATTCACGTTTGTTGGCACGTCCATCGTAATTTATTGAATTACCATCGATTTTATTGAAATTTTGCAGAAAATCGACTTTATTTTTCCGAGGCACTTCGTTTGTATGGTGTAATTAATTTACAAGCCCAAATAGATTACAGATGTAGCCTTCCTGTTATATTTCAGGGTAAACCGTCGTAAGGTTTCCGGAAAATAATGTGATTTATTACAGTACGAGTATTTTTCTCTGTGTTCTTTATGTGTCTGTATTTTGTGTTTAGGTTGTAGTCGTCAATTTTGTACTTGATACAGTGTTTTTTCGATTCTTTATAGTCTTATTGTTATCAAGTATACTGTTGAATATTTTTGATCTAGATTCGGCGTAAATCCATCATTCAACGGAATCTAGATCAAAAATATTTAACTATGTGGGTACATAATACATCGGTCACTAAGGTGCTGCTGAAATCAGCGCATGAAAATATTTTTTGACAGTCACTGCGACGTACACTGCATACATTTGTATTATTGTGGTCATATATTTATTAAATGGATCGAGCCAACGGTTTAATTTTTTTGTTTATGCATATAATGTGTAATATGTGTTTTTTAATACCAATTGAGTATTTTTTTAAATCTTTTACTTTATGTTCTCATGATGCAATAATTATTTTAATTAATTATGGTATAAATTGATAATATAATAATTATTGTGTTTAATATTGCCATTTACTTTTCTCCTAGTGTCTCTATTGTTTTTTCCTGTATTTATACTACGTTTATGCTGTGATGCAGAATGTGTCGTTTGTTTTCTATAAAAATAAATTTTACTTTAAACATTCTTTTTTTCTTGATTGTCGTTGCAATCTATAATATGTTATAATCTATATATATATATATATATATATATATATATATATATTATAAGATAACCAAATATTAACATATTTGGAAGCATGACCAAATTTACAGCCTACGTTTTGTAAAAAAGCTGATATTTAATCGTAGGTATCTGGATATAATAGAAAGCCGAGACCAAAAGGCATGATCCGGACGAAAATATTACGGGTCATAGGCCAGCCGAGTATAATAGTGATTTGGCCAACGAACAATAAATATACATATCTACTTACGTATACTTTCAACTTCTCTAAGTTGAAAATATACGTAAGTAGATATGTAATAACCTAAGTTAGAACCTGTCATGATGGTGAGGGCATGAGGGCATGATTCTCTATCATGCCCTTGACAGGTTCTAACTCTGGTTACTTTAATATATCAACTTATTCAGGCTCCATAAATAACGACTAAAATATGTGTAGATACATAATATACATATAGGTACTTACTTACTTTGATTATAAGAAAATAATTCACGAACATCAAAAGCTGACGTATGTAAGGAAAATCCCTTGTTCTCCGAAAACAATACACTTTGCACTTAACACCTGGCCACCTGAGACTTTCTCCTAAAAATCCCCATGAGAAATCAGAGTAAATGCGATTATTACTGGCATAATGTACATAATCTAGGTAAGTGAAATACTTTAGGCGATTGGATAGCTAAGTGTAATAAAATGTAAGACTCGATGTACAAGAAATTGCTGCGGAAATTTACCGAGAAGTCGTAAATAGGAATTTATGCATATTATATCTGATAGGTAAACCTACCACACATTGAATTTATGTGCGTTTAAAAAGCTAATAAAATTACTACGCTCGTTGTTGGTTTGAGTATAATGTTATCGAAAATGTGCGAAGTGCGACAAACTATGTATGACTAATGGGTTGAAATAATATTTTCTAGCATATAGCCTTATCAAACACTTTTTTAATATGAGAGAGTTAGTTTTTAAACGAATCGTATTTGAAGTATATTCTATTTTTCTTTCTTGTTTTATTTGGTAAACAAACAATGGATGATAAAATCATTCAGTTACTGCTTTCAGACAGTATTTGTTCTCTAATAAATAGAGACGACAAAAAAGACGATACGTAAATAAATATGTATTGTCTTTAGCTAGTAGTATGCCATATTTATTTAGTAAACATAAAACAAGTACATTAGATAATATGGACTATAGTAGCAATGTGGCAGTTAATATAACAAACGAAATTTTCTTATTTCTTAAAGGCATTGATTAATGTCTACACAGCGAAAATAGAATTCGTGTTCAAAATTCTTTTACAATCAAATATCAATTTGAGAACGCGACCGCTTTCGGTAACAAAACTTAACAAATAAAACTTTGAACGATTCGCAGTGGAAACTGCACTCATATCCTTAATTAAATTTGTTCTAGCTCTAAAAAACGCATTGACGTGTAATTGAAAATACGGCGGGATATTTGTTCGGAATTTATCGTTGTTCGTACAAACATACGAACGTGTTAAGCCTCACAACTAGGCTATAAATATCGGCTCGAGCTCTGAATTATGGCTTTAGTTCGACACACACAGATTTGTTTCGTGTGTTTCGGCCACAGTACACCTATTTAAACGACAGTTGTAACATACCATTATTGATCAATTTGCAGTTCCTATTAGTTTGTTTGTTGCCCGTAGTCGACCGGCGCTTTCTGGTTTCTCTCCGTTCAAACAGGAACAGTTACAGGTTGTTTAAAACACCGCGTGCAGTAGTGATACCGTACTTTTCAAGACGTAGCTTTCCCAAGACAGGATGTCGTACGGCAAGTTGGACGACGCGGGAAAATTCATGAGAATATTTTTCGCTTATACTTTTAAATATTTATTATCTTTTAAAACTTAACGTGATATGATAATAGTTAAAGAATGTATATTAAAATGATAAAAATGGCGTCATCCTTTGAAAATATAGCTTTATTAAAGGCCGACATGCATAATGAATCTAATTACAAATCTAAGATCTATGATATGAATATAGGAAAGAAAGAGACCTACATTGATTTAAGAAACCTATTTATGATTGCTTGTCGGTACTATAGCTTTTGCTCCTGAAAGGCTTGGCCTAGGCTTTCGAGACTTCAGATCCGCAAGCCTGCATACGCTAGCAGTGAGTCAACAAGACTATCGCAATTCTAAATTAAATCAATATCTACAGTTTCAGTTCTACAAAATATAATCTATACTAATAAAAAGTTGTCGAATCGTTTATACGCATATAAATTTAGAGGATTTATCACAACAAATATTTACAGTAACTAAAGCTTACAGTACGTTATTTTGTTTAAACTGAGGGACAATCTATCGAACGATCGGTAATGCGTTTTATTTTAATAAAATACACGGTTCGTCAAATGTAAACGGAAAAACACGTCGCTGAATTAAATCAATAGCTATTTTGTTGGCATTCAATTTGAAACAAAGATTCAGTGCAAACACACTGATGAACCGTTGCGATCAAAATACAGTTTCATAAAATGAATGAATAATCTTTTTAGCGCACGGGAAATAAATAGGAATTTGTAGTATTTGCATTATTTTTCTTTTTCTACTTTGGTGGCAAAGGAGCTTATTGTTTGCTTGATGATATGCCTGTAACCATAATCTATAATTAATGGTTGCAATACCAGGGCTAGTTATAGCACTGGTATTGCAACCATTAATTATTGCCACACGAGAGTTATCTTGTGTTACCTTCTTTAAAACAAACGTCACTTTGCACCAGAACAAACCGCGTAGATTACTCATGCTTATTTGCACGGTGCTTAGAAACCTTACTGACTTCTGATGCCCAATATAAAGATGTTGCGGTCTTCGGTAAAATGGGTTAAATCTCTCGCGGTGACCGCGTTGATCTTTACTTCTTTCAAATTAAAAACAGAAAGGTATCATAAAATGAATGCATAAGATAGATGCTATAAAATAATAACTTTTAACATAAGGATGGTTTAAATAATTAATCGTATACATTGAAAAGGCGCCGTGTCGGTCGTATAGTATTTATGTTTTTGTTTTCTTAATAAAGGTGGTAAACCTGCACGCTGCCTGCGTGATGGTCAGCGGTCCCTGTAGATTATGATCACCTGCAATAGTAGGGTATCACTCGCTGGTTGCCGCTCCTTGAGCATGGTAATCAAAGTAATGAAAGGAACAAAAATAGGAGAGGTTATGTGAGCCTTCGACACTTTTACTTGCTTCATACTGGATTAACCTCTATAACAGTGTTATAAATCTTTTGTCAGTATTTCATTAAGGGGATGATAACTCCACGGATGACCTGGCTCTTTTGTACCGTCGCCAAAATAACACCATATTCATAATAGGTGGAGCTGACGGCATTCTTGCTACCTAAATATTATAAGAGAGAAATTCTGTACTTGATTCTATTAATTATATTTCGTTTTTAATTTACGATTTACACTTTATAAACTAATAGTATACAATCGCGTTATATATTGCAAACTAGATGTGCCCGCGGTTTCACCCGCGTTTATAGTTAATGCGCCGCCTCCGTGAGTCGTAGCGTGATGTTATATAGCCTATAGCCTTCCTCGATAAATAGGCTATCCAACACTAAAATATTTTTTCAATTCGAGCCAGTAAGTAGTTCCTGAGTTTAGCGCGTTCAACAAAATAAACAAACAAACTCTTCAGCTTTATAATATTAGTATAGATTACATGTAGCTCGATATTCAGGTACCCGAGCTAAGATTTAACATTTGTATTTATATAGGTGACTAGATTTTGCTCGCGGCTTAACGCGTTAATCTAGATTTTAGATACATCCCTCGGGAATACAACTTTTATCTTGAATGAGATGTACTCTCTGTCCTTTTTGGTACCCCTGAAAATGTATATGCAAAATTGTATGATGATCGGTCATGTAGTGAGGCATGAAAACCGAACAAAAAATCATTCGTCTTTATAATATTAGTCAGGATTGAATTGGTAAAATAAAAAGGATTGGGTCTCACTCTGGTAATATTTTACTCTTATATGATTACCGTTATAAATACCGTTGCTGTATGAATAGATCCAGAATCAAAATTGTTTTATCGTCGTCGTCGTTTTTGTGCATTGAAAACTTGCAACTAATAACTTAATATCTTTTTATTTTCGATGCTGACGATATCGTTCGTTAATGAGTGAAGGCGGAATCGCAACTACGGCTTAACTTGCTCAACGATATGCAAAGGCTAACTGGAGCAGTAAGTGGCTCGATCTCGACGTATTACAATAATGTAGTCAGCATTTCACAGCGCCTCGCTACGCCGCACCGTGCTTCGTTCCAAGCGAAAGATAGAAAATTATTTGCTATATTATTTAACTGTAGTAAGTTGTATGTATTATGGAAGGTGATGATGATGAAATCAATCAATATGTATGCTATGGTGAATAGATTTAAAAATGTAAAAATGATATAGAAGAACAAAGTTTTTAATAAGACAAATCAATGTATTTTAAATAATAATAAAAATACTCATTCATACATTACGTTAATACATTAAATAATTACTCAATTACAACTGCCTCCGTAGCGCAGCGATAGTGAATGCGACTGCTGTGCATGAGGTCTCCGGTTCGAATCCTGGGTCGGACCAAGGAAAAGTTATTGAGTTTTCCTGTTAAGAAATCTCAATAGCAACCACGAGTTAGGAAGTTGGCGGTGTTAGACACCCCCGTGGCTTGGAAAACACGTAAAGCCGTTGGTCCTACGCCTGATCTCTCTCCAGTCGTGTCGGATTACCGTCTCATCGGATTTAAGGAACAGAGCGTGCAATTGTGTTTGCGCACACACTTGTGCAATATAATATCTCCTGCGCAGATGGCCACTGGCCGCCGTGACCGAAATTCGGTCTGAAGGACATTATTTAAATAATTACAGTCTATATTCCTGTACTATGGTAATAATGTGCCCCTAGCGTGAAGAGCACTTGCAATATGATATTAAGAACTAAAATATATGTTTTTAACAATACTTTTATGAAGCGCTAGTGTTAAGTGTTTTGCTCAATCTATTTAATTATGGGTGCCTTACACTGTTTTAGTTCTTTATTATTAACAACACTACGAAAGATAAATACAGAAGTATGACGTTAAAATCACTCGCAAAATATCTGATAAAAGGTGCTACGCCGTAGCCTGTTGCTACGATATTCCTCATGACATAAACACAAGATATAAATGTAAATAGCAGCTGTTTCACCCCGATACGCATTAACATAATGAAGACTCGGCCCGTAATTCTTGGGCTCTCTGTAAAAAATCATCTCGCTATACGGAAACTTTGGCAGGAAGTTACTTTACGAGAATTTTTCTCACCCTAAAGTTAACACGTAAAGTTGTTTATAAAGCGAATGTAATCATTTTATTCATTTACGTCGCATTTTAAATAAAATAAGGCCTTTATTCAAATATCGGATGCTAATAAGGAGGAAGTTCTTTAAGCTATTTCGTTAGATGGTACTCAGAATTTCCTGTCTGAGGCTCGCCGAATAAGATATAAAGGGGTGGCTTATAACCTTTTGCATCCTGTATAGGCACTTGGACTTGATAATGGAGGTGGATTAATGGACGGACCGGATCAAAGGTACGCGAATGAACAAAGACGTTGTAGTAATAAATTAAAAAAAAATTTGAACCTTTGAATCTATACGATGAGTGATATGATCCTTGGGTATGATTGGTACAGCCAGCAACGTATGTCGATATATATTTGCGAGATGTTGATTTAAAATTCAAGAAAAAATTGTAGTTAAGTAATTTTTTTATTTAATGAAATACTTTTAAAAATTTCTTTATTCTTTAGCTACGTATGTTCCATGTGAATACCTTATCTTTATACGGACTTAAGAATGGTATGAAAAGAAAAGGAGTAGTATTTAGGAGTAGGAGTAAGTATGTGTAATCAGAACTCTTGCTAACCAGGCAACCAATACCAGGTCGTCGAATCACCTTGTGGGGCATACCCCTGGTTCGTCTTTTGGTGCGTGGTCACTCCAGGACCTTTCTGCTTCAATGAACATCGGTCCTACGAGCCCTGCCCATTGCCACTTCAGCTTGGCTATCCGGTTGGCTTTATTCTTTATGCACTTAAACAAATAAAAAAGTAGAATATAAATTAAAGCGACTACACATTTACCAATTACTGAACATTATCGATAAATTCTCGTATCTTACAATGCACAGACAGTTTGCAATTGCTTCGCGAAGTCTATTTACTTAATTATTTGGCCACGTATTGGCTAGATATAGATAAACATCTTAATCTGCTGGCTAACCCATTTAGTTAACATAATATACTGTTACTAATCTATTTCATTACACTGTGTAAATACATTGTTACGACATGTGCACACCAAATATATTTTTATTTGTAGGAATATCTATAAGGGTTGATTGATTCTTTGTTGCAAACGTGCGCTATATCGTTAAGCCTCGGATTGATTCTCTGAATGTACACATTCCTTTTTTGTATTTTCTGTTATGAAATAATCATATTTTTCAGCATAGAGTGAAAATATTTCCAGTTAAAAAGCATGGGCTTACCGTACGAGGGACATAAAGGCATTAAAATTATTATAATCCTGATTTAAATCTCTTTGGATGGGACCGGCAATCATGCACACACACAAATGGCGATATGTGGTTTATTCACCTTTGCCTATATTTTTGTATATGTTAAACAGGCATTAAACTAGACTTTATTAGTAAGTATTTTATATGTAGATTCTTAGTGATGTATCTAGAGTATTGTAAATATAAACTGCAAGGAAGTTGTAGTGTTTTAAGTGGTAACCTTGCCGCTGCCAGAGAGCCGAGTGTCGTGTGTTCGATTCCTTCACGGGTCATTTGTGTGAATCACAAACATCTGATTCGAATCTGGCTGTTCTTTGCCTTGTTTGAATGTTTATAATAATAATATCAGCCCTGTATTAAACTGTCCCACTGCTGGGCACGGGCCTCTTCTCAGTGTGAGAAGGGTTAGGCCGTAGTCCACCACGCTGGCCCAGTGCGGGTTGGCAGACTTCACATATCTTCGAGAACATTATAGAGAACTCTCAGACATGCAGGTTTCATCACGATGTTTTCCTTCGCCGTTAAAGCAAGCGATAATTAACTATTTAATACGCACATAACTTCGAAAAGTCAGAGATGCGCGCCTTGGGTTCGAACTGTAAAGTTATAATTCACGTATCATTTTTTAAAAAGAAATAACACAAGACCTAATGTGCATAGGTACGAGATATTATTGTTCTAAAATAATTTATGTCTAATTTAAAAGAGGTGCTGTCTTATAACTTAGTCGTTACCCGGAATATCATTCTTTTTTCAGAGTATTCTATAGCCTTTCATATGGTTTGAGATATTTCTTTACCAAACATCATAATTGGTTAAATCGTTTAGGGATAAAAACGTAATATTTTAGTTTTGCATTTATAGTATACTAAATATAACTGTAATTTCGAAAATTAAGGCATATCAATGGTAACAATAATTTAAGGCCCACGAAATAGAAGGCGAGTCAGACCTCGTGCTTCTACTAGGAATTTCTGGGTATAAAGTTAATAACACATTGCCCGGGATAGTATTACGATCCGGGAATTTCACCCGGGGCCTCATGCGCAGCAATCATATTAATTACGGTTTTACTTGAAAAAAATGACACAAAACATTTAAATATATGTCATGATTCACGAAATTTATTTATATTGGTTGCAATCTACAAACAATATTATTATATAGGTACGCATTTTCGGGGTCTGTGCTATAGCTCGATAACAGGTCTAAAAATGTCTTCGTAATCCATTGTTATATGAATAACTATATCTATAAAGGACTTTATGAATGCATTATGAAAAATAGTAATAATAATCACCGAAGCTATGTTTTAAGTGCTAAGTAATAAGCTGATTTTCAAAGACCGCGCAGGTGGTAAAGTAAAAATACGGTCTTCTATCCATTGACCAACAAAATCTATATACTTATACGTGAATAGAACCCTCTGTACCTCTTAAAGCACACGCCGCGTTCAGAGGAGTAGACATTGGGCATAGTTAAAGTTTTTATGAAGACGGAGAGCAGAAACGAATTTATTTAAAATTACTTATTATTATCTGGATTACATACGATTTTCAACCACCAAACTTTATGGTACGAGACAATTTTATTTATCGAGTTGGTATTACAATATATGAAGTTACTTAAAAGTTCATCAACACGAACATTCGTTCATAACGTTAAAATATTCTCAGAATATGGCGAGATCCTTGCTGCTTTAAATCCTCTAGGATTAGTCTAGTTAGTGGGCACAACTGTTAACCTAGATTGAGTCAAAACTCAGCATGCAAAATATACGACGTTAAAATATATTTTCATTTCATTTGCATTCCTCCATTGCTAGTTAAAATGAAACATGCCGGTGTGAAATCATGCTTACGCAGTTTAATCTAATTACAATTATAATCGCATACACCTGAAGCCCTTCCACGTATCTTGTGCATTCGAAGCCGCAACTAAATTGCGGCTCACCGCTGACATACGCGTGTTTGCCGTCTGAATTTCACACGCTAAAATAACACATAATTAAGTAATATTTTGTATTATTCTAGCATTAATTTTCTAGATATATAAAAATATTACTAGTCATTGATTTTGAAAATATTACTAGTCATTATTTACTGGGTGACAAGGTACAAAGTAGGTACAAGAAAATTTGAAGTTTTGAAAAATATTGCATAGTATTTGTTTGTATTAGTATTCATTATACAGTATATGAATTACAAAACGTGTTTACGTGTGTTTTAGTTAAACCAGTTAATCTACATTATTAATAGATTAAAACAACCTATTTGCATAGAAAGGTAAGTATAAAACACAAACAATAAACTAAATGTCAAAAATAAGCGAAACGAACGAATATAGAACTAAAATTAAGTACTTAATATGTTCAAAATCATGTTGATTGACCTCGATCAGCTATGGCAAAGTAGTATACCAAGTTATACTCGGTAGGTCTCGATCGATATCGGTGGGAAAGTTTCATAAAACACTAATAGAGCTCGATTGATAAAGTGTAGGAGCAACGCATGATCCTTATCGATTAAATTGAATGAATCGTATCGATTGTATAAGACGATAGGCCGATCGATCAGGAGAAGCACTTTTACCTAATTCACACTACTATAAATAAAACTGGAATTTATAGTTCCTTTTTCTTTTTCGTTTAATATTCTTAATTAGACAAGTGTCTAGTAAAATATACAGGTTAAAACATAAGCATGTTTTTGGAATGACAGACATAATTGAAATCATATTGCGTGTGGCCGCTGGTGTACTGCTGCAACTTCATAGTGTAAATAAGAACTTTTTTTTGGTGGGTATGTACTATTTAGTTTGTTTGGAAGCTATAGTATTATCAGCTAAAGGTAAAATCGTTATTAGAGTAATGTATTTAAAATAAACTATTTCAATTGCACAAACAACATTTCAAATAGGATTAGCAGAGTATATGCGAACAGCAATTACGTTGCAAGTTTATCGAACCGTTAATTTTAATTGCCTATTGATAAAAGTGTTCATGTTAATTTAATATGTACTCATATGATTATTTATTATTATTCAATACTGATGAACTGGTATTAACTCATGTGAATATTTTACGAAATATAGTATTACTAACATTCTAAAATATTAGTAATACCATTGGACTACGATTGGTTTGTAAATTAATTGGTATAAGCATCTAATCAACCATTTTTTGAAATATTTGAGCTAATAACAAAACAGCATGGATGGCGTAGTGGCTTAAGTGGTCGCCTAACTGCTGCTCGCCTAACACACGGCGTGTGTTGTGGGTTCGAATCCCAGACAGGATAAAAATTTGTGTAATCCACAAATGGTTGTTCCGCGTCTGCGTGTTCTTTGTGTCCGTTATTTGTACGTTTGTAAAATCACCCGCGACACAGGATTTATTCCTACTGCGAGGTTGGACTCTAAAAAAGAAAGAAAATTATAATTAAATATTATTAATTAATTCTACTCATATATACGTCAAGCATTGTTTACGCGTAGTAGGTATAACACCCACATTTTTTTCGGTAGGAGTCGAGCCTACCGGGTACGGTTCCAGATACCTCAGAGAGACTAGTCACTTTATCCGATCTGGGTATCGAACTCAAGACCTCACGCAGAGCAGCCATATTTACTACTGATGTCCCCTGAGGCAGTCAATTGTTTCTATGTGAGACAATTATATAGTTGAGGATCACACTATGTCAGAGCATCATACCTAAGCTATCCTGACTGTACCTGATCTGCACAGTTGTGATACAGATACAGGAAGGCAGCCACCGATTTTTCAAACCATTGATTATGATGACATGCTCTCCCATCTACAGTATTGATAACATTCGTTTTAAAATCAATATTTATATAATCAGGGTTTATTTTTGGGTGAATTTGTATGTATATGAATACTTTTCTAGTTCTTATTGTAATAAAAATAGCGTTTCATATTTTTGTATTTCTACAGGTTGAAAAGCGTAGTGACTATTTGAAGAACGATAGCTGAAATAATACTTAATAATATAAAGTACTTTTACGCATAGTCAATATTTCATTCGGCCTGAAATAAGATGGAGTAGTCAAACAACGTGCCATATGAACAATGTTGCGGCTTAAAGTTATACTATACTAATTTTTCCACAGCTTTACCTGCGTAAATCCTTCGTACAAAGTATCTTATGTGATAATTTAGGATATGGCTCATCGACGTGCCAACTTTCATTTAAATCTCTTCAACGGTTTAAGCGTGACTCAGTTATAAACATGCAAGTATCCTGACACATTTTCACATGTGTTATATTAAGTACGGTAGTTGGATTTCATTCGGGTTATTAACGTGTTGAGTTGCAGCGGCCGACGACCACAACATAAGTGTTTTACAATTATCTGGCATTCGAGCAGCTGACAGGTTACATATACCTACATAGATGTGAAAATAAAATGAAGTATAATGGCCAAATCACCCTCTTCCCCCTTCACGCTCCTTCTCCTTCCCACTTCCTTTCCTAAAGGGTCGGCAACGTGCAAGTGATGCCTATGGTGTTGCAGGCGTCCATTGGCTACGGTGACCACTTATCATCAGATGGGCCGTAGGGCCGTATATTAAATAGCCATAGTACTTACTACTAAAAGCTCTGTAACCAGAAATAAGACATTAGTATGTTAAACACAAGTGCTGTAATGTCTAAAATAACCCTCAAAGGATTTTCAGCGTTAATGAATTATGCGATCAAGATAGATTGGTTTGAATGTAATATGAATATAAGTAGGAAGATAACTATATACAGCTCTATATAGGGTTTAATTAAATATGATAACAGTTGGGCCTTCGCCGTGCTCGTCTTAAAATTCCAATGCGTGCCTCCGAAATTCAATGCGCATTATTCTGTTTTAAAAGTGCCTTCGAGCCTTGCCAATGTTGCGTGTCGTATTATCTTACATTCCATTGTTTTTGCTTCATCAAATGTTTTTGAAAAGGGTGTATTCTATTTTCAATGTTTCCTAAGTACGTTATAGATTAAGGAACGTTTGGAACAAACAATCGCACGGTTGAATGCAGCGTATTGTTTGCTGTGCAGTGAGCAATTCTCATCGTTGATATTGCTTTGACACAAGGCACAGAAGGATTATATACTATAGTCTTAGCTGTAGTCATACACGTTATATACAGTGGTTTATGTCTTTATATACAGGATGTCCGGTAATTAATGGATAACCTGAAAATGATTTATAGTGGAACTGATGGCTGTTCAGAAAAAAATATGGAAAAAAATCTATCCTAACTACTACCTGAGATATGTTTTATTTTTAATTACCTTGTATAACTTTCTTGTATACTACGACCATAAATGAATGAAATCCATCGGTTTTTTGTTGTTTTATTATTAAACACTAATTATGCTAATAGATCGACAGTCAAAAGTATGCTATGCTAATACAGCTTGCACTTTTTAATATATATATATTTTTTTCTTTCATACTTATTTTTTTTTCATTTTCTAAAAGGCCTTCAGTTCCACTATAAGACATTTCAAGGTTATCCATTAATTACCGGACACTCTGTATGTATAAAATCACTAGGTTTTGCCCGTTGCTTGCGTTGCGGATGTATTGTTGGTTCTTTTCTGTAAGCTACACTCTGTCAGAGTGTATGCAAAATTTCATGATGATCGGTCAAGCAGTTAAGGCGTGATAGCGTAATAAAAACAAACATACATTCACATATATATAATATTACCCAGGATTATATTTCTCTACAATGCGCAGCCCAAACAATTTGACTTCGGTAGTCGTACTTGAGGAAAGTTCATTTATATTAAATCATTAAAATGTTTATATGATATCTCGAAAATATCACCATTACGGGTAGCATTAAAAATAAAATTAGCCACCTAAATCAGGTTGATTTGCGCAATCTGGAAAAACATTATCGTATAACGAAAAGGGTCGTACATATATTAACCATTAGTAATTAGTATTTTAGTGTCGACGAGAGTGTTGTAGTATACGCAAATAAATAAATAAAACTCAATAAGAGAAATATATGAACTATAAACATAGATGACGGCGTTAATCTGTGTACTAATAAAATAAGACTATAAAGATTATTATTTATTCTTTACTTTGGAATTTAATGCATGTTGTATTCTTCGGGTAGCTGCATTCCAAATACGGAGCAATTCACTCGTCACTTTTAATTTTTAACCCCCGACGCAAAAGCGACCGGGTGTTATAAGTTTGACGTGTCTGTGTGTGTGTGTGTGTGTGTGTGTGTGTGTGTGTGTGTGTGTGTGTGTGTGTGTGTGTGTGTGTGTGTGTGCGTGTGTGTGTTTCTATCTGTGGCATGGTAGCTCTCGAACGGATGAACCGATTTTAATTTTGTGTTTTTTGTTTGAAAGGTGAATTAGTCGGGTGTGTTCTTAGTTATGTTTGATGAAAATTGGTCCAAGATGGCCGCCGCCACAAAATGGCGGATCACATATTTTTTCACAACTGCCAATCAATATAAGTATTAAATGAAAGGGCTTGTCTAATAGAATACTATACACTATGATAAATTTAAAATCCAAGATGGCCGCCACCACAAAATGGTGAGTAACATTTTTTTTCACAACTCCCTCAATATGGGTATAAAATTAATTATGTGTCGGGGGTTTTTTAAATTTTAAATTTATAGTTATAAATATAGTTGTACTGGCTTTTAATTTGCTAACAATTTGACAGTTTAAAAAAACATTCCCGGCATCTACTTGTGAGAAAGAAATAAACTGACTCTACTTATTTACCGATTCTAGAGATAAACTGAGACAAACAGAGTATTATTAAACTTGTGTAAATACTTGCAACGTCATAGTGAGATTCTTAATACGATATAATACGCATAGTTAGTAAACTTAGTATCAAGGAAAGCTCGTCTGTCAACCGCAATGAGTAAGTAAAGCGTTCACCATCTTATAGGCGACGCAAAGAGCTACGGAACTTTATGCTACAATCGTCTTTAAATAAAATAAGTTGTTGACTCTTTTCAATTCCTTGCAATTCGGCAGATTTTAGTTTGTACCTATTCACGGAAATCATTAATTAATTTAAGTCACAAAGTAACATTTAAGGCAGTCAAAGTATTGTTGTTAGTCAATTTACTAACGTCACTGACATTAAGGATAGTTGCTAGGTTGACCTATGAGAAGATATCTGCGAGAAACTCACAAACATAAAAAAAAACATGATAAATGTTACCACATTGAACTTAACTCTTTGAATCGCCATTAAATTTTGGTATTTTACAACTCATCATATCTTACGATCTGGAAGGTGTAGCAGACATTACACTGTACACATTACTGTAAACAAAATAAACATAACTTCAAACAGAAAAAGAGTTTAGTATTCGCTATTGTATATATACAGTTTCTGTATAGTATTATAATTGTATATATAGGTATTATCACTTAATAGTAAGGTGTTACCTAAAATATTAGGCGTTTAATTTGCCTTGTCAACCCTCCGAAAAGGAGTCGTTGCGTTGTCAGCACAATGGACAAAGATTACTGCACCCTTGGGGACACCATAGCGCCTCCTTAATGGGCCTAGAAACTGTACCCACTTCGGGAACACAACACAAATTGTTTGGCTGCTATTTTAGCCGGAGGCTTGATGTCACTACTCAGGTATATTATTCTAATTTGTATGATATCTCAGATATAAAAACGCTTTGCCCTTTTTTCTTTAAACACACGTAAAGGAAAAATTAAAACAACCATATTTAATACAATTATAATTAATATATATATATAATTGATAAAAGTATTTAAATTAAAACTCAAAATAATCTTTTAACTAGGTGTGAATTTTGTTAAGTTGAAAATAATGTGTACATTGAAAAGCCTGCCGTTTTGCTCGTTTAGTTGTATATTATAGAACAGATGAGAAATACCTAATTCGGAGCCCAAGAATTACTCATAATAATAATAAATCGACTTGTAAAAAGAACTATGGGCTAAATCTTGGACATACAACTTCAAATAGGTACCTACACTTGAGCAACCTTAAGTGATCTGGGTTCTTATATTTTAAATGTTACTGTTACTTACGTTATTATGTTTCTGTTACTTATATACATACTTTGTGAAGCGTTTATCGGCCATTTCTGGACAGAATTGTTCTACTTCATTTGCTATACTTAAACTTCCACGGGCATCTAGCAGTCTCCAAAATGTATATACTCCGTTTATATGAAGTAGCTCTGCTATTACTGGATATATTTCATTCATCTATTTGAATGAGGAGGAATAGAAACAAACATAAGCAACATCATTATAATATATTTTAATTACCCGACAAACATAAAACGTGTCAGGTGGTGTGTTACTTTGAAATCAAAATATTCCGATATTGAAGGCAAAAGTAGAGGCGACAACTGGTCTAGAATAAATACTAAATTACAAAGTAAGTATTAGTAGCACCTGTGAGAATCCCTTGTAAAGAACGTCCTTAATTAAGCCAACAAGCTGGTGCGAGTGAGACACGAAAACACGAACTTTTCGCTTTAGAACCTTTGTATAACGGCCCGTGAGACCGAGTGCCACCATTATCTCCACTTAATGCAACTTGCAGGCGTATTCAGCCAAATTCAGGCCGGCGACGCTTAATCGGCCAAGTTTGAAGAGCCTCTAAAGAGGGTAAGGCCTCAATAAGAACGATACAAAGCCTTAGGTGGCTAGAACTTTCATATGAAACAGAAGATCATAAGTTTCTGCTTAGGATTCTGTCACACCGTTATTACGCATACTAGTTTGGTCAGAAAATAACCTTTAAGTATTTTTTATACGTCAGACGTGCACAAATAGACGCTTATATATTTCCAAAAGGGTTAGCAGATACCTATTTTCGCAAGCTATCAAATTATCATGTTATATGGGCGACCAATAAGGTTCATTTTCAGACCCCATGCTGCTACTAAGAATTTACAGAAAACTCACTGACTCACTTTGAGTTCCCGGAATCAAATCCGAGAACTCACGTTTGCAGGGCAAACATAAACGCACGTATGTCACTGGGTCAACGAGGCGAGCACAAAAGTTTCTTTATAATATTTAGATTTCAACTTTGTTGGTGCTATGGAACAATGTATTGAGAAATTCTCAAGAAACAGATTGTGTCGATTAAGTAATGAATTTGTAATGAACTACAAACATACACAAACTAGTGGCTCAACTTTGTTTCCGGACAGTTATTTAGAACCACATAACTTTAGACTAACTTAAAATATCCTTTTTTTTTTTTTTTTTTTTTTTAAGTGGGGGAATGCTATGACGCATATCCCTCCGCGGGGGCGGGCGGAGGGATTATGTCGGACTCGCCGGGGTAAAAGAAGATGGAAAAGAAATAATGTACCTCCCGGAATACCGACTAAACCTACCACGGTGTTCCTCGACAAAACCACTATCGGCGGGGCCGCGCGAATCGCTTTCGCATGCGGTCGCGACCCCGCCGAGGTTTCGGCCCGCCGTATGAAACGGCAGGCCACTACACAAAAGACCTACCCAAAATAGGCACTTCCGACATTATAAAACCCTACTGTCTCCCCCCTAGAGGGGAGACGGACTCAACACAGAGGCGCGCGTGGGAACACGCACGCCGCCTCTCGGACCTGGTGCTGAACGGATGGCGGGCAGGCCCACGAAGCCCGCCACCCCCAGGTCAAACCTCAGGGTGGCTGGAGGTCATCGCGCGCCCTCCGGCGCCCGGCTCTGCGGTTGGGGAGAGGGTTTAAACGCTCCCTCTCCCGCTCCGCCGCCTCCTTGATGGAAATGACTTCCTCACAGAAGGAGGCGACGGCGTTCCACGACCTCTCACTCCGGACCATAGACTGAACTACGGCCGGGAGCGAGAGGGCAACCGATCCGACTGCCGCGATCAACTCACGGCGCTGCGATGCCCAGGCGGGGCAAACCGCCAAAGTGTGCAGCGCCGTGTCCTCAACAAAGTCGCGGCAGTCGCCGCAGTGGTGACAACCGGGCGTCTCTTGCCGGCGTATACGACACAGGAACTGGCCAAAACAACCGTGGCCAGTTAGAACCTGTGTCAGCCGGAAGGTGAGGGCGCCATGCCGCCTCTCCAGCCACTCCTCAAACACGGGTCTTACCGCCACAATCGTGGCGTGCCCAACTTAAAATATCCTGTGTCGAGTAGATTCAAGTTTATTTACATCGCCATTGATTCCTCGGGGCTGCTGGAGTTCTGGGAAACTAATAGTTATTTAAGACAAGTAGACTCAAGATAGTATAATTGTTTGTTAAACATACATATGTATATTATTGCGCTATTCTTCGAGTTGAATTAGAGTTAGAATAGTATTAACTTAATATCAACAAATTATATAACTATGCAAAGAAAGCTATGCTTGTCAATTCGCAAATGATATTCTAACTATTGCAAGCTTTCGGGCAACTTTTGCGTTCAATGTTAAGAACGATAATTACTATGAGAGCCAAGTATTTGTTTACTACTCGTAAAGCAGAACAAACATTATATTATACTACAGACTGCAGATGATAGGGTTAAGTAGAAGGATGAAAAGGAGGCCTTTGCTCTGTGTTACAGCAACAAAAGGTAAATATTATGCATGATCGTGTTTACCCGTTACGTATATTACATAAAAATAATAAGAGGTAGAAAAAACAATACGGCCTGCCCGATGTTAAGTGATTACCGCAATTTATGATTGGCATTTTTATTTGCATTGTAATGCCGACGTGAAGCCATTCCGAAAACCACTGGAGGGGTTACCAAGATCTTGAGATTTTCTCTTATTTGTAAACCAATTTTAGTAATTATTTTATAAATATATATTACTTTATGAGTTAAATGGTGCAATAGCTCGATTTTTTTATGAGGTAAGAATGGAAGATATAAAGAGAAATATGGAGTACGTTTAGAATTGAATTAAAAAGCTGTCTGGTGGTTAAATTTAGAGAGTTACAGTTGCACTCGGTCATAAACACGATAACTGACGCCTTTTAATAATGCTGATTGCTTTTGGAGAGTACTTTTGTGGAATTCTGCAATCCTTCAGTAAGTTTCTTGTACTTTACTTTTAATTTTATGTAATTAAATTTTCTCTTTTATTTGCTTGATTACGTGGTACGGTAGTAAATATACCTACACCTATTTAAAAATAAATGTTTCTACAACTGATCGTATTCTTAAGATACCTATTATATTCTTTTAAACGGCCAGTATATTAGCTGCATTATTATTCATCTACTCGTATTATGAATCTAGGATTTCTAACAGAGTTTCCATCAAACAATGTTATTGTTTGATGTATTATTTTAGATTTATATATGTAGATTTCAGTTTAGTTTTTTAGCATTTTATCTATACTAATATTATAAAGCTGAAGAGTTTGTTTGTTTGCTTGAACGCGCTAATCTCAGGAACTACTGGTCTGAATTGAAAAATTATTTTTGTGTTGGCTAGCCTATTTATCGAGAAAGGTTATAGCCTATATAACATCACGCTATAACCCACGGGAGCGGCGTAGTAATCATTAACGCGAGTGAAACCGCGGGCACATCTAGTCTTAAATAAACTGAATAGGATATACAAAGAATAATATTAACATTATTTATATTATGACAAGTGCATGCGACTGCATAGTCATTATATTATACATAAACTAGCTAACCCGCGCAACTTCGTCTGCTACACATAAGAGAATTTTCCCTGTTTCTGCAACATTTTTCATTGATGCTCTCCTATTAGTTGTAGCGTGATGCTATATAGTCTATAGCCTTCCTCGATAAATTTGCTATCCAACAATAAAAGATTTGCCAAATCGAACCAGTAGTTCCTGAGATTACCGCGTTCAACCAACCAAACAAACAAACAAACTCTTCAGCTTTATAATATTAGTATAGATTTTATCAACAGCTTCCCAAAAATATAGATTTAAGGAAAGCATTTGATAAAATTTATGTGTGTTCTTTGGTAGAATACTATAATTTGCCTATACTTCTTAATAAGACTGCATAGTGTGACATAAATTATGTTTGTAAATCATGTGTGATGTAACAAACAGATGAGAACGGGTTGCCATCAAAGGTTATCAATCTACATCTGCAATTACTACTTCCGGCGTGCCTTAGGGTTCCTTCTGAGTACCTTAACTACAACTTATTACTGTATTATACAATTAAAAAGTATATTATTATTTCTGATTTAATTATAATACAGATACTATTTTTTAATAAATTTACTACAAATAGGTCTGTAATAGTAAATTGAAATAATCTATTTAGTTTAGATAACATATTACAAAAATATTTTTAAGGACCTCGTCCTGTATTATGTATATAATCTTTATCTTGCGGGAGACTCTAAAATAACCTCAAATCAATCAGACACGACGAACACAAAAGAACATCCACATTTGGCACAAATATTTGCATATTCATGCAGTCAAATAACAGAGTTATCTGTAGACAATTCATATAAGAATTTAATATTCTAGGTACTGCGACTGAATCATTACATCATTACATTACTACAGAGTTACGCTATTCGACATAAAGTTTCTTTGACGATCTTGAACTAGCATTAGACACATCAGTTAGGTGAACATATGTAGATAAAATCTCAACAGCGCTTGCCGCATATATGACTTCGTAATAAGAAGCAACACAAACTTAAAGCATAGTATTAATAACTATACTTATCTAAACAAAGCACTGGTTAGGTTTCAAGTTGAATGAATGTCGATACGAAACTAATTTGTTAGATAATAACACTTCGAAGTACATGCTCACATTGTAGGTTTCTAAATAATCTATTAATTATTATAGGTATATCCCAATATAGAATCTTCCCTGGCAATTAGTATGGTTAATATTAAGTTGTTAGATTGAGAGCTATGGGTGTAGTAGATTATATATTATGGTATAGTTATGTCAATATTTTACAAGTATTTAAAACTAATATAGTTTAAGAAATGTTGATATCTTTGGTGCATGTCGCGAGTACATGCTTAAGTTGAGTCACTTGCGCGGGCTTGCAATGCATCATGTAAACTGATGATGCGAGCGAGTAATCCGTATGAATAACTCGCGCATGTAACTCATTCGAATGCCTTGTGCATGTTGCTCACCTTAGCCACTTGCATCGTGTACTAGCACCATATGAGTAAAGGATTATTTATTATACAACGTGACCCAAAATTTAACGATAAGCGGGCACCAAAAGGTGGACCTAATTATGACTAATCGAGAAAAAAAAAAAATTCTAACTTGACTTTTTTCCATTACGAAAAAAATTGCGCAAGTCATTTTTAGGTCCACATTTTGGTGCCCGCTTCTCGTTGAATTTTGGGACACGTTGTATATATAGATTTGAGTGTATGGTAACTGAAATTTTCATACCTAGACTTTAAGGTTATATAAAGACTTAATGATAGTCCAATTAATTTTAAAAAACTATGACATGAAAATTGGACACACTTATAAATCGATAATAAATAATTAAAAACACAAATACCTATAACTCTAACGCAGCAAACATACGAGTATGCTGGCAGCATCCATACACATTTTACCGATAATAAGAGTGATACACTGTATAATATAAAATAGCAAATATCACTTCTTCTATATATCATTTATTAAAACCTATAAGTATTCTATATATGTCATTGATGCCTTGGAAGATGGGTAGGCCCTTGGTGTGGGACGCAACGTGTGTAGACACCCTTGCGCCATCACATCTTCCCAGTACGGCGGGTTGTGCTGGTGCTGCTGCTGCATCCGCGGAGACTCTCAAGCGGCGCAAATACAAAAACCTGGCAGGGGATTATGTTTTTGAGCCGTTTGGGGTCGAAACGCTAGGGTCATGGGGTCCCAGTGCTCGTGCTCTTTATAGAGACATAGCGAAAAGGTTAATCGACGCTTCCCGTGACCAGAGGGCTGGCCTTTATTTCGCGGAAAGGATAAGCATTGCCATTCAACGTGGCAATGCTGCCAGTCTTCTGGGCACACTACCAGTTGACTGTGATGCGGAGGAATTCTATGACGCCTATTAGAGGGTTTTAGTTTTCTTTTTTATTTCTCTGTTTCATAATATTTTAGGTATAAGTTAGTTTTAAAGAATTGTTTATATTATGTATATAATTTATAAAGATAAATTATTTTTTATACTAAGTATAACCGAGAGACATATACCCACAAACATAATTCTCCTTCTGACGTAGTCGGGCAACTATCAAAATGTGTTTCAGACTTGATGAAAATCAAGCTAAGCTAATTTATTAACATATTCCTAGGTACATCAACAGGGTTTCATGTGAGCTTGTATACAAACGGTGTAAGCGTATCCCAAATTTGAGAATATACGATAGTTAACCCGTTAGAGCTCCAGAGTCTATTGTTATTGAATGTACACATAATTTCACCCGCAATCAACCCGTTCTTCGCCACGGGCCTTTCTGTACTAAAGATGTTAAGGCATGATATAATGGTGCAAATCTTTGTTTATGAGACTGTGACCGCTTTCGTTGTCTTAATTAACTCTTAAAATAGCATTACCTTTTGATGTTGAGTAGATAACATAATTATTGAATCATTTACATATTTTCATATCATAGTTTCTGTCCTTCCGGTTACTTCATGCAAGTTAATTGCATCTCTAAAAAGATAAGCGACTCAGTTAACATGCATAAAGTAACCCGCGGGGTTAATTTAAGCATGTAATCCGCGCGAGTGGTTTGCGCATGTATCTCGCTCTAGCTACTTGCGTCGTGTACAATAGCAACACCTTTAGGATAAAATAGAGTCGGATTCAAGGATAATAAAAATTAATTGATTTTACTGGATACTCGACTTCATTTTCCGCGGACATATACATAATATTGGCGTACGGTTAAATTAAAGCTCATTTCAAATGGTGTAGTTTTAATTTATAGCTCTCTAATAACTTTTTGGAGTAGTATAACCTAGCATTATCTCCGGCAAATGTGTGGAATACCTCTACTTTTTGGCAGACGGTATGTCTTACGTCGTATGCCAAACACAATTTCATACATTGTGCAGCTGTTGCGAAATTTCTTGCGGGCAAACTCAACAATACTTTGCGTAGTCCGGGATTGAATGGGGACCTCACGATTAACAACCAGGCTTGTATTTAAATTACCAACAATCCCGACATGAACTTTACTATACTGACTTCATAATTATTTGCTTAAATTAAACCAATCAGTTGTTATTACACTTATGAAGCGATGTCATCAATAACAATAATATAAATACAGGCAAATGAGTGATGGCAATAATTACCTTCCAAATAATTTATTTTATTGACTATAATAATAACTGTTAACAGAATTTATGAAGCAGAATGTACAATTGCACGTTATATTTTGATGGCTGATTTATTTGTGTTGACAAACGAAAATACTATATAACTGCGTTTTGCAATGTGTTTATTTTTTAGCGTATGTAGGTACGTATCAATATGAGCGCACTCAAACTGACCTTCTAACTTTAAGTTATGTTAGAAAAATAAAAAATTATTAAATCAAAGTTAATATATATTTTTTTCTTTATGGCATAGGTGTGCAAACGAGCAGACGGATCACCTGACGGTAAGCGATTACCGCCGCCCATGGACACCCGCAACCCCAAAGGAGATACAAGTCGTTGCCAGCCCTTTAAAAAGGAATGAAAGAGGGAAAGGACAAAGGAAAGGATAGGAAAAGGATCGGGGTAACTGGGCCTCCGGCTCTCTCACTCACCGATACGAAACGCAACAGTACGGGTACCATTACTTCACGCCGGTACTCTGTGAGAGGGTAGTACTACCCCGGTCGATCCGGCCCATTTATGCCAACATAGCTGTGACCATGACCGGTCTGTGTGGAAAACTTTGGATGAGGCCTATTGCCAGTAGTGGATGTCTTTCGGCTGAGATGATGATAAAATTTATGTCATCTATACACTATTTAGAAATGTATAACCCCATAGAGGGATAGTTGGTAGTGCTCTTGACTATAGCCACTCTGTAGAACATGGACGTCAAATAATCTTGTATTATGTTTCCTCGGAAGCAAAAATTCCAAGTAGAGATGCTGTGTTGGCAACAGGTGATCAGTATATTCGTTACTAACTATGTTTCCCTTATAACCTTGGTATAGCAAGTTACCAGCTCTTATGATACAGAATTTAAATCAATTTATTTCGAACTTTCGCATTGGATGAAATATATTTAATATGTATATAATTCGTTATAGAATTTCAATTTATGACCTCAGCTTGATACAGCCTGGTCAAAACGTCAAGCACCTAAATGTGTCCGTGCACGTCGTTATTATAAGTTAATTACATTTACGAACGCGTTAATGACATTTATGAATTATATATAATAGTATACCAATTACAATAATAAAAGAGTACCTACGTTAAAATAGTTAAACACATTTTTATAAGAATGTGATAATGAACATTTTTTATAATACCAAATCTGTACATACACTTTGCGCAAATAAAATTATTTGATATTGAAATATATAGTAATTAAAAAACACATATACTTATATACGTAACATTTATTAAATGGAGTATTATCTACTCATGCTTCGTTCAAAAACTATTAACGATGCTAATTTATCACTATCCATCAAAACTTAGTTTCGATCGAAGTATAATGAATATTATAAAGTATCTGAAAACTCTCCTCACGGCGTTAAATTACAAAGTATAGTTTTAATCCGCCACGCGGTCGTAAAACAATTTACATTCCTAGACAGATTTACAACGGCTATTTAATCCAAGCGTTAACAGACTAATGAAATATAATTAGGAGGGGTAACATAATGGAAATATTTGCACACGTCAACGTAAATTTTGTTGAGCAACGGCGAGTATCAAGTTGAGCAATAAAAAGGTAATTTAAAGTTGGCCCGGAGTCCATAAACGGTTGACATGGGAGATGTACATTAATGAAATTATTCTGCTATTGCCTTTTTACTGTGTTTTTATGAATTTCCTCGTGCTTTTCCGTGTTTGTTGTTTTATGCATAGCCTGTTCTTTTATGTTACAATTTTAAGTTTACTTTGTTTTGTTTATTACCTACAAAATTGTGCAGACGAATGGCTGATTAGACGTCAGATTTTGACTACCTTGTTAAAACCGTGGCATAAGCTTGTGCTTATTTTTGCGGTCGATAATGAGGTTAAATTAGTTTAATTACTAGCGGCCGCCTAGTTGCCAAAATTCGACCATAATTGATTTAAATTTTAAGTTTGATCGTTATTAAGGTTTTATTGTATATAACTTACCCTTATAATCACATTCATTTAGATTTCGCCAAGGCTATACAGGTTAAATTTACCTATATTTTAACCTAACAAACAAACTTAACAAATTACTATGTACTTGACTATACATTAACGATATTCCTAAGCTTGCTACTTTGTTTTCTTTTTTTCTTTATTACATATAAATAAGGTATAGGTAAACATAGTTACAAAGAATTGTAGGTACGACGTCAGACGATCAACGCCGAAATACTACGAATGGGATTCGACTGCGTGTGTCAAATGCATAGTTGTGTGCGTGTAGTGTTTTTTCATTAATTTAATGTATTTCTAATGTATATTTCATAAAAATATTAAAATTCGCCGCTCCTTCTCCATGTATACTTTAACTGTGCCAAATTTCATACTCCTCCGACCGCGCAATTTTCGTAAAAAGGAATACAAAATTTTCACTTCACGTATTAATATATAGATACTAGCTGACCCGGCAAACAATGTTTTGCCATTAAAAAAAATGTTAGGGGTGGACAACCCTTATCACTAAGGGGTATGAAAAATAGATAGTAGCCGATTCTCAGACCTACTAAATATGCATATAAAATTTCATAAAAATCGGTCAAGCCGTTTCGGGGGAGTATAGTAACTAACATTGTGATACGAGAATTTTATATATAAGATGTCGATGGATGAATTCAATAAATAGCTAGGTTATAGCTGTAATAAAAGGAAATGGTGTTATATCGTTTTCTTGGTATATTTTGTGTCGCGGAAATTTTACAAGCGTTGAAATAACGGACACACAGTATACTCAATCTTGTAATACCTTCATAGCACAAATATATATTATTTGGTCTTCGAATACGATCGCCTAAGTTTTTGTCTCGTTTGGGAAACGAACCCTGAACACTCAGCGTGGTTTAGTGATGAGTTGACTACTTTTTAAGTAGTCATATTCCATGCAGTAGAATTGCTTTGCATGCTTCTTTTATAGTAAGGTAATAAATAAGGTAGTGGTCTAACTGATGTCAAGCGGTTGCTATTCTTATAGGCACTTGCGAAACCAAATCCATCACTTCCCTGAATTATTGCAACTGGGAAATAAATCTTAACTTCTGTAAATTTAAAGTTATTCCCCAGTCGGAGCGCGTAGACTAAAAAAAATATTAATGAAATAAAATCAAAGAGACTTATGTTTTTTGTTTTCATTGATTTTGAAGTAGGTTTTTTTGTGCTACAAAAAAACCTACTTTTTGTTTCAGTTGCCCACTAAGAAATAAAATTTTGTAATTTAAGACATTCATATATATCTATGAATGTTGTACAAAGTGTAATTGTAATAAACTAACTTACCTATAACTTCAATAAAATAAACTTAATAATGTTATTGAAGTCTCATTTAATATAGTTGATAGATTCGGGCAAAGTTTGGGTCTAAGAGAAAATACTTATAAAAAATTTAATGGAAGATACCGCTAAGTCTTCCTACCGCTAACTGATAAATGCGCTCGAATGTGGAAACCGAGAGGAGGTAAGGGTTAAAGTTATGTTTCGCTGATGCCACTCGGCCTTTGAGACCGCACTTCACCAGTTAAAGGTTAATCCATTTTCATATTTTATGGCCGAAGAAATTGTTTGTTTGTTTGGACACGCTAATCTCTAGAACTACCAAGTAAACAGTTTTTGCCGTAGGCAGATGTGGTTGTTTAAGTGGTCGTCTCGTCACTGCCATTGCGTCGAGTATTGTGGGTTTGATCCCCACACAGGATAATAATTTGTGTCATTCACAAATGTTTTAATGATTGGTACGAGTCTTTCCGAGTCGAGTATGAATATTTGTTAAATCCCCAGAACCCAGGATATATTCCTGAAGTAATAATATCCTCCAGACCGAATTTCGGTCACGGCGGCCAGTCTTAACGGAGACTGGCCATCTGCGCAGGAGATATTATAGTGCACAAGTGTGTGCGCAGACATAAGTGCACTCTCTGTTCCCTAACTTTCATGATCCGATAGGACGGTAATCCGACATGACCGGAGAGAGATCAGGTGCAAGACCAACGGCCTTACGTGCTATCCAAGGCACGGAGGTGTCTTACACCGCCAACTTCTTAACACAGGGCTGCCATTAAGATTTCTTAACATAAAAATCCAATAACATTTGTGGACTGATCCGGGATTCGAACCCGAGACCTCATGCACAGCGGTCGCGTTCACTACCGCTGCGCCACGGAGCCAATTGAGCTGACAGACAAACAAGTATATGTAATATCAAGTCACAAAAGCGGAGATGTATTCATAAACTTGAAAACCGTGGAGAACAGCTAGTAAATTAAGTTATATAGTGATGTTTCTCGGCGAATAACAAATAAACATTATCACCAACAACGTTCCAATCTTAAGTCTAAGATAAGTCTAATAATAATATTTGGTTTATAGTCAGTAATGTGTCCAATTAACTAATTATAACGTTCGAATGCGTTGTGATTATAGATAGCGTTAAGCCTGTATTTAAATGCTGACTTGATTAGCTTTGAAACACCCGGCGTAACGTGTAGACATCGATTGCACAATCATTTGCAATGAAGTGTAAACGTGACCTATTTTACAAAGGGAAATGATATTTCCTGTAATTATAGTATAACACTATGATTATAATATAATATAGATTTTACCTGCGCCTTCGCACGCGTTAATGTAGGTTTTCTTAATCAAGTACTATAACCTCGGGAACAATATTCTTTTCTGGATGAAGTACCTTTCATTCCCTTATATTCTTTTCTGTACCCCTGACAATGTGTACGCGTAATTTTATAACGATCGATCGAGTAATTAAAAACAAAGCGAAAGAAAACACACGTTCGCATTTATAATATAAGGATTACGTAGCATTGTCTGTATATTGCCGGGCAGGCATTGCCACGACAAAATAAATTATAATATTTGAATATTCGAAACTTGTCTCGCATCTGATTGTGATCAAATTCACATCAAATTGTAAGAATTATAATCGAATATTAAAACTTGATTTGATAGATAGGTCGTGTCAATCCGATGGATTGATCGTGTTCGTGATTCGATTGCCGTTCGTATTGGCGTGAAACTAATACATAGTATTAAAATAAAACTACTTTATACAGGGTGTCCGGTAATTAATGGATAACCTTGAAATGTCTTATAGTAGAACTGAAAGCTGTTCAGAAAAAAAATAAAAAATATATATAATGAAATGTGCAAGCTATATTAGCATAGCGTACTTTTGACTGTCTATCTATTAGCATAATTAGTGTTTAATAATAAAACAACAATAAACCGATGGATTTCATTCATTTATGGTCGTAGTATACAAAAAAGTTATACATGGTAATTAAAAAAAATCACATATCTTAGGTAGTAGTTAGGATAGATTTTTTTTCATATTTTTAGGCTAGACTATTGCTTTTTACCGGACATAGACATTGCACAAAGCCGGTGCTTTGTGATTTCTTACAGATATACCTGCTTAAAAAAACTATGCAGGACCTTTCAATGGGCAGTGAACTTAAACACAAATCAGAAGCATAAACAGTCTTATTACTCGACATTCTTTTAGATTTTTATTCTAAGATTAATTAAAACGGCCTCCAGGGTTATTTGAAATGAATGTCAATTTGTATAAAAGGTAAACTCTTGATCATCATAATGAGTCCTGTGTATAGCAGCTTTGTTTAGAAAATAATAGATTCTAAATATTAGCGTTGATTATAGAACTGTTTGACTGATAGTTAGTTACTGATAGCTTAGTTAGCAGTTAGTTTTTACACAGGCTTGTTTATTTTGGCAGATAGTAAAGCAGTATTTGTAAGAGAAAATGAACCGATCACGGACTAAACAAATTAGCACAGTCGAGTTAATTTTATTCTATATAGTTGGTTCGATCGACAGTCAAAAGTATGCTATGCTAATACAGCTTGCACTTTTTAATATATATATATTTTTTTCTTTCATACTTATTTTTTTTTCATTTTCTAAAAGGCCTTCAGTTCCACTATAAGACATTTCAAGGTTATCCATTAATTACCGGACACTCTGTATGTATAAAATCACTAGGTTTTGCCCGTTGCTTGCGTTGCGGATGTATTGTTGGTTCTTTTCTGTAAGCTACACTCTGTCAGAGTGTATGCAAAATTTCATGATGATCGGTCAAGTAGTTAAGGCGTGATAGCGTAATAAAAACAAACATACATTCACATATATATAATATTACCCAGGATTATATTTCTCTACAATGCGCAGCGCAAACAATTTGACTTCGGTAGTCGTACTTGAGGAAAGTTCATTTATATTAAATCATTAAAATTTTTAAATGATAATCCAAAAATATCACCATTACGGGTAGCATTAAAAATAAAATTAGCCACCTAAATCAGGTTGATTTGCGCAATCTGGAAAAACATTATCGTATAACGAAAAGGGTCGTACATATATTAACCATTAGTAATTAGTATTTTAGTATCGACGAGAGTGTTGTACTATACGCAAATAAATAAATAAAACTCAATAAGAGAAATATATGAACTATAAACATAGATGACGGCGTTAATCTGTGTACTAATAAAATAAGACTATAAAGATTATTATTTATTCTTTACTTTGGAATTTAATGCATGTTGTACACTATGATAAATTTCAAATCCAAGATGGCCGCCACCACAAAATGGTGAGTAACATTTTTTTTCACAACTCCCTCAATATGGGTATAAAATGAATTATGTGTCGGGGGTTTTTAAAATTTTAAATTTATAGTTATAAATATAGTTGTACTGGCTTTTAATTTGCTAACAATTTGACAGTTTAAAAAAACATCCCCAGAATGTACTTGTGAGAAAGAAATAAACTGACTCTACTTATTTACCGATTCTAGAGATAAACAGAGACAAACATAGTATTATTAAACTTGTGTAAATACTTGCAACGTCATAGTGAGATTCTTAATACGATATAATACGCATAATTAGTAAACTTAGTATCAAGGAAAGCTCGTCTGTCAACCGCATTGAGTAAGTAAAGCGTTCACCATCTTATATGCGACGCAAAGAGCTACGGAACTTTATGCTACAATCGTCTTTAAATAAAATAAGTTGTTGACTCTTTTCAATTCCTTGCAATTCGGCAGATTTTAGTTTGTACCTATTCACGGAAATCATTCATTAATTTAAGTCACAAAGTAACATTTAAGGCAGTCAAAGTATTGTTGTTAGTCAATTTACTAACGTCACTGACATTAAGGATAGTTGCTAGGTTGACCTATGAGAAGATATCTGCGAGAAACTCACAAACATAAAAAAAAACATGATAAATGTTACCACATTGAACTTAACTCTTTGAATCGCCATTAAATTTTGGTATTTTACAACTCATCATATCTTACGATCTGGAAGGTGTAGCAGACATTACACTGTACACATTACTGTAAACAAAATAAACATAACTTCAAACAGAAAAAGAGTTTAATATTCGCTGTTGTATATATACAGTTTCTGTATAGTATTATAATTGTATATATAGGTATTATCACTTGATAGTAAGGTGTTACCTAAAATATCAGGCGTTTCATTTGCCTTGTCAACCCTTCGAAAAGGAGTCGTTGCGTTGTCAGCACAATGGACAAAGATTACTGCACCCTTGGGGATACCATAGCGCCTCCTTAATGGGCCTAGAACCTGTACCCACTTCGGGAACACAACACAAATTGTTTGGCTGCTATTTTAGCCGGAGGCTTGATGTCACTTCTCAGGTATACTATTCTAATTTGAGTGATATCTCAGATATAAAAACGCTTTGCCCTTTTTTCTTTAAACACACGTAAAGGAAAAATTAAAACAACCATATTTAATAAAATTAAAGTTAATATATATAATTGATATAAGTATTTAAATTAAAACTCAAAATAATCTTTACATTATTTTCAACTTAACAAAATTCACACCTAGTTAAGGTGTGAATTTTGTTAAGTTGAAAATTATGTGTACATTGAAAAGCCGTTTTGCTCGTTTGGTTGTATATTATAGGACAGATGAGACATAATTCGGAGCCCAAGAATTGCTCATAATAATAATAAATCGACTTGTAAAAAGAACTATGGGCTAATCTTGGACATACAATTTCAAATAGGTACCTATACTTGAGCAACCCTAAGTGATCTGGGTACTTATATTTTAAATGTTACTGTTACTTACGTTATTATGTTTTTGTTACTTATATACATACTTTGTAAAGCGTTTATCGGCCATTTCTGGACAGAATTCTTCTACTTCAGTTGCTATATTTAAACTTCCACGGGCATCTAGCAGTCTCAAAAATGTATATACTCCGTTTATATGAAGTAGCTCTGCTATTACTGGATATATTTCATTCATTTATTTGAATGAGGAGGAATAGAAACAAACATAAGCAACATCATTATAATAAATTTTAATTACCCCACAAACATAAAACGTGTCAGGTAGTGTGTTACTTTGAAATCAAAATATTCCGATATTGAAGGCAAAAGTAGAGGCGACAACTGGTCTAGAATAAATACTAAATTACAAAGTAAGTATTAGTAGCACCTGTGAGAATCCCTTGTAAAGAACGTCCTTAATTAAGCCAACAAGCTGGTGCGAGTGAGACACGAAAACACGAACTTTTCGCTTTAGAACCTTTGTATAACGGCCCGTGAGACCGAGTGCCACCATTATCTCCACTTAATGCAACTTGCAGGCGTATTCAGCCAAATTCAGGCCGGCGACGCTTAATCGGCCAAGTTTGAAGAGCCTCTAAAGAGGGTAAGGCCTCAATAAGAACGATACAAAGCCTTAGGTGGCTAGAACTTTCATATGAAACAGAAGATCATAAGTTTCTGCTTAGGATTCTGTCACACCGTTATTACGCATACTAGTTTTGATCAGAAAATAACCTTTAAGTATTTTTTATACGTCAGACGTGCACAAATAGACGCTTATATATTTCCAAAAGGGTTAGCAGATACCTATTTTCGCAAGCTATCAAATTATCATGTTATATGGGCGACCAATAAGGTTCATTTTCAGACCCCATGCTGCTACTAAGAATTTACAGAAAACTCACTGACTCACTTTGAGTTCCCGGAATCAAATCCGAGAACTCACGTTTGCAGGGCAAACATAAACGCACGTATGTCACTGGGTCAACGAGGCGAGCACAAAAGTTTCTTTATAATATTTAGATTTCAACTTTGTTGGTGCTATGGAACAATGTATTGAGAAATTCTCAAGAAACATATTGTGTCGATTAAGTAATGAATTTGTAATGAACTACAAACATACACAAACTAGTGGCTCAACTTTGTTTCCGGACAGTTATTTAGAACCACATAACTTTAGACTAACTTAAAATATCCTGTGTCGAGTGGATTCAAGTTTATTTACATCGCCATTGATTCCTCGGGGCTGCTGGAGTTCTGGGAAACTAATAGTTATTTAAGACAAGTAGACTCAAGATAGTATAATTGTTTGTTAAACATACATATGTATATTATTGCGCCATTCTTCGAGTTGAATTAGAGTTAGAATAGTATTAACTTAATATCAACAAATTATATAACTATGCAAAGAAAGCTATGCTTGTCAATTCGCAAATGATATTCTAACTATTGCAAGCTTTCGGGCAACGTTTGCGTTCAATGTTAAGAACGATAATTACTATGAGAGCCAAGAATTTGTTTACTACTCGTAAAGCAGAACAAATATTATACTATACTACAGATTGCAGATGATAGGGTTAAGTAGAAGGATGAAAAGGAGGCCTTTGCTCTGTGTTACAGCAACAAAAGGTAAATATTATGCATGATCGTGTTTACCCGTTACGTATATTACATATAAATAATAAGAGGTAGAAAAACAATACGGCCTGCCTGATGTTAAGTGATTACCGCAATTTATGATTGGCATTTTTATTTGCATTGTAATGCCGACGTGAAGCCATTCCGAAAACCACTGGAGGGGTTACCAGGATCTTGACATTCTCTCTTATTTGTAAACCAATTTTAGTAATCATTTTATAAATATATATTACTTTACGAGTTAAATGGTGCAATAGCTCGATTTTTATGAGGTAAGAATGGAAGATATAAAGAGAAATATTAAGTACGTTTAGAATTGAATTAAAAAGCTGTCTGGTGGTTAAATTTAGAGAGTTACAGTTGCACTCGGTCTTAAACACGATAACTGACGCCTTTTAATAATGCTGATTGCTTTTGGAGAGTACTTTTGTGGAAGTCTGCAATCCTTCAGTAAGTTTCTTGTACTTTACTTTTAATTTTATGTAATTAAATTTTGTCTCTTATTTGCTTGATTGTGTGGTACGCTAGTAAATATACCTACACCTATTTAAAAATAAATGTTTTTACAACTGATCATATTCTAAGGATACCTATTATATTCTTTTAAACGGCCAGTATATTAGCTGCATTATTATTCATCTACTATGAATCTAGGATTTCTAACAGAATTTCCATCAAACAATGTTATTGTTTGATGTATTATTTTAGATTTATATATGTAGATTTCAGTTTAGTTTTCTAGCATTTTATCTATACTAATATTATAAAGCTGAAGAGTTTGTTTGTTTGCTTGAACGCGCTAATCTCAGGAACTACTGGTCTGAATTGAAAAATTATTTTTGTGTTGGCTAGCCTATTTATCGAGAAAGGTTATAGCCTATATAACATCACGCTATAACCCACGGGAGCGGCATAGTAATCATTAACGCGAGTGAAACCGCGGGCACATCTAGTCTTAAATAAACTGAATAGGATATACAAAGAATAATAATATTAACATTATTTATATTATGACAAGTGCATGTGACTGCATAGTCATTATATTATACATAAACTAGCTAACCCGCGCAACTTCGTCTACTACACATAAGAGAATTTTCCCCGTTTCTGCAACATTTTTCATTGATGCTCTCCTATTAGTTGTAGCGTGATGCTATATAGTCTATAGCCTTCCTCGATAAATTTGCTATCCAACAATAAAAGATTTTTTCAAATCGAACCAGTAGTTCCTGAGATTAGCGCGTTCAACCAAACAAACAAACAAACAAACTCTTGAGCTTTATAATATTAGTATAGATTTTATCAACAGCTTCCCAAAAATATAGATTTAAGGAAAGCATTTGATAAAATTTATGTGTGTTCTTTGGTAGAATACAATAATTTGCCTATACTTCTTAATAAGACTGCATAGTGTGACATAAATTATGTTTGTAAATCATGTGTGATGTAACAAACAGATGAGAACGGGTTGCCATCAAAGGTTATCAATCTACATCTGCAATTATTACTTCCGGCGTGCCTTAGGGTTCCTTCTGAGTACCTTCACTACAACTTATTACTGTATTGTACAATGAAAGAGTGTATTATTATTTCTGATTTTATTATAATACAGATACTATTTTTTAATAAATTTACTACAAATAGGTCTGAATAGTAAATTGAAATAATCTATTTAGTTTAGATAATATATTATAAAAATATATTTTTAAAGACCGCGTCCTGTATTATGTATATAATCTTTATCTTGCGGGAGACTCTAAAATAACTTCAAATCAATCAGACACGACGAACGAAAAAGAACATACACATTTGGCGCAAATATTTGCATATTCATGCAGTCAAATAACAGAGTTATCTGTAGACAATTCATATAAGAATTTAATATTCTAGGTACTGCGACTGAATCATTACATCATTACATTACTACAGAGTTACGCTACTCGACACAAAGTTTCTTTGACGATCTTGAACTAGCATTAGACACATCAGTTAGGTGAACATATGTAGATAAAATCTCAACAGCGCTTGCCGCATATATGACTTCGTAATAAGAAGCAACACAAACTTAACATAGTATTAATAACTATACTTATCTAAACAAAGCACTGGTTAGGTTTCAAGTTGAACGAATATCGATACGAAACTAATTTGTTAGATAATAACACTTCGAAGTACATGCTTACATTGTAGGTTTCTAAATAATCTATTAATTATTATAGGTATATCCCAAGATAGAATCTTCCCTGGCAATTAATATGGTTAATATTAAGTTGTTAGACTGAGAGCTCTGGGTGTAGTATATTATATACTACTCAAAACAAAATAAGGGCCACTAGTTTATTTACATTTAAGTGCACTTTAGTAAACTGAAAGTAACTTATAAGTAGCATTATATTGATATTACGAACTCTTTGGTGTTTGATCTCTTTTATGCTGGTGTTCGTGTTCCTAATTTGAAAAGTATTGCCATAATTTTAAGAAAAAATAATTGGATGTTATTCTTGTGTTTTTCTTCGATTGTCTTCTTAACTTGTTTCGGTTATTTTAGGGAAAAAGTTTCACTTTTCAATTTTAATTGATTCATGTATCATCTCGCGTTAATCATGCCACCAGTACGAAGGCACATGGATACAATTACAGCAACCAGAGCCATAACTATGATTCAAGAAGGACGTTCTCAGCGTTACGTGGGTTTGCAGTTGGGTTTTTCTCGAAGAGCTGTCCAAAATGGAATATGTAATCGCTTCCAAGAGACCGGCAGCGTTGCCAAGAGACCCGGTTCAGGTAGAGTTCGTGTAACAACGGCGCACGAGGATCGGTACGTCCAACTAAGTGCTCGTCGTGATCGTACAGTAACGGCCCGTAAGTTACAACACCACCTACGGCTGACAACGAACGGGTACCCGTGTCAGAGATCAAACTATATGTAATCGATTGCACGAAGACCAGCAAATGTCAAGACGACGAGTTGTTCGAATTCCTCTGACCAGGGTTCAACGTGCAAACCGTTTAAGATTCTCCCGTTAGTATTTGAACTAAGGGAATAATCAGTGGGGCAAGGTGCTTTTTACAGACGAGTGCAAAGTAAAATTGTTTAATGATGATCGGCGTGTTAGGTTAGGTTAGACAACGCGGCGAGCGGTTTTCGGAGTCCTGCATCCACGAAGTTGACCGTTTCGGTGGTCCCAACGTAATGGTTTAGGGTGGGATTAGTTTACACGGTAAAACCGAGCTCAGCATTTTAAATGCGGGTACCGTAACTGCAGTTAAAATGGTGTGATTGGCACTACTATGTATATATATACATATATGATAGTAGTGTCATTACTTTTTTTTCACCACGTGGAGTGAAAGTGAACTGAATGTCAAAATCTTACATAATTTAAGAAAACAACATCATTTTGGTTAATTTTTGTGTAAAAGCTACAGGCATTCTGTATTTTTTAATGATTGTGATGGATGGTAGTGCTACGTATGTTGCCAATACAAAAAAAAAACACAGCAGTATTTGTAAAATTGTAACAATGGTACTTAAAAATATAATGAAAGGTACCCATTTTTTAAGAATTTCGCTATTTTTTTCGTAATGGAAAAAAATCAAGACAGTATTTTCTTTTTTTCTCGATCAGTCATAAGTAGGTCCACCTTTTGGTGCCCGCTTCTCGTTGAATTTTGGGACAAGTATATATAGATTTGAGTGTATGGTAACTAAAATTTTCATACCTAGACTTTAAGGTTATATAAAGACTTAATGATAGTCCAATTAATTTTATAAAACTATGACATGAAAATTGGACACACTTATAAATCGATAATAAATAAAAAAAAGCACAAATACCTATAACTCTAACGCAGCAAACATACGAGTATGCTGGCAGCATCCATACACATTTTACCGATAATAAGAGTGATACACTGTATAATATAAAATAGCAAATATCACTTCTTCTATATATCATTTATTAAAACCTATAAGTATAACCGAGAGTCATATACCCACAAACATAATTCTCCTTCTGACGTAGTCGGGCAACTATCAAAATGTGTTTCAGACTTGATGAAAATCAAGCTAAGCTAACTTATTAACATATTCCTAGGTACATCAACAGGGTTTCGTGTGAGCTTGTATACAAACGGTGTAAGCGTATCCCAAATTTGAGAATATACGATAGTTAACCCGTTAGAGCTCCAGAGTCTATTGTTATTGAATGTACACATAATTTCACCCGCAATCAACCCGTTCTTCGCCACGGGCCTTTCTGTACTAAAGATGTTAAGGCATGATATAACGGTGCAAATCTTTGTTTATGAGACTGTGACCGCTTTTGTTGTCTTAATTAACTCTTAAAATAGCATTACCTTTTGATGTTGAGGAGATAGATAATATAATTATTGAATCATTTACATATTTACATATCATAGTTTCTGTCCTTCCGGTTACTTCATGCAAGTTAATTACATGCCTAAAAAGATAAGCGACTCAGTTAACATGCATTAAGTAACCCGCGGGTTTAATTTACGCATGTAATCCGCGCGAGTGGTTTGCGCATATATCTCGCTCTAGCTACTTGTGTCGTGTACAATAACAACACCTTTAGGATAAAATAGAGTCGGATTCAAGGATAATAAAAATTAATTGAATTTACTGGATACTTGACTGCATTTGCCGCGTATATATATATATATATATATATATATATATACATAATAGTGGCGTACGGTTAAATTAAAGCTCAATTCAAATGGTGTAGTTTTAATTTATAGCTCTCTAATAACTTTTTGGAGTAGTATAACCTAGCATTATCTCCGGCAAATGTGTGGAATACCTCTACTTTTTGGCAGACGGTATGTCTAACGTCGTATGCCAAACATAATTTCATACATTGTGCAGCTGTTGCGAAATTTCTTGCGGGCAAACTCAACAATACTTTGCGTAGTCCGGGATTGAATGGGGACCTCACGATTAACAACCAGGCTTGTATTTATATTACCAACAATCCCGACATGAACTTTACTATACTGACTTCATAATTATTTGCTTAAATTAAACCAATCAGTTGTTATTACACTTATGAAGCGATGTCATCAATAACAATAATATAAATACAGGCAAATGAGTGATGGCAATAATTACCTTCCAAATAATTTATTTTATTGACTATAATAATAACTGTTAACAGAATTTATGAAGCAGAATGTACAATTGCACGTTATATTTTGATGGCTGATTTATTTGTGTTGACAAACGAAAATACTATATAACTGCGTTTTGCAATGTGTTTATTTTTTAGCGTATGTAGGTACGTATCAATATGAGCGCACTCAAACTGACCTTCTAACTTTAAGTTATGTTAGAAAAATAAAAAATTATTAAATCAAAGTTAATATATATTTTTTTCTTTATGGCATAGGTGTGCAAACGAGCAGACGGATCACCTGACGGTAAGCGATTACCGCCGCCCATGGACACCCGCAACCCCAAAGGAGATACAAGTGCGTTGCCAGCCCTTTAAAAAGGAATGAAAGAGGGAAAGGACAAAGGAAAGGATAGGAAAAGGATCGGGGTAACTGGGCCTCCGGCTCTCTCACTCACCGATACGAAACGCAACAGTACGGGTACCATTACTTCACGCCGGTACTCTGTGAGAGGGTAGTACTACCCCGGTCGATCCGGCCCATTTATGCCAACATAGCTGTGACCATGACCGGTCTGTGTGGAAAACTTTGGATGAGGCCTATTGCCAGTAGTGGATGTCTTTCGGCTGAGATGATGATAAAATTTATGTCATCTATACACTATTTAGAAATGTATAACCCCATAGAGGGATAGTTGGTAGTGCTCTTGACTATAGCCACTCTGTAGAACATGGACGTCAAATAATCTTGTATTATGTTTCCTCGGAAGCAAAAATTCCAAGTAGAGATGCTGTGTTGGCAACAGGTGATCAGTATATTCGTTACTAACTATGTTTCCCTTATAACCTTGGTATAGCAAGTTACCAGCTCTTATGATACAGAATTTAAATCAATTTATTTCGAACTTTCGCATTGGATGAAATATATTTAATATGTATATAATTCGTTATAGAATTTCAATTTATGACCTCAGCTTGATACAGCCTGGTCAAAACGTCAAGCACCTAAATGTGTCCGTGCACGTCGTTATTATAAGTTAATTACATTTACGAACGCGTTAATGACATTTATGAATTATATATAATAGTATACCAATTACAATAATAAAAGAGTACCTACGTTAAAATAGTTAAACACATTTTTATAAGAATGTGATAATGAACATTTTTTATAATACCAAATCTGTACATACACTTTGCGCAAATAAAATTATTTGATATTGAAATATATAGTAATTAAAAAACACATATACTTATATACGTAACATTTATTAAATGGAGTATTATCTACTCATGCTTCGTTCAAAAACTATTAACGATGCTAATTTATCACTATCCATCAAAACTTAGTTTCGATCGAAGTATAATGAATATTATAAAGTATCTGAAAACTCTCCTCACGGCGTTAAATTACAAAGTATAGTTTTAATCCGCCACGCGGTCGTAAAACAATTTACATTCCTAGACAGATTTACAACGGCTATTTAATCCAAGCGTTAACAGACTAATGAAATATAATTAGGAGGGGTAACATAATGGAAATATTTGCACACGTCAACGTAAATTTTGTTGAGCAACGGCGAGTATCAAGTTGAGCAATAAAAAGGTAATTTAAAGTTGGCCCGGAGTCCATAAACGGTTGACATGGGAGATGTACATTAATGAAATTATTCTGCTATTGCCTTTTTACTGTGTTTTTATGAATTTCCTCGTGCTTTTCCGTGTTTGTTGTTTTATGCATAGCCTGTTCTTTTATGTTACAATTTTAAGTTTACTTTGTTTTGTTTATTACCTACAAAATTGTGCAGACGAATGGCTGATTAGACGTCAGATTTTGACTACCTTGTTAAAACCGTGGCATAAGCTTGTGCTTATTTTTGCGGTCGATAATGAGGTTAAATTAGTTTAATTACTAGCGGCCGCCTAGTTGCCAAAATTCGACCATAATTGATTTAAATTTTAAGTTTGATCGTTATTAAGGTTTTATTGTATATAACTTACCCTTATAATCACATTCATTTAGATTTCGCCAAGGCTATACAGGTTAAATTTACCTATATTTTAACCTAACAAACAAACTTAACAAATTACTATGTACTTGACTATACATTAACGATATTCCTAAGCTTGCTACTTTGTTTTCTTTTTTTCTTTATTACATATAAATAAGGTATAGGTAAACATAGTTACAAAGAATTGTAGGTACGACGTCAGACGATCAACGCCGAAATACTACGAATGGGATTCGACTGCGTGTGTCAAATGCATAGTTGTGTGCGTGTAGTGTTTTTTCATTAATTTAATGTATTTCTAATGTATATTTCATAAAAATATTAAAATTCGCCGCTCCTTCTCCATGTATACTTTAACTGTGCCAAATTTCATACTCCTCCGACCGCGCAATTTTCGTAAAAAGGAATACAAAATTTTCACTTCACGTATTAATATATAGATACTAGCTGACCCGGCAAACAATGTTTTGCCATTAAAAAAAATGTTAGGGGTGGACAACCCTTATCACTAAGGGGTATGAAAAATAGATAGTAGCCGATTCTCAGACCTACTAAATATGCATATAAAATTTCATAAAAATCGGTCAAGCCGTTTCGGGGGAGTATAGTAACTAACATTGTGATACGAGAATTTTATATATAAGATGTCGATGGATGAATTCAATAAATAGCTAGGTTATAGCTGTAATAAAAGGAAATGGTGTTATATCGTTTTCTTGGTATATTTTGTGTCGCGGAAATTTTACAAGCGTTGAAATAACGGACACACAGTATACTCAATCTTGTAATACCTTCATAGCACAAATATATATTATTTGGTCTTCGAATACGATCGCCTAAGTTTTTGTCTCGTTTGGGAAACGAACCCTGAACACTCAGCGTGGTTTAGTGATGAGTTGACTACTTTTTAAGTAGTCATATTCCATGCAGTAGAATTGCTTTGCATGCTTCTTTTATAGTAAGGTAATAAATAAGGTAGTGGTCTAACTGATGTCAAGCGGTTGCTATTCTTATAGGCACTTGCGAAACCAAATCCATCACTTCCCTGAATTATTGCAACTGGGAAATAAATCTTAACTTCTGTAAATTTAAAGTTATTCCCCAGTCGGAGCGCGTAGACTAAAAAAAATATTAATGAAATAAAATCAAAGAGACTTATGTTTTTTGTTTTCATTGATTTTGAAGTAGGTTTTTTTGTGCTACAAAAAAACCTACTTTTTGTTTCAGTTGCCCACTAAGAAATAAAATTTTGTAATTTAAGACATTCATATATATCTATGAATGTTGTACAAAGTGTAATTGTAATAAACTATCTTACCTATAACTTCAATAAAGTAAACTTAATAATATTATTGAAGTCTCATTTAGTATAGTTGATAGGTTCAGGCAAAAGTTTGGATCTAAGAGAAAATACTTATAAAAAAATTTAATGGAAGATACCGCTAAGTCTTCCTACCGCTAACTGATAAATGCGCTCGAATGTGGAAACCGAGAGGAGGTAAGGGTTAAAGTTATGTTTCGCTGATGCCACTCGGCCTTTGAGACCGCACGTCACAAGTTAAAGGTTAATCCATTTTCATATTTTATGGCCGAAGAGATTGTTTGTTTGTTTGGACACGCTAATCTCTAGAACTACCAGAAGTAAAAATTTTTTGCCGTAGGCAGATGTGGTTGTTTAAGTGGTCGTCTCGTCACTGCCATTGCGTCGAGTATTGTGGGTTCGATCCCCACACAGGATAATAATTTGTGTCATCCACAAATGATTTAATGATTGGTACGAGTCTTTCCGAGTCGAGTATGAATGTTTGTTAAATCCCCAGAACCCAGGAATTATTCCTGAAGTAATAATAATAATGTCCTCCAGACCGAATTACGGTCACGGCTGCCAGTCTTAACGGAGACTGGCCATCTTCGCAGGAGATATTATAGTGCACAAGTGTGTGCGCAGACATAAGTGCACTCTCTGTTCCCTAACTTTCATATCCGATAGGACGGTAATCCGACATGACCGGAGAGAGATCAGGTGCAAGACCAACGGCCTTACGTGCTATCCAAGGCACGGAGGTGTCTTACACCGTCAACTTCCTAACACTGGGCTGCCATTGAGATTTCTTAACTGAAAAATCCAATAAAATTTGTGGACCGATCCGGGATTCGAACCCGAGACCTCATGCACAGCGGTCGCGTTCACTACCGCTGCGCCACGGAGCCAATTGAGCTGACAGGCAAACAAGTATATGTAATATCAAGCTACAAAAGCGGAGATGTATTCATAAACTTGAAAACCGTGAAGAACAGCTAGTAAATTAAGTTATATAGTGATAATATTGTCTTATGTTTACGCGAATGTTATACATTGAAATTAAATTCTGCGTAAATAGGAACACCAAAGATTAAATTATGTTCGGGTACTTTAAAATAACTAACTACACTTCAGAACGTTGGGACAACTACCATCTTAGTCTCCCCGTGAACATGGCTGCTGTAAAGCAACCGAAACGTCGGGGCAAAGTGTAAACTTAAATACAAATAGTTTTAATTAAAAAAATATATATAGCTTAAATAGTAGTAAAATTAAATAATAGTAGTGTTAGAGTTTTCAAAATTATGTAATAACAGTGTTTAAAGTAAAATAAACAACGCGATAAAATCCGTATAAAGTGTTTAATTTCAATTTATATAGTGATGTTTCTCGGCGGATAACAAATAAACATTATCACCAACAACGTTCCAATCTTAAGTCTAAGATAAGTCTAATAATAATATTTGGTTTATAGTCAGTAATGTGTCCAATTAACTAATTATAACGCTCGAATGCGTTGTGATTATAGATAGCGTTAAGCCTGTATTTAAATGCTGACTTGATTAGCTTTGAAACACTCGGCGTAACGTGTAGACATCGATTGCACAATCATTTGCAATGAAGTGTAAACGTGACCTATTTTACAAAGGGAAATGATATTACCTGTAATTATAGTATAACACTATGATTATAATATAACATAGATTTTACCTGCGCCTTCGCACGCGTTAATGTAGGTTTCCTAATCAAGTACTATAACCTCGGGAACAATATTCTTTTCTGGATGAAGTACCTTTCATTCCCTTATATTCTTTTCTGTACCCCTGACAATGTGTACGCGTAATTTTATAACGATCGATCGAGTAATTAAAAACAAAGCCAAAGAAAACACACGTTCGCATTTATAATATAAGGATTACGTAGCATTGTCTGTATATTGGCGCGCAGGCATTGCCACGACAAAATAAATTATAATATTTGAATATTCGAAACTTGTCTCGAACCTGATTGTGATCAAATTCACATCAAATTGTAAGAATTATAATCGAATATTGAAACTTGATTTGATAGATAAGTCGTGTCAATCCGATGGATTGATCGTGTTCGTGATTGCCGTTCGTATTAGCGTGAAACTAATATATATTATTAAAATTAAACTACTACATATACACCGATTTCACCGCCATTTATTTTAAATAAAACTCTACCTTTAACTTAAAATTTTCAACTACATTTTCTTAGACGTTTTGTTTACTTTTAACGATTCGATTTTTATCGATGTTTCGAATTTCTCGGTTTACTCGAACATACAAATGATTCGAATTTTAATTGATTATCGCTCATCAGTAGTATAGAGGGCTAGACTATTGCTGTTTACCGGACATAGATATTGCACAAAGCCTGTGCTTTGTGATTTCTTACAGATATACCTGCTTAAAAAAACTATGCAGGACCTTTCAATGGGCAGTGAACTTAAACACAAATCAGAAGCATAAACAGTCTTATTACTCGACCTTCTTTTAGATTTTTATTCTAAGATTAATTAAAACGGCCTCCAGGGTTATTTGAAATGAATGTCAATTTGTATAAAAGGTAAACTCTTGATCATCATAATGAGTCCTGTGTATAGCAGCTTTGTTTAGAAAATAATAGATTCTAAATATTAGCGTTGATTATAGAACTGTTTGACTGATGGTTAGTTACTGATAGCTTAGTTAGCAGTTAGTTTTTACACAGGCTTGTTTATTTTGGCAGATAGTAAAGCAGTATTTGTAAGAGAAAATGAACCGATCACGGACTAAACAAATTAGCACAGTCGAGTTAATTTTATTCTATATAGTTGGTTATCATATATTAAATCCAATTAGGCGTCATTTAGCGGCAAACCATAGTAATACAATTATTGAAGATGCCTGGCGGTCCCTCGACGTGGCTGTTCATCCCGAGGAGTTCTGTATTGTCAAGCTTTTTCTATTGCAATAGTTGGGGTGTGCAACCCAAGGACGTGTGGCGGGTTCCACTCCTCCCAATAATTTTATTAGTCAACTATCAATCACACTCCTGCAATCGTGCATGAATTTGTAGGGTAACACGTACTAATCACCTAATTAGACGGTACTGAAAATACGCTTATATGTACGTAATCGCTCATCAGAGAGAACGTATTTTGCTTATGCCAAATTGTTTAATCATCATTTAACAAATAAATCAATAAAACGGCATCACATAATCTATTGAACTTAAAAAAACAATTAAAATACTAGCTTGCTACCTACATGAATGAAACTAACAAAGTGAGTTCGGTAGTTCAGTTTATACCGTCGTGGATTGGTGAGGTTGTTCCCAATATAATCTTGCATGCATATACATATGTCTTATATGCATGCAAGTTTTATACTATAGCAAGGATTATACTATGCATATAGTTTAATCCTCTTCCTGTATTTTTAACGATGCGAGTACATGAAGCAAGTGGCATGTGCAAGCTACATGCGCAAGTTACTCGCGCGGAATTCATGCGTGAGTTAATCTTATGGGTAACTTGCGCAAGTGTATCGTTTACACCATGCATACAAATGCATGCAAATGCTAACCGGTTGTTGTTTAGTCACAAGATAGATATATGTACATATACTATAAACAAAAGCAACCAAACAAAAAATCCAATATTTGAAAATTATTAGAATCAAGTAGTTTAATCAATATACATATTTTTTTCAATATTCAAATCTTATTTCATAGCTACAGTTATGAACTTCAGAAAATGTATGTTCTCGTTTAGTTTTTCTATGTTTGCTCACCTTATTACTTATTTACCGTATTATAAAATATAACTGCTGGGTACACGTACATTGTCACCATACTGCTAAAAGTGCTAATGGACGTAAATGAGAACACTGACCGAATGGCTTCGTACGCCAATCCTTAGTAGTTTTGCCACAGAAAATATTACGTGTGCTATCAAAAAGATATAGGTATATATAACACGAGTCGGAATATAAAGAATCATGCATGAATATTTTACTCGTGGACTTCCAAACTGCATGTCTTCGACGTTTTCCTCAGCTATGTTGAATAACAAATATCTCGGGGCTCGCACGTCGTATAGTTCACTGTATCACATAAAATTGTGTAAAGATTTTTGACTCAAGATTTGTAGGTTTCAGAAGTTATTGTAGGTCTTACTCGCTACTTTGTTACTTGATACGGGTGTATAAAATTAACGGCAGATATATTATAAAGTATTTGATCTATGAACAATTTGCTGAGTTTCATAAAATCTATAAATGTAACATTTGCATATATTTCATAAGTTTACACATTATTTATATTCATCATTTATTTGTAGACTGTTAGGTCCATAGGATTAGTGTTACAAAAACAACTTATTAACTATTGTTAGTAAACATACATACAATAAATACAAATGACAATAAAACACAGATAAACACCAATCACGGGACACTCAGACAGACATAACATAACAAACAATTTTATTTCTATTATACATCTAATTCCTAATTGAGTGTACAGTCTCACTCATCGGCCAAGCATCTAATAGTCCCACTGGTTTGTCAATGTCCTCAGCATGCTGTGGAAGCTGGCGTATGTTCTGTGTTGGAGCGAGGCGCATCGCTTCCGGGTAATTACATTATAAATATTATAGTGATACACTCAAATTATTAATCTCTGTATTTTTAATAAACAATTATATAATAATAAATAAAGAGTTTTAAATATAAATTGTACATAAAATGTTAATAATTAAGAATAACTGAATGGAAAAACAGATTAAAAAAGTAAATGTAAGTAATTACCTCGACGAGCACTGCTTAGCGAATGTTTTTTATTTGTTAAAATCAAACCTTCCTTACTTCTGTACTAATATTATTAAGAGAAACGATTTGATTGTTTGTTCGTTTGTAAGAATTGCATTCAAAAATTATACAATCGATTTTAAAATTCTTTCACTATTACAAAGCTGTATTATCACCGAGTAACATTGGGTATATTTTATTTTTAAAAGTACTTTTACTAACATAACCTAACCCACTTTTACACGAGCGAAGCCGTGGGCAAAACCTAGTATTAATATAAAATGACTTTGATCAGCATGCATAGTATATTGGGTTTTAATAACGACAGTAACAATGTGATAGAAAATTTATTCATTATTCACTCTATTCGTTGTAAAATTTATTAGGTTATTTTTTCTCTAGCCAATAAAACCTATTGGGCTAACGGTTATATTTTGATTCACAGAGAATTCTAGAAAGGAATGTACGAACAACAATGAAACAGAGTCACTAGGTAGTGGAATTGTGAAAAACAAAATGGATGTCCGAGGACATCTATTTTATTTCCAATTATTTTTATTTTGTGCGAGGATCGAGCAATTGTCTGGTTTGTAAAGAAGAAAAACGTGCTAGCTGGTTATAGTTGCTGTTATTATTTGTTTATTCAATAGATTTGCTATCGCGGCATATCATGAAAAAAAGATTTTCAATGGACATTATTTGTTTGTAATTGACAAGTTAGGTGAAAATTTTGTTTTAAACATAACTATTGTGTGACGCGTGCTTTTATTATAATTATAATAATATGAGTCCTATATATAATTTGTCCCATTCTTGGACACAGGCCTTTTTAGGATTACGTAACTCAAAAGGAAAAAACGGCACCCTTACCTATAGGATCATTTTGTTGTCCGTCCGTCTGTCTGTCAAAACCCTTTATCTCGGGAACGTGCGGTATCGAGTTGAAATTAAAACGATATACTCAGGTCTACAGTTTCTTGAAGCTATGAAAAACTCAAACTTCTAAATTAACGTAAAAAAAGATACGGCCGTTTATGCCGCAAAAAACGTATATTTCGACACTCTCAAGGGAATCAAAATTTATAGGGCATTTTCCGTTGACCTAGAACTATGTAATTTGGCAAGTAATACCGTCTTATACAACAAGTATAGAAAACATCTGAAAATTAAATCATAAAAATAAAGGGTTTTTATGCAAGAACAACATTTTTTTATAGTATTTACGTACAAATTTGTACGGAAATAGAAACTCTTTGAGCGAGTCCGACTCGCACTTGTCATTTTTTATTTTGAGAAGAGTCCTAGAAGAGCTGTTTAGTATGCCGTTGTTATGCTGTGTGGTTTGGTAGACTTTACATATCTTTGAGAACTATGTGAAGAATACTCAGACGTAGAGGTTTACTCACGATAATTTTCAAAGATAAAGTGAGCGATAATGAATGGGTTGAGTAGCAGCGGCACACGGTGACCAGACACAATAGGTTTTCAACATTGTCTTAATTTTGTTATTAAAAAGACAACTCCCGCACTAAGCATAATTCCTGTGTCATAGGGGACTTTACAAACATTCAAGCAACGGACACAAAGAACATCCAGACTCGGAACAACCATTTGTGTGGGTCACACAAAGTTTTGTCCCGTGTGGGATTATAACACACAACACTCGGCGCTGTGGCAGTGGCAACAATGACAGAATTTAGTAAGCACATAATTTTAAAAGGCCCGTGGTGAATGCCTTACAATTAAACTACAGACTTCTGCGCGGCAGTCCAATGATCTCCTACAAAGCTATCGATGCTTTTTTATATTGTACGACGTTACTATTTGATGCTATTAACAATAGCGTCAACTAAGGCCCGTTGCCCACACGAGCTGGAGTCGAGGTGGTGTCGAGGCGCGGGCGCATGAGCGGTGCGCCGCTCCTATGTTTCCTTCAGGAATAAATGGCAGTACGCTCACACACTAGAGTCGCGTCACAGGCGAGATGGAGTCGAGGCGGAGGCGCGGCGGCGGCGCGGCGGGTTTGGTGTGCTCGACCGCGCCGCGACTCCACCGCCATTTTGTCAATTTGTTCCTCTTAAGTTTAAGTAAAATCTTCTCCTATCTCTCTCTACCCTCGCCTCGACTCTACATAAACGCCACGCCTCGACTGTGCCGCGACCGTACCTTGACTCTGCCTCAACTTACCAGTGGGCGACGCGCCTTACGTCACAGAATAAATAAGTACTATGGTATTACGTATAATATTTTCTATTTACACTGTTATAGATATAATTAAATATTGTATACTAGAATATGTTGCTTACTAGATTTCACATGCGACTTCACTCGCGTTAATGTAGATTTTATCAATATGATAATATCCCTTGAGAATAAGCTTTTTCTCTGGATGAAAGGTACCATATATCCTTTTCTGTAACCTTGAAATTTTATGGATGGAAGCGTAACAAACAAACTCATATTCCCATTTATAATATTAGCTAGGATATAATTACAACAATAAGCACACTTGGATTACATACATTTTAGTTCAAGTTGTAGTAGGGAGCAATCCAACACAAATTAAGTGACCGCTACATGTTTCGAAAGGCAGCGAAATAGTCGGCACAATCCTATATTATCATCATACTATCATAGGCTCTACTGGATTTCTACATATTACGCGCCAGTGCGATAGTGAACGAATTTGAAGCTGCATTGGCACTGCTCCAGCGCCAAGCGATCTTCTTTTCTTGTAAAATAAAATCGAATCAGGCAGAAACAATCACTGACTTTAGGGTTAGATTTTATAAGCTCGATTAGAATTAATATAACATATATATTTAGGAAGCTCACCTGTCTATCGCAAAAAAGCGCTTACTTATATAATAATATCAGCCCTGTATAAAACTGTCCCACTGCTGGGCACGGGCCACTTCTCAGTGTGAGAAGGGTTAGGCCATAGTCCACCGCGCGGCACACTTTACTTCATATTTCTTTGAGGACATGACGGTTTCCTCACAATGTTTTCCTTAACCTTTAAAGCGAGCGATAATTAACTAATTAATACGGACATAACTTCGCAAAGTTAGAGGCCTTGAGATGGAACTCGAGACCTCTGCCTGGCAGTCCAGGTCTCCCACTAGGCTATCGCCTATACTTAATTATAACTATTCAATTAGTTGCCCCAAAACCAAACCAATTACCTAACGATATACATTTACCCAAGGAATTTTATATCCTGTTGGACTGTTATATGAAGAAAAGAAAAATGAAGCCTAGCGGGGAAATAGTTAGACTGCCACGCAGAAGATTTCAATTTAATACCACCGGCACATACCATCTGATTCTTTATCTTCCTCATAATCTTCTAGGAAATGTGTGAGCTCAGCCAACGCTCAGTAAGCTTGTTGGATAATCGCCTACACATTCGTACTGAAAAAAAATTGTCCGTGCTCAGGTGTAAAACAGGTTAAATCTTTAATATTACTGATATAAATATTTATCATAAGCACAATACTAAATTAAATTAGAAGATCGAATATCTGTTATTCGCTATATAAACCGTATGAATAGGTGGATGGCAAAGATTTACTAACTACAATTATGTAAGCGTACGTTAGTACGTTTACACAATTGCATTGGACGATGCAATATCTGTGTGCGGTGTAGTTATAAATTAGGCTAAATTGAGACGGTACCGACTGTCCAGGTGACATAATTCAATTAGATTGCATGCCATTTGTTAGCGTGCCCACCGACATCCTGAGTTATGTACTGTTCTCTAGGGCGACCACACCAATTGTATTTGCAGTCAAAATTCACCGAAACATTGGCGACGTTTTTGGTGCACTTAGTTCGTCTGCTAGAAAAAATGTTTGTTTATGGATTGATTTATTTTTCTTTTTTATGTTTTTATAAACATCATAGAATATTATGTTTATACAAAATATTATACATTTTTGTTTAATTCTGGGTAGCATAAGTCAATAAATAATTCCATAAAAAGTTACATATACATACTTTTGGCTTCTTACAAAATGAAACAGAAATTAATAAATTATTGGTAAAAAGCCGTTCAAATCCGTTCAAGGAATAGGCAAGAAACTTATGCCCGCTTTTTCAATCGCCAAATGATTACATCATATTATATAGCTCATTTTTTATATCTGAGCTGGTTGTAATTTGAATATATTTATATAAATGTATTTATATTTAAATTTTACATAAATAAGTTTAATACACCGTTTTGAATAATCAAACTCATTACATTTACAAATTATTTATGTGGGTGAGAACAAGTCAACAGGTAATTATCAACTCTTAATGAATTCCATACCTCAAGTGCTGATGCAGTCGAGATTAGTTATAAAATAATAAAGGCCATGACGCACTGGAATTTGACACAATACAACTCTTTGTATTGTGTCAAATTCCAGTGCGTCATGGACTTTATTAGTTTGGAAAAAGAAAGACAAAACAAAGTCGTGTAGAGACGCGATTTTGTATTGTCTTTCTTTTTTGTTATTAATATGAATAGATGAATATAGTTTAAAAGCAGAAACCAAATAATGTTATAATGAATTGTTTGATTACCACAATAAAATATAAAACAAGGAAAAGCATTGCAATACAAAAGTTGTCTTACCACGTCATTGATAAACTGCGTCAATATTTTAAATATAATATTTCTGTGTATCAATAAAATCGACGAGCTATAAAAATATATTGATAACCAATCAGTAACGATTGAATAGTCAGTAAAATCCTTCAAATAATCTTTCAAATTATTAAAAGCTAACCAACTGTAAATTTCTTAGTACGCAACTTTGAGAAAACTAAAAAGTAATGCTCGTTGGACTGTTTCAAACGAGGCGTCTACTGTTTCGCCGCCTTAGCAAAAATCATTCTACGAAATACAGACGTTTTTTTATGAAACTGTTCTCTCTTAATGGTCAGACAATTTTTCTGACGCAAAAGACTTGATTGATTACAGTTATTTATTTATGTTTTGGAAAACTTACAGCTATTGACAATGTGTAATAATATTAGAATCGTTTTAGTAAGCCAATTAGAAATCTTCACTTGGTAGAAACATAATATAAGTGTCACAAGTCAAGTGTACGCTTACTTAACTTTTAACATATCACTATAGAAAATAAAAATTACATAACTCACTTTATGTGTAAAAACTATTAGTTAAGGTTTTTCGCATTGACATTCTAATAGAAAATGGATCTATATCGACTATCTTACATAGATATCTATTGAAGCTAGCTTATAAAAAGAAAATCACGTATAACTTAAATTTTTTGAAAATGGGTTTTCTATGTTCTCTTACATTACTTACATTTTCAAATCTGCTATAAGTAGTAGTAATTTGTTATACAGATTAAATTTTTCTTTTCGTTTTTAAAGTAGATTATCGAATAGTTTTTGTTTTGGCATACAACACTCGCAACAGTTCGTTGAATTGGCTATGGTTAAGAGGTTACTTAAACAATTGCCTCATCCATGCATCAAAGTGCATTAGCTTTTCCTCAGTCTAAAATTTAATATAATAATAACATACTAAACGTTAAAAGTTCTTTAGTGTAAAAAAATATAATTTTATTTGATTTCAACACCGTGTAATACCAAACTTCTTACGACATCTTTGTCAATTACCTTAAATAAGTGAACAAACAGAGCTTAATTAGCTGAATGTAATTATTTTGAGATATATGTGTCTAAAATTACTCGGGAACAGATTTTTATTTGGGATATCAGTTATTTACCGGGATACAGTAGACCCTTTTCTGGCGTCACATTGTAATTCATTAATATCAGTAGACCGAGTTGTTATAGCGGACGACCATCTAAAAGTTACTTTTTGTATTCCTCGAGAACCGTAGTTATTTTTTGGATGAAAGGTACCCTATGTCCTTTTCTGTACTCCTGACAATGTGTGTGCGAAATTTGATGATGATTGGTTCAGTAGTTAAGGCGTGAAAGCGTAACAAACAAACAAACTCACATTTACATTTATAATATTAGTTAGGATTAGGATTAGTTAGGATATCGTATGCCTATCACTGTCCGTGTAGCACTGCAGGGTGCCAGCTGAAAACCAGTGCTGGGTCTTTGACGCCTAGCACATGCTGAGCTGGTAACATTTTCAGCAATGCATGCTATGTTACCTTGTAATGCTTACTTGGGTTGGGACAACTTGCCTGAAATTCAGCCCAAGCCTTATAATACCCACATCACTTCATCTATATTTGTAACTAAGTGTGGATAATTATGCTGAATAAATTATTTTCTTTCTTGTAAAAAGACAACTCCCGCACTAGGAATAATATTTCGTATATCACCGAAGACTTTACAAACATTTAAACAACGGACACAAAGAACATCTAGACTCGAAACAACCACATATGGCTTACACAAATATTTTGTCCTGTTTGGGACTCTAACCCACGACACCTGGTGCACTGGCAGAGGCGACCACTTAAACCACTACACCATCCGTGCAGTCAAGTGGTCAAAACGAAGTTCCTTCGGATTTCTTTTCTTCTAAATAACATTACTCTGTTGTTTGAACTACTTCATCAAAGGGTTCAGGATAATCCAGATGTTAAATAACAAAATTCAGGACGAAATTCGGAATAAAAGTTTACACGGTATGAACAGCCGGCCCGGAACTTCGGCGTTTAGGTTCACGGTAGACCTATTGTTTTGTCTTTACTTAACTATATAAAAATTCTAACTGATTCTATTTTTATTGATAACACTAAAGCTCATCAATCACACGCGGTGTATAATGTGGATTCAATCATTTAATTTTCAAGCAAACTACTTGTGTTCGGTGTAAGTTTACATCTATAATAAAATTAATCCAAAATTCTTTCATCGCAACTTTAATGTTTTATTCAGCAGGCTAACGACATTTGAAAAGGAAACGCTTTTCCAAAATGGAGGACTGATGTCATAATAGTACTGAAATATATAATAAAATATATTTGAAATCATCTTCTCGTACACCGAGACCACTCGACCCGCGTAACTCGTCCCTAATTGACTAAATGTACCCACTCGCCCCTACCTAGTTTGAATGCTCCGACTACCCTCCGGAGCTTAATGAGTTAAAAGTTAAGTTGGACACTAAATATAATTCGTTTATAAGCTATAGTAGATTAAGTATGAATAGGTACGTGAAATAGTTTTCACAGTTGTCACTCTACACGTTACTGGAATGTCTGAGAGATATGGACATAGTTCATGCTATAGGAAATGGGACCACTTTAATGACATTATGATTTGTAATTTCTTTCAACTTATATTACAAATTGGCAAGCGTTTGCGATTTATGTAAAAACGCATTAACCTCTCAACCAAAGCTAGAACGCCGGCATCCGAACTTAACCAGACTATTCAAAACCTAAATTTTGTTATGATAGTATTTTTGTTTAAATAGCTTTTTTGTATTTTCGTATTTTTAATTACTCGATTGGTTAAGAGGTTAACACATTGTAAATGTCCAAGGCAACTAACATAATATTAATAACTTAGTTAAAATTCATATTATATTGGTCAAATGAAATTCGCAAATAGCCTACTATTTCATATGCACACTAGCTTCTGCTCGCATCTTCACTCAGAAAAAAAAAAGGTCCTTTTTTCTGCCCCTGACAAAGCGTATGCAATAGTTTATGATGATCGATCGAGTAGTTAAGAAAAGTGAAAGTGTAACAAACAGCCAAGCTCACATTCGTATATTAGTTAGGATAGATGTAAAGGATAAAAATTATTATTGTGAGTCAACCTGGAGATGGACATAATTTTGCCATCGCGGACTTTTCTGTAGGATTTTCATTAAAACTTACAATCCTTTAGTACATTTCATCGGTGCATATCATTAGGTTTACCCAGAGTTAGCCATAGCACTCGAAAACAGAACATTTTAAAGACTTTGTCCCTAAACAAGAACATTTCTCTACTATTTATAAAATTGACTCGCAAGTAATTTTATAATACATGTACACTATAAACGTGCTGGTAAAATTCTATAAATGTTAGATATGAGGCATTAAAATCTGTGGCGTTGCGTTGGCGTTTAGAAGAACTAGGAAGCTGCTATACAGACAAACATACGTGAGTAGCAATTCTATCGCATATTATTTACATATATGTTTTACAGATGAAACCACAGACATCTTCTAGTGTAAAATAAATTATGGTTAAAAGTATAAATCTTGCCAAAGATACCTTTTGTGTTTCAAGAAGAAAAGAGCAAAAATTGTCTTTGATTATGACTATAAGAAGTGAAGCTCTTTAAAAATGGTTTTCTAAGGTGGAGCGACTGTCATAGGTGGACATTTTTTCGGTGATGCTGATAAGTTACATTTACGTTTATTAATTATTTATACAAGCAGCATTTTATATTTTAAGAGTCCTTTAAAATATTTCTAATAATAGCATATTGCCAAAAAACATAAACTAGTCACAATAGCTACGAATATTTTAAACTAAGATTGTCAATCTCTTTGGCAATACTTGTGCGCGATTATAATATGTGCGAGGTTTGAACTTAAAGTAAGCTTACGGCCGATTGAGTTCTCAACTTGGTGAAGCCTTTTGAGTTCTCTGTTCAAAAATTCTCGGTAGTAGCGAGGAGTCCGACGATATACCAGGTAGGCAGCAAAAGGCTCCGTGAACATAATTAGCGAAATGTGGTTCTAAGTTTCCTTAAATATATCCTAATCCTAACTAATATTATAAATGCGAATGTGAGTTTGTTTATTTGTTACGATTTAACATCTTAACTACTCGACAGATGATCATAAAATTTCGTATACACGTTGTCAGTGAAACAGTAAAGGTTATAGCGTACCGTTTATCCAGGAAAAAGTACATAGATCAACGTTGCAAAGTTATATATTATATTGTACTAGTATGCATATGACCTGTTTTAATATATTCTTACAGGTTTTCAGTACACTGGAGTAATAAATATTTTGGGTGAGGTTCGACTACCATAACTGGCAATAAAACGTTATTCCGAAAACATTATGTTCGCTTAACAACATTATTCATGAGTTTGGCAGACGCCCGCGTCGGGTAAAATTACTATTAATTGAAAATTTACAAATGTGCCCAAATTAATATAGTGCTGATATATTACATTTAATGAACGTGCTGTCTCTTTTATACTCTTTATGTTGATAACTGAATCATACTCAAATATTTGTTCGGAAAAATGAGTTCGTTAATAATAATTGCTTCTGACTTTTATACTGCAGATTATATAGCGTGTAACAATAAGGTGTATGTTTAAAGAACGAATAGGGGACCCCATAACTAAAGTTACACACATGAGTAATCATAATTTCTTGTTAAGAACCAGAATATAGACTTGAAAAGAAAATATATACAATGAATTTCCTATTAAGTCGATGTGCAAATTAAAAAAAGTTATTCACAGATTTTTAAGGATGCTTGTATTCGAGGCAAGTATCTAGAGAGCGCTAGATCCACAGGTTACATGTGCGAGCTTAAAATATTGGTTGATTGCGCGGATCGGTCGCATTTGTTGGCCATCTTGCACAGGATAACATTTTGTACAAGAGTTATAATATAAATGTATTATTAGACGAAATAAAGTTTGTTCTAATTCACTGTTTAAATATAGAATACTCCAACTAGCATTCAGACGTGATACCACAAACATCACATATTTATCTGTTTCTACTCGTATTCTAATTTAAAATAATCTACGCTAGTAATTTATTTCAGAACCATTTACTGGATACAAGTAACGTGTGAATACGTATGTTTATCTCACAATACTGTCACTATGAAGGTATTATAATATTTCAATATCACGCCTTGTTGATCCGCAACAATAGAGGAGAAACGATAAATGATCGGATTGCCAGCGACGCGATTCCATTCCAAGGCTTTGCATTTAAATCAGATGCCCGGCGGATGCACTTTCCATATTTTTCGGAAATACCAACGCAAAATCCTAACGTGTATCACGTTGCTATAAACTATATTTGATTTTGAAATCAAAACTAGGCACGAAAATTGGCTTGGCGTATCGACTGATGAATGAACTTTGAATAATTCGATTTATTGCTTATGCTCCAATAGGCGGCATAATAACACAGGGTAGCGAAGACGAATGTGGAGTTTAATAATATTAACCCTCCCTATTCTTTATGGTTGGCATAAATTTATCAATGTATTTCTTGTAAGATATAGCTTATGTCGTAAATGTTGACAATAAACAAAATATTTTATATTGAAAATGATCTTAAGTTTGTTCCACGTAAGCGGTACCTACCATGACTACATTCTTCATCGTGGTCTTATTTAAAAAAAATTATTTAAATGTAAATTTTTATAGAACTTTGCAATTATTAGTTTTTATGTTTCATTACTGTTATATTTATGTGTTGTGTGCAAACATATTTTCCGCTTTTCTTATATGATGTGTTTACGTTAATAAAAGCAAAATATTAATAAAAAACAGTCAAAATTGGTGTGTGTGGTGAGCGGTTGTTTTAGTTTTTATTTTAGAAAACTATCGTTTTGTTTGAGATATGTATATTGAACCGTTTAACTTTCTAGTTTCATTTCCACTGACATTGAATAAATAAACATGAATACAAACGCAATTGTAAAGAAAACTCTGCTTATACTCTGGTTTACAATAATATATTCCTCTGTATAACCTTCTGTCGCAGGTCATGTATGAATGCCGGGGGACGAGATGGGCAGTCGATATTATTGCGATCGTGGGACGAACCCGGATAAGATTGATACATGATCGTAGTGAGAGGCACATACAAAGACTGCGGTACATCCAGCAGTGGGCAAAGTCAAGCTGTGGATAATGATGACGATGATAGCTAAATAAATTTACTATGTATAAACGACGATGATATTCAAGAATTAATGATATCATCTGAACCTAAAATAAGATCGTTTTCAGGGAAAGTGCCGTACCAAAATATAAGCAATATACTCTTCGATCAGTTTCCAGGTAAGGCTTACTAGATAAGTATGACATGATTAGTTTGTTGCTAAATTTATTTTTCTGATAACTATACTTTAACTAAGATTAGCTTTTTAAATAATATTTTAAATTCTTGTCAGAGAATACATAGTTAACAGTAGTAATATATTATATCGTTAGCCAGTAGGACTAATATTATTATCTAATCTTTTTATCTAAACTGAGTTTTTAGATAAAAAGATAAAAAAAACATAAAGATTGTTTACCTCTAAATAAATACCTAACCAAATGGAGTATATGTTACTCCATTCGGCTACGAGCCCTTACGCCCCTTGACTTTTGCGCCTTTCATAGAAAGACGGAGCCCCGCTTTACGGGGCTCCTATTTTTGGGTGGCTTTAAGAAGAAACCAAACAAATACCTACTTGACGCGATACTTGAGGGGCGCACGGGCTCGTAACTCTTCATTCGCTTAACCGAGAATGAGCAAAAATGTTATCAATATTGTAATTTATTGTAACACCAGTTTTTGCCCACGGCTTCGCTCGCGTAAATGTAGGTTAGGTTAGTAACAGTTATGGATTAAAGGTACCCTATGTCTCTTTCTGACACCTGACAACGTGTATACTAGATTGCATGATGATCGGTCAAGTAGTTGAGACGTGAAAGCGAAACAAAAAAACAAACTCACTTTCGTATTTATAACATTAGTTAGAATTACCTTGTCTATTAAGATTTCATATATGTATGTATCATTTTCAAATCACTTGACTTGCGCTAATTGCCTGCACTTAAATTTAGCATTACGAATACATCTGATGGTTATTATTTGTTAGGTTTTCTTAATGTAAGGCACGGCACATCTTTTTACTATTTATAAGGTGACCCAATTAAATTAATATCAAAATTATATAAAATCGTTGTTTAAATGTTTGTAAAGTCCCCCGCGACACAGGAATTATGCATACCGCGGGGATGATCTTTTTTAAATATCAAAATAATAATAATAATAATATTCTACCACATAAACACAACATTATCTAGCCCAAACTAAGCAGAGCTTGTACTATGTGTACTAGACAGTGGATAAACATACATACATATATACTTTTTTTTGTAAATACATACATATTATACATAGAAATACCCAGACCAAGACAAACATCCATGTTTATGCACACAAATGTTTGACTTGTGCGGGAATTGAACCCGCTACCTCAGGCGTGGCAGTCGGTTACACTAACCACTATGCCATCGAGGCCGTCAAAATAAATATATTATGTACCATATCCAGTCGGAATTATGCTACAAATATGTTACACTCAGATTAAAGATAAATAATTGGTTTTCAAGAATTCGTAACAAGCTACATATTAAAACAAAAAGTACTATTTTTATATTAATAAGAACACAAACTTTTGTCTTGCCTTTTTTTAATCAATTTATTTATTGGTGAATATGGTTTTATTAAGACAAAATATTGTGTATTGTTATGTGATTATGACAATACCTAATGTTTAATTTTAATACCTTACGCGCTGATGTTTATTGCATGGTTGCAAACCATGCAAATTTGATGTGACATAAAAACAAGACAGAGAATCCCTTATTCTAAACTTCCACAGTAAAGCTAAGTTCTTAGCAAGTTTGTTGTAAATAATTTGCCAAAACAAAGACAGTCAAGTAATGTCGTCGCCTCAGTGTTTAATGCCGTCCACATTTCAGAGAGCTCAGGTGGTCCGTCGGTATACCATCAACAACACCCCACTTTTACGAGTACATCATAACTTTTGGTAAACTGCGCGTTCAATGTAATACAGGCCATTACTCATTGGTATTATTAATCGATAATGTGCCTCGTAACTGTATATATAATTAAATCAAATGCAATCAAATTCATTTATTGTGGGCCTAGGTTATAAAAGGTGTATATATAAAAAATTTACCAGTATATCCTGCGGTTAAGTATACAACATATACAAATTTAAACAAAGTAATAAAAAAGACATGCTCAATTTATATAGGTAACAAATTCTAATTAATAACAAATCATTAAGAAAATCTTGTATCGTGTAATATACTTTTTCAATCAACCAGTTATGTAAATTGCTTATTAATATTTTTACGATTCTCTGATATTGATTAAAATACGAACATTAATACTATTTGTATAGTTACTTTATAATATGAGTCGTTTTCGTTTATTTCTATTACACGATTTCAACGCAAAGCAGACTGAAATGAATTTTGTCTGCGAGAGCACCAGACTGTTTTATTTCCAAGACTAAGGAGCTGCCTCTAGTCAGAAAATAGCAATTTATATTTAACTTTTCTTAATGAGGTATTTCATATAAATAGATATACAAACAAACATATTAGAAGAAAGCCAAGAATCAAGATAATTGTCTTATAATAAATATGTTGGACGCATGACATATAATAACTGTGCTGTGCATGAGGTTAATTGTTCAACACATGGGCAATTCGTTCTTGAATTTATCTCTTAAGAATACTGACACCGTCAACCGGTCACCGTAAGAGCATGGTTCCATATATAACTTAACCTAAAGATTTAATGCAATAAGGAACCATCATAGCTAGCCAATAGAGTTGTATTTTACCCTACTGACAACCTTTTCTTGGATATAGTTAACGGTTTATGTATATTAAAATGAAATTTAGGGTAAGTCGTAAATTTCAAAAGATCACAAAAGCAAAGTTGTCTAATCACACTAGCATAGCATAGAGTAGATATTTTAGATAGTTATTACTTATATCCTACGCACATAATACTGTAATTCACTGTGAAGGATGCAAATATACGCTCAATAGACGGCCTGATTTGAGATTACCAAAATCGACATATTTCACAACGGTGGCACAGCTGTGATCAATACGACTACTATCCATGAAGGTTTTATTTCGTCGTTGAGCACAGTGTTATTGGGCTTTTCTGTCACGAAAGTCTCAGTAATAGCAAGAAGTTTGGTTCTGTATCCGGTAAACGGCAAAGAGCTTGTCCCCTTTTAAGTGGGGACTAAAACCATACCTAGTACTATCATACCTATTGTGGGTTTATAATACACCTCTGTCTACCCTTTCGGGGATATAGAAATGACAGTTATAAGTAAGTAAATCAAAGAAGCGGACAAATCAGCTGATGGCTTATTAAACAACACTCCAAATATATGATTTAAAAAGGGAAAATGGTTTGGACTGGTAATTATTTTGCTTTCATACTTGAATCTTCTTTTGATTCGATTTTACATAAAATTAATGAAGGTAAGGTTGAGATTATATTCTTTTTTCGGTTTGGATGCTGGCTAAATATGACGGGTATTTTGAAGTAAACCCGCCTTGGGCCTGTTTGGTTAAATTTTCGGTTTAATGGAACAAAGCTAAAAGCTGCTTTATATTTATTATAAAGAAATTAACTTATGGTTTATTTGCTTTTTAATTTTTAGTAAGATGATTTGCGTATGAGTCCTTGCGATAGCTTTTTTATACGATGTGATCTGTATTTATGTATGTTTAAGAAAAGTAGTGTATAATGTATAATGCATAGAGAAAGGAATCGAAGCATTTTTGCTTTAATTGACGCTGGATAATTGTCTAACTCAAAACGTTATTTGTTAAGACTGGCCTAAAAAGTGAACGTATGTTATGGCGTCCGGGAGAAGTGGTGCACTCAAGAATAATAGTATGTAACACAGCTGCTCTTAAACTTATTTAAATATAAAAAAAACCTTAAGTGATATTATAAATCAGAACGTGAGTTTGTTTGCGCTTTCACGCCTCATCTACTTTGCCGATCATAACGAAATTTTGCATACAAGTTGTCATTGGTATATTGTTATTTGGCGATTAAAAAGAGTGGCCATGAGTTTCTTGCCCGTTCTTCTCATGACCCCTACACCCTTGCTTTGCTGAACGCGGTACGTATAAATTCAGAAAAAATTTAGTGTAACTTTGACATTCAAGTGTTACTCTGTAAACTAACTTAAATAAATTTATTTTTAATAATGTTTTTTTACAGAGAAATACATACATTTTGTCTAGAAAAGAGGTACTATTTCCAAAAGATAGACATTTTATAACAAAATCTAGACTAACGCAAGTGAAGCCGCTTGCAAAATCTATCGTTCTTGATAAGCATAGTAGCCTTAAACTCTATTTACCAAAGGATGCAAGGTACATATGTTCAGCTATGATAAAAGTAACAAAACGGAATTGATTTGGTGAGTTTTGAATGTGCGTTACGTGGATGTTAAAGCGGAATGTCTTTTTTATTTTATTTGTTCCAGGTCAGCGAGGTTCCAATTAATCAGTGTTGGTGAGTCATGCCGATAACGATGAAATGAATTGAGGTTTACGAAATCCGCACGATACGTGCCGCACTTTGAGCTCGGATGCTTTTTGATTTTATTGCCGAATTATGTTATCAAAGGTATATTTTAAAATATATGTTTATTTATCAAACCGATATTGGTAAAATAAAGCTTACTGTTGTCGCATTATTTATTTGGTTATCCAGTTTATTCCTTCACATTTAGCAGCAAATGTTAAATGTGTTATCATTTAATTAAGAACAAAGTCACGAACAAAAGGCTAAAGCACTGTTGTCACTTGGATTAAAGCACTGAGAACTGAGATAATAGCAGCGCATACTAACAGCGCAAAAGAGTTAAAAAAGGCATTTTTAAACAGCAAATTTCGTGTTAAAAACAAGGTTACTTTGACCGTTGAGGGCACTATTTGTATAAAACAACAGTATCCCTCGTGTATCCTTGTACAAAAGTTGGGCATAGTTAAATTTTACGTATTCACTAGCCGCGTCAGTCGGTTTCGGACGAACTTTGTAATAAATGCTCTTTGTTTTTCTGGCAGCTGTCGAAGCTGAGTGCGCATACACCTGAACCCCGGCTACCTTATCACACGTTCGTATGAATAAATCAAAGGAGCCGAGTGGAACTGCGCCGTGTTGTACACAAACACATCTATACACACAATGTACAACAGCTTAAACTAATGCTACCAGTTTATTTTTTAATTAAACGTTAACTTCTAACTTTAACAAGTTTGTAAGTTACACATTTATCCTGTGCAAATTAAAGCAGCTGGGAAAAAGTACTTGCTTTTTTGCATGCAAGAGAATTTGGAAACGAAACAAAATTAACTGGGTAAATTGAGAATCGACTGTGCCATTTTTGTGATATTCATTTATGCGTACTGGGAGGTAGTATCGTAACGAGTTTTACCGAATGATTCTGTACATTTCACGTTATTCCGAGTGGAGCACTTAATATAATCGTCGCGTTTACGTCGTAGCGTGATTACGTGATCAAATTGAGAGGGTTGGTGTTCAGACATGAGTGAAATACTCACGGTGCCATCTTTAACGCTTTTCTTTGATATTCCGAGTGCTGAATATCAAACAACTTTGTATTGAACATACGTAATAATCTCGTGGCACGTATACACGAGATGATTGTATTTGGTTTTGAAACAGATTTTAAATTAAGTTTCGTATAGTTTGCACATGCATTACAAATAAATTAAACTTTATTTACCCTCTCGTTATTTGTTTTTGAGTGTATGAGTTTTATAATATGGGTATAGAAAGGACGGCAATGTAGGTATCTTTTTTGTGTTAGTTGTAATATGTATAATATCTTAATGTTAACATAGCATGAGTGTACTTTGTGTCCGTAGTTTTTGTAAAGTTGCCCGCGACATAGTATTTATTCCAAGTGCGAGAGTTACCATTCAAAAAAAATATATATACTTTTGGAACGAAGTTCCTTATCGCGCGTTGCGAAAGACGAAAAAAATTAAGACCAAAAGTTGTAACGACACTTTTTGCTATAGTTGCTATAGTCGTAAGCCGTGCGGCGTGCGCGTGTTTCTCTGTCTGTCTCTCTCTCTCATAGAAAGCAAGCCAGTTATTTTCTCATAGAAAGGAACTACGTTCCATCCGGGTGTCCCTTGACACCTCTCAATTTTTTATACAGTAATTAGGTTTTAAAAGAAAACATACGTTTACGGTACTGTTCTTGTTTTTCATATTCCGAAAGCCATGATAAAGCAACTTTGCTGCAATAATGAAAGCATATTCCCAAAGGTAGTCTATTCAAAAATTGGAACAGCATCGCCAGTGACAGTAAATATTCGAGCGTAAGAAAAATCACAATATGAAAAGTAAAACCGGTAAAACTGTGCCAGAATGTTGGCGTCATTCATTTGGTAAATATGAAAGAAAATGTTAGTTAAGGAAATTATTGCCGTATTGTTATTATAAGAACTGGATACCAAGGCAGCTTATGAAAATAATATAATTGGTCTATATGCTCTTATATACTTATACTAATATTATGATGAGGAAAATATTTTTTGTTTATTAACGATAAACTCAGAAACAACTAAAGCGATTTTAATAATTGTTTTATCACTAAAAAGCTACATACAGAAGTAATCTCGCGCTACGAAGCACGGGAGCGAAGCAGTAATCATAAATGTGGGTGAAACCGCGGTAGACAGCGAGAGCTCATATTTTCTTTCTTCCTTTTAAAAATACAACTCCCGCACTAGGAAAAAATCCTGTATCGCGGGGGACTTTACAAACATTCAAACAACGGACACAAACACCACTTAGACTCGGAACAACCATTTGTGAATCACACAATTTTTTGTCCCGTGTGGGGATCGAGACGCGACGGTAGTGGCGAGGCGACCACTTAAACCTCTACGCCATATACAGGCTGTTCGGTAATTAATGGATAACCTTGAAATGTCTTATAGTAGAAAAGGCCGTTCAGAAAAAAATAAACATATATGTATATATATTAAAAAGTGCAAGCTATATAGCATAGCATACTTTTGACTGTCTATCTATTAGCATAATTGTTTAATAATGAAACAACAAAAAACCGATGGATTTCATTCATTTATGGTCGTAGTATACAAGAAAGTTATACAAGGTAATTAAAAAAAAACACATATCTCAGGTAGTAGCTAGGATAGATTTTTTTCATATTATTTTTGAAGGCCATCAGTTCCACTTTAAGACATTTCCAGGTTATCCATTAATTACCGGACACCCTGTATATGTATATTTTGCGAGTATTGCGTTTTGTTTAGAATGCATGGCTGCGCCGTTGCGTAGATCGACCGATTTAAGAAGTTATGCATCTTTGCAGTGTTTGTATTTATATCAGGTATGCTAAAAAGTACACAACCGTCTTATCACTTTTGACGCACACGTAACGTAAACCTCTGACTCTCTCTCGTCTTCTGGCCATTATTAATCCCACTTTGTATTGAAGTCCGGCTATCTTATTTTCCTTTACCACGTTAATCGGTGACTATTAACTTTATAGTAATTATCAAATAGGAAAATCTGTAATATTAATGGGTAGTTCATATCAGGGATGTTGCGAATATTCGCATCTGCATCCGCATCCGCAATAATCAACGCGGATGTTAATGTGGATCCAGATATAGCAAAGGTTACGATAAGAAAGAAATCATTTGTTCAGTAGTACGTGTTTAATTTATGAACCTTTAAAAAAAGGCTTGAACCTGCGAAGGCGGTGACATTAGATACTTTTTATTAAATAAGATGAATGATTTTCGTCAATATCCGCATCCGTAATTGCCGAGCTTCCGCATCGATTTGGACATCCGCATCCGCATCCGTGGATGTTAAAATATCTGCATCCGCAACATCCCTGGTTCATATTGGTTACTCCAAGTTCTTTCTCTTGCCTATTATGGCACTATCATTCTGAACGTAATACGATTACGACGAGAATGAAATAGTTTCAAAATTCGTGCTAGCTTATGCTAGAATGATTTTTGCAAGGCTAGCGTACGGTTATGCGTACGCCATATAAGAAAATATGCTGTCTTATATAAGAGCTGTCTTGTATAAGAGGAGCCAAGATTGGTTACTTCGTGAAGCAAACACACTAATAGCAGTCAGTGAAGATCGGGCTATTTATAGCAAATGTCGTCTATCGTAGCTGTCTCTCCTAATACAAGAGTCTAAAATAGAATGTGGTTGTGTTGCAGTGGTCAAAGTTAAACAAGGCATAATGACTAAGCACAGACTTAGGCATAATAGAGTATATAAGTATCAGAACTTAGTTTGTTCATACTTTGTTATAACGCTTACACCCGGTTCCTGAAATTCTAATCAAATTAAATTTATATCAAGTGATTTTGTTGACTGTTCCTAATTCAGACAGCCAATCCTAGCAGTTGAGTTGCGTTTGACGATCTGATAACAATTTTGTTGTGTAGACCTATTTTATACCTTTTAAATACCGAGTGGTAATACATACAAACAAGAAGACATAACAAGAATTGAGAAAGATTTACAAGAATGGTTGAAAATATTGTTTAAAAAGTACATAAGTTGAATGTGATTCTGCGATGACGCGACGATAAATGAACATTTATTGACCACATCGGAAACACTCTGAAAAAAGGGCAGTGAAAATACTCTAAACTAAGGAGCGTACACATGTAATATAATAAGTGTGGGTGAAGCTAGAGATATGCAAGTGGAAACCCATGTCTACCTTACCGGAAAACAGGCATGAGTGCTTACAACATACAATGTATATGTGTAATGTGTATAGTATATTGAAACAACAGTCAAAACTACTGCATTATATCCGTAACGTTAAGATAAGGATAGAAAAATGTTGTAAATAACGAATTGCGACATATAGAAAAAGTAATTTAATTGTAATGTATAACCATACGCGTAAACGTAATTGGTGTAATATTAATAATAATATTCTACTACATACACACAACACCATCTAGCCCAAACTAAGCAGAGCTTGTACTATGTGTACTAGACAATGGATAAACATACATATATACTTCTACTTACTATAGAAACACCCAGACCAAGACAAACATCCATATTCATGTGTTCACACAAATGTTTGACTTGAGCGGGAATTTGAACCCGCGACCTCAGGCGTGGCAATCGGTTACATTAACCACTACGCCACCGAGGCCGATAAAAAAGTGTCTTTACCAGCACTGCAAATATTAAACAATCTATTGAGTATAATGCTTCAAATAAATAGAGGCTACGTGTGAGAAACTGGCAACAAACTCACGAGCCACTCTTTGAAATTGCAGATTTAGAATATATTGGCATACAATTGTACTAATTCGGAGTATAAGTAACTAATGTGGTGCAACCCCGTAAGCACCAAAATATGAACTGGATTTATACATATATACTTACGCATAAATAGTCATACTACATAGAGAGACATACATATATGTATATCATTCGTAACGAGTATTAACGTGATCATAATATTTACCTTATCAATAAGGTAAATATTATGCTTGACGTTTTAACCAAGTTAAACCAACCGTTGTCACAAGCTGACTGGTTCCGCGATGTGACGTCACCGTTTGTGAAGCAAAAGAATCTTCATTTACCCTCACTTTTCACATATTTTATTTGCTTATGTACCATCAGCCATCACACATTACACTCACGTTATTCCATATTCCGTTTGCTAGCCGACATGTCCGTATTCTGCGATTTATCCAACTGTGCACATAAGCGGATTTAAATTAAAGTATATGAAGACTTGTTAGGAGACCGTAGGACTCCTAGGTACTTAAAAATTCTAGAGTACGATCACTAGGCACCTATGACTTTTCGAAATCATGTGTGCTTATATAGTTATTTATCGCTGCCATTAACGACAAAATAAAATATCGTAATAAAACCTGCCTGTCTGAGAGTTCTCCATAATGTTATCGAAGATGTGTGAATTTTGCCAACCTGTTTAGGTTTAGCGGGGTAGACTATGGCCTAAACTTTCTCACACTGAGAAGAGCCCCGTACCCAGCGTACACCAGCGTGTTTATAAACAGAACAGAACTTTTGATATCATAGAAGCGATTGTAAGTAATCGCATGAAACCTCCAAACCAAACGCAGCGGTCTGGAGCTCGATCCCAAGGCGCGCATCTGACTTTTTGACGTTATATGCGGATTAAATAGTTAATTATCGCTTGCTTTAACGGTGAAAGAAAACATCGTGAGGAAACCTGCATGTTGGAGAGTTCTCCATAATGTTCTCGAAGATATGTGAAGTCTGCCGAACCGCACTGGGAACAGCGAGGTGGTCTATGACTTTGATAAGGGCTGATAATATACATACTATTATATTATATATTTTGACTGCCTCGATGGCGTAGTGGTTAGTGTAACCGACTGCCACGCCTGACGTCGCGGGTTCGATTCCCGCACAAGTCAAGCATTTGTGTGCATGAACATGGATGTTTGTCTGGTTGTTTCTATGTATAATATGTATGTATTTACAAAAAATAAGTATATATGTATGGTTATCCATTATCTAGTACCCATAGTAAAAGCTCTGCTTAGTTTGGGCTAGATGGTGTTGTGTGTACGTGATAGAATATTATTATTAAAATTATGTTTCTCTTATCACAGGTACTTTCTAAGATATTATATTAGAAAATACCTAGCCCTTTGAGAGGCTTACACGGAGACATGGGTCCAACGTGAAGAGGCCCTTTGAGAGTTTTAATCAAAGGTGTGATGGAACACCTACAGCGACACTAGCCGCAGCAGGCGTAGGACTATTGCTACGTATGGATTCTAATATATGGGCTATAGGTATGGGTGTTTGGTGGACCGGTATATTGCTAACTATGCATGAAAAACGGCGTCTGCCGTGAATACTCTAATAGCATCAATTCAATGAGAAGTGGTGCACTCAAGAATAATAGCATGTAACACAGCTGCTCTTAAACTTATTTAAATATAAAAAAACCTTAAGTGATATTATAAATCAGAACGTGAGTTTGTTTGCGCTTTCACGCCTCAACTATTTTGCCGATCATAACGAAATTTTGCATACAAGTTGTCATTGGTATATTGTTATTTGGCGATTAAAAAGAGTGGCCATGAGTTTCTTGCCCGTTCTTCTCATGACCCCTACACCCTTGCTTTGCTGAACGCGGTACGTATAAATTCAGAGAAAATTTAGTATAACTTTGACATTCAAGTGTTACTCTGTAAACTAACATGAATAAATTTATTTCTAATAATGTTTTTTTTACAGAGAAATACATATCTTTTGTCTAGAAAAGAGGTACTATTTTGCAAAAGATAGACATTTTATAACAAAATCTAGACTAACGCAAGTGAAGCCGCTTGCAAAATCTATCGTTCTTGATAAGCATAGTAGCCTTAAACTCTATTTACCAAAGGATGCAAGGTATGTTCAGCTATGATAAAAGTAACAAAACGGAATTGATTTGGTGAGTTTTGAATGTGCGTTACGTGGATGTTAAAGCGGGATGTCTTTTTTATTTTATTTGTTCCAGGTCAGCGAGGTTCCAATTAATCAGTGTTGGTGAGTCATGCCGATAACGATGAAATGAATTGAGGTTTACGAAATCCGCACGATACGTGCCGCACTTTGAGCTCGGATGCTTTTTGATTTTATTGCCGAATTATGTTATCAAAGGTATATTTTAAAATACATGTTTATTTATCAAACCGATATTGGTAAAATAAAGCTTACTTGTTGTCGCATTATTTATTTGGTTATCCAGTTTATTCCTTCACATTTAGCAGCAAATGTTAAATGTGTTATCATTTAATTAAGAACAAAGTCACGAACAAAAGGCTAAAGCACTGTTGTCACTTGGATTAAAGCACTGAGAACTGAGATAATAGCAGCGCATACTAACAGCGCAAAAGAGTTAAAAAAGACATTTTTAAACAGCAAATTTCGTGTTAAAAACAAGGTTACTTTGACCGTTGAGGGCACTATTTGTATAAAACAACAGTATCCCTCGTGTATCCTTGTACAAAAGTTGGGCATAGTTAAATTTTACGTATTCACTAGCCGCGTCAGTCGGTTTCGGACGAACTTTGTAATAAATGCTCTTTGTTTTTCTGGCAGCTGTCGAAGCTGAGTGCGCATACACCTGAACCCCGGCTACCTTATCACACGTTCGTATGAATAAATCAAAGGAGCCGAGTGGAACTGCGCCGTGTTGTACACAAACACATCTATACACACAATGTACAACAGCTTAAACTAATGCTACCAGTTTATTTTTTAATTAAACGTTAACTTCTAACTTTAACAAGTTTGTAAGTTACACATTTATCCTGTGCAAATTAAAGCAGCTGGGAAAAAGTACTTGCTTTTTTGCATGCAAGAGAATTTGGAAACGAAACAAAATTAACTGGGTAAATTGAGAATCGACTGTGCCATTTTTGTGATATTCATTTATGCGTACTGGGAGGTAGTATCGTAACGAGTTTTACCGAATGATTCTGTACATTTCACGTTATTCCGAGTGGAGCACTTAATATAATCGTCGCGTTTACGTCGTAGCGTGATTACGTGATCAAATTGAGAGGGTTGGTGTTCAGACATGAGTGAAATACTCACGGTGCCATCTTTAACGCTTTTCTTTGATATTCCGAGTGCTGAATATCAAACAACTTTGTATTGAACGTACGTAATAAGCTCGCGGCACTCGAACACGAGATGATTGTATTTGGTTTTGAAACAGATTTTAAATTAAGTTTCGTATAGTTTGCACATGCATTACAAATAAATTAAACTTTATTTACCCTCTCGTTATTTGTTTTTGAGTATATGGGTTTTATAATATGGGTATAGAAAGGACGGCAATGTAGGTATCTTTTTTGTGTTAGTTGTAATATGTATAATATCTTAATGTTAACATAGCATGAGTGTACTTTGTGTCCGTAGTTTTTGTAAAGTTGCCCGCGACATAGTATTTATTCCAAGTGCGAGAGTTACCATTCAGAAAAAATATCTATACTTTTAGAACGAAGTTCCTTATCGCGCGTTGCGAAAGACGAAAAAAATTAAGACCAAAAGTTGTAATGACACTTTTTGCTATAGTTGCTATAGTTGTAAGCCGTGCGGCATGCGCGTGTTTCTCTGTCTGTCTCTCTCTCTCATAGAAAGCAAGCCAGTTATTTTCGCATAGAAATATTTATATATATATATTTATATATAAATAAATATATATTTATTTTCTCATAGAAAGGAACTACGTTCCATCCGGGTGTCCCTTGACACCTCTCAATTTTTTATACAGTAATTAGGTTTTAAAAGAAAACATACGTTTACGGTACTGTTCTTGTTTTTCATATTCCGAAAGCCATGATAAAGTAACTTTGCTGCAATAATGAAAGCATATTCCCAAAGGTAGTCTATTCAAAAATTGGAACAGCATCGCCAGTGACAGTAAATATTCGAGCGTAAGAAAAATCCCAATATGAAAATTAAAACCGGTAAAACAGTGCCAGAATGTTGGCGTCATTCATTTGGTAAATATGAAAGAAAATGTTAGTTAAGGAAATTATTGCCGTATTGTTATTATAAGAACTGGATACCAAGGCAGCTTATGAAAATAATATAATTGGTCTATATGCTCTTATATACTTATACTAATATTATGATGAGGAAAATATTTTTTGTTTATTAACGATAAACTCAGAAACAACTAAAGCGATTTTAATAATTGTTTTATCACTAAAAAGCTACATACAGAAGTAATCTCGCGCTACGAAGCACGGGAGCGAAGCAGTAATCATAAATGTGGGTGAAACCGCGGTAGACAGCGAGAGTTTATATTTTCTTTCTTCCTTTTAAAAATACAACTCCCGCACTAGGAATAATTCCTACATCGCGAGGGACTTTACAAACATTCAAACAACGGACACAAACACCACTTAGACTCGGAACAACCATTTGTGGATCACAAAATTTTTTGTCCCGTGTGGGGATCGAGACGCGACGGTAGTGGCGAAGCGACCACTTAAACCTCTACGCCATATACAGGGTGTCCGGTAATTAATGGATAACCTTGAAATGTCTTATAGTAGAAAAGGCCGTTCAGAAAAAAAGAAAAATATATATATATATTAAAAAGTGCAAGCTATATAGCATAGCATACTTTTGACTGTCTATCTATTAGCATAATTAGTGTTTAATAATAAAACAACAAAAAACCGATGGATTTCATTCATTTATGGTCGTAGTACCTATACAAGAAAGTTATACAAGGTAATTAAAAAAAAACACATATCTCAGGTAGTAGTTAGGATAGATTTATTTTCATATTTTTTTCTGAACGGCCATCTGTTCTACTATAAGACATGTCCAGGTTATCCATTAATTACCAGACACCCTGTATATGTATATTTTGCTAGTATTGCGTTTTGTTTAGAATGCATGGCTGCGCCGTTGCGTAGATCGACCGATTTAAGAAGTTATGCAACTTTGCAGTGCTTGTATTTATATCAGGTATGCTAAAAAGTACACAACCGTCTTATCACTTTTGACGCACACGTAACGTAAACCTCTGACTCTCTCTCGTCTTCTGGCCATTATTAATCCCACTTTGTATTGAAGTCCGGCTATCTTATTTTCCTTTACCACGTTAATCGGTGACTATTAACTTTATAGTAATTATCAAATAGGAAAATCTGTAATATTAATGGGTAGTTCATATCAAGGATGTTGCGAATATTCGCATCAGCATCCGCATCCGCAATAATCAACGCGGATGTTAATGCGGATCCAGATATAGTATAGGTTACGGTAAGAAAGAAATCATTTGTTCAGTAGTACGTGTTTAATTTATGAACCTTTGAAAAAAGGCTTGAACCTGCGAAGGCGGTGATATTAGATACTTTTTCGCATCCGTAATTGCGGAGCTTCCGCATCCGCGGATGTCAAACAATCTGCGTCTGCAACATCCCTGGTTCATATTGGTTACTCCAAGTTCTTTCTCTTGCCTATTATAGCACTGTCATTCTGAACGTAATACGATTACGACGAGAATGAAATAGTTTCAAAAATCGTGCTAGCTTATGCTAGAATGATTTTTGCAAGGCTAGCGTACGGTTATCCGTACGCCATATAAGAAGATATGATGTCTTATATAAGAGCTGTCTTGTATAAGAGGAGCCAAGATTGGTTACTTCGTGAAGCAAACACACTAATAGCAGTCAGTGAAGATCGGGCTATTTATAGCAAATGTCGTCTATCGTAGCTGTCTCTCCTAATACAAGAGTCTAAAATAGAATGTGGTTGTGTTGCAGTGGTCAAAGTTAAACAAGGCATAATGACTAAGCACAGACTTAGGCATAATAGAGTATATAAGTATCAGAACTTAGTTTGTTCATACTTTGTTATAACGCTTACACCCGGTTCCTGAAATTCTAATCAAATTAAATTTATATCAAGTGATTTTGTTGACTGTTCCTAATTCAGACAGCCAATCCTAGCGGTTGAGTTGCGTTGGACGATCTGATAACAATTTTGTTGTGTAGACCTATTTTATGCCTTTTAAATACCGAGTGGTAATACATACAAACAAGAAGACATAACAAGAATTGAGAAAGATTTACAAGAATGGTTGAAAATATTGTTTAAAAAGTACATAAGTTGAATGTGATTCTGCGATGACGCGACGATAAATGAACATTTATTGACCACATCGGAAACACTCTGAAAAAAGGGCAGTGATAATACTCTAAACTAAGGAGCGTACACATGTAATATAATAAGTGTGGGTGAAGCTAGAGATATGCAAGTGGAAACCCATGTCTACCTTTCCGGAAAACAGGCATGAGTGCTTACAACATACAATGTATATGTGTAATGTGTATAGTATATTGAAACAACAGCCAAAACTACTGCAATATATCCGTAACGTTAAGATGAGGATAGAAAATGTTGTAAATAATAAACTGCGACGTATAGAAAAAGTACTTTAATTGTAATGTATACCATACGCGTAAACGTAATTGGTTTAATATTAATAATAATATTCTACTACATACACACAACACCATCTAGCCCAAACTAAGCAGAGCTTGTACTATGTGTACTAGACAATGAATAAACATACATATATACTTCAACTTACTATAGAAACACCCAGACCAAGACAAACATCCATATTCATGCACACAAATGTTTGAATTGTGCGGGAATCGAACCCGCGGCCTCAGGCGTGGCAATCTGTTCCATTACCACTACGCCACCGAGGCCGATGAAAAAGTGTCTTTACCAGCACTGCAAATATTAAACAATCTATTGAGTATACTGCTTCGAATAAATAGGCTACGTGTGAGAAACTGGCAACAAACTCACGAGCCACTCTTTGAAATTGCCAGATTTAGAATATATTGGCATGCAATTGTACTAATTCGGAGTATAAGTAACTAATGTGGTGCAACCCCGTAAGCACCAAAATATGAACTGGATTTATACATATATACTTACGCATAAATAGTCATACTACATAGAGAGACATACATATATGTATATCATTCGTAACGAGTATTAACGTGATCATAATATTTACCTTATCAATAAGGTAAATATTATGCTTGACGTTTTAACCAAGTTAAACCAACCGTTGTCACAAGCTGACTGGTTCCGCGATGTGACGTCACCGTTTGTGAAGCAAAAGAATCTTCATTTACCCTCACTTTTCACATATTTTATTTGCTTATGTACCATCAGCCATCACACATTACACTCACGTTATTCCATATTCCGTTTGCTAGCTGATATGTCCGTATTCTGCGATTTATCCAACTGTGCACATAAGCGAATTTAAATTAAAGTATATGAAGACTTGTAAGGAGACCGTAGGACTCCTAGGTACTTAAAAATTCTAGAGTACGATCACTAGGCATCTATGACTTTTCGAAATCATGTATGCTTATATAGTTAATTATCGCTGCCGTTAACGACAAAATAAAATATCGTAATAAAACCTGCCTGTCTGAGAGTTATCAATAATGTTATCGAAGATGTGTGAATTTTGCCAACCTGTATAGGTTTAGCGGGGTAGACTATGGCCTAAACTTTCTCAAACTGAGAAGAGCCCCGTACCCAGCATACACCAGCGTGTTTATAAACAGAACAGAACTTTTGATATCATAGAAGCGATTGTAAATAATCGCATGAAACCGCCAAACCAAACGCAGAGGTCTGGAGCTCGATCCCAAGGCGCGCAGCTGACTTTTCGACGTTATATGCGGATTAAATAGTTAATTATCGCTTGCTTTAACGGTGAAGGAAAACATCGTGAGGAAACCTGCATGTTGGAGAGTTCTCCATAATGTTCTCGAAGATATGTGAAGTCTGCCGAACCGCACTGGGAACAGCGAGGTGGTCTATGACTTTGATAAGGGCTGATAATATACATACTATTATATTATATATTTTGACTGCCTCGATGGCGTAGTGGTTAGTGTAACCGACTGCCACGCCTGACGTCGCGGGTTCGATTCCCGCACAAGTCAAGCATTTGTGTGCATGAACATGGATGTTTGTCTGGTTGTTTCTATGTATAATATGTATGTATTTACAAAAAATAAGTATATATGTATGGTTATCCATTATCTAGTACCCATAGTAAAAGCTCTGCTTAGTTTGGGCTAGATGGTGTTGTGTGTACGTGATAGAATATTATTATTAAAATTATGTTTCTCTTATCACAGGTACTTTCTAAGTTATTATATTAGAAAATACCTAGCCCTTTGAGAGGCTTACACGGAGACATGGGTCCAACGTGAAGAGGCCCTTTGAGAGTTTTAATCAAAGGTGTGATGGAACACCTACAGCGACACTAGCCGCAGCAGGCGTAGGACTATTACTACGTATGGATTCTAATATATGGGCTATAGGTGTGGGTGTTTGGTGGACCGTTATATTGCTAACTATGGATGAAAAATGGCGTCTGCCGTGAATACTCTAATAGCATCAATTCAATGGGCAGACGGTGACTCGCCAACTCATTATTAAAATTATTATTATTAATTAATGATACATATCTATACACATTCTCAGTAATAAATTAACCATATTACTAAAGAATACAATGTTTCGTTTTGCCAAAGACTTCCTACATTAGGCTTGGCCTGTCCTGTAGGTAAATGAATGATAAAGAATGATACAACACATTTATGTAAGTACATACAGCCGGACGTGTATGGTGAAATTATAATTAACATTTTTGCCATTTCGCAACGGTACTCTAAATATGCAATCGTATGAACTCAAACCTAACTTGAAGATTCACACTGGCAGCATAATTTAAAGGTCGCTAACCAAGTCGCGATGAAATTTTAACATGTTCTAGAGTGCACGACCTGTGAAGGCTTTTTGTTACACAGAAATTATTTAATTACCTGCCGTACCCAACTGTGTGTTCCAACAAAGCCTCTTTTACCCTGGAGCCGTTTATTAATTCTTTATGCGCAGTAATGTGAGCGTCATTCGCGAATCTGTTGTTGATATTCAAGTGTGTTATGATTATGTGTATTGTTTTTCAGTGTACATTTTGTTCATGGCTATAAATAGAGGCAAAATGTTATATTTGTAGTCACATCTATATTTGTAGTAAATCGTAGATATGTACTTTAGACTGTAAACATTTGTATGAATAATGCACTAGTGTAATAAAATTTGTCCAGTGATGTCCTAAAACACAGGTTTATCCTAGTTCAGGCAGGCTTAAATACAACCTTTTTGAACTTGATTTATTTTGTATACACTATAAATGAACATCGTTTTTAGAATTAATTTTAATTTAAGCTTAAGTTATTTAAGGCAGGAATGCTTAAATACCATTGATGTATGATTTAGAGATTCTAGTGTAAGGATATATAATTTTTTCTGTCAATACATTTAATTATTATTATTATCATTAACTTAACCTTTTGGAGAAACACAATCAAGAGTAGCTACTCACATCATATAGTAGTTTAAGTATGTATAGTAGGGTCATAAATGGTACTACGACATTTTATATTTAATATGCTAATGGTAAACTAATAGAGTAGCAAATACCGCGAGCATAAAGCTCTCTACCGAGTGAGCAAAATAAATGAGCATCGCTTTATTTAGCCGGCTATCTTTTTAGATCCCTCATAAAAGGCAGTAAACTACAGAGAGAACTGCATACCATTGCCGGCAAGTGTTGCACATTTTCAGACTCCGTGTTGCTAATAAAAATTTCCTATTAGAAAAACGTAATAAAATTTTACGATCGCATGCAAACTTGCCACAAGCCAACGAGGTATTTTCTCGTTACTCTAATATAACCACTAATTTTTAAAAATTATTCTGTATCGAACTCTAGTTCTTTGGTCATTATTTAGCACGTGATAACAAACATTCCAACACCCATACTCCTCTGTAATTCACGGCACCAACAAAATTTTAAATACATATACGTTATCAGTAACTAAAGGCCCATTCATTTAATTTATCTTACTTATGGGCTTCAATATCCTTGCTCTAAAGATATGTCTACATCTTAGGCGTTTTGCAGACGACGGTCTTTTCTCTAACGGACAGCAAAGTCTAGTTCTGTCCGTAGTTGTCCGCTGTTACAATCGCTACGTCAAGCAGCCACGACTTATTTTGTCGGTTGACACCCGCCAGTTTCGACTGGGCACCAACTGACTTTGTGTCCTTGCCCCTCATGTTCGCATGTAATTCCATATATTCTATAACGCTGATCAAATTGCCTATTCTACCGGTGTCCGTCATCTGCGGAATGCCTTAATGTTACCCACTGTATATTAGAAGGAAACCAAAACATCAATTTCCAAATAGGCAAAATGACTCCGCAACAAGCGTTGTAATTTGTGATGACAAATTAACGTTCTTGTTAACCTATAGGTTTACTCAACCGTTCTTATTTGTACCTCAACTTGTGTAACGCCCAAAAAGTACAATTTTAATAAGTTCTAAATAATCTTGGTCCTAATGCACGATGCAAGAAGTTGGCGTGGACAATATACGCAAGCCTTTTGGACGGTCTACATGCACGAGTTAATCGTACGGGCTACTTTCGCAGGTGGATCGTATTTGTCGTTTATACGATGTTAATGATTAAATCAAATCTTGGCGAAGTTTCTAAGACGATTGCAAAGTCTAAAGTACCAGCATCTCGGAATCTAAGACAAAATTTCGCAATCATATGACCATTATCATCTAATCTATCAATTTTTCCCGAACTTTAATGCGTTTTCCCCTGGCCAATTTTCATTGCTTCGTTTAAACACAAAATAGGCGTCCAATCTTTTTTTGATAATCTAAAAGATGGACTAATTAGAATCGCTTATTTTTAACCCTGTCATCATGCCTAATCGTTTGGTAGATTTTGGATAAAACCCCGCGGATCAATTGATTTGTGCGACCTTGTTACTAGTCCCTTATCAAAGAAATTACTTAGTAAAATGCTCTGTCATCTAGTTCATCTAATAAATGATATTGTCAATTTAGCAAATATCGAGCGATTATCTAAAAACACATAAAGTAACTGTGATTTCTGTTTTCTTCTAATTTTACTAATGTAAAATCGGAGATATGGCGAACCGTAGATTATGCGAAAGTCACAGGCAAATGCTAGTTTATAAAAATTCTACCAACAAGATTTGTTTATGTAGAATTATGAAAACATCTTTTGACTAGTTAATTTAATACATTTTTAATACATCTTTTTCCCTTAGAAATGATCACCTCAAATCTTTTCTGTCTCGTACAAATATTTAGCATGTTAATTGGGTACTTTTTTACTCTGACGACGCTTGCATTTTTCATTATAAAGGCTACACAATTTACATAATCATGTTTCTATTAAAAAGACTTTACTTTTGAGATGTTTACTTGTTAAAGCAGCGTCAAATCATATTGTTGTAGGAATAAAGAAAAATGGTATATGTACGAGACTAAGTAATTTACTTCGTGACTTTTAAAAGACGGTGCCTTTCAAAAGCGTTAATTTCTTAAAAGGTTTTTATATGAACCAAATTATGTTGTATAGTTGAATGAGAGTCAATTTTGTTTTTTGCCTGAATGGATTTTTTGTTTATATGCTGTGATTAAAAAGGCCTTAATATTTCATTTACTATATGAGGTAATATTTTTGTATTCCAGGATCTTCAATGAATAACTTGGTCGAAATATAACGATGTTGCGAGATTTCAATTATGCAAGCTATTTTTAAGGTTAAGCAGGTTTGTGGTTTACCTAATGGTAAGCGGTTATCGTAGACTACATATTAAGGCTTACAACACCAGATAAATTACTCACCGGTTAAAACTCAAAAAAAGAGATTGCGCAGGCAGCGCGATGGCCAAACGTCAATGGCCCATTACACATAACATAGCGCTTTCTTAAGGAGCTTGGGCATCTTACATCTCGCAGAACTACTAAACTTGTTCGTTTGACTGTGATCTTTGAAAGGTTGAAAGTAGAAGAACTTTCCTCCAGTCAGTCTACTTCTTGATAGAAACCTCTCGTTAAAGTAAAATTCCAGCTATGCTTAACAATTTACGTAGAAAAAATCACGGGAGCCAAGATTTAAAAAAAACAGAATGCCAAATTACATTTATGCAATAGTGACATAATTAAGACCTTAGAATAAATTTGTACGATTATACAAGTCTTCATACAAAAGTTCTTATTAAGATCTCGTGTACGTATACTTGTGAAAATTTATATTCCTTTCACGTTTAAATCTCAAAAAGAATTATTTTTATTCTGTGTAAATGAGTTTTTAATGACTTGTCCTCCTTCAAATGATCTGTATAGTGCACAAATTAAAAGCATAAATATTATGTTTGGGGCTGAACTTTATATTTTTGGTCACGTTTATGGTCTTGAAGTCAATCGTGCCATCTAAATTGCCTTTTAACTTACAAGTCATAAGGTATAAATGATAAATCTTAATTTATACTACGTTAATCCTGCAACTTCCTTTACGTCGACTTGTACTTGCATTAACAATCTTTATTTTACTGAGCTGAATAATATATAGATGAAGTTTAACTATAAGATACCGTACTGAAAACTATCTTAAAATCGATTTTGCTGCAAGAAACAGACAGACAAAAATGCTAAAAATCATTCAGAATCTTCTAAAACCTCATTCGTTTTTTTAATAACATCTTTTTTTTTTATAGCCCTTTTTTTTACTGTTTTTTAATAATAACATGTATTATTAGTAATTTTTCCTGTAGTACTTTTAGTGGTTTAACGTGATTGAGTTATTGTAACCATCAGGCCTAAGTTTGTTTACCATCGTAGAAGCAAAAAAATTACGCTTATAATTGATCGGTCTCGTCTTTCAACCCGGCGACATGGAAGAAAATTGAGCAGGGAGTATCGTTGAGTTTCTGTTGCTGTACCTCAATCCCTATAGATAAAGTTATACAACAAACACAGCTTCATTGAATTAATATCAAGGGTATGCAAAATAAGCAATAGTTACTGTTATTATAAGCAAACTAAGTAACTAGATGCAGACATTATGCTGATACCTTTGGGAACAAACTTTTATGTTATGTAAATGCCCTTTAGAGCAGAATAATCTAAGGTCAAATTTGATGTTGGTAATATACTATGTTTAGGAATATGAAATTTGTAAATTGAATTAACTTCGGGAACTGACCTTTCCCTAGTATGTCGCTGGCCTACAGAGCAATTTAGAAACATTGAGATTGCTAATCTTAAGATACTTAATGAAAAATATATATGATCGACTATAGCATACATATATTTCACGTACCTATTGTACCTTTAGTCGAAGGAGCTATTTGAGCTATCTATTTATTACAAACAACCATAGATTTCGTTTAAGTTTAAATTGAGTGCATAATTAATATACCAGTGGGTGCATTTTTTCGTAACTAAAATAATTATCGTAAGACTGAATTGTGGTCTTGTTCTTGGTCTGGGGGTCAATTCACATAATAAAAACTATTAAAAAAAATCATTTGATTTAATATCAGTATCGCAAAATATCAACAATTATAATTATGTTATATTTGAAAGTATATATTTAAACCCTAATTTGAATAGTATTTATTTAGCAACTTGGCACACAGAGAACGCTATATGTTATACAAACAGGGAAAACACAGTACTATAATGACTGTCACTGATTCTCTTGATGAAGTTAATAGGCTTTTTACATCTATTGGCCCTAGTCTTGCTAACCAGACCTTACAAAAACTAAACACTGATGAGACAACCCTAGCACAAAAAGCTAAAACAATGAATGCACCGCTAAATTCGATGGCTCTTTATTTGACAAATCCAGTTGAAGTTAGCGACGTGATTGGTAACCTTAAAAAGAATAGTGCACCAGGCTTAGATAAAATAACAGCATATATTTAAAAAAAGTTTCATTATTGTCTTGCAGAACCCATATGTTACCTAATTAATCTTAGTTTTGAACATGGTGTGTTTTCCAAAATATTTAAATGCGCCATTGTTTGTCCTGTATATAAATCGGGAGATAAAGCTCTACCAACAAATTATCGGCCTATTTCTCTTTTAAGTACTCTTTCTAAAGTTATTGAAATAATCATAAACAAACGGCTGACTAATTATCTAGAAAGCAATAAAATTCTTGGTGATAACCAACACGGGTTTCGCGCCAATCGTTCCACCGATGATGCTGTGTTACAGCTTACTTCTAATATTACAGCACATCTTGACAGAAACGACAAATGTATAGGAGTATTCCTGGACCTACAAAAGGCATTCGATAACGTGTCTATTCCAATCCTACTTACTCGTCTGGAGACAGGAGAACATTGGAATCAAACAGGGGAATGCACTTTGGTGGTTTAAGGACTACCTTACAGAAAGAAGGCAATGTGTTAGGGTTGAAAATCACGTTAGTAACTATAATTTTATATCATATGGGGTACCGCAGGGGAGTACCCTCGGTCCAACGCTCTTTTTAGCGTACATTAATGATTTATGTAAATATCAAATAAAGGGTGCAGAGATACAAATGTTTGCTGACGACACTGTCATACTTTTTCACAATAATTCATGGGACAATGTACGACAATTAGCTGAAGAAAGCATGTCAACTGATGGCTTGAAGACAGCTTATTAACTTTAAATACTAACAAAACCAAATTCCTCTGTTTTAGCAAGACTGTGGTGTCTTCACCAAATAATTTTCTGTTTCATATACACTCTTATCCGTGCAACCGATCTAGAGTTATGCCATCACATTGTTGCTGTCCTACATTATTGATGAAAAATTAAATTGGAAGAAACATATAACTACAGTTAGCAATAGACTTAGGAAACTTATATATATATTTAGAGACTTGAGATTGATTCCAGACACTACACTCTTGATACAAACATACAAAGCGCTAGCTGAATGTGTAGTCACCTATTGTATATGTTCATGGGGCTCAGCGGCCAAAACACACCTGCTTGAGCTCGAAAGAGCACAGCGGGCTGTGCTCAAAGTACTTCTTTTCCTTTCGTTTCGTCACTCTACACATTTAGTTTATGAAAAAGCTGATGTTTTAACTGTGCAAAAATTATTTATCTACCAAAGTATACGTAAGTACCATAAGACTATTGTACCCCTTCTAAAACCTTCTGGTAAAAGAATAGATAACTGTCCAGTTCCAAGAGTAAAAAGCAAATTTGCCCAGCAACACTATGGTAACGTTGCACCTAGACTGTATAATAAACTTAATTCAACCTATAAAACAAGAAACCTATCTAACTATGAAATTAAAAATATTATTATAATATGGCTTAAACATTTAGGATACGATGATGTAGAAAATTTACTACATATTGTGAAATAAAATGAAAAATGCAACTCTGACTCAAACATCATACAAACACACACACACACACACACACACACACACACACACACACACACTCACACGAAAGCGCGCACAATCATACAATCATAAATACACATTTTTCACATATTCATGCATAAACACACACATGCGCGCACCATACATTATTAAAACACGTATTATTATTATTGTACCTAACTAAAAGAAAAAGAAAAACAAATTGTATCTACTAAACAGCTTGTAACTATTTCGATTTTAATTGTCTTTGGGAAGGAACTGACTCCCAACATACAGCTCACGCTAGTTTGGGAATCAGGGCTGCATAATGTTTGTGTTCATCTTGCTGTTACAAATAAAGAATTATTATAAACATGGTAAATTGTCTGTCGTAAATAAATTTAAAGTTTGCAAAGTCCGTATCGCGGAAGCACTTTTGTTTGGTTGATTTTTGTAAATGTTTTAATCCACAAGATAACAAACAGTACTCGCACCGAACTCGCAAAAAAGATACGTTAACTAAATCATTCATATAATCGCATAAGCCGTTTACGTCAGCACTCGCTTAAATAAAAATGCTGAACAAACAAATCCGAAAACGTTCACTGAGCAGTGCTTAACATTCACGGAAAATAATAAATGCATAGCTTTGTTTTTATGACGTAATAGACTACTTTAGAACAAACTATCGTAGCGACGGTTCTCTATTGTGTTATCTAAATTTTTTATCCATAATCTAAAGTGCCATAATTATTTTGTCCTAATCGTCATTTGTTCAAATGATAACTTGCCCGAACTTTATGTCACATAATATCACATGCCATAAAAGTGAAATCCCAAAATACAATATGCCCTAAATTTTTGTCATAAATATTACAATCAATAATATACATAAGACTTAAAACTGTTTTCAATAAAAGTTATAAGTCCTAAACAAAATTTTTTATGTTTATTTATCCTAATAATGTTTTTAAAACTAATCTGTATTACAAAGCTTGGCTTTTGTCGCGGTTCCGGCGCTGCGGGTCTCCGGCGGTCCCACAAGTGCTAATCGTCGCAGACGGCTTTCGCTCACCATCGCAGCTTCGGCTTGCTGCCGGGCCGCCTAGCCCCTAAGCGCTTACGCGATTCTAAATTACACTCTAGGGGTAGGGCAGACAAGACTGCGTGGAGTCGGCTTCACAGCGATTTGTTTCTGCCACTACAACCTAAATTTTAGCAAATGTTTTAGGACTAACAATTTTATTAACATTCGGAATAATACACATTATATAATACAATACTTAGGACATGTGACTTTATTTCATGCAAAATTAGGAGATTCAATTATTATAGTACTCGATGTTATGACAGAATAGTTTTAGAAATAAAGATAATTATGTAGAAGAAAATTTCGTATTTTTGAATATTACTGAAGTTCACGGTTCACGGTTACTGATGTTTTTAGCAAACGTGTAATGGATAACGATTTTTGGATAAACAATTTTAGGAGAAGAAAGGGAGTACCCGTAGGTACACTTTTGACAAACGCGAAGGTACTTCAGTGTCAGTAGCATTTCTTTTGAAATAATCTTGTACAGTTTCTTATAGTAAAAGAGAGGGAGCCTATTGAAGACTATTGTGCACAATTTTAGAGACTTTATTGCTAAGAATGTCAGAACATAAAAATTCAATGACATTTTGCCAGTAGCGTAGTGCGAGTGTCAGCCGCCCGGGGCGGAAGAACATTTCGCCACCAGGGTACGATGGGTCTGAAACGGCCCTCTTTTTTGGGTATTTCAATTTAAAAGACTACAATATACAGTAATTCTCAAGAACTTTTTGGCAAGAACAGTCATCGTTACTGTGTATTTGTACAGTTGAAATATTTACAAGATATTATTATTATTTATTGTAACATTTTGCCGCCCCTTTAAAGTGCCGCCTGGGGCCTTTACTGCCCCCTTTACGCTACGCCACTGCATTTCACTTGACCCACGCATAAAGCCCAGCAACTATCCTTCAACTAATAAGCGCAAACTTATATTTAGAGTTAATCTATTTGTGCATTGTATATTTTAAGTGAATAAAATTAATAAGGTTTTTTGTATCATCCTAATTTCGTACCATCCTAATTAAGTTATTCCTAACTAAAATTATAAATGCGAATATGAGCTTTTTGTTTGTTACGCTTTAACGCCTTAACTACTCTTGAAATTTCGTATACACGTTGTCGAGGATACAGAAAAGGCTTACTTATCACCCACACACACTGCAAATAAATTTATTGACAAAATCTAGATGTGATCAGAGTGAAGCCACGGCCCAAATCTAGTTATAACAATAAAGCGCACTTAACTTACAATAAATATTACGTGAATAATAAAAAGATGTCTAAACACTAGCTTTAGGAAATGTTGTTATCTCTTTCTACTCATCATCCCTATCGTCAAAACCTGAGTACAAATAATAGAAACGCTTCCTATTAAAACCATAATAGAAATTGCATATCTACAATAGCAATGGCAATTGTTTGCATTTTGTAACGTTGCACTAGCTAAACTAAGACAGCACCAAATTATGAGCTCTCTGCATTGTTCCATTATTACTTGTTTATAAACTGAGACAATAAAGAGAAGCACAAAGACTGAATTTGTAAACCACGTAATAATATGAATGCAATGACGTTTAATTATTGACTTTAGTACACATTCGCCAATAGAATTAATAAACGTGATTAGATTAAGACATTATTTGCCTATAAATGAAGTTAGATGTTGATCACACTCATTGAAGCAAGTCATCTGAGGAAGTATTCTCCTCCCTATAAGATTGCAATTTAAGATAGGGGATCCACATTTAAACGCAGTATTGCTGAAACTGGGCAAGTATCTCTCTCCTAAATATTGCAACCAAATACCAGTATGATAGTATTAGTAGCGTAGTCCAGACTTTAAAGCGTCAGCAGGGGGATACGTTGTTTGTGTGAGCACTACAACGCCCTTTTTGTAGAGTCCGCAGGTTGAGTCTGTAGTACAAACAAAACTTTAATCACTTGTATAATATGAGTATGGATTTATTTGAAATGAAAATATTGAAGCTAGGGAGAAAGAGCATTGTTTATTTCTAGAAAGCATGTTTATTGCATGGTCACGATTGCCGATCAGTCAATAAATTAAGTTTACTACTAATATTTAAAATATCTCTAATGGTCAGCCATTACACTGTCGTATCCAGGCTCTCAGAGACATATGTCTTCAGGTTGTCGATCTACCCAGACGGTAAGCCACCTTACGTTTACCAAATCGCATCTATTCTTGGATTCTTTAGTGCTAATAGTATCGGTCTTCCAACCAGCTAATATTGCAGTCAGTCACTTTGCCTTAAACTAAAATAAACATGTATCCACATTTTACAATAAGGCACATAATACTGGCAACAATCCAAATGCAATAACCCAGACATTGTATATCATATTTAAAGTTTGTAAGCGATATATGGTCTTTTATGTTGTAAAGCAACTGCAAAAATGGGTATACAGGCATGCATTATTTTTTATTACAGGTAATCTTTCTTCACTGCCTTGTTGGTTCTACTACTACGGCTAGTTTTTGTTTGCAGCAAACCATAACGGTCCTCAGTTTTATTCTCGAGCTGATAAAAGCGTTCTCATAAATTTTCAGTTAACTTATTCTAAATACAACAACGGAGTTTGGACTGTAATAAGCTCACTCTCTATTATTAAATATCAGAAACGCCTGACATATACACGACTTCTTCTGTTTTTGGGATAATCAGGCACGACACTGCTAATTTTTGTAGTGTATTTAATAGTTGATAGGTATGTGCTATAACTGCAATTATGCAAAATGTAACTTACGATTCCAGAATAGTCATGAGGTTCTTACCACGTATCGCATATACTCATTTAGTATTAGGCGCTGTACTCCTTTGCTTAATTTATTTTTTTGGCAGCCGTAAATTACTTAAAATTTAAATAAAAATAAAAATTAAAAATAAAATTTTTCATATGACTTTATACTATGTCAACATTTAATAATGGCACTAAGAATAAGTTTTAAGGATTTCGCATGTATAAATACAACTATAAATAATCTTTCAATACCTCACTAAGAAATACGTTAGTTGGTAAATCGTTGACACCTTTGTCGAGTATACATATATCCAGTCCTGCGTAATGTCTTTATAAACAATATTGCAAAACCAAAACAACGTAGCATGTCACTTACGATTATTGTCCTTCAAATTAATCTTTTAAGAAATTGAAACGACAAGTATCTATCTGTAAAACATATTTTATCTGAATACTTAAAATAAGACGTATTTGTAAAGCCCACGTGAGTTAGATAAGTCAAGTAGAGTTAAGGGGATGTCGACAACTCTTCAAGAAAAAGGTTCTTGAGTGGAAGACTAACGAAAAGAGCGTGGGATGATCCTGTATTGACATTAAGTAAACGTTCATCCTTCTCAGAATCTTACGGAAATGTTTGCGTGTTTGTTACTCAATCACGCATAAACATTTAAACAGATTTGAATAAAACTTAGTATACAAGTTGACTATATCGAGGACTAGCATTTGCCCATGACTTCGCTCGCATAAAAGTAAGTTAGGTAATGTTGCTAACAGTCCTTTTTAAATAAAATATAGCCTATGTAACTTGGTGATAATACAACTTTCTAATGGTGAAAGAATTTTTCAAAAGGGTTGAATAATTTTTGAGTTGAATCCTTACAAACAAACATACAGACAATCAAATCTTTCTTCTTTACAATATTAGTATAGATTAAGAAATGGACATTTGTTGTCGTAGGATTCACACGGGTGAGGTCGCGGGTAGAAGCTCGACCAGGTATAAATGTATACACCTACATATTACATATGATTTTACAAAAAAAACATGTAATGTTTGCATTCTATACTGCACATTCAGTCTACTAAGTGACACAACAAAACAACTATCTTCACATCTTCAGAAATGATTAGACATGACTGTTTTTACACTTACATTTATATATACATTTATAATAGGCTTATAGCAAGGCCAAAGGAGGGTGTTGACATCAATAATGTTATCAACACTCCGTACTAATAAGTGGTAGTCTGTGAAAGTGCGGTCGTTTAGCCGTTTTACTTTTATTTTTATTTATTTAATCGTACATATATACGTAAGGTGAGTACAAGTTTAGCATGGTATACCAATGGGTAAGGCATAAGATCGAGGCTTACGATCGAGAGGTAATAGGTTCCAATGCAATAAATGGTATCAACTACGCACGCATTGAATCATCGGGTTCACTGGTACAAAGCATGTGTGTTAGGCTCTTCTTAACTTGGGTTCAGGAAAGACTAACACATTGAAATTAAACTGCTATATACGGATGTTACCGCGTTGTTTATTAATCACTGTATTACATAATTTTGAAACTATTACACTACTACTACTATTGAATTTTACTAATTTATAAGCTAATAAAATTATTTAAACACATGCACAAAAGGTTAACTGAATGGATTGATAGATTAACAAGAAGTTACTATTAATTTGTAACCCGATAAAATTAAATAGCTAAACAAATGATTTTCTTTAAAAATTGCGGCCTACGTAATCATACATACAAGCATTTTGCATCAGTTGCCATATCATAATGCTAACAAGACGTCATTAAAATAGTTGCCTCTCCTTTTATCTCTCTATGATCCTTTATTTTTGGTTTATAGTTCCTATGGGACGCGTTGAAACGGCACACCTTAGCCGAATTAAAATTATGTTACTCTCAGACAATTTCGAGTAAACTGGCTAACCGTAGAATTTTACGCTATCAAACTGTGCGACCAGAATTCAAATAAATAATTTATTAAAATAACTGATATATATTTATGTTTGAATGAAAAACCTTGGGGAGGCCCATGTCCAGCAGTTAACGTCTTTCAACTGAGATGATGATAATGATGATTTTAAATATTTCTTTATTCATATAAAATTATTAACGTTTTGAAATATAAGATGAAGATAGTCGCTATATACATATACAGATGAACGCTACGATATGTGATGGTGACGGAGTGGTCTAGTGGCATATACCTATTAGTTCATACACATAATATTTTTGTGCCGGTTCGTTTTGTCCATAGCACGCTCAGGTTGTAGAGCGTGGTACCTTTAGACTCAGGTAGACGCTACGGATTTATGTTTGTTTCGTTATACCTTATACCAAAATCGAATATTCTTATAATGTTGCTATTATGACGAGAATCCAAAAAACGTACTTAATATATACAGTAAATATTAATTTTCGTGTCATAATAAAAAACGAGGATGATGAGTATCTCTAATCTTTTTTTTTATTTGAGTATCCTACTTAGACTCGTTATATTAAAATGTTGCTTTAATTTAGTAATAACGAAGGAAGATAGTTCTTAGAAAATGTTGTGCGAATTTTATCTTTTAAAACGCGAATAGTTTAATAATTTTATAAAAATCTTGTCGTGATTATAATAACATAGTCTTTAACTACCTAACACGAGTTATCAAGACTACGTTTTTATTTTGTTTTGCTTACTATAAAAATTGGTCAAGTGTGAGTTGGGTTCACGCATCGAGTGTTACGTACCTCACATTTGACTAGGTTTCTATTCATTGTCATGTGAGTGCATTCACATAATTCTAAATTTGTTCATTATACTTATGAATTATTGTTGAATTACGATAGAGTAAAAATAAAATATGTCGTGAGTGGAGACTCTCAAAAGTTTAATTTATGTTTATTTTATCTTTTTATACAGCTAAATTGGCAAACAAGCATACGACCTGATGGAAAGTGGTCACCGTAGCCTATGGAGGCCTGCAACACCAGAGGCATCACTTGCGCGTTGCCGACCCTTTAGGAAAGGAAGTGGGAAGGAGAAGTAACGGGAAGGGGGAAAGAGGGCGATTGGGCCTCCGGCACTCTGACTCACCGAACGAAACACAACAGTATTTCACGCTATTTCACGTCGATATTCTGTGAGAGGGTAGTTCATTTTGAAATTAGCTCTACTACCTACTCAAATATATTTTAATTTATATTATTTGTTAAGATATTCTCCATATTACGCATACTCTGTGACAATTTCAGCCAGCATCCTGTTACAAAATATATCAATTGGTTTTCAAGCAAAAAAAAAGCAAATGGAATTAAAATTTTCTCTTCGAAACTGGGGCAGTATAAAACAAATCTTACGGAAAGCTGTAATTCACCTCTAAAATAAGGCATCTATCTTTAATATAGAAACAAACGTAGCTTTATCTACTTAAAACTATTTATATATCTATAGATTTCGCACGTTCAGCACGTGATTGTACTGGGTGCTGGTAATATAAACATCGTGTGGTAGGTACTCATTTGGAATTCTTCCAGCGTGCATTCAAAGTAGTCACATCACCACTGCTTATAAGTGTGCATAAGAGTCGAAGCTTGCTGAACTATGTACCAAACGTTCTTCAATAATACTTACATACATATCATCACGCTTCTATCCCAGCAGTGGTAAGCAGAAGTGTATTACACACACATTTCGCTAACTATGAGTTTAGGTCTAACTTGATGGAGTTCAGCACTCGGTGCCGCTACGAGCGAGTTAATAATTACATCATATCCAATATATATGTATCACTTCTAGAGGAGACAACTCACAATCTAACGATTGTGCACTGTTCTGATTGTGTGGCTGCACGAATAGTGTAGTAGCTTACATTGGTGATGACAATTTCCGCACTATGAACGATTCCTGTACCATGAGACACTCTACAAACATTGAAATAACGGACACAATTAACTCCCAGGCTTCGGTACAATCATTTGCGTATCACACAAATTTTTGTTTTAGTTAGGATTTAAACATTTAGCTCTCGGCTTAGTGGCAGCGGCGAGGCGATCACCTAAACAAGTACGCCATCCGTATAAGTTTTGGTCAGAGCAAGAGACGCACAGGCTTCCGCGCAAAAGAACTCATAGCTGATATAGTATACCTACGCTTGATGAAGTCTGCTGTATGCAAAAGACGTGCAACATTGAACTAATACCTATTGGAGATATGGCAAAGAAAATTAAAAATTATTCTAATCACAATACTTACCTCTTCAGTGTCGAGAGGACATAAGAAAAAGAAATCATTGTGCAACAATACACAAACGGACAAACGTCTATCCGCTCGACACTTAACTCATGGCGCGACCAGTTGATAAAAGAAATATAATAAAATAAATGAACTAGTCAATTCATCCCGCGGGTCCAGCTTAGCTTAGAGCGGGATCAGTTAACTAAAGAGCCACTCAGCAATGGGACAGTTTAATACAGAGGTGATATTATTATATAAGTGAGTTGATTATAAAACTGTGTAACGAATACCACCATCTGTGTAGCCCCAGATCAATGGCTGATGAAAAGCAGTCGAACTGTGGGATAAATATAAATAGTTTCAAAACAGGGAGTTACCAGTGTGTAGTGTTTGTTTTTAACTTACCGCATTATTATCCGTTTAAAGTATTTCGATTAAAATGTTATGGACATTTTTAACAGTCAGTAACATTTTTCATCGATACATTATTTGCCTTTATTAATTGAAAAATTAAAAGTAAATATATGTATGTGAGTGTTTGTTCACATTCGGTATTTTCTTATTTATTTTATAACGGTAGGTAAACATTTAAACGCAGATTTAAATTTATTCGCTTCCAATCCATAGGTATTGTGGCTATACTGTTTATTACTAATGAAATAAAACGTTAAATACACGGTCACTGGTACATATTTGTGTTTACACACAATATAGTATTATTTTACATTTCCCTATCGTTTTGCTAGTACGAATATATAACGAGCTTATAACAATAAGCTGCCTTGTCGGATCCATGCAATTATGTTTATGTTTAACTTAAGGCCCGGAGTTAAATATTCCTATGCAAAGTATGTCTTTTTCTGATGATAAGTTTGACTGTCGGTACCATCTGCGCTGTGTAGTCCTGTGTGGCGGAGAAATTTACTAACATAATTAATTATAATCAGCGCACACAAAGTATATACAATACATAACACAGAATAATCATTTGAGGACCTATTAACTGATATTTCTTTCTTGTGCGATTCCATATATGGAATACTTCGATTCAGCAAGGCTCCCGGTTGCCTGCTGCGCCGTCTGTGTAATCAGCTTGTGTTAAGTACCTAAAGTGTCATAGCGCTATTAGTGATGTTCATGCCAGTAATATTTCTATCACAAGTCACACACTTCTGTGTCGCCTGATCTATAAACGCTTTCTAAGTTAGTTATACGAAAAACAGTTACAGCATGCTTGCGGGGTCTCCTAACACAGGTAATGTTTATTTAAAAGGAGTAGCTCAACTACTGACTATAAAATAGCATATAACAAAATGATAATAAACAATTTTTTTTATTTTTTTATTTTAAACAATTATAGCGTTCTAAATGTCAACCTTATTGTAACTTTAGTAAATTAACAAAGTCACACATATGAACGTCAAAGTATAGTTGTTACTTTGACATTCATAGGTGTTACTTCGTGACATAAACGAATATATGAAGACAAAATATTGACTATGACTACAAATTAAAAAAAATTCACGTTTTCTAATGATTAAAATAGTTAAGATTTCTCTAAAACTGGATTTAAATATGTTACACCAGTGTCTACACATTTATAATTGTTACCTTGTATACATAAGTAGCCTATATCCAGTTTGCTCGCTATATAAAGTATGGGTTTGACTATTGGGAATAGTCTGACAATAACTCTTTGACCAATCCCAGACGTCCGCATCGTCGGTAGTCTCATTAAGACGAAATTTAAAGCTTAAATATATCGGCATGGAGTAGGTCAATAAAATCCTTGGAGCAGTAATGAATATGTCAAGTTATGTATATTAGATTGTAAAGGTGTAAAGGTTGTGGTACTTATATGGCTATACATATATGGCTGGTCTGGGCGATGCACCAATGAATTCGCTGCGATAGCAAAGAAAAGACTTGTTCAAGGCGAGGTGACGCCATTACGATGCTCATAAGTGAGTTTCACTATGAAGCTTAATACAATGTATTTCGAGCGGGTTGAGTAGAAACTGGTGCCAGGGTGATAGTCACGCTATGACCAAACCAACAGAATTTGAAAAGCTTAAGAACTCTCTGATCAATATTTCTAACAATTCGATCAAGAAGAGAACAACAAAAGTAAATAAAGATTAGGTATAATAGGATTCGAATCTCATTTCAAACAGGCGTAATCAACGTAGCAGAATGGAATTTTAAATATGATTCGCTTTTTAGTAACAAACCAAATAACGCTGAGCTTTCCGTTCAAAATACAAACAACTGTTGACCTAGCCATTATGCAGACAGTATTCGATTAACCAATTCAATAAACGCTCGATAAAAAAAAGAAATGGTATTTTTTTTCGAACGCGACATTGGATGGCCTGAAGTTTCACATTTCTGTATAATAAATACTTTTTCAGTAAAAGAGGTAAATGCGTAACCCAACGTTTAATGTTTCTTTGTTTCGACGAATAAATTCTTTCAGCTAAGCTAAAATATAGGTCGAACAGTCAAACTCTGTTCTTTAGTATTATTAGGTCTTGAAAAGTTTTATTTGTCTAAGACCAGTTTCAGACTTTTCATTGTTTAACTCACTTTGATCCGTAGTTTAAATATTTTTGCATGTATTTATTAAAAGCTAAAAGACATGAAACTGTGCGCAGTACTTATTGTGTAATACTTTTAGGACTATATTTTCTTTACTTCATGATGCCGCAACGCAATGATTTAGACCGGCTGTATAATAGCGACTGCTTTGTTATTAATCCTAAAACATTAAAATCAGTTCCTTTGGTCTAAGTTCGTGCTGATGCTTACCACTGTCCAATTTTTAATAAACGGTTTTGGTAAGTTCTTGTAAAAGTATAAAATAGTTATTTTTATGGAAGTTTTCAGGACCGGCACGAAGTCAGGAAAGTAGTTAGCAATAAGCTTTCCTATTACATGACAGTTCAACGTAGCTTGTAAAATTTAAATATATTACACTTAGGTAAAGCCTTTATTTAGCATTACGTTCGTTTGCACTATGACTGTTAGTTGTAAACTAGCAATAATCGGGCATTATAAAAACATATATATATAATTGAATTGTTAATCTAGTTTTATCAACAACTAGCTTTTCCTGCATCTACGCTCCTCCGTTTCTAAAGGTATATCTTACAGAAACACTAGCTTTTTCGAAGATAAAATATTACTCTCTAACCCAACGTTTGTCTTTATACAAAACTCATGTCAATTCCTTGGCCCGTTGCTGCGAGAAATAAATAGTCATTTTGTGTTTGTTATTTTGTCTGTTTGAATTTATAAGCGCTTGGTTTTTTCCTCTTTGTTTTTTTTTAAAGGCAACTCCCGCACTAGTAATATTTTCTGTATCGCGAGGGACTTAACCAACATTCAAACAACGGACACAAAGAACACCCAGACTCAGAACAACCATTTGTGAATCTACAAAGTTTTGTCCCGTGTGGGATTCGAACTCACAACACACGGCGCAATGGCTGTGGCGAGGCAACTACTACTTAGAACATTACGTCTTTCGTGCAGTCAATAAAGATTAAGAGTTTTAGTAGTCTCTACACCTATACCAACATGCTTACGATTAGACTTCGTATCTATAGTACGATTCGCCATTGACGTTATCTACGTTATGTTCTGTTAGTACATTCTCCTAGAAACTTGAGCGTACTGTTGCTCAATCGACTTAACGAGCCAGTTACTTAACCACCCCTTGCAATTCGGCTTTGTAGAATGGCAGCCATGTTCGTTACCCATCATTTAGGAACAGACTGTCGTAGCAGATACATGTTTAATGGTGAAGAACCGTAACACAGGAAATTTTGATCATTCGAATCAGCGAATGATATTCGAATATAAATATTTATTATCACTATCACTACATGTTATAAAACAAAATTCCCGCCGCATTTGTCTGCCTGTTCGCAATAAACTCAAAAACTACTTAATGGATTTTATGTGATTTTTACCAATAGATAGTGATTCATCAGAAAGATTTAGGTGTATAATTTCTTAAGGTTTTATACTACCCATGCGAAGCTGGGCGTGTTGCTAATCCATGCTAGAGCATAAATATATCTATATATATATACATATATATACATAGTTATTCAATTACAAACCATGAGAATATATAGACTCTCGAATATTAGCGCAGATACTTAAGTCTCTTTGGCGCAACTTACAGCTCCTGTTTACGACGCGGATAAGATGTGCATGTTTGGGATGCGAACTCCATGCACAAATAGCTTACGCATGGAGTTTGCATCAGCTATTTGTGAACGTGCACTATTATGCCACGGTCTGTTGCCATGGAATATCGAGACAAAGGCAAATTTCTGTTTAGTTTTACTAAACAAAAATCATCAAAATAAAACATATTTCATTAAGAAGTCATAAAATAAATAATAATCTACATATATAAACATTTTGCGAATATGCATAATTATGTTAAAATTGACACAAAAGTTTTAAATTAAATACACTATCCGGCTTTATTTATTTGCATATTTGGAAGGGGATCAACGGATCGTCCGAACATTGAGTAAATTTTTTCAGAGTGGTCGTTCGCCATAATCTTGTTAATTGACGAGTACATTTCAACGCGCACCACTATTTGCATTTCCCCTTGATGGTGGATCATGGTTAATCACCACCAAAGGTTTTTGATAATTATTTCATTTCAACCGCTGCTTAAATAAAAACTGTTCCGATCAAAATGGGGCACTACATTTTATCAGTATCAGTGTCATAAATATCACAAATGGTATTCTTACAAACTAAAATAAACGTCAAATGTAAACATAAATGTATGTATAATATTGTCTTCTGTTTACGCGAATGTTATTCATTGCAATTAAACTACTATATACGGATTTTATCACGTTGTTTATTATTCTATATATATGTATATATAAATGTATGTATGTATAATAGGTATGTAATGTTTTTATGCATAATATGTATGTATTTACAAAATATATATATGTATGTATATCCATTGTCTAGTACCCATAGTACAAGCTCTGCTTAGTTTGGGCTAGATAGTGTTGCATGTATGTAATAGTGTTCTATATTATTATTAGATATTATTATGAATTGAACTTTAGCTGATTTTATGCTTATTAGATTAGAATGGAACTCTATTCTATTATAGAACTATGACTAGGCCGCACGGATGGCGTTGTGGTTTAAGTGGTCACCTGCCACTATGCCGAGTGTTGTGGGTTCGAATCCCACACGGAACAAAAATTTTGTGATCCACAAGTGGTTGTTCCGAGTCTGGATGTTATTCGTGTCCGTTGTTTGAACTTTTTTAGGATTTAAAATTAGTGCGGGAGTTCTCTTTTTAAAATAAATAGTATTAAATATTGTAGAATCATTTAATTATGCTTATGATAAAATATTCCTTCCACCTTCTCTATTTTTAAGAGTCATTCTTTAAAAGATTTTACAGTTTTAAATGTTTATTATTCACTCTGTCGCTCACGTTTTTGCGTCATTAATTAATATGTCATCTGGGTCGCTGTAAAACAACTAAACTACAACGCTTATAAACTTCAGTTGTAAAAAATATTAATTTATATAAGATATAAACCTTTATAAAGCGCTACAAATTTTATTCTATAAGTTTAGCGGTTTTGCTTGTTCTATCTTCGCATCAAAACAGAATAAGAAGAGTAAAAATAAATAAATGCTTAACGTAACATTGAAGGGACGGAAATTTCGTATAAGTTACTTTCATCTCGCCGTGAGTCACGAAAATATGTACAAATAAAAACAAAATTTCACTAATTGCGTTAGGTAGCTCGGCTCGATTTTTGAAACCGTTTTTGTATATGCCTATAGGCTGCAGCTAGTTATTTTAGGCACTGGAAAAACACCACCGGATTGCAGTCAAAAGATATAGCAGAAATGCATTCATTGGACGCAGCACAAATATATTGGTTAAAATGTACCAAAGCGTGTGTAGATAGAACTACCTGCACAAGCTTGGTTCAATATTTTACTGTCATTTAACGAGCACAAACTTACACCGAACATTTCAATGTTGCTGCCTACATTTTATTAGCTTGAAATTTTACTTTAGATAACTGTTTGGAAAAATATATTTTAATATGATGTTAAGCCACGGAGATATAAGCACAGAGAAAATAACTTATCGGCATATTCTTCGTCGTTACTTAGGGCATATCAAAATGTTGTCCATATAAACATCGTACACCAAATTGATGTGATGAGACTACATAAAATTCAAATAATACATAACATTTAAACATACACATAATGAAATAAAAAAAATTAGAATAGCTGTTACACTCTGATAAGTTTCAATTTCATTTAAAAAGCTGTAATGTCTCTGAAAATATCGAATTATCGCATTTTACTTACATTGTCATTTAGATTTTGCTAGTACTCATGGCAGACACTATATTTAGTCCAATGTTTGAAATAATATTTACCGTATGGTATGGTAGGTTTTCTTTTGGCGTATTGGAGCCAAAAGCGTTTTGTTTTAGGAAATATTATGTTACATATATATTCTACACTACATGCTTAATAAATATATTATATATTTATTATATATATCAAGATAATTATTGAACGTAAAACATTCGCCATGCGGTTAATCTCGACGCATAGCACCTAATCTCATTAATCCACAATACTCTACTTCAAAAACAGAACTATTCAAAATACATAGAAAAACAAAAGCTCTTAAACTAACCGTGTTATACCGCCAGCTTTTAAAGTTAGAAAAAGTTCTAAACCAACATGTCGTGGCTTCGCAAAACAAACTATTGCAATAAATAAAACAATCGTATATATCATAATTTTCATTTAGTCCTCAAGTTGGTGCAGTAACTGCGAGCTCTAGAAACTTCGGCAATAATAACAGACTGTAAATCTACTCGTTCTTTCATAGGAGCAGTTCCCCTCAGTAGTTGAGTGAATAATACAAGAACTAAGGTATATAGGGGTAAAGGTACACTGTTTACTTTTTAAACTTAATACGCGCTCTGTTTTTCGACGGCACTTCAGTATTATTACGGTTCGTTACGAAGAGATACGTGTATCATGCAAAGTACCTATAGCAAATGTTATAGAATCGAGATACGTTACAAAATATGAGGTCTATCAATCTATGAATTTCTGTTTCGTATGTAGAAAATAACATTGCGTTGTGCATAAAACTATTGCCTTTATTAATATGACAAATCCGTTATTGAAAGAAATATATATATAGTAAAAATGAGAATTTAATAGTAAGAGAGCTAATTTATTTTTGGATGAAATTTATAAATAATGTCGGTATATAATATAAATGTGTCTCCCGGAATACCGACTAAACCCACCACGGTGTTCCTCGACAAAACCACTATCGACGGGGCCACGCGAATCGCTTTCGCATGCGGTCGCGACCCCGCCGAGGTTACGGCCCGCCGTATGAAACGGCAGGCCACTACCCAAAGAGACCTACCCAAAGGACTCCCTCAAACATTCCCTACTGTCTCCCCCCTAGGGGAGAGACAGTAGGGCAGTAGTAACTCGAAACAGAGGCGTGCGTGGGAACACGCACGCCGCCTCTTGGACCTGGTGCTGAACGGATGGCGGGGAGGCCCACAAAGCCCGCCACCCCCAGGTCAAACCTCAGGGTGGCTGGAGGTCATCGCGCGCCCTCCGGCGCCCGGCTCTGCGGTTGGGGAGAGTGTTTAAACGTTCCCTCTCCCGCTCCGCCACCTCCTTGATGGAAAATACTTCCTCGCAGAAGGAGGCGACGGGGTTCCACGACCTCTCACTCCGGACCATAGACTGAACTACGGCCGGGAGCGAGAGGGCAACCGATCCGACTGCCGCGATCAAATCACGGCGCTGCGATGCCCAGGCGGGGCAAACCGCCAAAGTGTGCAGCGCCGTGTCCTCAACAACGTCGCGGCAGTCGCCGCAGTGGTGACAACCGGGCGTCTCTTGCCGACGTATACGACACAGGAACCGGCCAAAACAACCGTGGCCAGTCAGTACCTGTGTCAGCCGGAAGGTGAGGGCGCCATGCTGCCTCTCCAGCCACTCCTCAAATACGGGACTTACCGCCACGATCGTGGCGTGCCCGAGTATAAAGTAAAGGCTGTAACAACTTTTAATAACTTTATTTTTAAATATATATATATATATATATATATATATATATGCTTATTTTACTAAGCCGCTCCTCAGCATACTCAAAATTATTTTTGCATTTTAGTACCTAAACTATGCAAATCATTTGACATCATTTCTACGCCGAGATAATAGGAGATCTATCTAGAGGCCTACTCTAAAAGTATAAAAGGTGTTTGCATGCATAAAATCGAACTAAAACCAGACGTCACATAAAATCGCTTTTGACTCTGTTTTGTAAAGGTTCTATATATTATGCTCTACTTGTGGTCAATGGATTTTTCGTGGGACAAACAACCGAGTTGTGGATGTAGACAACCTCTGCCTACCACTTCGAGAATATAGGTATGAGACTATGTATGTATAAGTATGTAATTTTGATTCTCAAATCATTAATATTATTTAAACCTTAGCCTTAGCTTAGCTTAGCAATGTCAAAAGTGTAATAAATAGAGCTCAAGTCTGGCATAAGACTTGTGTTCGGAAGGTACACGAGTCTTATGCCAGACGTGACCTTGAGGTCAACAAACAAGGATAAGGTTACCTTGTCTGTACCTGTCGAACACGAGTCTCCTTGGGAAGGCAGACGTATGTATATTAATAAGTATAATAGTTATTTACTACACTTATGGTACTATATCCACATTTTGGCTAAACACTGCCGTGTTGTTTGTTACCCCAAATTTCTTCTCAGGTATACTAATAAAATTTACCGTCTCGATTAACTTTAACGTGAGGTGAAAATATTGTAAAAGAACATGTGTTTTATGGAAAGTTATTTTAAAATAACAAAACACAAGACATTGACATTGACAACCAATATCTTAGTGTCCCCATAAACATGGCGGTTGAAAAGCAACCAAAACGTCTGTGAAAGTGTAAAATTAAATATAAATAGACCAGCTGACCCGGCAAACGTTGTTGTGCCAAATAAATTATTTATTAGCGGTATGAGTTAATATACTTTACGACCTATTCTCATACCTACCAAATATACAAAAAAAAAATTATATAAATCGGTCGGTGGTACGAGCCGTTTTGGAGACATGCGAACACAGATTTAATAGTTTTAATCGCTTAAAAAGTAGTACAGTTTAATAGTAGTAACACTTTCAAAATGATGTAATAAAACTGTTAAATAAACAACGCATTAAAATCCGTATAAAGTAATTTAATTTCAATTAATAACATTCCCGTAAACGTTACATAATATTATAAAAAACGATGTTGTATAGTACTAGTAAAATTTTTAATTAAAGCAATGCAGAGGCCAGTATATCCGTAAAAGATTATGCAGAGGTTTAATATATCTAGTGCTTCATTGAAAATCCTAACTTCTGTCTGTTAGACCCAGGAAACAAATATGGGGTTTTACGATTGGACTTGAATTTCCGATGACGGCTTTTCAGGCTCGCAAAGGTAGTGGTGTTAAATGATTTGCATACTTTTTGAAGATTCTGCAAGGTGTAGCAATGATTACCATTGCACGGTTATGGTAACCGTTTTATCCTGTGGAAAAATGTAACGAAATTATGTGTGTATGTCTGATGATTTGCTATTGAAAGTATGTAAATTATCCTCTATACGAAAATAAAATCAATGTAATTATAGCTTTAAGTTAATTTATGATATTTATATTGATAGTTTTATTTATTTTAAATAAATAAGTATCAGGCGAGCCATACGCTTTCATGCCATATTCAGTGTATAAAAATGATACATTCATTTTATGAATGTTTTTATCGAAATCTGACAGCAACGCTAGATTTCTACAAAAATCTCACGAATAAATAAGAGGACGCACCTAGTCTAATTGGATCATTCTATTTATTCATTAAATAAATAATCGGCTAAGTGCTGATTGGTCAAAATCTGGCTATTACATTTAATTTTGTTTGTCACGGATGTTGTAAATTTATTGCAAATGGCATTTGGACCCTAGGTACTGTGTTAAATTTAACAATTAGGTTAGCAAAAACAGTTTTTTTACTTTATTGTACCAACTTTTGATTTGATTGATTGATAATATAATCTTCTTTGCTTTGTGCCAAATTCGAGACCCAGGTCCCAATGTTCAAGAGATTTACTTGATGAAAATTCTTAATAGTGACAAGGGTGAACGACAAGAGGCTCCTTTATGAGCGATTTGAACCTTCTTTACTGAAGTACAGAAAGTAAAGCTGAAGTTTTAACCCTTACAAAATATAATGGCTTGAGTATGTCTTTTTTACATTATTATTTCTTTTTTACACTTGAAAGGCACTGTCTAATGTCCTTGACATACGAAATCCAGATTTCCTTTTTTCAACAACATAAAACAACCTACTATCCATGTCCTCTCTATAAATTGTAAATTATCAAAACATTGATTCATTCAACTACAGAACATTTGTTATAACTTATTCTCATTTTCTGAAAACTTCTGTAAGTACTTTTAGTAACTTTGAGACTGACAGAAGACAAAATCTTTAATAATAACACAATCGAGAGTAAGTACATGATTGAATCCAATATTTTATTGAACTGAATGCCTGTTCATAAAATTGTCTCAATAAAAGAGATTCTGTAAGATATTGCCCTGATGAATTGGAGCAAAAATGATTTATTTGAAATTACGTTAGAGCTAACATAAAGCATACATTACGTTTACTTACGCTCTCGTTTGACTCTGTGAAGTTATAAAATGTTCTAATGCTGTATCAGCGCCGGTCTTTGTTAGGGTAATAAAGTTTGAGTAGTTCGCATTTCGGCATTAAGAAGCCTTGGCTTTTTAGATGTACTTACTTTAAGGTATCCTAGAAAAAAATGAAATCGTACTTGATGGCCGATACTATTTTTAAATCTCTCAACCATGCTTATTTTATTACTTTGTCTTACGTTTGCGAACGTACAAATTTTATCGCAGTTTTTGGGCAAAAGCCAAAATAAAATTGAATTGATGTGACTAATAGACTACTTCGATGATTCAGTGGTATAAATGTGTATGTACTTACCAAAGACGTAGACAAGGATGTATTAATATTACTATTAAGTCAGCTATAACTTTAGGTCCTACATAATAGAGGGCAAGATTATTGCACAATGCCTGACTTCGTGCTACTGAGAATTTCTCAACAGAGTAATCCAAGCAAGAAATAAATAAAAAGTAACACTGACATTCCTGGGCTGCTATCGATCGGTTCGCTCAAAGAACTAAAACAATATTTGAATAGTTACAAACTAAAACAAAAGTTTTCTAATTGATTAATTTGGGGATCAACTACAAAGGTTCTAAACTAGTTTATAAATAATCCCAAACACGTTCGTACGACCAAGAGGATAATTGCTTAAGCACATATCATGGAGTTTCTATATTCCAAACACAGTTTTCTCTTAAGAATTTGATTTAGTTTGTATTTATTTTTGTTCTTAGAGGTCGTAGCGATCTCTAGGCGTATCGCGAACCTTATACCGATGCTTGCCAGTAACAAGGTTAGGATCAGTTAGTTTTAGTTACCGTGTGTTGAGATCGTCGGCCAGTTCCGGCTTGTGGGGGTTTCCCGTTATTGATGTGTGATTAAGCCCTTAGAGATAAATAATTAATTTAATAAAATTTGTGTTGATTTGAAAAAAAATATAACATAACTAGCTTTTGCCCGCGGCTTTGTCCGCGTAAAAGTAGGTTAGGAGTTATGTTACGTTATCTTCGGACCGGGCACGCCACGATCGTGATGGTAAGTCCCGTGTTTAAGGAGTGGCTGGAGAGGCGGCATGGCGCCCTCACCTTCCGGCTGACACAAGTATTGACTGGCCACGGTTGTTTTGGCCAGTTCCTGTGTCGTATACGCCGGCAAGAGACGCCCGGTTGTCACAACTGCGGCGACTGCCGCGACTTTGTTGAGGACAAGGCGCTACACACTTTGACGGTTTTCCCCGCCTGGGCATCGCAGCGCCGCAGCGCTGCACGCGTTGGCCTGGGCATCGCAGCGCAGTAAGTTGATCGCGGTAGTCGGAATGGTTGCTCTCTTGTTCCCGGTCTTGGTGCAGTCTATGGTCCAGAGCGAGAGGTCGTGATACGCTGTCGCCTCCTTCTATGTGGAAGTAATTTCCATCAATGGAAATTACTTCCTCACAGTGAGTAATTAATAATAATCAAGAAGGTGGCGGAGCGGGATAGGGAGTGCTTGAACTCCCTCTTCAACCGCATAACCGGCCGCTATAGGGCGATAGACGAACTTCAGCCATCATAAGGTTGTAACAGTATCAGACTATCACCCGATCAATTGCAGGCCCGAGAGGTGGCGTGCTTGTTCCCACGCGCGCCTCTCAGTTGTGTAGTCTTAAGCCGTAGAGATGAAATTTATCTCCAAATAAGAATAGGTGGTATTGTGATCACGATGATATGTGAAAGTGATTCGCCCGACTCCGCCGTCACTGGTTATGTTGAAGAACAACGTGGTAGGTTTAGTCGGTATGACCGGGATTTCGCCATCTTTCGCCGGGTGAGCCCGACATAACCTCTCCGTCGCCGTCGTCCCGCGTGGAGAGGTATGTGTCAATACATTTCATCTGCCAGATAAGGCCATAACCCCTTTAACTCATTTTATATTTTGTATTCTAGAAAGTAGGTTAAGTTGGGTTATGTTACTAAAATGTATCCTTTTTAATAATACATGACCTATGTTACTCGGTGATAATAGAACTTTCTAATGGAGAAAAAATTTTTAAAATCAGTTTTTATTTTTGAGTTAAGTATCTATGTAAATAATAATGTAAAAAAAAACAAAACTTTCCTCGTTATAATATTAGTATATAAGTATCTATACGGCATTGCACGCATTTCCACATGAATAATTCTTCTCACCTGCGACTGTTCTGGAGTTTCTGCCACTGGGCTTGTTCTTCTAAATGAAACTGCATTAAACGGGGCGTCTCGCAGCTGTTAAAGCTCTCTAAGGTTGAATTTGTTCAATTAAACGGCTTACGTTTCATGAGACATCTCAGTTACTCTTAAACCTGCTTGGCGTTCATCTTGTACTTCTAAACTAATCTGCGTTTGAAGGAGCGTTTCATTAGCTCTAAAGACTCTTTGGCGTTCGGCTTGTTCCTCCAACCACAATTTTGTTTGAAGGAGCATCTCCCCGCTCTTATGAAGCCTGGCTGGCGGTGGCTGGTAGCCTGGTCCACCAATTTTGTCTGGATTTGAATAAGTGTCTCATTTGCTCTTAAAGCAGCTTGTCGCTGTCTCCTTAATTCAGCATGAAGGGATGATTTTCGAGATCGAGCAATTTCTGCTGCACGTGCCCGCGATGAGCTCCTAGATAAGTTAGAATTACGTTTGCGAGGTATGCTGAAAAAGTAAATAAACTCTTATCGAAAAGACAAAAAACAGTAGGTAATATAGGTTAGTTAGTAACCTCCTAAAAAGTAAATAAACTCTTATCGAAAAGACAAAAAACAGTAGGTAATATAGGTTAGTTAGTAACCTAATAATTGAAACTGTGAAACTTGCTTAAATATTAAACTGAAAATAAAAATGAATTGTGAAAAATAGAATTGGAAGTAAGATAATGAAATGCAAACGTAAAGCAATAATAATATTATTAGGAGTCAGAAGTAAAACAGCCTAAACAAAAATTACATAGGTACGTACTTTCATTGTTAAATAATCATTCAATTTTGCAGGATTCAAACTTTGTAGGCATAGGCTTAAAGTTTGCGTACCTCAGAACGACTGTTGGCATAGGCACAAAGTTCGCATACAACACAAATTCAAACATTGTAGGCATAGGCTCAAAGTTTGCCTATCTCACAATGACTGTTACAATTGGCATAGGCATAAAGTTTGCATACCACACAATTTCAAAACCAGATCGTCCTTTCGATGAACACGTGGCGGCTGTCGGTTGTCATTGACACATTAATCTTGGTGTACTCAATTCTGGTGTAACCATCCGGACCTTCTCTATCTTCTCTTTGAAAATTAAATTAAATTGATGATTATTTACAGACCTATTGTATCGCTCTTACCACCTCCTCAGTAGCCGCACTCGATACTTCAGTACTGATAGCATCCGGTGTCAAACGATTGACGGACGGTAGCCAAAACAAGACTGCATACTCGAATGGCTTTGCAGATCGCGGAACGCTCGCGCCCTTGAGACGTCTCGACTTCGACGATTGTGCCTATTACATGACAGCCTCATGTAGGGAAACCTAACCTTAAACGAGGACGAAGTGATAAATTTTTTTTTTGTAAACGCCTGGACCTAGTTCTATTACTTATGAGCAAAGGAGTCTTTATTGCACTTCTGATGTTAGGAATCAAAAGTCAAACAGCCAAAAAAAAGAAATTACTCACGTACTTTAATTGTTAAATAATCATTTAATTTTGCAGGATGGTAATTGTAACCATTAATTAAAGGAAAACATTAACAAATAAAGTTAAACATGATAATTGATATCACCCAACGACTATCAAACAGCACGTCCGTTCCGTCCGCCGCTCGATGTCAAAGTGACTCGATGTGCGCTGAACACGCTTTTATAACCCGCTCGATCGGATGATTGTGACGTCACTTGTTTACGATGCCTTCCATTATCAACAATATTATTAAAATAGTAGTAACAGATAAATAAACGGTTACAAATCAATATTTATTAACAAATGAATCGAAAGCATGTATTGCTATTTCCCATCAATACGGTCCCACAACTTCCTTTCTCCAAACTTTACAATGTTTAACGCCATCTATCCAATTTTGGAGTAATTAATTTTAGTTAGTAAAATTATATTTTTATTTGATTTCAACACTGTATAATACTGAACTTCTTTCGACAACCCTATTCAATTACCTTAACTAAGTGATAGCTTAATTAGCTGAATATAATTATTTGAGATAGCTATGCCTATCCACTAAAAAACCTGGGGTGTTCCCTCTCTCACCCAATGGGTGGGGACCAGTTGGAAGCTTAAAAGATTCATCCATAGTCCCCCCCGTGTGGGTACCGGCCGGGTCAATCAGACCCGACCACCTCTCGTCCCCAGGGGAGAGCCTGACCGCTCTCCCCTTTCGACGTTATAAGGCGCGGGGAAACACCGCGCGCGCCTTCTCGGGGCTTTTAATTGACGGGTGGCAGGGTCCCCTGAGGACCTGTCACCCGGAGCCCCTAGGTGGGGGGCAGGAGAGCGACATAAGCGCGTCTCCTGCGCTCCCTCCTCCGGTGTGCCTAACCTAACCTAGCTCGGGAACAGATTTAATTTTCTTTAGATTTAATTTGGGATATCAGATTTCTACTGGGATACAATAGAACTTTTTTTGTACTCCAAGCATCACGTTGTAACTCATTCATATCAGTATGCAGAGTTGTTATAGAGGACGACCGTCTAAAAGTTATTTTTGTATCCCTCGGGAACAGTACTTACTTTCTGGATGAAAGGTACCCTATGTCCTTTTCTGTACCCCTGACAACGTGTGTGTGAAATTTGATGATTATTGGTTCAGTAGTTAAGGCGTGAAAGCGTAACAAACAAACAAACTCACTTTCGCTTTTATAATAATAGTTAGGATATATGTATCAATAAAACACATTTCAGCGTTTTAATGATATATTTTTTCATCCGTGAACCTTACATATTCTAACCAATTTTTTTGCCTTGCGCAAACTAGAATCATTTTTTCAATGTCTAGCTTATGTCAGCCATCTTTTGCTAATTAGATTCTCGCTTTTTGTAGTTTATATGCTAGTAAGTATATGAAAAGACTTGTACTTAAATCCGAAGGTTTTATTATCTATTTAAAAAAGAATTTTCGTATGATGAGATTGTAAAAGTATTTTTATAGGCACACATCTAATTATCTAGTGCTCGCAGTTCACTGAACTTAGTGCCTTTTCCTTCAGTACGAATTCGTGGAATAAAACAAGTGAGTGTTACATTTATGAGATGTTATTTCATTTAGGGAAAGATCACAGATGTTTACTTTAAAATAAAACTCAGAACTGAGGTGACTATTAGCATATTATTCATGTTGATCATAGCTCAAACGTCAAAACAAAAGTGTCAGGTGATCATTAATGTTGAAACCCTCTCTAAAAACTATTTTCAATACCCTCTCTAAAAATTATTCTCCAGAAACTATTTCACTGGCAAATCTAGGAAAAGAGGTCTTATGTGTGTTATATTCCTTTTAGAATGGGTTGTAGTATGAGGAATTATTAGAGATTTTTTACGATGCCACTTATTATTATAAAAAAAATACTTGCTGTTTCATTGGCAGATAATTCACTTTCATCTAAGAAATAAACAGGACGTTCGAGTTTCTGTAGGCTTGCTTGTCACCTTAGTCTAGAAAGATGTAGGTATTCATTAAGATTCGGTAACAATATTTCTGCAGGTGCGTTATATTAGCTATCACAAGATCAATCAGCAGCCAATACTTTAGTTAATATTCCGATAATAAAGCATTATGGGAACGCTTTTCATCTGTAACATCTGTATTAAGCATATATTTCGTAAATGTATCTTTATCACTGATCATTAAATAGTAACGGCAATTCGTGCAAGAGATACATATCTACTGCTCGTATTTATTTACTTTCGACCACATAATGCACCATTAATGAAAGACTGGAATTAAAACAGATAGCACTATAAACATTGTTTCACGTGGATACATTTTATCCTGTATAAATTATTGACTGTTAATTCTATATATTATTGGTTGATACAATGCGGCTGCATATTATTGACTGTATAATTATGCAGTAAGAAGTAAAATTAAGCTATCGAAATGTGAATATGTGTAA